>CM053787.1:1017377302-1018119802 GCA_028749045.1 Cupressus sempervirens | reverse complement strand
GTGTCAACAATTTTTGGCATGCCCGGTGGGACAAACATTTGTAAGGAAACTTGCAAGAAATAATCTCAACAATCTCCCACTTGTTGTATACATTGCATAGGGTCAATCCATAACCACATAAATGAACAAGGGAAGAACCCCTCCTAGCACATCCATCATCATGGATCAAAGTACACCATATGCTCCATCCTGGTACCCGCAACAAAATCAAAGTATCCTTGGAACATCTCAAACATGAATGATCCCAACTCCTATTATGCCATTTCCACTGGACATACATAGAAGCCATCCAAAGAGAAAGTCACCCAACCTGCCGCATTAAAAGATCATAAAATCTTGTACCAACTGAAATGCCAAGCACAAAAAACTTGATCCAAAGTTAATCACATGTATCTGTAGTTGTCAAAATATCCATAGCTGAAATAACATCCACAACAAGTGCCAAACCCATCCAACTATCCATATCTCCAAAGGTATACCAAGTGAATCTCATATCATCAACATGTCCAATCTATAACCTGCAATCACAAGCCCTCAAGAGTAATACCTACCACATATATACCAAGAAGCTCCCACTGCAAAAGATAATGTCAAATGTATAACCAATCCACTCACAACATCTCAAAGAAGTGAATCCATGTAGTATCAAGGACATCCACAATATATAAATTGATATCTTGCAAGAAAAACTCTCAACCAATCTCCAATGCTCTCCCAAGTTCTCCACTACCAATAGAGGAAAGAGATAAAGGAATAACCATGTCATCTCTCACATGAAATACATGAGCACAACCAGTGATCACAATCTATAACCAATCTCAAATCCAATGTAAGCAAAAACTAAACATCTAGGAAGATAACCAAGACTAGAGAGAAACCATACAAATCATATCCTGTATCATGTCCTTCTACACACACCTCTAGATGTAAACTGTGCAAGTCTGATCTCCTCCATAAAACCCCAACAAGAAGCCAAAATAACACTCAAACCATACCATATAACTAATCATGGATGTAAGCCTCTCACAAGAAGATCAAACTCATTAAACCATTCCTAAATCAAGGAATATGCCCAATATAAAACCATCTCCCAAACTCAACCAACATAACAACATATGCACATGGAGATAACCAATGCTAAACCATCTCTCAAATGAACCCTCCAGAACTAACTCATGTGTCATAGCTCAAGATCCATATCCATAAAAGACAAGCATAAACATAATGCACCTAAGAGAAACAATGGGCTATACCTCTCAAGTAGCAAACCATCGAGTAGACAAAGAGCGGGGAATGAGAATGCTCACCAAGATATCCAAGTCTCCAACCAAGACTCATCTAAGAACAATCTCCTCTCAAGTCCATATTAGGTGAATGCCCCTCAGATTTCCTGTTGAAACAATCAAATGTCCCAACAAATACTTCTCTAATCCAAGAGAAATCAACATCACCACCATCTCTAAGTATACATGAGCACCTGTAATCAATTAATCCATGTCAACTCCAAATGTAACATAGCAATATCATGAAGTATCCAGCTTATGATCAACTTACTCAATACCTAGAAACTAAACCAAGTTCAATGCCAAAGTTCCAACCATGGCCTTAGGAACATAAACATGATAACATGATCTGACAATCTCAACCAAAGAGATAGCATGCTCCACATGAACATACTATAACATGTCACAACTCTAAACGCATATCAAGAGCATACCATGACATAATAATGAAACCATCCTCACACCAAGGATAGCATGTCAAATGAAAGCATAAACCACACCTTTACCAAGAACCCTATGAGTCCTCAAGATGTAACCATCTCCACACACTATGAAGAAAACCATCTCCACATACTATGAAGAACCATCTTCACACACCATGAAGATAACTAAGTGCACCATGCAAATATCAAAGACGTTTCTATAGCAACATGATCTAAGACAAATCTCCAACATCTAGAAACACTCAATAAATATGTCAATGCCAAAAAATCCCACTCAATTGTGGTACTGAGTAACTGATGGCATCATAAAATCCATCTCCTACATGAAGATCCTCCAGGTCTATACATACAACCAAAGTGTCACTACCAAGTGAAACCAAGATCTCCAAACCAAGAAGATACAAACCAAACTAGGAATTAATCTTGCCCTATCACCCCATCACTGTCACAAGCTCTCACTAAATCGTGTATCTAAGATATCCATGACATCACAATGAAAAACCATCCTCTAACCATGAGAATCAATTAAGACATCAAACCATCGAAGAACTTAAAGTGTACATCATGAGCTCCTCAAAAGAAAACCAAATAACCATGACCCTCAACCAAGAAGATATATCACCATAACCAATTCAGGAACCCAAACCAATGAGCATCAAAGATGTGCCTATATCTAATCATGTCATGCCAAAAGCCATAGCACCATGATCACATCCCTGAACTAAGCAACTAACTCTCAATGTGTCCAACCTGTCAGCATAAAATAGTCAACCACAATTCTCCACCATGACTATACCTGGTAACATCTCATCCCTTCTAAATGAAGAAAAAAAATAGCAAATCATGTGACTTAGGGCATAAACAACCCAAATCCAAGCCATCAATTTAAATATGCACCAATAATGAAAGAACAATGGGCATAGACAACACATAACCAAGCTATAAATGTAACATGTAAATATAGACCACTTACAACACTGCACAACTTGTAAACCCAACAAGTCATCATATATATCCAAATCAAACACTGATAACCATATTATCATGAAACTAATCTAAAATATGAACTGAGTATACAATGACATCAAATCTTAAATCTCCAAACATATAATGTTATAAACTTACAATGCTACCATAGTCAATATATACCATAAACTGTTTAGATTAATATATCACCGAATAAACCATGTCAAACTTACACCAAATCTAAACCAATATGTAGAGCTCTCCAAGAACTTTTCGTTGACTACTTGAAGTCCAAAATCTGGCTTTGTATGCCCAAGTTATGCCCTAATCTATGCTCAAAATAAGTAACATCTAAAATTAGGGCTCTAAAAATATAAAAAAATGTCAAAATTACAAAACCAAACCTATACAAAGTTGTAGTGCTCTGAATTAGCTTTCCAATGCCTATAAGAAGTCTAAAATCCGATAGTGTGAGATAAAGTTATGGCCGTTTTACTAAGATAGCCTTTTTACCATTTTTCCTGCAATTTTTTTTTGTGACAAAAATTCTAATGGGGTTAAATTTAACGACCATCATGGGCTGAAACTAAAAAACTCTTTCATTTCCTTTAAACATGGCCAAACTAGGGCATATTATACATCAAAATTTATAGAAAAATCAACTTAGATCCAATGGTGAGGTTTGTTTTTTCCTAGGAGGTCATTTCTGCAAACTACCCCCTAAAACCCTCATTTAAATGAAACATCCAAAAAAATTCTTTTAACCAATGATTTTACATGCCCAAAATTTGTCAACATCCCATCATAACAACAAACCCAAAACCCTCATATCTAAAATAAACAACTCATATATATTGCCCTTTCTTTTATCCTCTCATGCATTCCCATGGATTCAATCTAGGGTTACAATAATAAAATCATAACTTTGATACCACTTGTAAGAAAATTTGCAAGAAATAATATAATCATTTTCACATAATTCATAACAAATCTGAAATAAATATGCAATTAAAATCCACATGCATAAGAATAGACAACATACCCACAAAAATGTGACACAAGATATATCATGGGAAACCTTCATTAAGGGAAAAACCCAGCCTCCAATAGTATTTATCACCATGTATTATTTAGCAAAAAACACCATTGCAATACAACCATGAAAACTTTCAAAGCCATAGCCACTACCAAGAAATCTATGTGAACAAGCATGAATCCACACATCCCATGCCATGCTTCCAACCTTCACAAATGCTCCCTTGGTTAACCTGTCAAGCCTTGTCTCACTCAACTCTTTCCCTTTTGACTTCTCTCTTCTTCTCACACAACAACTATCCTTGTGACTACTTATATAGTAGCAAGTCCCACAAAACCACCAAGTGGTATTACATAAACCATGTGCTACCTAACCCATTGACCCCACATTTAATATTGGAAATTTAATTCTTTTTCCCAACATTAAATAATTACATGAAATATAATCACAATGCTATAATACAACTCATCAAGTATATCCCATTGGAATTTTTACATGTTGCACATCCATCTAGATGCAACATTACATAATAAAATAAAATAATACAATATAACAATATTATGCAATGTGTGCAACACTCATAATCTCAACAACATTTTTAGTTGTACATGTCTGCTGGAAGCCAATCCAATCTTATGCATTAATAATTTGGGTGTTATTCTCAGTGAAATCAACCTTTAAAGGCATTTTACCTAACACCATGGTGACTCTATTCATCTTCTGCTTTCAATAGATCAAGTGTTGATTTGTGTAAAGATCTTTGTAGACCCCCCTATGAAGTCCCTAGTTTAAATGCTTCTTCATGGATCCCCTCTGTGAGATAATTTATTTTTCAATCCTCTATATTATGAGAATAAAGATGAATGTTTGGCCTACCTTCATTGTTCAGAGTTTAATGTGAGGGTGGCCCAATTTGAGGAGGAGCTCATGAGGAGGTTTGCTATTGCAGTAGAGGAGACAAAGCTCAAGCTTGGCCAGTTGCAAGCAACTAAAGCATAGGAGCCCCCAAGGTGAAAATTTGTTTACTTCATGCAGGGTAGTCCTCCCCCCCTTTTGCAGTGAGTTGAGAGTCACACCATACCAGTAGCTCCCATGGAAGTGATTCATGAACAACATGAACGAGATATGAAGATTAATTCTTCACAAGAAGAGGAGGTGCCACTTCCAAATTAGTTGGATGCTACCATTGTAGAGCACAACCAAGTGGTCAAGGTTGATTTCTTAGACCCGAAGCCATCAAGAGGATGCCCCATCAGGCATCTAGCTCTACAAAAAATTAATAAGTTGCCCCCAGTCATGCTCATTCTAGAGCATGAGAAAGAAGATCATGAAAAGGAGCAAGTATGTTTTGCTCCATAAGGTAATGCCTAGTGTTGGAAAGCTTCATTGTTTTTAGCATTAGGAGGAAGGCGTTCCATGCAGCAATATGCTTGTCATACTTATTGATTCACTTGACTACCCTTATGCATGGAACAAGAAATCAACTTGTAAGGAAGGATAGCTACTTCAACAAGCCAGTTAATGGCTTTGTTTAATTTTTGTAATTATATATATGTGTACATAGTAGAGTACAAGTTTTTAGCTTTCCAATAAGTGCATGAGCACATTTTCTCTTTTTTGGAGTTGTTTTAAGCTTCTTGAAGCTCACCAAAGTTTTTGTTTTTCACTGGTTGCAGAATTTTGTGAAGTTGCAGTTGGGATAACGCGTTTATTCTTGGTAGTGACTTTATGCCCAATGGATTGCTTAAGGCCACTAGTCTATGCTTAGTAGGCAAGCATCCCCTTTGAGTCGCCAAAAATGTTGGCCATTTTAGCCCCCCATTTAGCCCATCATTGATAACCGATTTGAGAGATCTTCAATGCACTGGATTCTTTGATATGGGTTAACACACTTTTTGGTTGGGTTAACATCTCGTGTTAACTTAGTTTCTTCATGAGCCGAGTTGGCTCGATTCCTTCATTAGTTGAGTTGGTTCAATTTGTTCATTGATCAAGTTGGCTTGTTTTCCTTCATTTGTCGAGTTGTGGGTTAACACGTGTTTCCTGTTGGGGTTAACATTTCGTGTTAACCATTTTTGCTATTTTGGGGAGTGACCTTTCTTGCTTCCACAAAAGTATTGTTGCCTCTTCAACCGAACATTCTAGAAATGTGTCGACTAATAGTTTCATGCCACGTGACGGATCCTTCTTGTGCTGGGTTGCTTTTAATCAGACAGTGGTCGTATTTTTGCATCATTGTTGGGGCCCTTTGTGAAGATACAATGGCTATTAGATTTTGAAGTGTCTTTGGGTATTTACAGATGTATCTTAGTCATTCGTGGTTATATGGAGATCTTGATCTACGATTGGGTTTTGTAACGCCTCGCTTGGAAACCCAAAAGAAATAAACCTAATATGTTAACAATATTACTAAACTATTAAAAAATAAATTATTTAAACAACATCAAAGTAATAATAATATAGAAGCAATATATACATACACATCAAGAACATGTAATCAATTACAAATATAGTTTCAATTCCTCAAGGGTTCCTTTACGTTGAGTCACATTTAATAAAGTTTTATTAATAAGTTTAAGTCTCAATTACAATGTCCACAATCATAAAATAAATAAACACATACATATTCATATAAGAAAATGCATAAGTACAACTAATAATATGAAAGCACATCTAATGAATAACATCCATTGCACATGTCATAGGATATGTGAAAATAGATACAAGTACATCAATATACAATACAATATCCCATAGGATCTCAAAATACATGATACATAGATACGTCAAATGAATAGAAGTCTTCAAGATAAGAGGAAGAATGATAATGGTACCACTGTATCAAGGAGCATCCAATATCTGTCAATCTGAGGGGAACCCAAATGGTAAGAATACACTACCTCCTGACCACGTGGTCACCTAATCAGGCTCTCAATCCCATCGTGTAGAAGAGATAATGTATGATCTACACAAAAATAATCAAATCATAAAATAATCCTATGAAAGGAATCCTGATAGCCAAAACTACCTCAAAGGTAACACAAACTATTCAAGAAGAAGAGATAATCAAAATTGAAAGGACACTCATTCCAATACTAACATCTCATACCAAGCCAATATACAAATACCAAGACCAAAAATATACAACCACCTCAAAATCAATGTCAAGTGTCACAAGCACAGTGACTAATAGATAACAATTGTCACCAATAAGAGTAAACTACCAATCACTAATTCTATCAATAAAAACACCACCAATGAATAACTGATCATTTATTGATAAAATTCAACTATCAATAATAAATGACATCTAATCAATAAGTAACAATTCACAATAAATACATCATCAAAAGTAATATCCAACAAGTACACCACTAGAGGCAAATATGAAAAAATCATGAAGGAAAATCAGGCTACATACTATGGAGTGTCATCACATGAGCCAGCTCTAGAGTTACCCTGGCAGTCTCTCAAGACCCCGGCCCCCTAGTGACTCTATGTGGAACCAGAATACCCTCTCATGATGACAATGAAACTAGTTATACCTCTTAAGGTATCACCTCCATCTCATCTTTAGTCTATACAAGCACTCAAGGCATGGATGAGAAAAAATCTCTAACTTATCTTTTTAATGTATCTCAAGAAAAAGGGCTAGGCAAGATATTTTAATTATTATGTTATCACTTATTACATAACTTACAATGAGTTACCTTGGCAGCCACTTTGGGCCCCAGCCTCCCTTGTAAGCCAATCCCATAGACATGCACCTAGACTACCTTCTCAAAATTCACAAACCACAATAGTGTCTCATACCACAAAAAGTAATATTGATCAAATTTGGTTCCTTAACAGGCAACCCAAAAAATAACATTGGTTCCTAAAACACAAGTTCTCATAATTGCTCAACAACATAAAACTCATAAAACATATATCTCAATTCAAATAATAAAGTTCATCATGACATCCAATCAAATAATCATACAAGAAATCTCAAAAATCGCCTCTAGTTCACATCCTAACTTGGCTAATTAAACAACTCACAAAGAAAAACTATCAAGAAAATAAACATCACAAGACTATAAATAAAATATTAGAAAACACATAGTTTTCATCTACATGATTTAGTTCCACCAATTTCTCTTATTTAGTTTAGGTCATAAGGATGTGTTTAGAAATAAAGTAAGAATAGACATGTTAATATAAATTGTTATGCTAATATACTTATTTAAAACAATAAGTATTTAAATATCCAATCTTTTTGTACAAATAAAATATCATGCAATATTATCATGTTATTAATTTAAATGCTCTTAAACCATAAATGATTTAATTAATAACATAAATGTATATTATTATATCTAAATATTGATATTAATTTCAATTTCTAAAATATTAATATGACTTTTATTTAAATCTAATATTAATATTTATTTTTCCTTTAATTCATAATGCAACTAGAGATAAAATTATAAATTTAATTTAATTATTTATAATTTCTCTCATAAAGTCAAATAGTTTTAACTAAATGATTACAAAGTGAACTCTACCATAACTTCTCTTAAAATATAATAAAATTATAAATATTTAGTTATTAACTTCCCTCTTGCATTAACAAATATTAAATTATTTATATGCAACCAAGAGTTTAATTAGTGTGAAAAATCAACTATTGCAGTCACTGATTATTAATCTCCTATCGTAAATGATTATTAAACTGCTGAAAACAAATTTTCAGCTAATATTGAAAAATAACACAACTGCAACTTCACTTATATAATACGAAAAGAAATGAACAACACAATGAACACAATATTTTCAGACAAATTGTCCCTGGAAAAACCCCTAAGGGAAAACCAATTCTACAGATGAGGAATTATATTAAACTTCAGCAAATCAAGAGTTACAAAATTCTTTGCCTCTCACTGGCAGAATTCTGACAACTTCCTAATTTCTCTCGTTGATATTCCCCACTGCTATCCCCACGCTAACATTGCACCCTTGCTAACACTGGAAGACAATTTGCTATCACTGCAAAATGCTTCTCTAAAACTTGTCTCTCCAAATGACCCAATGACCCCTTTTTATACTACCTTATTACAAAAACCAACGACCGAGATTAAATCAAACCAATGGCTGAGATTAAGACAACTCGACAGCCACAGAATTGGTTGCAAAGTGTCCAAAAGGGAATCACTAAAATTAGTAAATAATTATCATTGCAATAACCATTTACTAATTCTTGGCAAGTGGACAAACAACTATCCAAACTACCCATAACTAATGCTGCTATACATAGATAAGGACGAACAGCTGTCCAAGCTACCCATAAATACTTCTGCTATTTCTAGGTCAGAAATAATAGCTGTCCAACTAACAATAATTAACAATTAGACTTAAAGAATCACTAATATGACTAATATTCACTTTAACTAAATGAATAATATTTATTTAAATTTTTAGAAACTAATAAATAATTTTAAAATTTTATTTTTAATTAACTAATTTATTTTTAATTAATTAATTAATTATTATTAAATAAATAAATCTAAAAATTAAATTATATTAAATAAAAATACACATGCAATTAGTATTTTTGCATGTCTTTGATCTCTCAAATCATGCAATCATACTATACTTATTTTTCAATTTTTAGCATATTTGTTTTCACATGCAACCCTACTATACTTAGCCTTCTATTTTTAGCATATTTATTTTCACATGCATGTAACCATACTATACTTAGCTTTCTATTTTTAGCATATTTACTTTTACATACATGTAACCATATGATACTTAGCTTTCTATTTTTAGCATATTTGTTTTTACATGCATGTAACCTTACTATACTTAATTTCTATTTTTAGCATGTTTGTTTTCACATGCATGGAACCATACTATACTTAGTTTCTATTTTTAACATTTTTGTTTTCACATGCATGCATAAGTTTAGTTACAACATGTTTTCTTCTCAATTGATCTTTTTTCTTTTTCCAATAAATTTTGCAATTAAATTATTTTAGATATAAGAATAATATTTATTTATATTTAGAAAATTCATGATAATTTCATGATTCTAAAGACAAATTTAAAGTTGAAACTCTAACTGTTCAATTTATTATTTTTCTTCCAATTTTCAATAATCAAATTTTTGTTATATTAGAAAGGGGTTTATAAGAATACAAACACAATAATTTTTTACAGTTTTTCTATAATTTTCTTCAATCAAGTTTTCTTGATTAATAATAATTTTTTATTTTTTTTTAATTTTAAAAAAAATTTTACAACATAATTCTTTATTCAACAATTAATATAGTAAATTAATAAGCAATATGCAAACACCCAAGAATACATGAAGTAGACAGATCTTTCAATAAAATCTTACAATGGGTTTTCAAACCCTACCTCAAAACCACAGCTAAATTCTGAGACAATTTGTGAATGCATGCAAGTCTAAACCTTCTGAAACTTTCAACAATTCTTTTGATCCAATTTCAAAATTTTCTCTCCAAAACTTGTGTATCTAGAAATGAGCTCTAATTTCCTTAATAAAGAGTTTTTCTCCCAAATCAAGGCTTTGATCATGCAATCATCCGAAAACCCTTCGTATTCAATTACTATATTTTAATTTTCATGTACACACTTTATGCAAATTAATTAAAATAAAATTTATTAAATTAAAGCTTTCTTTCCTTTATTAAATCATGCGACATTTTTAATATAATATTTATTAATTTAACTAATAATATTATTTAGAGTTTAAATAATAAAAGTATTTGGATAATGGTGAACTCAAGCGAATTTACAAATAATGTAGAGCAAAACGCCTCCCTTCAATTCAAGGACTCCAATCCCTGGATTAAAATAGGCAAAAAATCCAAATTCACACCAAAAAAAAGGCACCAAGCATTTTCACAGAGAGCATAGAAGAACCCTAGATTGAATTTTGAGGTTAAAATCTCAAACAAGTTTTCTACTTTGAAGAAGGTGGAAGGCAACAATAAGCACAAGTGCCATTATGCAAAGCAACAACAAAATTTGAGGCCTTCCAAAATAGTGCAGGGAGATTCCTCTTACCATGCCTTAGATTTGTCAAAATACCATTGCCCACTGTCGTTCTTCACCTTAGATAGCCTGGAAGAGAAAATTAGGGTTTTTTTCCTCATGAAATATTTTCAACCCTTTTTTGGTAAGTCAATTCCTCAACTTGCGAATCCTGTTAGGGAAAAATCTTCTTCATATTCCACCCCTCCCAGATCTGACAATGTATCCTCTGATGGTTCAGGACGACCTGGATCATATATTCCTCCACATCATCGTCCTGAGCTCTCAGCTTAGAGGGCTTCCACTAACTCCAAGGGCATTCCTGATCCTCAAGATTCTACCAAAGGCGTGGTTCCCTCCATCTCCCTGCTTGGGGAAGAAATCGAAGATGCTTGGAATATGTGCAAGAACTTTGGAATCTTTGCAATTTGGTGTGGATTTAAGGAAGATCTTCTATTTCTATCTAATTGGTTAGAGGAAAATTGTGGATTGCAGGTAAGTATTTCCTATTTCTTAGACTCTGTTCTTTATTTACAATGTAGCAATGTAAGTGTTTAAAAACAATTTATTAATGTATCAGAGTGTTTCTTTAATGGGCATATTGTCAAATTTATTGATTGGCAACCTAATCTTAATTTAGATAGTTTAGATTTCTTATATCCAATCTAGTTTAGCATTCAGTCTCTGCCTCCAGAGTTGAATCATATAGAGACTCTTAAATCACTAGGGTTTGGCTTGGGAGAACTCCTGGGCATAGACTCTTCATATCAATATGATAATAATGTTAAATTGCTCATAAAAACAAAATATAATCAATTATCTCAAGGGTTAAGGAAACTTGTAACAAGAAAAGCTACATATGATTGTCATCTACATTAGTTCGAAGGAGAGATTTCAGAAATTATTAAGATTGAGAAGGGCAAGGAAACAAATTTTGAAATCATACCGTGTACATCAAACCTGCAGATTATTTTTCCAAAGTTTAGAGAATAGAGAATGAAATCAAGGGTTCAATCGTTTATTTTGGATCTAGCCAATATGGAGTATGAACATTACAAGATTCAAATAGATTTCCAAAGTGGAAGTAAGGCTATCATCAAAGGTAATTCAGAATCTAGTAGAAGACTTAAATCCATTATTATGGTTGAACAGAGCTCAAAGTCACATTCCTTAATCGGTAAGGATGTAGCAGCTAAAAGGAACATGAAACATAAACAAAAATTGGCCAAGATCATCACAGAACAGGGTACACTACTAGATGAAGACAAAGATATAGTGACAAATAGAGAGATGCCTTTGCAGGATCAGGAACAAGCAAGTGGGTCAGCAAGGGATCAGTGTTCTACAAAATCTAGTAGAAGCAAACAACAAGAGTTAATTGATAGAGTTAATATAGTCTCCAAAGAAATGCAAACTATTGGTATAGTTAATGCAGATATAGTTAGTTCGCTGCATACCAGTTAACAAAACAAGGATTCAGGGGTCACCAATGAAGTCAATATAGTAGATATATAAAATCATATGTTATTTGAAGCAAAAGTAGACCTAGATGAGTTCTAAGTAACTTTAAAGGATACATCCATAGTGAAACAAAATCAAATGTTGGATCCTTTAGAGATCACACTGAGCAAAGAAGGCCTCATCAAATCTTCCAAGTTTTGACAAACCCCATCGAATAGCATAAGCTCATCGTTTACTCCAGCAGAGCATACAAATAAAGTTGATTCTTATAAGGTAGAGAGTTCCTTATCAAAAGAGGTACAAGATTTCCTAAACAAAGAATATAAGATGGAGGAAGAATTAAATGATCTAAATGCAGGAGATGAGGATCTTGAACAACTAGTAAATGAATTAGTTCAAGCTTTTTGTTTTGAGGACGTTGATAATAGTATAAAGGCATAGAAGGTAGCTTTAATATAGAGAATCATCAAATTAGTTGCTGACAACTATTCATGCGAAGATCTAAGAAGAGAACTGATGTGTATAGAGGTAGAGGATAATGCTAAGAGACAGATTCAGAACAATGGATCATGCCCCAAGTCTTCAAATAATGGGTTCAGCTTGAATAATATGACAGGTAATGATAATGAAGTGGATCCTCAGCCTTGTATAATTAATCAAATTATTAAGGAATTAGAATATGAAGACATAAAAGGAGCAGATGAAAAGAAGAAGATCAACAATCAAAATTCAAGGCAAGTTTTAGAGAATCTTGGGATTCTGAAGAATTAGATAGGTTTGAGTTCTCCCAACTATGGTAAAAAAAAGGGTAAAAGAGGTAGATGTTCATTAAAGGATCTTAGGGAAGTGGAAGGACTCAGTAGAGATTAGCAGAAGATCAATCAATCACTCAACATTGGGAAGGAGGAAAGGCCTTCCCAAAGAGGTATGAAGATCACCACATGGAATACTAGGGGACTAAATGCCCCTAGAAAGAAAAGGTTAGTAAAACAATTTATCAAAACTTTTGATTCAAAAATTATCATAGTTCAAGAAACTAAATTAAATAAGGATGAAGGAATAAAATTAGATAAAATGTTAGGTATTTGGCGTTCCATTTTTCAAGAATCTATAAGTGCTTTTGGGGGTTTAAGATTTTTTTGGAATCCTAAGAAGGTTTCTCTAAGTTGTCTTTACTATAGTTCCAATTGGATTAGTACTAGCGTCAAGAATCTAAAGTCCAATTTGCAGTTTATTCTTATTAATGTATATGGTCCTATTAGCTATATCAATAAAAAAGATGTTTGGAATGAAATTAGTCATTTTATTTCCAATTTCAAGGATAATTCCTTTATGATAGGAGGAGATTTCAATACCATTTTAGATCTTGCTGAAAAAATAGCTGGTATTAACCATCTTCGACAATCATCTCTTCTTTTTAAAAATTGGATAGAAAAACATGATATGATTGATGTTCCCATCAATAATGGGAATTTCACTTGGAACAATAGGAGGAAAGATTATGCATATATCGCGAAGAAATTGGATAGGTTTTTTTTATCATAGGCGAGTTAGATGAAAACAACACTAATTTTCAATCTTCTATTTTGCCTTTTGCTGGGTCCGACCACTACCCAGTTCGATTAGAATTTTCAAAACCTTCAAAGCCCATTAGGAACCCTTTCAAATGTGAAAAAATGTGGTTCTTAGATCTTGAATTTATTAGAAATATTAAAGATTGGTGGGCGCAAGACCATGCTGAAGGCTCTAAGATGTTTGTTTTCGTTTCCAAACTTAAAATGTTAAACGAGCACATTTTAAGATGGAATAGAGATCATTTTAATAATATTTTTAAAGAGAAACAAGAGATAGAAAACCAATTAAAAAATCTAAATCTAGAAATTATTAAGTATGGAATGAATAAAGAAAGTTATCTACTAGAAAAAGATCTTTTGGCTAAACAAGAAACTATTTTGTCCAAAGAGGAAATTTTCTGGCGTCGAAAATCTAGGGAGAAATGGTTGGATGAAGGGGATCGAAACACAAATTCTTTCATAATTCTACTTTATTTAATAGATCTAAAAGTAAGATAACTAGTATTAAAAATCCATCTGGGTTCTTGGGTTGAGAACCCAAGTGAAATTGCTGAAACTTTCATCACTTTAAAGAGATCCTAAACAACTATGAAGGGTCAAATTTAAAAGCACAAGATATGATGCTCAAATTTATACCTAAATTAATTTCCGCTGAGGATAATAGATTTTTAAATAAACCTATAACCTTGGAAGAGGTAAAATCGGTCATTTTCAGTATGAATCCTGATAAATCTCCGAGACTTGACAGTTTTCAAGCATTCTTCTTTCAGAAATGATGGGATATAATTGGGATTGATTTATGGAAGGCCGTTGAAGCTTCAAGAAATGGAGAAGCTCTATTATTCGAGCTTAATTTTACTTTCTTACATTAATCCCCAAAAAAAATGATCTGGAAGCTGCCAGGGATTTCAAACCTATTGTCTTGTGCAACACAATTTATAAGATTTTCTCCAAGATCATGGTGAATCGGCTAAAGAGTTTCTTACCAAAGTTGATCTTCGAGGAACAAACTAGTTTTGTTCCTAGCAAATCTATTCTTGACGACATTATTACTATTCAAGAAATGATTCATTCAGCTAGCAAAAGTAAAGTATCGAGTATGTTTATGAAATTAGACATCCAAAAAATGTATGATATGGTTGATTGGAGATTTTTATGCAAGGTCCTTAAAGCCTTTGGATTTTCTCATCAATGGATTAATCTTATTTTTAAATTCATTTCTATGCCCAAAACCTCTATTCTGATCAATGGCACACCCGAAGGCTTCTTTGAAATCTCTAGGGGTACTCGGTAAGGTGACCCCTTATCACCCTCACTCTTCATCATTATGGCTAAAGCCTTTGGGAGAGTGCTAAAAAATGCTTACCATAATCAATCAACTACAGGGATCACCGTTACCAAAAATTTACCTAATATTACGCACCAACAATATGCTGATGATACGATTCTTCCTAGCAAAAGTACTATTTCTGAAGCTTTGGGCTTCAAATCAATCATAAATTGTTATATGATTGCCTCTAGGAAAAAGGTAAATGAGGCAAAATCTGAGATTTCCTTTATAAACATGAATAAAGAAATAGAAGACAAGATTTGCAAGTTTATGGGGTATAAAAAAAGTCAATTTATGTGTAAATATCTAGGTACTGCGCTGGAGAAGGGCTCTAAATCTTGCAAAATGTGGTTCAATACTATGGAAAAATTGGATACTAGGATAGGGGGTTGGAAGGACAGATGGCTTTCTAAAGCAGGTAAGGTAACTAAAATTTGCTCCATTTTTTTGGCCATTCCTATATATCCCCTTTCTTGTCTTCCTTTGTCTAAGTGTCATTGTCTTAAATTTGAAGCTAAACTTAGGAATTTTCTCTAGAAGGATTGTGAAGAGGACAAAAAAATAGCACTTATCAAATGGGAAAACATTTGTAAACCTAAGGAACTGGGAGGCCTAGGTATCAAGAATCTTGAATGGCAAAACGAAGCCTTGGGAGCAAAACTGATTTGGCGTTTGTATAATGAAAGAGATAAAAAAAAGGGCTAAAATTCTTTATCATAAATATCTTAATGCAAAGGACCCTACTTCTATCTTTAGAATGATCAATCCTCCCAGGGGCTCCAAAAGCTAGAACTTTATGCTAAAATGTTGTAATCTTATAGATAAGTTTCTTACATGGGACGTTGGCATAGGACATGAGGTGTTATTCTGGGAAGATTTCTGGGATGGCCATCCCCCTTTAGTCTCCAATGCATACCCTAAAAATTTAAAGGATTTGCTAATTTCTCTATGGGGGAATAAAGTTCGTAACTATAAAACTAAGATCTTGACGAACGGGGTTGATAATTGGGTTTAGAAAACGGTGGAAGGATTGGGTGCAGATTCTGTAGAAGTTGAAGCATTCAATAAGATATTGGCTGATAGGCCTATCAAGAAATCAAAGAAGAAAGATGAACTTATCTGGGCGGTAGCTAATGATGGAAATTACAGAGTAAAGGATGGATACAACGCTTTACTCCATTCTCAAAGTTGGGACAGAGTCGACATTCCACTTAAACTTTGTTGGGATGTGGCTTGCCTTCCTAAGGTTAGTTTCTTCCTGTGGTTAGCATTCCAAAATAAGATTTTGACAGCTGATAGGCTTAGTAGATATGGGACCCAAGGCCCTTCTAGATGCGTGTTATGCAAACATAACTCAGAAGACGTGGACCATGTACTATATAATTGCCCTTTCTCAAAAAATTTTTGGGAGTGGCTTAGATTTAGGTTGGATTGGCATTTGCCTTTTCCTTAATCTTTTCGGGACCTCCTTAGAGGTTGGCCTTCTAATTTGAGTAGGGGCATTTATAGTAAGCTTTGGAATATTTGTTCATCGATTGTATCTTGGGAGATCTAGAAGGAGAGAAATAGGCACATTTTTCGTGATTCAGAACTTAAGTTTGAGGAGTTGATCCTTAAAATTGAGGTTAGCATCGTGGAGGTTACTAATTCACATCTTAAGAAAAGTATAAAAGAAGAGGGCTCTTTCTCTCATTTGGATGGTATCATGGAAAAAATTTGGGTCAATCTAATTAACCCCCCTCTAGTATATTTTAAAAAAAGAAAAGAAGATAGAGCCAATTGTGTTTGGTCTCCACCTTCAAAGGGTTGGTACAAACTCAATTTTGATGGAGCAGCTTGAGGTAATACTAGCATAGCAGGAATAGGTTGCATTATCAACAATGATTCGGGTCAATGGATAGAAAAAAAGGCTATGACTATTAGGCCTACCTCTAACAATTTGGCTGAATTAGAAGCGCTGAAAATGGGGTTGCTTCTATGTATTGAGGTAGGGGTGCCAAAAGTAGTCATCGAAGGTGATTCTCATATCATTTTGAATGCAATTAGGAAACATTCTACTCCCAATTGGATCCTCAATTCCAAACTTGGTGAAGTCCTAGATCTTCTTGATAATTTTGAGGATAGTCGAATTTGACATATTTATCATGAAAGTAACTATAAAGCGGATCACCTTGCAAACATAGGTGTGGATGGTGATAATTTACATCTAGTTAAGATTTGAACTTGCCCAAAAATTTATTGCATTAGGGGGTATTTTGCCTTTCCCTTAGCATTTTATTCCCTTATATATGATATTGACTATAGAGTGTCGATTATGCATGAGCATTGTTTATAGTGCGAAGTTTACATGTAGGTGTTTGTTTGATTTCTTTCCTGACATGTCTTTGGTCCCCTTTAAGTTTCTTAAAGTTAGTTTGATGTTTTATGATGGTTTCCTAACTTGATAGTGTAATGATGATAATCCAAGTTTTTCCTTCATTCTTTATTTATCCTCGTCATTGGGTTGGTGGATGTCGTCATTATTAAGGGGCACGTCTATTTCTATCTAGATTTTTCCAGAGCCCTATCTTTTTGAGATGTCCTAATCTAGGCTCTATTATTCATTTCCCATGGCAATGGATACTAATGTTGTGTTGTTTCATTCCAAAGAAGCCATCACGATGGCTTTTTGGGGCAATGTCACTCCAAAATGCTGGAATAGAATTCTGAACCCCTTAGATGACATGTCAAGAATTGCAATAGGCCGAGTGATTGGAGAAGGAATTTTTGATTACAAGTATACTTGGCGGAAAAATAGTAGCATCATAGTGTCTTTCATTGGTTGTCTAGCAAGAGCCAAGGTGGAGCATGACAAAATCATCCAGCTCTACTGCAATTTATCCTAGCCAACATGGAGAAAGGGTTTGTAGAATGCAGTTAGGAGCATTGACAGCAAGGTTCACATCCCGCTGCCTGAAAAATACATGGCATATCCCCCAAGTTCTCTTGAGCTAGACATGTCCTATCGTCATTCGTCTCTTATCATTTGGGAGAGCCTTGCTTTTTACATTGGACGCGAGCATCAGGTTTCTCTTGCACTAGAGGGGCATAGTGACAGAAGTTAATAGGGATTAGCTCACAGAATACCTCAATGTCTTCAAGGCATACATCCATCTAGGAGTTTTGTTTGAAAAATTGGAGGCCCTGATATTCTACACTCCAAATGCGGACAAAACAAGCAGGTTTAAGGCTAATTTCAAATTTCCCCCCAATTGCTAGAGTGAAAACCCTAACGATATATCCGAGGTAGTCATGGTCTTTCTGAGGTAGGGTTTTATGGAAGTTGGGTTAGCTCTATGTTGTCCACCTTTGGTTTTTGATGATAATCTATTATTTTGATATTGTATATATTGTATTGGGTACTTTTGGTGTTCTCGAGTCATTAGTACGCTCTTCCTAATTCCAAGCTTTCATTATTATAGCAATGTATTGCTCTCAAATGTAATAGACATATATTATTAATAGATCTTATCGACTTTATATTTATTGGTGTTGGCTTGGTCTCTGTTATATCTAGTTTTAATGGTTTCCATGTTAGTTTAGGTATTATCATTGAGTCAATATGCAGAATCCTACCTGTGGATCAGTTTTCATGGTGGAATGATTCAATTATTGAGTCAGAATCATTCTTGTTTTAGTTTTGCCTTTTCATTGGTATTTCCTTGGTCAAATTACTAAGATTATGCGACTTCTAGAATTAATCTTTCCATTTTTCCTTCGTCTAATTATGATAATGGCATGATATCGTTTCAGATGTTTGTTATGATATATAGCTAATGGTATCTAATTTTAGATGATGGCATGTCTATCTATAGTGAGACTGGGCTACTTTTCAACCTCATACTTTGATTGATTAAATGTTATCTCGGCCCAATTTCTTTGCAATTTTTCTTATATCTAATTTACGTGCTCTGTTATGTTCTGTTGCTCTGGGAATATGCTCATTTGAGATTTTCTATGATTTATTACAAGATCTCTATATTGATCGTTCAAGTTGAGATTTACTTTTAGTTTAGTTGTTCATGCTCTTACTGATTGCTAAGTAGTAGTCTTATATTGGTATTATGATTATAGTTATCAAATTCATGTTTTATCTTTCATCTGGTTTTGATACAGCAAATGGAGGATGGAATGTATGGTTTGATAGAGTGTCAGACTTTTCTTCATCTATTATGAATGATAGGTACTTTTGTTCTTTGCTTAGTCAGAGTTAGCATTCTGGTTTTTCTTTTCCTTTTTACCTTCCTCATATGTTCATTCGTTCCTTGATTATGGGTTGATATCTTGTTATTTCAAATTTGGGTTGTTTTTCTCTTAGTATTAGGTTTAATGGATGGTATCATTAGTAGTATTAAGATATCACTTCTTAGTTTTCTATCTCGTGAGGTTTTTTGATGTAGGTTGTATTTCATACCTTTAATAAGTGAACTTATATCTTACATTATTATAGGTTTAATGTTGTCGTGATGGTCATAATATTGGTTTAAATTTAATTAAGTTTATATTCATAAAGACTATGGTTGGACTTCTTGTGATGTTTAGTTTTAGGTTCTCTAACCTGGTTTTTATGTTAAGTTTAGCTAGAAGTAGATAGATCCGGTGCAGGTATTGTGTCATCTCATTAGTGAATCATTTTTCGTGGCCAAGACGGATTTCGACAAATGTATTGAATTTTGTTATGTAAGCAATGTGAATCCTTAGGGATATGCCCCTTAATCCTTTGTATTAATCAATGTAATCATTAATTGTGATCTGACTGGGGTATGCCCCCTTTAAGATGTAATAATATAGGACATTCTGTCCCAGGCGAGACTGGAGGTTTTCTTCTCCGTTCTTTCCTACCAATGCCCGTTTGAACGGAGTAAAAGTTGTTGTAATCTTTTAATTATATTAATAAAATTTATCATGGCCTTGGCCGTTTACCAAAAAAAAAAAAAAAAAAATTTATTTAGAGTTTATTAAAAATAAAACTCCTAAATAAATTATTATTAAATTAAATAAATATAAATACGTCTAAATTATAACTTTAATCAAATTTTTTAAATTTAATTCTTTCATGCACATTTAAAGAACTTTTTAATTAAAATATTCTTTTTATATTTTATTTTCCTCCACTTATTAATTAGTGCAAGCATTGATTAAAGCATAGTATATTATTTAAATTAATAATAATCAAAGCTCATTGTTTAAATGCAACTCTAATGTAATTATTATTAAATAAATAATTATATAAAGCAATATTAATATTTTAATATTTTAATATTTTAATTATCTCTTTTTGTCCAACTTCTTAAATTAAATCTTTTAAACTGAAGTACATATTTAATTAATTAATAATTAAGTAATAATTAATTAAACATAATCATATTATAATTTTTCTTTAACCAATTTTCTAAATTAAGACTTTTAAATTAAAGCACATATTTAAACAGTTATTAATTAATTAAATATTCTCATGCTTTAATATTTTCTTTTTAATCAAATGATATTTAATAATTCTCAATATTATATGATTAATTGAAATATTATAATTAAATCATTTACTAAATAAACCACATAGCGAAATCCACATAAAAGCAACATTACCAAAATAGACCGAAACTCAAAATCAAACAACACAGACAAAGATAAAATCATGGGTATTAAAAAGGGTAGAAAGTCAGTTACGAGTCCTCCTTGCAAGACAAGTATTTAGGCTATGGCTGGGATTGGACCTAAACATTATCTTCCTGTTCTTACCATTGAGTTATTGTGATAGGGCATGCTCATCCTGGCAATTTAGGGAAGTCAATGCTCGGTACCTGTAGTCCTCCATAAAAGACGAGCATGTACAAGTATATAAATATATCTAAACTAAACAATCAATGGTAGGGAGTGGTACATTGTGTAGATCCCAACTAGCAGGTGACTACAACTCCCTCCCTTAACCACATCAAACACAACAAATAAAAAGATAAAATAGACACATGCACCATACACATGCAAGTATGGGGTAAGTACCATAATAATTATAAGTCAAACATCAATTGTTCAGATAATATTATGCATCATTACAAATATGATGTAATCATCATTAAAGCATCATTAATGCACCATTAACCATAATCATTAAACAATACATGAAATATAGTCAACTAAGTAATCATTGTTGCTATATCTCTAGTCCAAGTTATGAAAGAATATCTTTGAAACTAAGACACCCATGAAATAGGCATAAAAGAGTTTGGTAAATATAATGGAAAAGAAAACTATAGGTGGGCACTACAGGTTTTAATCACTTGTCGAGGAGATTTTTGCAACATCTGAGTTGTTCATTCCAAAATGAAGATATACATCAACAGTTCACACCTTTTGGGGGCAAATCAAATTTATTCCACACAAGTCAACTCTAAATTTTTTGCGGTGGGTCAACTTACATGTTATCCCATCCCGCATTTTTTGATAGTGGTGCAAATTTATTTGTTGCGGCCATGACACGTTACAAAGATTATTCTTTAATGCAAACCAACATTCTTTGGCCTAGTTTGCATGACATTTAGGCATCTCCATGCCTCATTAATGATTGTAATAATCAAATATCATGGAATTTGATTTCTTATAGCTGGGTGCATTTGTTTTGCCCTTCCTGTCACTTCATCATAATAGATTGTATTTCATGATTAGATTTAGTTATGATACTCATTTATTGCTGCTCTTTGGAACTCAACTCCACTTTGGTTGGGGTTTGAACTCCATAGTTTAGATCTGAGTTATGCCTGATCTATAAAGGCAAGTTGTAAATACTTTTTCTAGGTTCTTCTCCATTTGTATTTTGCAGTAGCATTATGCTCTACAACTTTGCCTTCCATTAATGAAACTTCTCATTTTCTTACCTATTCTTGCCATTATGTTTACCATTGCATATATTTTCCTTGTACTGAATGTTTCTTTTCCATTTTCTTGATTCATATGTTGTGTTAAGTTTGTTAGCAGTTGTTGTATAGTGAAGTTCCTTTCCTTTCAGCACTTCAACTAGTTCCAAACCTGTATGTGGTTTCTTGAAGATAGAATAGAGCCAAGACTAGTGTATTCTGGTGCTTTCATTGATGTGTAGTACAATTACAGTTAGAGTTGTAACCATATATCAATCTTGGTGCATCAACCCCTTTTCCTTTCTGCATTTTCTTGTAGTTATCCTTCTCCCTTTTCCTCTCAAGAAGTAGTTTAGGTGCACCTTGATAGTAAGGAAGCCATCCTTCTTTGGAGATTCAACCTCAGAGTGCAAGTCCCACACTTGGAGGCCATTTCCATGTTACACAAGGTCACTTGAGGGTCATACCTCAAGCAAGGGTGCAGACTTTTGTGTTAACAGGAACCTAGCATAATCATACGATCATTGCATAAAATACAAATACTAAAATCAAGATAAATGTCGATGCCAAGCCAACCAAAAAAAGGACCCATATGAAGAGACCAAGATGCATAGGAGCAAATAGAGACAAACCTAAAGTGGGTAGCTACAAGCAGACCCAAATCACAAAATCTAAAGGTGTTATAAGGAGTCAAGAAGGGAAGAAATGAACCTCATAGATTATTAGGAGTTGACCAAAGGAAAGAAAAACCTAAAGGAGAACAAACCAAAACAACACTATGAAAAAATTTAAGGAGACCAAGAAACATTGACTAAGCAAGGAACGAGGCAGGCAGACAACCAAACCAAAAAGAGCCAACTAACCATTGAAGAGGCCAACACCAGAGGAGAGTGTAAACCCATCATATGAACACAAGAAAGCCAAACCACAAAAAAATACAAAGGAGATCCAAAATCCACTAAAGTGGACTCAACACGAGAAATAGAATCCACTACTCAAACCAAATCATATGCAAGATTAACAAAATCCAAGGACAAAATGAAAAAGGGTTGATAAAAGGACAAGGCAGGAAGAACCAAGATGAAAGGAACCCCAAATAAACATAAGATCAAAAAAGGACACTACATCCTCCATATTGATTATCATTAATTTTCATTTTATCATCAGTCACATTTTTACCCCACAAAGCTGAAAGAGTATTTTTTATATTTATAGGTAGATTTACACTATCTAGAGAAGGGATCCCATCCCATGAATCTTCCCAAAATAAATTATCATATCCTAATTTGATGTCTCATGTTAAGTTATTAGCTATTAATGGACAACAATTCAACATAAAGTTCCAAAATCTTGAATCTTTCATAATTTTTTAGTTCTAAACAAAGGCAGAGGATTATGGATTATTATTGTTTAAATATTTATGATATAGAATTTTGGACCATTTACTATTATATTCTTTAAACATTCTCCAAATAAGCTTTTCCCCTAGCTCCTCATTTTTCCAACTCACATTTTTTTATGCCTAGGCCTTCAAATTTTGTAGGTCTACATATTTTTTCCCATTTTATCAAAGCTTATTTTTTCTTATCTCCAGTACCTTGCCAAAATAAGTTTTTAAGTTTAGAATCTAATTTTCTTTTTACATCTTTGGGTAGGAGAAGACATGACATATGATATGTGGGGATGTCTGAAAGCACTACTTTGATCATAGTCATTCTACCGCCTTTAGTTAACCATTTCCCTTTCCGACTTCCCATTTTTTAATCCAACTTTTCTAAAATCATACCCAAGCTTTACTTTCTCTATTTCCTTTTTCAAGTTGAATACCAAGGTACTTGCATGGAAAGGATCATTTTTTGAATTCCATTATTCTACAATTTTTCTCTCCACTTCCCCTTTGGTATTAATAAAGAAAATATTTGATTTGTTATCGTTTACTTTTTTGCTTGAAACTTATGTTAGCCCCAATTGATATTGTAATTGATAGCGGGAGATTGTTAGGTGATGATGCTATGAATGTATGTAAAAGAGTCATATCAGTTGTTATATTGTCATTGATTTCAAAGTCTTACTTGGCTAGACATTATGCTAACTCAAGAAAGTACCATATCATTAGATTGAAGAAGAGGATTTGAAGGAAGTGTGATGAAGATAGAGTTGATATGCAAGGTATTCGATAGGTACTTGAATGAGATAGAAAATGATTATGTAATATTGGTTTGATTGCTTTACAATCATGTATTGAAGAACGTAAGCTTAATCAAGTTAGAGGATTAATGAAGGGAGATTGTATTCATCGAGTGACTAAAGTATTGCTTAAGCGATTAAAGAAAGAAGGAAGAACATAGTGTTTCCTGATCAAGTCAGTATTAACCGAGTTATATGTTGCCCAAGTAAATGTAATGTTTACTAAGTGACTCCCAGATGAACAAGTTATGAAAATGAGAATTTGAGGCTGACTTTTGATGAAAATTTGGAAAGTTTGAGAAGTTCTAATGTGAGATTCAAAGTTTGTTGCAAGATCTACAACTGAGAAATTTCAAGAAGGATCGGATGAAAGGAATTGAAGAAGGATAAGGATAGACACAAGTTCTATGTAAATTTATATTTTCTAGGTGTTTAAGTTCATTGTATGAAGGAATTATATCGTAAACCTAAGATCAACAATTTTGATTAAGCAACAAAAGATGGAAGGATCTGGAAGTGTTAAGAAAAATATTTAAGGAGGAGTACGAGACAAATTTAGGTTGCTGGTTAAAAAAAAGTTTTTGTTGATTTCATTGTGATGTTGTTCAGTAGTTGATGAAGCTGAAAGATATCTAATTGAAGGTTGTTGTGAAGAGAAAAGTTGTTGAAGGTTAAAAGGAGAATGTTGAACCAAATGAATTTAGTAGGGTAGAGAAGAAAAGTTTGTGGAAGACAAAATTAGTCAAGTGAGTAAAAGATAGAGAAAGAGCAAGAACAAAGATTTGAACAAGAAAAGGTAGTTGATATTCTTAACAAATCACTTTATATTGTTAATGTTTAACCATTGTAGTAAAAATCTCATAAGTACTGAGTGAACCTAACAAGTCTATGAAAATCTATATAGTGACATCGATTAGTGTTGTTTGTAAGTCCTTTAAATCAGGCCACTCTTTTTAGTCCAAGATAGGGAGTGATAAGGTCTAGATGATCTTTTGGTGAAATTCTCTAACAAGGTCATTCCAATAAAGTGTATGTAACCTTTAACAAGGTAGTCTCCTAATAGAGATCACTTTAGAAGAGTGAAATTTTTGAGTTGCTGGTCCCAGGTGTTTTTTTTTCCCCCTTAAACAAGGTTTCCATGTTAAAAATCTTGGTGTTAATTATGTGAATGTTATTTATGTTGCAAGTTGTTTTACATGTTTTAACAATTTACTACAATTCAGTAATAAATAAGATATCACTAGATAATTATTGAAATTTACTGACATTTGGTAATGCAAGGAACAATTTGAAAACAATTTGGAAAGAAGTGGATGTATGAGTTAAGTTTTGAGTTAGATCTATTTACTAAGTAATTGAAGTTGTTATTGTTGTTGGTTATGATGCTTTGATGGTGTTATAAAGTTTGAAGGGACTGTGAGATAATTGGATATAAATGATTCCCCCACCTCCCTTCAGTTATCTAATAGCTTCCATATAATTTTTTATTATTTTCTTAAAATTGTGAGCTTCTTTGGAAGTGATTTCTCCTAGAAATTTTTTATGATATACAAATTATTGATGGATTATTTTAGGGACCTCCTCAGTTACTATAATTCCTCTAATTCCCTCCTTTCTGTTTGAGACTTTATTATAGCTCTGCCAAAATATTCTACCATAATAATGAAGAGAAAAGGTGATACATGACCCCCTTGTCTTATTCCTCTAGATATGCTAAACAAACTTTCAGGGGTGCCATTTATGAGAAGAGAGATTTTTGGTGTTGAAATTTAGATATATATTAAGTTGATCCATTGACAAGAGAATCTGAAAGCTTTGAGTGTTTTACATAAGAATCTTCAATCCACTTTATCGTAGCTTTTTGGATATCTAACCTTTTTTTTTATTGGTAATAGGTTTTTGTATTGATATGAAATAAAAGTATTACATCTGTTTCAAGTCCAAAAACTTCATTCCCTTCCTTCCTTCCTTCCTACCTTACTAATCTACCATACTTGCATAAATCATTTACATGATTTAGATCTAAAATAAACTAGCTTAAAAGCTTAAAGTCTCTATATCGAGCCTTTAATCATTATCCTATATGCCAAGAGCCATACTACATTTACAAAACCTAACTCTACTTGTTTGATGTTTGTTGCTTCAACCTCTCGTTGCTTTTCTGCTTTAGTCATTTCCAAAAAACCAAAAAGCCTCCTGCATGTTGCTTTACCAATCTACAACCCCTCAAAAAAGAATTGTCTTCATTCACCTAGCTACTTATCTCATTCACCTCCTGATTTAGACCATGACCCAACATTGCTCCTACAACATCATGGGACATCACTCGATGACCCTAAACCATCAGCTCTCTCTTCTTGTTTTACTTGTCCCATCTCACGCACAACCCTCAACCATGTCTCCTCAACCTTTTGTACATTGCATGTTTATCAACCCCTACCTTCCACCTCAAGAAGAGCACATAGCTATAGCGATGAGTGTCATCCTCATCCACAAATAATTCATTGATATCTCATCCTATTCCACAAATCAACCATTCCATTATTGAGCCTAAACCATCCAACATGTTGTTCGTAAACATAGCCCTTGTTACAGTCTCCACCTCGTATGTGCTCTTGTTCAATTCTAGACCCCATGTGATGAAAATGGAAATCACATCAAGGTTTGATCTCCTTTTAATTGGTCTCTCCTAAAATTGATCCCCTATCACTCCTAAAGTAGTTGAGATCATTTCCTCAGTCTTGATTTTCAATAACCCTTTCATTCTTTCCCAACCAAATGGCCCTTTGAAAGCCTTCATCTGCCTTTCAAAATCTACTGAGAAAGTCACTTCCATCCTTTACACCACTTTTCTTTGGATCAATAAGTTATTCCTTCCCTTTCTTATTTATGAGTGTCTTCTCAATTGTTTTCCCTTCACTCAACCTTCACATGCTTCATCAATCATTCTATAGTAAAGCTCTGTGACTATTTCTATTGTCGAAAGCCACCTCTTGTACTATTCTTTACTTAATTTAATAAAATCATGATTGCACTCTATTGGCACATCTCCCACCTCTTTAAAAGGTTACATTAATTTTTTTTCCATTAACCTTCACTATATCCCATACAAAATTGATTCATCATTACATCTCCTACAATAGGTAGCAATATTGCATAATTAGCTAACTTATCCACTTCCTAGCTTGCCTCTCTATAAGTGTGGCTAATGTTAAAGTTGGTGAAGCTTTCTAACATTATAATTATCTCTTCTATTTGGCTTTGTAAAAACAAACCATGCAATCTTCTACTTTTCAGCATGTTAACTATAATTTCTAAATCCCCTTCTAGATGAATATTATGCACCTTCAACTTCACCCCTAGTTGCATCACAAGAAGAGCTGCATGTGCTTCCGTGACATTGTTTGTCCCATCTGCAACCTTTTTGCCACTATAGCTAATAATTTTCCATTGGCCATTCTGGAAATTACCCCTACTCCCAAAATTCCCGGGTTTCCTTTAGAAGCTTTTTTGAAATTGAATTTCACCTAATCTTTATCTGGCGGTTCCCATACCACATTCTCCCTTCTTAATTTCTTGTCCACTCTCTTGTTTCCATTTGAAGCCCAATTGATTCTTACCTCTGGCCAATATCTTTGGATCATGCTATCCTAAGAGGATAATAGTTTGTTACTCTACCCCCAATAAGTAATAACTTGTAAGGTTTCAGCTATTGTTCTATGGATTCGATCCCAAACTCTATCTACAGATTTCACCTTATCTTGGAAAACTCTCCTATTTTTTTCTTTCCACACCTCCCAAATTATAATAGGACTTATTACCCATATTTTTCAAAAAGATAGATTTTTTAGAATCCCTTGGTTCTTGAAATAGAGTCCATAACCTATTTGGAAGGGGACACGACCAATTTAGATGTAGTTTTAGGTTTTTCCAACACTTTTTTGCAAATTCATATTGGACTAGTAGATTATCTGAATCTTCCTCCCCCTTCTGACATAAAATACAATGGGTTGGCCCAATGAATCCATATTTCTTTCTCCTTTAAGAGGTTAAAATCCTTTCTTGGATTGCTAACCAAGCAAATGGTCATTATCCCAACACAATTTTGAAGGTCTTTCTTCTACAACTTCTTCTCTACTTATCATTTGATATCCCACTTTTGTTGAATAAGACCTACTTTTTTTGTACACCAAATTATCCTATCCTCTTTCTCCCTAAGAAACACACTCCTCTCCCTACAAATCTTCTACATTACTCTGCTCTGGTATGCATTAAGTCCTTGCCCTACCCAATCCTTCTATACCTAGTAAGAGCCTACATCTGATTCTTGTTTTTCGATACATTCAACAACTTTACTCCCATGTGCTCTGACAAAAAAGTCTTTCGAACCTCCAACCTCTTCCAATTCAACCAAAATTGGTGTCCCATTCTAGGA
This sequence comes from Cupressus sempervirens, assembly GCA_028749045.1. Classification (NCBI taxonomy): domain Eukaryota; kingdom Viridiplantae; phylum Streptophyta; class Pinopsida; order Cupressales; family Cupressaceae; genus Cupressus; species Cupressus sempervirens. The sequence goes on along the minus strand of CM053787.1, from coordinate 1,018,091,156 downwards.
ATCATCCCAAAAGGAAGCCAAATTACCATTCCCTATCTGCCATGAAAGATGATCTATAATAACCTATCTACATTCTAGAATAAAATTCCAAACAATGGAGCCTTTTTGTGGGTTTCTCATTGTCAAAATCCTTGACGCCTTCCTAGAGTCGAGATATTTGGCTTGTAGAATCTACATCCATAGTTGGGAAGGGTTTCTAGACATCTCCCACACCATTTTATCTCTGAGTGCTTTGGTTACCAAATGCCAATTCCTGAGCTCCACCCCCTTGCTTATTTGGACTACATATCTTATCCCATGCTATTAGTGGAATCTTCTCCTCCTCTTGAACCCCATTCCAAACAAACTTTCTCATTTTTTGTTCAATATATTTCAACACTTTCAAGGGAATCTTAAGACAACTCATTGCAAAGAGTGGAATAGTTGAGATAATTGATTGGAGCTATAAGAGTCTACCATCATAAATTAACCATCTCCCTTTCTAGTTGTCTAGTCTTTTAATAAAAGCATCTATAAGGTCTTTCCATAGATTAGCTCTATTAGTACCATTGAAAAGAGGAATCTTAAGATATTTATCAGATAGGGCACCCTGCTTCATATCCAATAATCTACTAATATGCTTTTCGGTTGGAATAGGGGTATTGAAGAAAAAGAGCTGTGATTTTGTCTAGTTGATGAACTCTCTTAACACCTTATTGTACTTCTCCAAAACTGATTTAATATTTATTGCTTCCAGAAGAGTAGCCCCCCCATCAAAAAGGTGTCATCCACAAATTGCAAGTAGTCCTCTAGCTATTGATAGGCCTTTCCACACCTTATCTAGCTTTGCCTTATTGATAGACGTCCCCAAGGCTTCAACCATGATAATAAAAAGAAAAGGCAAGAGAGGATCTCCTTGTCTGATACTAGTATAAGTCTCCAAAAAACTTCGTGGACCACCATTGATCAAAATTAAGAGCCTTGGAGTAGAGATACAACTCCAAATCCAATTACACTATTTAGGATCAAAACCAAACGTGTGAAGAACCTAAAGTAGAAAGGTCCTATTAACATTATCATAAGATTTTTTGATTTCCAGTTTGATCATCATGCCCTTTTCTTTAGCCAATTTAAGAGAGTGAATGGCTTCATGTACTACAATAATCCCTTCATAGATTGATCTTCCAGGGGAAAACCCACTTTGTTCCCTTGAGATTATTATAGGTAGAACACTTTTTAGTCTATTTACTATGACTTTGGCAATAACTTTGTAGATTGTATTACAGAGAGCAATTGGTCTGAAATCCTCAAAGGATTTTTTTGCACCTTTCTTTGGAATCAAAGATTTTTTAAAAAAGTATTATTGAAGTCTTTTAACACACACCCCACCCCCCTCTGAGATTCCTTCACTACCTCCCAAAGGTCCTTCCCAATCACCAACAATTATTTTTGATGAAATAATGCTGGAAAACCATCTGATCCTGGGGATTTGTCACTATCCATACTAAAAACAACCTTTTTAACCCCCTCCAATGAAATTGGTTTTAATAACATGTCATTTTGATCCTTACTTATAAATTTGGGAATACTTTTAGCAAACCCTTAGTCTCATGTTGGTCCTTGCAATTTGTAGCAAAAATGTTAGAGAAGAAGCCTATAGCTTCCTTCTTAATTTCCTCTAACTTCTCCAGCAACCTACCTTGTTGGTCCTTAATAGTGAAAATCTTGTTGACTGCTCTTCTCCCTTTGATTGAACTATGAAAAAAAATCATATTTTTGTCACCCTCTCATAGCCAAAGCTCACAAGATTTTTGTCTCCAAAATAATTCCTCTCTTTAGAGAACCTCATTATACTACATTATCAAGCTTGCCTCAAGATTATAAAGGGATTCATCCATTCCCCCTTCCATAACAGTCTCATTAACATTTGCCAACTCTGACTCTAAAGTCCTCTTCTCCTCAAAAATATTTTTAAAAACCACTTTATTCCATATTTTCAATTGACCCTTTAGGAATTGAAGTTTCTTGAAAAAGATAAAGGCTAAATTTCCTGATCTTACTGGTGCATTGCTCCACCAATTTTGTATTAAATCTACAAAACCCTCTTCCCTCAACCACATATTTTCAAACCTAAAGGGTGCCCTCTTTGGAGAAGAATCATCTCAAACATTAATACAAATAGGAAAATGATCTGAACCACTTAAAGGCATCACCTCTGCTTGACAAAGCCAATTCAACTCATTCCATGCTCCTCCAAGTTAAAATCTATCAATTCTTTCAACTATATTTATAAAGCCTTTATGATGGTTAGTCCAAGTGAATTTCCCATTATTTAAGTCCACATCCAACAAACTATTTACAGATACAAAATCTGCAAATTCCAAATGGCTAAGACTAAGGTTGCATTTTCCTCCTAATTTTTCCAGGGGTGACAAAATAGCATTAAAGTCACCACCTAAAAGGACCAAGTTATTTTTCACAATTTTAAATGTATTATCTAGAGTTGCCAATACTTGAGCTATATCCTCTCACTTACAAGGTCCATACACATTAAAAGCAAAGAAACCTAGTTTGAGCTACAAAGAATGCACTTTTACCATCTGCTAGTTAGTATCTGAATCAATCAACTGCACACTAATGAAGGCCTCCTTCCATAAGATGCACAAGCCTCTTGAGGCTTCCTTAGCCTCCACACATAAACTCCCCCACATTCTAAACTTTTTAGCAAAGGATTGTAGACTTTTCCCACTCAATTTTGTCTCCTGAAGAAAAATCAAGTGTGTTTGGGTTTGATCAAGACCTCTTTTGATCAAATTCCTTTTCTCAGAGGTATTGCAACACCTAACATTCCATGAAAGGGTCTTCATTTCTTTCAGGAAGAGGTATAGCCTCTTCCCGATCTCAACAATTTGGATTGGTCTATTGCATTACCAACTATAGCTAGTTTAACTTTAGTTGACTTAGGTCCTCTCTTCTTCTTCTCCTTACAATTTGGTTTCTAAATATCTAAGGGTGTTTGAGAGATGGTTATAGTTTGTTCTATATCTACTTGATCCTCCATTCCATACTCATCCCGATCATTATTCTCCTCACAAGAGTAATAACCTGAATCTGATACTAAGCTGTCACCTCCACTATTTCTAACACTTTCTATAGCTAAGTCCAAGTTTCTGATAGGAGAAATCTGAATGTCTTTAAATCCTTCTACATAAACCTCCATGTTACCTGGGGTAGAAGCATTTCTTGCAGTAGTCTCCATGCCTGATTTAAGTTCTAGTTTCTATTCTCTATCCCCTTAGAGACCTTTTGGACTTGCGGGATCCTTAAACACTTCCTCCACCATATCAGGCACAAAACTAGGCATGTTAAAGTATTCAAGAGTTCCATCTATTTCCCTTGATTTGAATCCTTCCAGTCTACCTAGACTATAAGGTGTTTCCTTTACCACTTGTGTTGATCCTAGAGGATTAACTATCTCCAACCCTTCTTGGTGTGAGCTTCCACTTGTGTAGATCCCTTCCTCTCCTCCATCCTCCATAAAATTACTATTTGAAATCATTTCTTCTTCGTAAGAAATAGACCAAGGAGGTATAATTACCTTTTGTGCCTCAATACCCTTAACAATGTCTGTACATAAGTTCTCATCCAGGCCTTTTCCTTTCTGACTATGAATATCTAAACTTTAATCCTTTTCTGCACAATCCACTTCCAGTTTTAGCCTCCAATCCCCTAAATCCATGGTTAGCATTATGAAATTTGGAATCATATAACAATCCTTAATTTTAATCAGTATCCTTATATACTGATAAAAGTGGTTTTAGTCTACCATTTCCTCCCAACCAAGGTAAGATCCAAAGTCATCTACCAGTTTCCTAAGAGTTTCATCTTTAAACTCCCATGGTATATTTTTTAGGTTTATCTAGACTATTACTTCCTTGACCTCTTCCAAAACAAGGTTAGAATTTGAATGCCAATCACAGATATACACACCTTTGCCATCTATCATGTAAGGCCCTCCTTTTAAGATGTCATTCTTTACTGGTTCTGAGGGACAAATAATCATCGAAAACTCATTTGAGAGCAATTTCATGGTCAAATTTTGGCCCTACTTTTAGTCCATCCATGCCTATAATTTTGTTATAGTTAGCCATGATCCTAACCATTTCATTAAAAAGCTTGATTTCTTAATCTACTAATTGAATCTAACCATGGATGATTGTTTATAACTAAAGTAGTGCCTCTCTGGATATCATTGAAGCTTGACTTAGTACCTACCTTTATCATAGGGGCTTTTCTCTCTTCTCGACAAGTTAGGTTTTTTTATTCCTTCTTTCTCTAGAATTTTTTATCTATATTTTGAAATTTGAAGTTATTGGGCACTGGATAATAGTAACAACTATGTAATCTACCATCCTTGTCATCCTTTCCTTCCCTACCATACCCACCAAATTGTGACTCTCCTAAAACACTCACCTTTGGGGCATTTTTTTCTGACCCTACCCAGTAATCTAGACCTAGGGTCAAAATCCCCCCACCTTTTCTTTTAGTGCTCACCCGCAACCCAACCTGTAGGTTTTCTCCACGTTTCATTATAAGAAACTATAAAAGGCCTTCTGCTAGACTGATAGAAGGGATTTCTCCATGGCACTTGGAAGCTATCATTAGTTCTACATCCCCCCCTTGAACACTGTATCCAAACTGCTTTCCCACTCCATGATCGCCTTCATCGTTGTCATTGGTACTTGCCATAGTTTTTTTTGGATATCTGACTTCATTAGCATACAAGATTCCTTATTAATTTTTACATAATGAATTAATTCTTGGACGAAGATAATACCATTGAGAATTAACCTATTAAGAACAAAGCATTTTTTTTCCTTCGATATGAGCTTTGGTAGTACTTTTTAAAGTCTATTGGCTAGTACTTTTGAGAGTATTTTATCGACTGTATTACATAAGGATATGGGCCTAAAATCTCTTGGATCCATATGTTCCATTTTCTTTGGAATTAAAGGTAGGAATGTATTGTTAATTTTAGGTAGAAGGGATCCATAATTCCTAGCTGCCTTAATGACCTTCCAAAGGTCGTCTCCCAAAATATCCCAACATTTTTGAAAAAAAAGGCTTGAAAGTCATCATGGCCTAGAGATTTATCAGGATTAAGCTTAAAAGGGGCATCTTTAATTTCTTATTTAAGTTTTTATTATCTTTTGTAGTTATTATTTTTGGAAAAGATCTTAACATCTTATTTTGAGCTATTAAATTTGATGATTCAAAGTTATTAAGGATATCTATATAATAATTCACAAAGGTTTCTGCTATCTCATTTGGATTTTCATTTACCCTTCCTGAATTATCCTTTATTTTTGTTATTCTATTAATATTTCTCCTATTAATAGTACTATTATGAAAAGAAAATTGTATTTCTATCACCTTCTATCAACCATGTTTTTTCTTGATTTTTGTTTCCATAATATTTCTTCCTTTGCTAGGATATTTTTGTATTTAGCTAGAAGTTATTTTTTCTTTGACATATTTTTCATTATCCATTCCTACCCTAGTGATTTCTTCATTTAAATTTTTTAATTCTTCGTCATTCTCTATTTTTTCTTTAAATATGTTATTAAAATGATCATTCCATTTATTTACTTTTTTCTTTTAATGATTTCATTTTGGCTATGAAACAAAAACATCCTTGATGCTTCAAATTTCTCTTCATGCCATAATTGATGTATATTATTACAAAATTCTTTATCTAGAAACCATATTTTTTCACATTTAAATGGATTTTTTGATGGTTTTTATGAGTCACCTATTTCTAGTCTAACCGGATAGTGATCAGATATTGCATTAGGAAGGATGATTAAAAGATATTAAATTTCCTTTAAATATAAATCTATCCAATCTTTCTACTATATTACACAAGCCAACATTTATTATTCCATGTAAAGACTGCATTAGATGTTGGAATGATAATAAGGTTATCTTTTATGAACCATGCTTTGAAATCTAACATAACTTGGTTAATGGTCGTGGATCCACCTACTTTTTCTCCTAGACCTAGAATTGCATTAAAATCTGCCCCAATGAAAATATCTTCTTGAGGATTTGACTCTAAATAGTTGCTAATCTCATTCCAAATTTCTTTCTTATTCATTGTTGGTGTTGGCCCATACACATTAATAAGTAGGAATTGGATTTCACTTTTGAAGATTTTACTCCTCCCCTTAATCCAATTATTGTTGGCTATAAGTGGAGTGAAATCTACCCTCTTTAGGTCCCATGTAATACAAATCCCACCTAAGGCCCCTACTAAATCAACTAGTTTCATTTTCCAAGAACCTAGTTTTCTATTTTTTTTTCCTCCTTCTTCTTTGTTAAGTTTTGATTCTTGTAATGATACCATATCTAAGTCAAATAATGTTAAATTGAACTTAAATAAGCACTTTTTGTTAGGGGAATTTAGGCCCCTAACATTCCATTTTGTTAGCTTCATGGGTCTGTGGGGAGGAAATTCCTCTTCCTTACATTCATAAGAACGTTAATCTTTTTCTGGTTGCTAGCTAGTCCTGTAGCCACTCTAAGTTCAACTAAGGATCTCCTTCCTCTTTTTTAACTTTTTTGTCCACATATTAAATGTTCTAAACCTTGTAAGTTTTCCAAGCTGCCAAGATTGCCTAGATTTTTACTAGCATTCTGTACACTTGCAACAATAGATTCATCTTCCATTTTATCTGAATGTTCTTTTTCTAATTCTTTCATAATTTTGTTACTGAATCCTTTATCATCCTCATCTATTTCTGTGCCTATTATTTTCTTGATTTGACTATTTTCTCCATTTATTTTATTTATATCTTGCTGAAATTCTTCTAATTCCTAAATCTCGAACTCCTCCCAATTTTGGTATTTTCCTCCTTTGTTCCTATCTAGATTATCGAAGCCCCATATATCTTGTATATCTTCTTGATTTATCAATTCAGAATCCCTTTCAAATGTCTCCACCTCAATAAAAATATATCTACAATCACCTTCTCTTTTCTCTACTTTTTCTCTAGAGGGTGAATTAGAATTTATTTTCTTTCGTTTTACAATATTATACTCATTTATTGTTATTATATCCAATTTTTTATCATCTCCTCTTCATATTGAAGCACCTAAGACTATCTTTATTTCTGATATTGATTCACTATTACCCTTGGTATCTAATAAATTGTTTTTGGCTATATTATGCTCTAAATCCTCATCTTCAAATTCTTCCTTATCCATTTCCATGATTCTTTTAATCAACCATCTTTTTTCCTTCATCACTTCTTCACTTTCTTCATCTTCTTCTTCAACATTGAGATCCTTAGGGAAGTCTTCTTCATCTAAGTCAACTTCATCCAAAGGAATGGGGGATTCTTGTTGATCCTCTATATTTATGTTGCTCAACATTGTTTCCTCAACTTTTGTTAATTGATTCTTAACATCTTTTGTTCTAATTTCATTCTTTTCAATATTAGAAAAAATGTTTTTTTCACTTTTCCTTTCTTTTCCTTGCAAGTTACCAATCGTATTTTCTTCTCTGAGGAGACATCTTCCTCCTATTGGTGTTTTCCTAAATTTATATAACTTATAACTCTCTTTTTTTCCTTCCTTTTTTAGATTTATAGCCTCATTATCTTGTTGACTTTCTATTTCCCAAGTTTCCTTTCTTGCATACTCTACTTCTAAATTTCCTAACATTGGATTAATATCTTCTATACTAATCTCCTATTCTAACTATTATAATATTTAGAATAACTGAGAGTGGGGGCGGGGGGGGGGGGGGGGGGGGGTGAATCGATTATCCTCAAGTCTAGATTTACCAATTCAACTTTACTAACTTCAAACAACTTAAAAAATTATTAAACAACTTGGTCTATGTAACATCTCATTAACAACTTAATGTTATGTCCATTACTTAACTCTCTATTCAGTGTATGCCGACCAACAATAAAATAAACAAATGTAAAAATAGTATGAATAACATAACATTCACACAAGTGAATGGCACCATGATTTAACGTAGAAACCCAATTTGGGAAAAACCATTAGTAAAATGCTACCAACTTTTCACTCTTTTGAAGTGACCTCAGTTAAGAGCCAACCTTGTTAAAGGTTACAAAACACACTGTTAGGTGTGACCTTGTTAAAGGATTTAATCACCTTATTAGGAGTGGCCTGATTAGAGGACTTAAAATCATTCAATTAGAATGTCACCTTGATTAAAGGATTTAATCACCCTATTAGGAGTGACCTAGTTAAAGGACTTAAGATCATTCCATTAGAATGTCACCTTGATTAAAGGATTTACAAAATGATTGTTAGGTCAACATTTATTAAAAAGGATTTTGACTGTCATAATGGTTAGAAAGTAACAACAAGTTTGATCTATAAAATATAAATCACTTTGTAAATTTAGATCTCCATTTTCTTATATGTGGGTTCATTGACTGGACTTCATTATCATCTCTATCACTGATCATCTTGGAAACCCTTCAAGCAATCACACCTCACCAATCTCTTCACTTCTCCTCTGCTATTCTGTTCTTCATAGGTTCTTCTTAAGATTATCATTCAATAATGAACCAACCTTATAACATATCTCTTATGCATCCTTAAATAGGTAGCTTTGATATTTTGTTGCTTAAATGCATCCATAGGTTTTAGGGTTAGGTTAGATCCATTAGATGTATCCATCATTTTGTCCTTCTAATCCTTTCTTGATACTTCTATAAAATTATTCTTAAATCCTTTCCTTTGATTGCATAAAAAACTCAATTCATACATTAAATATACCAATTCACCAATCCTTATCTTTTATGTATTTTGGCTAATGCAAAAATTAAACTATGTCAGCCTCAAACTCGATTCTTGCATAAACTATTACTTTAACCAACACTTAGCCATCACTGTATAGCTTGGTCTCTATTTTTCTATCTCACTTGGCTTCTACTAGCTCATTCTTTCATTACTATGCTCGATCACTACTACATTTTGCTTTATCAACTTGCTCAGACATAATTGACACTTGACTAATACTATTTTTCTCAACCAACCTTTAACTTTCTTAATCTTCTATTTCGGTCCCTTCATTGACTGACTACATTTCTATATGATTTTCTTGTGTTAAACTCAACACATCTATACTTCATGTGATGATTAATCAATACATCATTTTGTCAAAGACTAATTTATCAAGTGTCCATTCCAATTCCATGATACTTAACTTCTTTTCTCAACAACTTGAGTAACTCACCTTGCTATCTACTCTTTTCAAATCCTTTTCACCAATCAACTGGTATGACACACTACACTATGAGTAAATGTATCTCTAGTAGGTTTGACATCAATGGCAACATAATAATTGTTCTAATTGTAGTTTCCAACACTAACACCTAGGTTGTTTTCTCTTTTTTGATCCTTTGTGTCTTATTCTTTCCCCTCTTACCATCTCTATTTTATATGAGTTCCCTATTTTACTCCCCTCTGAATTGTTTTCTTTTGTGCCTTCTTGGGCTTCTAGATGCTTGATTTTTTTGATATCTCTATTAATACCTTCCTCTTGTTCTAGTGAATTTAAAGGTAGAGCCTTATCCATTCTTGGCTCAAAATTAGTTTCAGTATTGTTATATGATGTTTATTTCATTGGCCCTATTAGATTCTCTCTATACATCTAGTTGTTTAAAAGTAGAATATGATTATTTGTCCTTAATATTAGATTGATGTCTAATTGATCATCACCTAGTTTTTTAATTTCATAAAATTGTAACCCCCAATTGTGATGTTTCTATATATAACCTCATATCGTCTTCCAATAGTTGATCCTTTATGTCTGTGTTGAGGTTATAAGCCTTTTCCCATAGAATAAGTTGATCACAAATGTCATTATGTATCAACATTATGTCCTTCATCAACTTGTTGTTTAATATGATTTTTTCTCTTATGCCTTCAATAAATAGATTTTGTTTTATACATTTTTCACATTGTTCAAGCATCATAATCTTATTTATTATGGTTGAGTTTGTTAGAGTAATAAAGTATTTTCTTATTAATTAAATCATACTGATATACTTATTCACTTATTATCTCTAGTTTACTCAAGCTTAACTTTGGGCATATAATAATTAATTATTATCATGCAACCTAGGTTAGTTACCTGTTAGGGTTTTGATCTCCTTTTATAAGGATTGATGTCTTTGTAATTTATTCTTTATTCACTTTTGATAATAGCAATTTATCTATTTGCTTATCAAGAATGCTTCTAGAGATTTTTCTTCTCTCTTTCTATGATAGGTGTTTGCATGTAGGTGATTCTCTGATACCATGTTGAAGTTGATGAAAGATAAACCCCTTATATAAAATTTGTCAAGTTTGGACACAGTTGGAATTTTAAGCAAACAAATATTGCTCCCAAATTGGGCAGGTTTCTTGAGGTAGTGACTTAATTCTTTTTGGAAAAAAATTGAGATATTTCAACACAAACATTATGATTTTTTGGCACATAAATCAAGAATTTTTGGCATGCAAATTGAGACAATTTTCTTGTGAAACTTGTATGCTTCCTGAGGTAATTTTGTACTGGTGGGCACATTTTCTAATGCATTTTGGCATGGATCTCGAGATGATAATTTTTTTGGTACCTTTCCAACTCTTTTTTGACCTACATGTGGTTTTTTGGCTATAACTTGCTCATCTGAACTCCATTTTTCACAAATGAGATATCGTCTTTTCACAATCGAGATATCATTGAAAAGTTGGTTCTGAGCCTATCATGATGGTGCAATTTATTTGGACTTTTGATGTTGTTTGGTTTCTAGTTTATGCATCCAAAATTAGAGGTTCTATTTTACACACCAAGAGACATATCTTGAGGCATTCTATTTTTGAGATTTTGCTCCAGGTACATCCCATTCAATTTTTTGACTTTTTGCATTTTGGTGGATATCTTGGTTAATTCAGGTTTGAAGATCGATTTTGTTGTTTTAGATGATTTTTCATAGGTTGTACTATTTCTTGTATCAGTCTTATTTCTCTTTTGATCTTTGTTGACATCCTTTTGTAGTATTTTTGCAAATACACTAAAATAAAGTGTCACTCTATTGCATTTCAGGATCTTTTACATCTTTGTGTTTTGTTGTACTTGCACTACATTATAAAGTGCCTTGGGGGGTTTCATTTTTTCCATATTCACCATCTCCCTTTGTCAAGTGAGTGTTCCTTCCATGACATTAACCTCATGATGTGTCAATGACACGTGCCATTATAGGTGTTTGTACTTCTTTTGCATTATCGATGTGTTCCTAGTTCTTCTTTATATAGGAGATATTGCATTTAGTTTCAGTGTTCGTGTCTTACCTGTCATTATTATAGGGGGGTTATGTTGGTTCTATTGCTTTCCTGGTTGGATGGAGTGAGCTATGTATTTGATCTTATGTACTAGGCAATTACAGTGGTTGGATACCTATGTGGTGAGATGGATCATTTACCTTATAAACATTCTTTCATTCCTATTTTTCAATGCCATGAAGATACCTTCCATCTTTGATTGATCAAATCTTCAAACTTAGTCTTCACTACCTAGTCATGTTCTATATAGTGGAGGTTCTCCAGATCAGTAGTTTGGTAGTGTTTGCAACTTCATGCTTCAGTGGTGTTCTTCATGATCATCCTTTTGTTCCTATCTTCTGGAACATTCTTTCCATCTCCTTTTGTAGTAGGGTTTTTCCCATGTGGTTTTTTGTATTTATCCTCTTTTCAGAGATTTGGTTGTGCTTGGCTACCTCATCAGACCTTGTTGTCAGGACCCAAATTTACTTTTAGTAGTAGTTTCTAGGTTTTTAGCTACTCCCTAATTTTATCTTAAGGGTGGGGGTGTTAGAGTAATAAACTGTTTTCTTATTAATTAAATCATATTATCTCTAGCTTACTTAAGCTAAACTTTGGGCATATAATAACTAATTTTTTAAATTAATTATTATCACGTAACCTAGGTTAGTTACTTGTTAAGGTTTTGATCTCCTTTGATAAAGATTGATCTCTTTGTAATTTATTTTTTATTCACTTTTGATAATAGCAATTTATCTATTTTCTCATCAAGAATGTCTCATTTGCGGATCTAGGAATTCCAACCTCCATAGCTTTTGCTTCTCTCTTTTTGTGACAAGTGTTTGCATGTAAGTGATTCTTGGGAGCTGTGGAGTTGATCTTTCATCAACTTCAACAGAGTTATCTAAGCAACATCTTTCATTCTCCATTGTATCCTTTCCCTTCTCTTTTAAACCACATATTTTATTATCTTGATCATTTCCTTTTCCTCTTCTCTCTTGTGAGTAGTCCTCTTCTTGTTTGCTTGTGCCTGAATAATATTGATCTAGATAAATTTTAGGGCATAGGGTTGCATCTGCCTCCACTAGCTCTCCTTCTTCAATATTTGGTTCTAGATATTAGATCATGCTTACTAGGTGTTTAACTAAACTCTTTATATCTCTTGGAATTTGAAATCCATCTTCCCTTGATTCTTTACAAATAAACCCTAGTTTTTTTGTTTTTTTACCACTGAGACACATTTTCCTCAAATCTGATGTTGGTTGCACAATTGAGTAAAAATTATAATCATTATATCTAGATTCTAGATTAAATGACATTATTTCTGAATTTTTTTTCTTCATATAAACTAAGTTGTAGTTCGTAGACAAATATTTTGGTGACAATTTTAATTGGATCTAAGTCCTAAATTTTAGTTTTTGTACTAATTAGGATTTTGATATCACTACATTTTGTGAAGCTAGATTCTAGTCCTTGAAATTCACCTATAGAATTACCAATTCTTTTAAGTAGCTAAATATGATTAAGTTCCATTATAATTTGTTTTATTATAATCCAAGTTGGTTCATTCATTTTTTATTTTTTTTGGTCTGTAATAGAGATAGTTTTATTAATATCATAAAAATATTACATTGATATACAGGTCCTACTACTTTGGACCGTCTTTCAAAAACATGGCTTTAAAACATTAAAACCTCCATGACCTCTTTATAGGCCAGTTACAACATTTTACATAGAAACACAGGACGAAAAGAAAACTTTCACTTAAAAGTGGATCTGTGATTGTCAAAACATCAAAAATACAAAAAAATCTTTGTCGCATAGCTGCTTCATCTCCATCGTAAGTTGGTTCATTCATTTTACTAATGTGAGTTTCATCAAAATTGGGAGACCAATTTCAAAAGTTTACATTGTATCCTTTAAGAAAATGTTAAGAATCTACTAGTACATCTTTGATTTTCTTATTATTACAATGTAACTATACTAAAGAATCAAAGAGATATAGAATACTTACTTGACCCTCGCAACCTACCTTCAACCATTTAGTTAGAGTGTATTTTGTTAGATTTGGATTATTTCAAATTATGAAAATCCCTACGGCTTTGCATTCAAACCACCAGTTTTCTGAGAAATAATTGCTTGTGATTGCAATTTTTTAGATATTCTTTCCTTGGTTTCTCTATGATAGGTCTAGTAATCATCTTTTTTTTTCTTCTTCTGTTGATTATGATTGAGTCACAAAGATTTATACTTTTGAATGCTTTTCCAACCTTGATTCACTCATTTTTTTGCCATTGAATCCTTTTTTATTAGTCATCTTTGGATCAAATTTTGTTTGCACTTTGAAGTTTTATTTTTCTTTCCAATTTTTATCCAATAGGTACCTTCTTTGAAATTGATACCTTCTTTTGTGGTATCTTTGTCAGAAATTGTGCGACAGATAGGAAATCGTCCTCTTGCAATGTCATTGGCGTTAGAGAAGATTGTATTTGCATGTGGGTGCACAGGAACATTTCCATGGTTTAGTTGATCACCATTTCAATTTCTAGTTACATTTGCAGAAGCGGAAGAAGGGAAGATGAGGCATATACCCATTGAATGTCGAGCTTCTTTAAAAAACCCACTTTCCTATTTTTATTGTTCACATACTACTCTTCTTCTTTTAGCAGTTGCAAGCGCTCTTTTTTGTGATTAATTGAGTCTCATGGGATATTTTATTATTATATAATATACTATTGTATTATATCTAAAATAATAATATATTTCAGTGTGTGTAATAGTTATAAATATAATAGGCAAGAGCCCACAACACAATGGTAAATTGTGAGGCTCTTATCCAAGAGGTCTTGGGTTTGACTCTACACAAGCTTAATAAATAATAATAATTAATCCCATCACATAATAATAATAAATACTGGCTTCAGCCTCTTATCGATAAAAAAAAAAAGTTGCAAATATAATATTAAAAAAATATAATTTAATCTAAAGAATGGATTCGAGATAGTTATAATAAATTTTTTTAAATAGTTAAAAATAGAAATTTTGATGAAGGAAAAATTCATCCATGACAAAAATTAAAATGTTTGAAATAAAGAAATTATAAACTATTTTTTAGCAAGCATATATTTCATATAAGACGCTCATCTTATCAAAATAAATTCATTCACTTTATGGCATAATTATTTGATAAGTGATAAGTTTTTTCATTACTTCAAAATAAGATTTGCATAGTCTTTTTGCATTTACATTGACATAAGCATTTGAGCCTAAATTTCCCTTTCCCAATCTAAACATTGAAACAAATACAAACTATGTAGTATCCTTCCACAAGTCTTGAAGTGTCTATATTGACTACAATGACACCATAACCTTACTAGAGAGAATGGGTACTGAGCACAAACACACGTAGGAGCCTAATCCTGGCTACCCCGATGAATGAGGTCCCAGAATTTCAACTTTGATGTGTTTCCTTGATAAGACTAGAGGTGGCACCACCTTGGGAACTAAGCCTGCATTCTTTTTGCTACTTTACTAGGTTTCATTTTCCTCTTTCTCCCCTATTCTTCTTCCATCCTCCATTGATCCTCCTCTCCCTGGGCCATGAACTATAGGAGCTCCATCCATGACATGCTATACTCCCCAACCTACTTCCAAATAAGCTCCTTTGACCCAAATACTATGAATGGTTGCACCCTTCTATCAGACCTTCAATGTGCCTCTAGTGGCTCTCCATAGTAGAGAAACCAACCCCTATCTCTGCTAAGTCTAACCACTTTTGAATATCCAGATGTCATTCTAATTCCACATAGAGCTCAATCATTCTTGTCACATCCACTTTATCTTATGCCATAAAAAAAAGCCCATGCATAGAACAAAAACAAAATGTTTAAATTCATCCTTGGTCAATAATATTCTCCAATAGATTTCTTCCCACATAGTTAACAATTAATTTTGATAAAATCCTCCTCATCAATCAAAAACACTGATCAAAAAATTAGATGGTGGTACTTAGGTGAGGATGGCTTTGCAGGCTCTCTATAACGTATTGCCAAGCTAGAGTAGTTGTGCCCTAGCCTGTTACTATTCTTCATGTGCATGCGAAGGAGGGTGGGTGTTTGTTTGGTTGTGTGGGGGAGGGTATCTATAGTGTACGGTGTTAAATTGTAGGTTGCTCCTCGCTGGCCACCTTATTGCGGGAAGAGTGGTTGTTTTGTTTTGGAGGAGCCTGGATGGTGGTTCCTTGTCGTGATTAGTCCAGGCTGGTGGGCGAGTATGTCTCAGGTTGAGCCTTCTAGAGCTACGCCCAAAATAGATTTGCATGATGCAGAGGATATGCATTCGTCAAAACAAGGGGAAAGGGTGTTTGATAATGCCCTTTTTTTTCAAATTTTAGGAGCTACGAAATCGAGCTCACCTGGTGGATCTCAGATCACAAAGATTAATGAGTGCCTTGAGCGATGCAAAGAAAGACCCAAATTGGTAATCCCTTTTGAAATGATTGCTGAGGATGTTGAATACTATTCAAAACATTCATTGTATTGCAAATTTTTGGGATTAAGAGTATCTCTTCAATTTTTGGAAAATTGGGCTCGGAGAATCTAAGAACCAGAGGGAAAAATGGAGGTCATGTTGCTTGCAAATAACTTTTTCATGGTTACATTCATCTGCATGGCTAATCGTAATAGGGTTTTTGAGGGCGAGACCTATTTTTACAACTAGGTTGGGCTATTTGTTAAGCCATGGCATGTAGGATTTAACCCCTCTAAGGAGCTTCCAAATCGGGTTCCAGTGTGGGTTTGGTTACCCAGATTTTCAATAGGGTGTTGTCGGGAGGATGTTCTTCATATGCTTGCTTTGATGTTGGGGAAGCCAGTGGGGTCTTCAACACAAACCCTTGGTAAGAAGGTTATGACTTTTTCTCGAATTTATGTGGAACTTGATTTGAGTAGACCATGCCAGATGTGGTGGAAATGTGTGCAGGTTCACTTTCTTGGGTGCAACAATTGGATTATGATACCCTTCCTTTCTAATGCCACCTGTTTCACGAATATGGCCACCTGCTATGAAGATACCCGAAGGCCAAGATAGTGGAGCAACAGCCTCTACCTCCTCATAACACTCCTAGTGATGATAAAGGGAAGAAGCCAATTTCTGGCAAGGGCAAGGATGTTGAGGGTTTTGTTCAAGTTAAGGCTCGTAACCAAAATAGACTTTAGAAGAGGACTTTGATGGAGAGACAAGATGAGGATACTTTTAATAGATTTGAGGTCTTGGATGAATTAGGACAGTAAGAAGTTAATCCAAGATTTATCAGTGTGGATCAATTTGTTGTGGATTCTGGCCTGAAGATTGCCCCTTCTAGTCCTCTTCCTACTCCACATGTAGAATTTACCATGCCTATGGTCATGAATGGGTAGGCAGGGGATCAGGTGATTCTAGGGTCAAATGTTGATTTGGGATAGGGAGAACAGGGCATGCCCCTCCTGCACGGACTGTTGTTTCAAAGATGGATAAGCGTGGAAAGTCTACTCCTCATCTGGGTATTCTTTAGAAGGATGGCAAGAAGGGGGTTTCTAAGAATGATAAAAGTGGATGAAAGAAGGACATGGAGAAGATTAAGATGATAAGGGAGACTTTGGTGGAGTCAGGATATGTTAAGACCTTGGATTCCCATTTTTTGACTCCCCCAAAATGATCATTATTTCATGGAATGTAAGGGGCTTGAACAGTGGCCCTAGACAGAAATTTGTTCAAGAATTGGTTAGAAGTCATTCCCCTAATGTTCTTTTTCTTCAGTAGACCAAGGTTTTTGTTGAGTGCATGATGAGTATAGCACCTAAATTGTGGAAGAATGGTCAATGTCAGTGCATTAGAGCTCAAGGATCTTTGGGGTGTGGCATGCTTCTGGAACCCATGAAAGATCCAACCTCTGTGGTGGATATCCTTTAGGTCCTCCTTATCCTTGGTCTCTCTATGCCCTGAGTCGAGAGAGTCTGTTCTTTTTTCCAATGTCTATGCGCTTCTTGAGTTCCAAGGTAAGCTTCTTGCATGGAATAATATTCATTTTGTTTGTGGTCTATTTCCTTATTTGCCATGGATTATTGCTAGAGAATTTAATGCTATTCTTGATTTATCTGAAACACAAGGGGGTATTGCAAGACTTGAGCCCTCTTCTATGCTACTTTGGCATAATATATCAACACTCAATCTTGTGGATATCAAGCCTAGCAATGGCCAATTCACTTAGAATAATAGAAGGGTGGGAGACAATTGTATTGCTAAATGATTAGATCAATTCATGGTTTCCTATTTTTGGATGGGCAGATTGTGGTCTTCTAGTTCAGAGATATTACATTGGAGAGGCTCAGATCATTGGCCCATTAAGTTAGCTATTTCCTCTACCTAGTTGCCTCAAAGGCCACCTTTCAAATTCCAGCTCATGTGGTTGAGGGACCCAGACCTGTATGGATGTGTGACTGAGTCGTGGAAGGATGGTAGATGTGCTTATGGTACAACAATGTATATTTTTGCTAAACTCCTACAATATGTTAAGTATCAACTCAAATGGTGGAACAAGCATTGCTTCAAAAATATTTTCTAGGAAAAAAATGTAGCTCAGGCTAAGTTGAATGATATTAACAGGTTAATTAGGGAGGATGGGGTGCTAGAGTATTTGCTAGGGCTTTGAAAACCTTGGGAGAATGGGAGTTGAGAGAGGAAATCTTTTGGAAAAAAAAAGCTCATAATGAATGGCTTCAAGAGGGTGATAAGAATATTGCTTTTTTCTTCAACTCGGTTAGGGATAACTTTAAGGAACCCCCCCTCCCAAAATTTATAAAATTGTGGCAAATCACATGTCATTTGGGTGAAAAAAAATTTAATAGTGTTGGCGAGTTATGCGTCAATCGATGGATATTGGGTGGCAAATTTTTTAATAGTTTAGACAATTTTTATAAAATAATGGTGATTATAATTTTTGTTTTTAATAAAATTATTAATATTGATGGCAAATTATGTTTTGAAATATGGATATTGGTTGGTGAATATTTTAATAACCGATACCTTTTTTATTAAAAAATGGCAAAATTATTTTCCAAATAATTGAATTAATTTATTTGTTATGGCAAATGGTTTTTAGAAAGTTATAGTTGGTATGGCTATTTTCAAAAGATGGGAAATAAGTAGCCTACCCTAACATACCAACTTACATAAATTATTGGCAACTGGCAAATGATGGTTTAAAGATGTGGTTGTTTGATCGTACATTATGGAAACATAATCTTTGCCACTACCACTGTAATTATGTTAAATGTATTATTTGAGAACTTAGACCGTCTGATGATCCAAGATCAATGGATGAGGTTTAATTTCGGCCAACATTTCTTAAAGGAAGAAGAATTGTCGAGGTAGTCACCAAATGTTGACACGTATCAAGGTAAGTTGTCTACAAAGTACAGTGTATCCAAAAAGAATTAAATTCCATGTCAGTGATAGCGAAATTCTCTCGCTAGTACGCTACCACTAACCACACACCACTTCCCAAATTGTACAGTTGATTTCTGACAGTTTTTTATCAATAATTACCAATACCATTGCAGTTTAGTTTATCTATAACTATATATAATTAGCCAAAAGATATCTTATTATTATTACTAATACAAAATGAACAAAGCTCGGATGATTGAAATGATAAACATTAATTACATGTAGATTATAGACAAAAATTTAAAATTTAAAATGAACAAAGCTCGGGTTATTTAAATGATAAACATTAATTACATATAGATTATTAATTACATGATTCAGACTACCGTTCGATGATAATATATCAATGGTTGAAGGTTTATTTCGAGACCAAATGTCTGGAATGAAGCCTCAACCTTGTTCAAGTGTCCGAAATGGTGACACGTTTCTATCCAGTGTGTATCACTTAAGTTGCAGGAGATAGTATATTGATGTCTTGTCACTGTTAATTACAATTTATAATTGGCTTTTTCCATCAGCTAAATGGCTTCACACGCATTACAGGACATGCCACAGTCCACTAGCAGTAGTACTATTGGTCTTAATTACAATTGGCCTTTTCCATCAGTTAAGCGGCTTCACACGCATTACAGGACAATGAACAGTGTTAGTGTTTAATTACAATTAGCCTTTTCGGCACGTACTTGCAATTATGTTCAAGATTTGAGAATATTTGCTAATTTAATGTAATTGAATTAGCAGTCAGACGGACAAATATTTAAGAAATATTTCTCAATGGCTAAACTTATTTAGGAAAAAAAAAAAATCCCTGGCACCCTGCCCACCAAGCTTATTTATAGGCAATTGAGCTACTTCTTTCATCATTGCTCATCTCATTTTTGGTAGTCGATAGGTCTGGTTAGTCTATTAGAACTTAGAGTTTGAACTTTGCAGTAAAGATGGACAACCCTATTCGCCTGGGATGCACTTTGGAAGAGGAGCAGAAGGCCTTTCTAGGTTGCGTTCTTGAGGAAGACCTCTTGTCAATTTGCAATGAGGTTATTCCATGCTCTGGTGTGAAGTTTGTTATTGTTGCTGTCAAAACGGTTCTGGGGCATGAGTTTTTGGAGAATGAGAATTGGTATCATGTCAACAGTGACATTATGTCACAATTTCTAGCCTCCCTGCTTGACCTTGGAGAAGCAAGGGTTTAAATTGTGTTGCTCCCGAGGAAGATTTTTAAAGTAGTATATTTGGGCGATGACATTGAAATTGTCACTCATGCAGTTTTAGGAGTGGGGATCCCTTGGGTGGGTGAAGTCCACAAGCTTTTGGAACCTGGCCAGAATGTGGTCCTACAACCATTTTTATTGGGCTTGACTGCTGGGCAGTTGAAGCACGATAGGAAATGTTCAAGAATTGGGTTGAATTTTCTTCAAAACTAGTTTTTCCTAGATGAAGTGGAAGATGGCAACCACTGGCTACAAGAATTCGCAACCATGGTCGATTCTGGTGGTTTCTATAATGAATAGTACAGTAGTACTAGAGTCTAGGGTTTTCCCCTGATTTTGTAAATTTGTAAATTTCAAGAAATATCAAGGAAATTTCTGGAGTTTCAGTTCCATATAAAATTGTATTTCATTGTTTTAACTTCTTATGCTTACTTATGCAACGTTGCAATATTTTGCATTTTTGAATTTTCTATTGAATTGTTTATAAAAGCCTATGTGATTATAAAAGATTATTTATAATGATAATCACTAATACATTTCCCCTAGAAAGAAGGTTGCAAAGCAACGTAGTTCCTGCCTCAAACTTTACCTAATAGCAAAATATGTTATTACTTATTATTAAAAAATTATGTGAAACTTGATTGGTTAAAGTTGTTTATTTTAAACACTAGATAAAAAAGTTCATTACCTATAGTTCCTACGATAGGCACTAATAACTAATGTCCAAATAGTAAAGTTAAACTACCAAGATTAATTATGTAAATAATTGCATTTCTGCCTTCATTACAATTGTTAGGTAAAATTTTATTATTTTATATATTTTGTTGCTTGCGCAGAAAATCCATTTTCTACTTGTTTTGATTTTAAATAAAGTTTTGCCAAAAAGTAATAATAATAACAACTACAAGAGCTCTATTGGAGCACGAGTCCCTACCTATTGTGAAAAGAAAGTAGAAATATTATAGCTAAAGATAAATAATATTAGTTAGAGATATAATTTGTGAATATATAATATTAATATTTTAATACAAAATTTAGATATATATTTGTGTCTTATGAAATATATTTAATTTTAGCTATATAGAAAATTTAATTTAATTTTTATAAATTAACAAATATATTAAATTGTAATTTTGATTTGAGGATTTGAGGCAGACTCATTGACCCATGTTAATTATATGATTAGCACTTATATATTAAATCTTGAGATGATTAATAATATTAATATTAATTCAAAATATTAATGTATAGATAATGTCTTAAAAATATATTAATATTAGTTTTGATTGTACTAGCTAGTTGTTTTCCCAAATATTTAGTTGAAATTAAATAGTAATATTATCTTAAATTACTCTGTATATGCAATTATGCAACTCGGTAGTCTCACAGGGCCACCACACCGTTCACGAATCACCATTGTCGTTGGATGTTTATAGATCAACAACCAAAGTTGAGTTTCGAGCTGAAAGGAAAAAGAAACCCTGTAATTTCAAATGCGTCCCAAAAATCATGACACGTGTCACTAAACTCCTCGGTTGACCAGCAAATAACAATGCCATTTCAATTTGGTGATGACGTGACACTGACACGTCTGACTCGTGATGGGAGTCATCCTAATACCTGACTAGCTTAGTTAATGGGAGTGGGACATGATCCACGAGACCACCACACCATTCACCGATGTCATTGGATGTTTATAGATCAACGACCGAAGTTGAGTTTCAAGCTAAAAGGAAAAAGAAACCCTATCATTTCAAACGCGTCCCGAAATCATGACATGTGTCACTGCTCAGTTAACACATTGACATTATCACATTCCACTTGCAGTTAATAGTGACATTATGAATGACATTAACACATTATGATGGGTTAGTTAACACTTAACGCGTGTCTAGTAACTAGTGGTCCATAATTCCACTCAAATTTAAACTGAAAGTGTACTGTGTGACAAGTGTGACGACTATAGACTATAGAGTACAGATTGTACAATTTTGGCGCGTTAAGTTTCTTTAATTTTGTAGTTATACATTGTCTGCAGATTTAGAAATTAGAAAGGGGTTACAATTTACAAAGTTACAATGCAACAAAGTTACGGATTCTTAATTTCTAGGTTGAGGATTGTGGTCCGAGGAAAGCAACAAACTACAGTTTCTCAGCTCTCTACAAAAATCAAAACTAAGGGCAACGTGAACGTGAATGGGTAAGTGTAAGTACTAAAATCCTAAAATTTTACGTCCCACATTTTAAATTTTTCAAGCCTCTTGATTTACAACTTTACTGTTTATATTATATATAAAAATTTAGTCTGTAAGGTTTTAATTTTGAATCACCACTGTAGGCTTGTAGCTGTGTTTAAATATTTACCATGATGGGCAAAACAAATACCAAGAAATTAGAATAACAAGATGGAAAAAATAACAGAATTCCACAATATGCTTTAAATACTAGGTTTCAATGATTTATTTCATGATATACATGATCCTATTATTCATGGAAATAAGGGTATAATGGAGATAAGATTTGCACTTGAAAACAAGTGGAACGATCTAAATAAGGCTTCAAAATTTTGTTCATTTAACCCTAGTGTAAATGTAACTGCAAATAAAATTGCACCATGGGTAGTTGGGTCAGCACACACAGCTTTACCTTAAGTATTCCCTTGCCCATAAATTGTTATGCTCTGGGCCAAAAATTATGATGAAAATAGAAAAGCAATTGTGAATAAAATTACTCAAGAGGAAATTTTGTCCATAACTGAGAGTGAATTTGCTAGTTTGTTGAACCTAGGGTTTCAACAAAAATATTCAAACGTACATATTGACCTGGGAAAGTTGGCAGATGATTATGGAAAATTAGATGCAAAACAAAGAGATTCTTATATAAGAGGAATAACAAGCGGTTGTAGGCTGAGTCCAAATCACATGCCTCCTTATGATTTTGAATTTTTTGTGCCATGGGCACAGGACATTATTTCTTTGCTAGCATTTTGTTTGGGATTGGATAGTAACAAACAAGTGGATGCCAGCATTCTTGAAATGCTTTATCATATTCATTTTAAAAAAGAACCAGTAAGATATTGTTTTATTGAGCACATTGTTCGTTGCATGCAAGATCAATTACTAATGATTCAAAGAGGTTCAAAGAAGACATTTAGATTCACAACCTACTTGTGCTATCTTCTTTTAGAAAAACATCATGCATTATTTGAGGCAAACAAGCTTTGAAGTCAGACTCAAGGCCAAAATCCAATATATGAGTGGACACCTCAAATAAGGATGATTGATAATAGAAGGAACTATAAAAATTTTGTAGACTTCTTTTTGGCACCAATGTACCATAAAATTACAGGCACTCCAATGGTTAGATTGCCTGTTACTTGTAGAAATTGCATTCAACTCAAAAGTGAACTATAATTGGCTGACTGGTACTTAATGGAAGAGTATATTGTGTTAAGGTTTTACGGTTCATGGTTAGAACCCTACAAACTTCCAATACATGTAACAAAGAGGGTATTTGCATTGGAATATGTATGACAAATGGAGAGCACAGATGTACTCTTTCATGGTCAGCAAAAGAAAATGATATTTCCCTCCTTGCCATTCTCCTTTGGAGGGTTCGCATTTGAGAGAAGAGGATTCAAAGTGGCAGAAGCCTTTTTTTCAATTTTTTGATTTAATGTTGACAGTCACTAGCAGTATGATCCACTGAACATAATTGGAGCAAGGCTTAAGGGCATTGGGACTTCTTCAAGAAAATATCAACATGAAAGTATTCCTTTGATTGAAAAATTTAAAAGCATGGACTCCTGGGAGGAGGTCAGAAAATAGATGGAGAAATATGCTGCTGAAAATAATATGTCAATACAGGAATTATCATCACAAATAATGGCATTGCACAAACAGAAAGGAAAAGTGCAGGGCATGACATCGTCCAATTTCTACAAGAAAGCTGATAAACCATCTACAAAACCTATTCCAAAAGAGCTAATGAATGAATGTATAGATGTTGGATGGAGTCGAAGAAAAATTTCTCAATTTTGGGAAATGAGGAAGAATCTCGGTGAGCCAAAGACTTCTGCAGATCATGATGAGGTTGAAGAGGATACAATGTTTGACGAATTGTGGAATAAGGAGCATCCACCTAAAGCACATCATAGTGATATTGATGATGATTATGATGACCAAGATTCTTTGAATCCCTCATCCAGTACACAAATTTAGAGAGGAGTTGATGCATCCACCAAACTTCTATATAGAAAAGGGGCAAAAAATTTAGAAAAAATGGGCTACCAAGGTTCTGGTGGTCTGGGTCCCAGTAGAGAAGGGGTTTGGTTACCACCTCAACCACCAGCTGTAGCACCAAAACATGGTAAGAAACCAGGCCTTGGGCATGGAGATCAATCATCAACTTAGTCAATTCCATCCACATTGGATTCATCTCAATTAATTAAATTTGTTCCTGCTTCATTTACACTTCCACTTCCAAGCACTTAGATTCAATATGAATCAACTGTCACTCCCACAGCTGTAGATATCATGGGTACAACTACAACTAGTGATGTATATAGATGCAAAAAAATTTGGTCCCGGAGATCAAGAAAGTGTAAAGAAGCAGAAGGTTATGACAAGTATTAGTAGTACTACTAATACAACAATGCCAATGGTGATTGTGAGTCCAACAATTGCCCGTCCTTCAGGACAAAACCCTCAGAATAGTCCACAAACCCCACTAATGGGTCTAGAGTTTGATTATCCTCATGGTATTGGTGGAAGCTCATACATCAATGCAAGTGCTACTGCTATTTCACCATTCAAACATTCAATTGTCTCACAAAATCCTAATTTTCATTACAATGAATTTGTAACTAACTATGAAAAATCAAAAAACAAGAATAGACAAAATAGTAAGACAATGAAGATGGAAGCAATTGTTGCAGCTCATGATGCAGAACCTACAACCAACATGTTATTTCCCACATATGACCCAGATAAAGATATGATGGAATTCATGGTTGTTATGCCCCCAGCTAGAGATAACAATCCACCAGAGAGTTAGTTAGATCCATCTGAATTTAAAGTTAGCACCCTCCAAATGGATTTATCCAAAATTAAAAATGTGGTCAAGATAAATGTGTCCAAAATGACCAACCAAGTGGTCTATAGTTCAGTGATGAAGTTGGAGAGAGAGAGAAAGAAAAGCTTTAGGGCACAATAGATAAGTTAAAGGCAGACCTGACAAATGTAAAGGCAAGTGAGAAAGCAGCAATAAATAGGTGAAAAGAATTAGAGAAAAGGATAACAAATTCATCCTCTAGCTCTAAAGAAGCAATTGAATAGCAAGAACAAATGGACGCAGAACTGAAAACTCTGAGGGAAAATTTGGAAAAAATGGAAAAAAAACTTTAGGATGAAAAAGACTCTTCAACAAAGTTATAAAGAAACTTGGAGAATGCTGCAAATGTAAACAATAAGTTAAATAAAGAATTGGAAAATGAGAGGGTAAAAACAAAAGAGTGGGAAGAGAAAGCAAAAGGGTGGAAAAATAAAGTAGAGAAAATAAGAAAACATAGTGAACACCAGTACTCAGAAATGAAAGAAGACCTAAAGAAGGCAAATGATACTCTTAAAAAATATGAAAATGACTTGAATGACTATGTAAATAATACAGTAAAGCAAATAAAAAATTACTTCTGGGGGCAAATAAAGACTTTTCCTGATAGGTTGTGTGATTGGTTTGAACTCTACAAAGCTCTTATAGAAGTTTTTGGGAAGATGAAAGAGCAACTTGAGGAGAACAAAAGTTTTGGTCAGAGACAAAAAACTGCAAAGTGGATTATGGAAGAAATCAACAGCACTGCTGACAGGCATTTAGCAAGCAAGGGAATTCAGGACCGCATTGGTTCAATAATAAAGGCAACCTCTGTATTTCATAAATGTCAAAAACTAACAGAAGCAGAAGAATTTCTTGCTTTATTTGGGCCAAAGCTCACCAAGATGAACAATAAAATAGCCAAATTGATATCTCTCAGTTTACCGAGTCCTGGACCTGATTTCTCAACAACAGATTTCATTGGAAGAGAAGTTTACAAACAAAAGTTGGAGGACCAAATAACCTCTGATTTAGGAAACCTTCCTCAGGACACAACTCATGAAGGCATTGCAAAGTGCATCAAAACATTCACAAATTTTCATGCACTAGTGGAAGGAACATTGCTTGAAACTCGCTCTTCCAAGTATGGAATATTGACGAGAATGCAGGTCATTTACCATAACATCAAAAATTTTGCCCTTCCAACTGAAGAAGAATGGAGCATACTACATAAACTTATAGTTTGTATGTGAAAGTACTTTCAGTTTCAATCATCTCTATATCTTTACTATATATGAATATCTTTCATATTATCCTACATACTATAGTCTAGACTCTAGAATTGAGTTTAAAGTAACAAGTTTGAACTTTGTTTTTTGAACAGGATCAATGTTGCAGTCTTGCAGATGCTATTGCCTATGCTAAATTGCTAATTTACTAAACTGGCCTGTCAAATGCAAAAATGTACAACTAAAGTTGTAGAGATGTTGTAGACTTGTAGATGTCTCACTGATTTAGATTTTGAGACTTCACATTAGACAAATCGACCTGAAGCTGTTGTTGCTCCCTTATTTCTATAAAAGGTAATTCAGGGTCATTGGCTTACAAGAATTGTACAATATTAGCTGAATATTGCAAATGAAAACCATTACTAATTATTAATTATGGAATTGAATCTATGATTTTATCTAATTTTCATGTTTTCTAATTCCATGTATGTTGAATAAATGAATAAAATAGAAAACAAAATTTCATTCAGGAATTCCAAATTCAAATATGAATGATCATTGATGACATGATATAAACTACACTCTACAGTAATAATACTCTTTGTTCTCAAATTTTAATGATGAAACATAATACATTCTAATTTCTTGCTTTTCTAAAATGAACATTGAATGATAGGATATCATATAGTAATTAATAAGTTCAAAAAATACCTATTGGTTGCCACTGCTAATTTAGCAGAAATTTCCTAAATTTTCCAATTCATCTCTATGTCATCATCATCATCCAATTCTGGTAGTCTAGTTGCTTCATTGTTCTCTTCATTTTCGTTTATGTCTTCTTCAACTTCAAGTTCACTCTGACCTCCACTTCTATGACTCCCAATCCCATGGCCAATGCCACTACCAACTGTACTTGTCCCACTTGGAGTCACTATAGGAGATTGGTTAATGGTGTTGCCCACCCCTCTTCTTTTGCATCGTTTCTACCAGATTTCCATTGCTTTTTGATAAGGAAAAGTATTGACATCATACCTAGATGTGTATACCCTCAAGCATGATTCCAAATTCTTGTCTAGTTTGTTTCTTAGCTTTGATTTTAGAAATCCTGAAGCACTGAAAACTCTCTCATCCTCCATTGAACCCAATATCATGGTTTGACATAGATCAACAAGCTTGAAGTACTTTGAAATTTCTTCACACAACAATGTGCTCTGTTTTAGTTTTGTCCAAAGCTTTGTTGCCGAGCCCTCTTCATGTGGGTTACGCATTAATTGATATTGATGCTTCATGGTCCTTGCAAAGGTGCCTGATTGCTGTCTAAGAAGACCCTCATCTAATATTTTGTTGATAGTCACTCCATTGAATTCTATAGATTTGCAAAATTTCTTTATCAAAATCAATAGCCTTCTATGATAATCTTCCTTATTGTTGAAGGACCAATATTGAGGAAACACAATTGCCATGGCCTCAAGCAGTTGATCATATGGGAATCATGATATTATTTAAGAGGAAACTCTATAGGCTATGTCCCTTGTAGTAGATGCTATAGACTCGACGATCTTGGTAAACTCTTCCCTTGTAACTCTTGTAGCTCATTTCTTTGGGGCACTGTAGTACATTGGTATCTAAAATCCCCTTACACAAACACATAAATCTCCATTTTCAACAATCTTTAAATAATTATCAGGATCATCCAAATTTGTTAGTTTTCGCCAGTGATTAAATCTATCATTGGATAAATTTAGTTCAGTACGATAGATACTATCGAGGGCTAAGCATGAAATTTTACGCAACTGAGCATATTATGCAATATACATGGCTCTTTGTTGGGCTTTTTTCATAATTAACCTCATTTCTTCTAGCATGGGAAGAAGAGATGCCAAAGTCAAAAGTGTCTCTATATTGCTTAACATTCGAAGCTGGTCACCACATCTCTGATTTTCTGCATTGTCCCCATTTTTGTACATCAGTCCAATCAAATATTGATATTCATAAAATACTCAATGCACTGGTCCATCCAAAGAGATCCATCTGATATCAACATCTTTGAGAAGCTTGTTTCCATCGGTAATTCCATCAGCAAAGTGCTAAAATTCCCTAAAGCACTTGGGACTTCGACAAAAATATGCATACAACTCTCTTACTAAATCTTCAACCTTGTTTACTAAAGGAGACTTCTTCACAACTCTAAAAGAAAGATTCATCCTATGGGCCATACAGTGAATGGCAACAACATATGGTGAACAAGAAGCCTGCATCTTTGTGCAAAGACCATTTCTTTGACCTTGCATTACTGAAACTCCATCTGCTCCAACATAGACCAACTTCTTCACTATTGTCAATTCATCCATAGCTCCATATTCAATTAAATTGCTCTTTACTAACTGAAATAAAGTTTTTGTTGTCGCATTGTCTCTCGATTTAGCAACAGATAGTAGAAGTGGTTGGCAGACATTATTCTGTACAGTATAAACATGCATGCATACCCACAATGTATTATCTATTGTCATAACTTCATCTAAGGACAATGTAATAAAGGTTGACTCTTTTATTTTTCTTTGTACATCCTCTATTTCAACCTGTGCAATACAACTTGCCCATTCCCATCCACTGTTTATCGACTAATGACTGACAGGATAGTTAGGAACTTTCAAAAAGTGTAACAAACCACTCATTTTTGGATAGTCTATCATTGGACGCCCTCTGCTCAAAATATGGAAAACATTAATTAATTGATTAGCTTTTTCATGTTCTTCTATTTCACTTGCTTTTGCAAAAATAGCATTAATAGAACCTTGAACTTCACCAGGCTTCATCTAAAATTTCTGAAACATATAATATTCTTCAACATTCCTTTTATGTTGACATTGCTCCTTTTTTTTATATCTTACCACTTTTATTTCCTTACCATCTACAGTTGAGGTTTCATAAATCTTACCAACATGTTTCTCTATGGTGTCTAGTTTAAGCTGCAACCGCTTTTCTTTTTTATACTTCCAACTACAAATTGCACATCTACATTCTACTGGTGGCTCAACTACAATTGGATTGTCCACAAGCTCAATGAATGGATACTTTGCTGCCCAATCAAATTTAAATCTCCTGGCCATCTCCCATTGACAATTAGTTTTTTCTTTCAATTTTCCTCTCCCTTTAGTGTTATTGTTAATTGTTGTATCATCATCACCGAAGTCGATTGATTCATCTTGGTATTGGTTATTTACTAGATATTCTTCTTCAAGGTCATCTTCATTAGAGATATTAGGTTTTGCAACTCCCTCACTAGATTTATTAGGCTCCCTAATTTGTTGAATGGACTCCTGTGTAGGTTGAGATTGTACAGGCTCCTCTAATGATTTACCTTCCTTACTTTGACCAACACTGTTGCATCTACCCCGGCCAAAGTATGAAGATATATTTCTGCATTTCGTTGGCCTCTCTTGGACATCTCCACCTTCATTAGTCCTACTCCTCTTCCTATTTAAATTTGACTGTGACATCTCCATCAAATTAAGGCTGAAATAAAATACTATGGACTCATAGTCGTAGTCATTCTGGTTCTCTACTGATCACAATACTATGAAGAAGGCTCCTTCTTTGGGCATGTTTCAATAATGAAACTCATATGTCTTAAATAGACAACGACAAATAAACCATTTTCATTTTGGCGAATGGGTCGACCATTACATATGATAAGAACTAATATTTGGTGAACCCTACATAATTTCAAGTAATCAAGTGGGTGAATAGGATAGGAATTTGGGACCCCATTGTGTGTGATGCATGGCGAATTGGGTCCTAGGACAAATAAAAATTTCACATAAGAAAATGGGAATTTGGCGAATGATGATTGTCGAAAGAGACACTCAATTAATTCTAGTGCAAATAAGAGTAAACATTAAAGAGAAATATGGGTGAAGAACCCGACTACCAAACTAAATTTACATAATAATAGTGGCGAACATTTCGACCACTATATGAGTATTTTATAAAATCTAGGCGAACCGGTCAACTAGTATACAGTGTTTTTTTTTGCCAATTTCTATAGCCCGATCGGGACATATTCGCCAAGTGGCGAATAATCGCCACTAAAAAAATCCCTGAACTCGGTGAAGGCTAGACGTCATGGCAATTCTATATCAAATTTGGTGAATGATAGGGGGAGGTTCTCTCTTCTTCTCAAGATATATCCAGTGAAGTTGTGCAATATTTGGCTTCTTTATTTAGGGAGGACTCGCAGGGGGACTCAGTTGAAGAGGCTCAGGTCCTCTCTTGTATTCCTTCTTTAGTTTCTTTGGAAATGAAAGAGCATCTTATGAGAGCCATATCTTTGGAGGAGTTAGAGATGGCTATTTTCTAGATGAAAAAAGGAAAAGCTTCGGGTCCATGGCTTTTCGATTAAGTTCTTCCAAGAATTTGGGATGTTATCAAGATAGATTTACTGGTAGTTGTTCAAGAATCCCAGAAGAATAAGAAAATGCTTTAGGCCTTGAATTCTACCTTCCTTTCTCGCATCCCCAAGTGGGAAGGGGTTGACTGAATAAGTTAATTTTTCCCTATCTCTCTTTGCAATGTTATTTATAAAATTATATCTAAATTGATTGCTGATAGGTTAAAAAAGTGGCTTCCATTGCTAATTTCTAAAGAAAAAAGTAGCTTTGTGGTGGGTTGCCAAATCTTGG
This sequence comes from Cupressus sempervirens, assembly GCA_028749045.1. Lineage (NCBI taxonomy): Eukaryota > Viridiplantae > Streptophyta > Pinopsida > Cupressales > Cupressaceae > Cupressus > Cupressus sempervirens. The sequence goes on along the minus strand of CM053787.1, from coordinate 1,018,060,133 downwards.
ATGGGGTGGTTGTGGCTACTGAGACTATTCATTCTATTGCCAACTCTAAAGATAAGGCTATGTTCATTAAGTTAGACATGGCTAAGGCTTATGACAAAGTTCGTTGGTCATTCCTCCAAAAGGTTTTGGGAGCCTTTGGTTTTGAGGAGGAATGGATCTATTGGGCCATGAGTTGTGTGAATTTGACTTCTTTCTTAGTTTTGATTAATGGGGAGTATTCTGATCTTTTTGGTGCCTCTCGGGGTTTACAACAAGGCAACCCCCTCTCTCCTTACTTGTTTCTTCTTTTGGTGAAAGGTTTGGGACAGTTGATGAAAAGGAATGTAGAAAGAGGCTTCATTCAAGGTTGGCAATGGGGAGGAGGCCTTCCTATGCAATCACACTTGTAGTTTGTGGATGATACAGATTTGATAGGCATGGCTACCATTCAGGAGGCTTCTAATATGCGTAAGATGCTGGATGTTTATCTTGCTGCTTCAGGCTAGTTGATTAATGAGGGCAAGTATTCTATTTTTTTCTATTGTCACTTAGGTTTGCACCCTTGTCCAAAGCCTATGCATGAGGATAACCTAGTGAAACATGGAAACAACCTCCAAGTTGTAGGACTTGAACTGTGAGGTTGAGTCTCCGGAGAATGCCGACTTCCTCTTACTATCAGGATGCACCTAACTACTCTTAGAGAGGAAAAGGGAGAAGGAGAGCATGAAAGCAAATCTACCTAACCTAATCTAAAGAGGTGATGCACCAAAATAGAGTGTTCAGACTAATCTCTGCCCATATATGTACTATTGAACCAGAATGAAACTAAGGATATACACATTCAAACTTGCTTTAATCAAATAACCACATGCACATCAGAAAACCAAGATGGAGGACACAAGGAAAGAGAGCATTCACTTATATATCATTCATAGGCCAGAAGAGATACAGTCATGCAGATTACAGACTTGCACAAAACAATGGCAAAGGCAAAGAGTTCTTGCACTTTCATACCAATGGCCAAAGGAGATAAAGTAGAGAATCATACAGTTCAAAGGCACAGGGGAATTTACACTAGAATTGTAGAGCAATAGCAAAGAAAACAGAGAAAGGTCAACCTTAACAAAATCTACAAAATTTGCCTTTATAGTGCAAGCATAACTGAGATTTTCCCTCTAAAACTATCCCGCAACCACTTGTTATTAAGGCTCTGCCAATGACAATCATGGGGATCTAAAGAAAATTTGATCCTTTGTATAGCTCTAGGTACCATGAAATCTGATTGCCTGTGTCAAATAATGCCTTGAGAAGATAGAAATGATGCCATAGTTGTGCTCTGACTAAGTAGATAGATAAATTGGGGTGGTGGAGTGCTCTTCCTTGTCTCACATTCATTTCCTGGTGTTGGAATTGATCATGAAGATCAGATCGCCCAAGAAACCCTCGACTTCCCTAGTTCCTGTCTCATGAATCAACAAGTCAACCTAGTCGACCTATCTTTGGCACCAGGATGAGCCACATGGACCAACTAGCTTATTTCTTTCTGCCACCCTGCAAAATCTTCTTGAGTTGACCATCTCCTTTCTTTACTAACCATGCCACCTTGCAACTCCTGACCATGACTATCACATTAACTGCCAACTACTTAACTATCAACCTTGGCTAGGCCCGCAAAGACACGTGTCACTGAGGTGCTATGTTGCTATGGGTATCCTTCGGGCCCTTTCCCATAGCGAGATAGCGCTTGCCGTCAATTTGAACTGATCTGACAATCGTGAGGACTCGCCACAATATTGCGCTATCTCCTTAGAACCTCTGGGCCCATGAACCACTTGGCTTCTGACTCAGCAAAAGTACCATACCTGGCAACCCCAAAGAGATAGGCCCCACAAGGACACGTGACAACAAGGCATTCTGTCGCTATGGTAAAAAAGGAGCAACTTTCAATAGTGCGATAATGCTAACCATGGATTATATTACATCGGATGGCGAGGGCTTATCCAATGCCTAGCTACGAGGAGGGTGGACTAATGATGTCATATGGGACACATGCCCTCCACCCATTTTCTCACATTTTATAACTTCCTCGCACCTTGATAATGGGAGAATACACCAACCCTCGATCCTTGAAGATCTGACGGTGATCAAAATCTATGTAGGACTACATACCTGGTTAATTGGATGGGCCAATAAGATCTACCTTCGTACACTGACCTATCTGATAGCTGCCAGGGAAGACAAGCCACCTGTTCATCCTGCGGCCCACAAGACAAAAACGATGCCATGCGTCACCAAGGTGCTATGTCGCTATGGTTAAAATTCTCATAGTTATCCATAGCGAGATAGTGCCTGCCGTGGATCTGGGGAAGATTTGATGACGAGAAAGATAGATCTGACTTATTAGTGTATCAACCAATGAGAGCCGGCCATGTACCAAACTATTTAACAAGTCCTCGTAGGGCCCACATTTCACGCAATCATGCCTTAGCCAATGAAAAGACTGATAAATTGCCAACGTGTCTGAAAAATCCTCGCTGATATTCAACGGAGCATACTTGGGATCCACTATATTTCCAAACTTTGCCGTAGGATCACTTTTCGACTGGGCGCTATGTCGCTAACGGCGAGAAGAACCAATTTCCTGATAGCACCATAGCACCCTCTGTTGATTTATCTAAAATTGGAACTGGAGAAAAAACTAGGAAAAGAGAGACCCACCTGACACGTGGAAAAAGGGTGCTATGTCACCAATGCAAAACAACGTGCAACTTTTAATGGTGACATAGCGCTATCCGTCGATTCAGATTAATCCAACAATGAGGAACTTGCGGGCCACAAAAACATATCATAAGGTTTGATTTTTTAATAATGTTTTGATAACCTTGTGACACTTAAAATAGTATTAAGCTGAGGAATGACCGTTGGGCGGGGTTTGTATTTGAATTCAAATTTTGGTGAGGGCACAAAAAAAAGCAACATTTTTGGCAACTCACAAAGGATGTGACCCTGCTATGCATAAGACCAGTGGCCTGAAGCATCCATTGGGTTATAGAGTCAAAAAGATGTGGATCCTAAGCACTGTGAAACCCTAACCCTACCCCTGAGATAGCAAAATACTGAAAAAACCTTGTCTCTGCAACCTTCAAAATTTTTGAGACTTGCTGTCTCATAGAGAGACAACCCTATGCTCGTGCACTTCTTGGAAAACAGGAAACAAACAAAGAACAGAACTAAACTAACTATGTACATGGAACCTCAAACCCTATCAGAAACATGGCTTAAGATAAATCCCATTGACTAGGATGGGCAGAATTTCACCACCAGGCCTGCTTAACTGGAAAGCATTGGCCAGTTTACAACTGATAATTAGATAGGGGCCACTCCATAATGCATTGAACTTTGAGTGTTTTCCTAGTTTTTCCCTATCTGCATCCCATTTTAAAACCAAATCTCCCTCCCTGAAGATTTTGACCCTAGCCTTCCTGTCAAAGCTCCTTTTCACCTACTGCTGGTGTGTCTCTAGGGTCTGCATAGCTGTATTTCTCTTTTCTTCCAGCTCCATCAGCTTTTCCATTCTCACTGTAGTGGCATCATCTTCAATCAACTCTAGCTGATGAGCTAGTTCCAAGGATGGAAATTCCAACAAAATTGGAAGCCTTGCTTATTTGCCATATACCAGCACAAATGGTGAATTCCCTATTGACCTTTTAGGTGTTATCCTGTCAGCCCACAGTACAGTCTTCAATTTTTTATGCCAACACCTCTGGTTATCTTCTATTGTCCTTTTCATGATTCTGATCAGGTTCTTGTTGGAGGACTTAGCCAAACCATTACCCTGAGGATAATAATTTTAGGATGTGCTTAAATATATATTATGGTCCACTACCCATGCACAAATCTAAGCTCCAACAAAAGACTTTGCATTATCTGAAATAATGGTTGAAGGGGCACCAAACCTAGTCACAATTCCATCAAGGAACTCAACAACTAAAGATTTTATGGCATCCTTCAATGCAACTACCTCTGTCCATCTGGTGAAGTAATCTGTAGCAGCTAAAATCCATTTGTGACCTGAACTTGAAGGAGGATTGATAGGGCCTATGAAATCCAACCCCCACTAAGCAAAAGGTTGATCCACCTGGATAGGATGAAGGGGAAGAGTTGCAAATCTTTGTTTGCCAGAGAAGAAGGCACATTTTTCACACTTCCTCACATACTTATGACAATCATGAAACAAAGATGGCCAATAATAACCAGCCCTCATGATCTTCATTGCAGTTGTTCTAGCTGAGAAGTGGCCACCATCAGGACCATCATGAAGCTCTTTGATCATTCTTTCAGCCTGGTTTGTATCAAAGCATCTTAATAGGGCTCCATTAAAATCTTTTCTAAAAAGGATACCATCAACTATGACGTAAGGGATTGACTGTAATCTATACTGTCTCCTTTTAGTTCTATCTAATCCTTGAGGGTATCCATTTCCTAGCAAGAAGTTCTTCATATCATCCATCCAATTCCTCGAGCCATCATTTCTTGCTTCTTGTTCTTTTGTTGATATCATGACAACTTCTTCATTTGATTCTTGAGATGATAACATTTGCTTACACAATCCTTTCCCTCTTACCAGCCTGGTGACCTGGATGTCAACATCATATTCCATCACTCTAGTAATCCAACCAACTCTTTTCTCACCAATATCCTTGCTTAAAAGGAACTCCTTCACACTGGCGTGGGGTACTAACAAATGAATCTTGTTATGGGACAGGAGGTGTCTAAATTTCTTTAAAGCTCTGATGATTGCAAGAGCTTGCTTCTCTACATAATTGTACCTATCTTCATACTCCTTGAGCCCTTCACTAAAGAAGGCTATGGGCTACTCTTCAATCTTGTCATTTGTTTGAGTCAAGACAGCAGAGATACTTGACTCACCACATAAGGTATAAAGAATGAAATCCTTCTCAAAATTTGGATTCATGAGAGTACGGGCTGAGGCTATGGCTGTCTTGATCTCTTCAAAACTTTCCTTACCTTCCTTAGTCCATGCAAAGACCATACCTTTCCTAAGCATAGCTGTAAGAGGTTTCACCATGGTAGCAAGATTTGGGATAAATCTTCTCACAAAATTTATCCTACCTAGGAAACTTTGTAGCCCTTTTTTGTGTTTAGGAAGAGGGAGGGCAAGTATTTCTTTTGTTCTCTTTGGATCAATGGTTAAGCCATCTTTAGATACAATGTGTCCTAATAATTTTCCTTGGTTAGTAGCAAAGAAACACTTGCTTGGGTTAAGGGAAACCCCAAACTCTCTACATCTTAGGAATACCTGTCTAAGATGATCAAAATGATCATCTACATCCTTTGAATAAACAGTGATATCATCAAGGTAAACTAAGACAAACTTGTCAATCAATCTTTTGAAGGCCATCTCCATTGCCTTCTGAAATGTAGCACTTGCATTGGTTAGCCCAAATGGCATCTTACAATAAGCATAGGTACCCCACTTGGTGGTAAATGCAGTCTTGTATCTATCAGACTCCTTAACCAACACTTGATTGTAACCAGAAAATCCATCAAGAAATGAAAACCTCTTTGAACCACTGACTTTGGACAAAATCTGCTCCATAGAAGGGAGAGGATGGTGATCTTTAAGGGAAGCTTGGTTAAGGTCCCTAAAGTCCACACACAATCTAATTTATCCATTCTTCTTCCTAACAGGGACAAGGTTTGCTACCCATGATGAGTGTTTGATGGGAAAAATTATGTTGGCCTCAATCAATTTGGATAACTCCTTTCTCATTAAGGGTTCAATTTTAGAATTCACTAGTCTCTATTTTTGTCTTACTGGTTTTACATCATCAACTAGATCTATGGTATGTTGAAATAACCTTGGGTCAAAACCCTTTAAATCATCATATGTCCAAGCAAATACATCATTAAATTCTTGACATAGATGAATAAAATTTTCTTGTTCAATTTTAGAACATACCTTCCCCACGTTCAAGGATTTTCCATTAGCAACCATGACTGGAGTGTAGTCACCTTCATCAACAGCTAGGTTTATGGCCCTGCCTCTTGCTTGGTCATTAGGATTAAAAATACTCTCTAAGGTAATGAGACCTTTAGGTAGCTTGTTGGAGCTAAGGTTAATGACTTGATCACCATACTGATCCTGCAACCTTGACTGATTTCTTTCTGAAAATTCTGCCTCATTCTGCAAGAAGTTGACGATTTGCTCATCAGACTCAAACACTTGCCGATGGATGTTGTTATCAGGGATGGCAGGCCTTACTACCACTCAAATTTGTTGCTTCTTCTCCTCCTCAAGATTCCCTGGCACATCATAAGATGCACCTATTGCTGCAAGTCTATCAACATGCCTGTTTTCCTTTCTAGGGATGCTTTGAATATTAAATGCATTGAAACCTTCAAGAAAATCCCATACTCTATTTTTATAAGACTTGAGCAAACCATTTTTGGTGATATTCTGATTTTTCACTTGATTAACCATCAACTCATTGTCTCCATACACCCTTAAGGCTTGGATTCATCTCTTTCGAGCAAGTAGGAGACCTTGAATCAAGGATTCATACTCAGCTACATTATTAGTGCAACTAAATTGGAGCCTAAAGGAGAAATATTACCTTACTTGTGCAGGAGAAACTAACATCACACTAGCCCCTTATCCATTTTTATTCCTTGATCCATCAAATTACATACTCCATATCTCACTTACATCTTCTTTAGCACCCACAAGATTGGGGACTAGATCATCCTTTTCCAATATATAATATGTACTGAGACCTGTCTCAAGGATCTCTGACATAGGGTCAAATTGATATGCATTAGCCCACTCATCCAAGAAGAAATCAGGTATCTCTGCCAGGGGAGTGGTGGGCTCCTTCACTATGTCATTCTCATCCATTTCTAGGATAGTACAATTCATGTTGATGAGATTAGGGGTGTAGGGTTTAGTATGATGGAGGGCTTGAGGCTCTACTCTAATTGAAGCATTGGCTCCATATCTCATCTTAAAAGACATAAATGACCAATTAGAAGATATGTAACCACCTATTTGGGCAGTAAAATCTCTTGACAGACTTATGGCAAAATATGGCTTGACCTCAGCAATAGAGATATCTTGGGTTATAGTACAACCAGGGCATGCATGCAAGGCCATCTCCACATTCCTAAGGATTCCTACAATCTTGATAGTATTACCATCCAACTGTAATACATCCCTAACACTGGGCTCATATTTCATTCCTAAAGCATCAACAACACACCTAGGCATTGTTGAACTGCTAGCCCCGGAATCAATCATGCAATTATGGACAAGCTTGCCCCCTATAATTAGAGAAACATAGAATGGAGGAGGTCTAACCTTTTTGCTTGTTTCTACCTCCCTTTATGGTTGTACTAGGCTTATGGCACTTTCCATGGTAGGTGTCTGATCCTTTGGTTCAATTCTTTCCAATTCTTGCTACAACAACCTCTTTTGCATAGGTATAGTAGCAACAATGTCCCACATAGAGATATTCACATTTGTCTTCTTCATTTGTTCTACCATGCTAAATGGCATAGCAGGTGTTTTGGTAGAAACTTTGGGAGTTGCATTTGTATGAGGTTGGGATGGAATAACCTGAGGATCACTTGTATCTTTTCTGCCACGATTTTGCCTTTGCTGCTGAAAGGTACTTGATTGATTATTTTCTGCTTGCTTATGAGATACTGCACTTGAAGTTGAGGCTTGATTAGGAGGAGGAGGGATAGCATCTTCCATAGCTCTTCTTTTGCTTCTAGTGTTATGAGCAATAGAATCTTGGTTTACATTACAATGCTCCCCCAACTGATGATTCATAAAAGAGCAATCACCCTATCTTTGTATATCCGAGGCATCCTTAAATTGGTCCTCCTTGTATGCTTTTTTTGCTGCAGGTTCTTGGACTATCAAGGCTATAAAAGATTCAACCTTCTGACACATACAATAGGAATAGGAGTAGTTACAGGAGGGACACAAATCTTGATCTTGAGCCATATTATTTTGAGGAACTATGGCCCTACTTTGGTTTATATTTGAGGTTGAAGCATGGCCATCCTGCCTATTCTGATCAAAAGAATTGTTCCAATGATTAGGATTTGGAGGCCTGCCACTATTGGGAGCTTGATATTGCAATTGATGAGGCTTACTACCTTGAGCTTGTTGTCTTTCTAAAGTCACCACTTTGTTGCTCATTTTCTGCATCATAGAGAAATTATCCTCTAGCCTCTTTCCTTGATCTTCTAACTTCTTCCCTTGATCTTGCAATTTTTTATCAAGGTTCTTCTCTCTTTTGTCCATGTTCTACATCAAAGATTGCATCATTTCTTTGATTTCATCTATCCCATTTGAAGATGTGGAAGCTTGAGGGATTGGGACAAGGGATTGTGAGGTGGAAGTTGTGGGAAGAGGGGCCATTGTTGGTTAATGATTTGGAACATCAGGAAAGAAAGGCATAGGAGGCCTTGGAGCTAACTTACCTCCTTGTATTAGGATTTTTTCTAATTTTATTGGTATGTCATAAGCATTAGGCAAGGTATCTCGTCCCATAGTTTGGATTGTAGTGGCAATATCACTGTTAAAGGCTCTAAAGTAATGCAAGAAGGCATTACTAGGGGTAGGCTTCACTGAAGTAGGTATTCTATCCCATGTCTTTTGAAATCTATAATTAAAATCAGTCATACATTCATGGGGGGCTATTTTATAGTATTTAACTGCTCTAAAAGTGATAAATAGTCACTTTTATCCTCAAAATGTTTGCACAATCCTGCTCCTAATCCATCCCAATCTGTTATAGAACCATGAGCTAGACCTCTATACCATTGCAGTGCTCTTCCTTTCAAGAATGAGGCTAGAAGCCTAACTGAAACATCATCCTCTATAATACCATGGATATTTTAGACATTTGCAACCTCTTGAATGTGTTCTGAGGTAGAGCTAGAAGTTTCACCAGTAAACTCTGGTAGACTTTTGAGGGCAGCTACTGGTATATCATGTCTTTGGGCTAATAGGAGAGGGCTCCCACCATTAAAGATGGCAAAAGTATGAGCTCTAGGCAATGCCATATAGACAAGTGATCTATTAATATGTATGGATGGCAGTCTAGGCTGAGATCTAACAGTAGGAGGAGTAGAGATAAATCTTGTAGGTGTATTTGTTACTATTGCACTCCTAACTGGTGATAAAGATATTCTAGTCTTCCTTCTTCTAGGGTTTGAAAATGAAAGCTCTTGATACTAAAACTTACCTCTAGAAGATGCCCTTGTTTTAGCTCTGGGCATGAATCACTGCAACTTTGGTCTGGAACCAGATATGTATTTGAAGCTCAGAGTCACCAAGTACTTGAAGAATGAGCCTCTTGAAGGCTTAAACACCAAAGCCAGTACTATCTCCTCGGTATTGATCTTGAAATCTTCTCTTTTGACACCAGTAGGCTTGAATTTTTTTGAAAGTTTGTCCCACCAGGCATGCCAAAAACTATTGGTATGACCGATGGAGGTTTTAGAAACTGATTTGAATCTGACTATTTGTCCCACCAGGTGTGCCAAAAACTATTGGTATGACCGGTGGAGGTTCTATGACCGATGGAGGTTCTAGAAACTGATTTAAATCTGACTATTTGTCCCACCAGGCATGCCAAAAACTATTGTCACTTAGGTTTGCACCCTTGTCCAGAGCCTATGTGTGAGGACAACCTAGTAAAACATGGAAACAACCTCCAAGTTGTGGAACTTGAACTGTGAGGTTGAGTCTCCAGAGAAGGCTGGCTTCCTCTTACTATCAGGATGCACCTAACTGCTCTTGGAGAGGAAAAGGAAGAAGGAGAGCATGAAAGAAAATCTACCTAACCTAATCTAAAGAGGTGATGCACCAAAATAGAGTGTTCAAACCAATCTCTGCCCATATATGTACTATTGAACTAGAACAAAACTAAGGATATACACATTCAAACTTGCTTTAATCAAATAACCACATGCAGATCAGAAAACCAAGATGGATGACACAAGGAAAGAGAGGATTCACTTATATATCATTCATAGGCCAGAAGAGATACAGTCATGCAAATTATAGACTTCCACAAAACAATGGTGAAGGCAAAGAGTTCTTGCACTTTCATACCAATGGCTGAAGGAGATAAAGTAGAGAATCATACAGTTCAGAGACACAGGGGAATTTACACTAGAATTGCAAAGCAATAGCAGAGAAAACAGAGAAAGGTCGACCTTAACAAAATCTACAAAATTTGCCTTTATAGTGCAGGCATAACTGAGATTTTCCCTCTAAAACTATCCCGCAACCACCTGCTATTAAGGCTCTACCAAAGACAATCATGGGGATCTGAAGAACATTTGATCCTTTGTATAGCTCTAGATACCATGAAATCTGATTGCCTGTGTCAAATAATGCCTTGAGAAGATAGAAACGGTGCCATAACTATGCTCTTACCAAGTAGATAGATCAATTGGGGTGGTGGAGTGCTCTTCCTTGTCTCGCATTCATTTCCTGGTGGTTGGAATCGATCATGAAGATCATATTGCCCAAGAAACCCTCGACTTCCCTAGTTCCTATCTCATGAATCAACAAATCAACCTAGTCGACCTATCTTTGGCACCAAGATGAGCCACATGAACAAACCAGCTTATTTCTTTCTGCCACCCTGCAAAATCTTCCTGAGTTGACCATCTCCTTTCTTTACTAACCGCGCCACCTTGCAAATCCTGACCATGACTGTCACATTAACTGCTAGCTGCTTAATTGTCAACCTTGGCCGGGCCCGTAAAGACACGTGTCACCAAGGCGCTATGTCACTATGGGTATCCTTCGGGCACTTTCCCATAGTGAGATAGCACCCACCGTCAATTTGAACTGATCTGACGATTGTGAGGACTTGCCACAATACTACACTATCTCCTTAGAACCTCTGGGCCCACGAACCACTTGGCTTCTGACTCAACAATTGTACCATACCTAGTGACCCCAAAGAGACAAGCCCCACAGGGACATGTGACAATAAGGCATTATGTCACTATGGTAAAAAATGAGCAACTTTCAATAGCACGATAACGCCAACCATGAATCAGATTACATCGGATGGCGAGGGCTTATCTAGTGCCTAGCTGCGAGGAGGGTGTGTTAATGATGTCATCTGGGACACGTGCCCTCCACCCATTTTCTCACATTTTATAACTTCCTCGCACCTTGATAATGTTGGAATACGCCAACCCTCGATCCTTGAAGATCTGACGGTGATCAAAATCTGTGTAGGACTGCATACCTAGTTAATTGGATGGGCCAATAAGATCTACCTTCGTACTCTAACCTATCTGATAGCTGCCATGGAAGACAAACCACCTATTCATCCTGCAGCCCACAAGATGGAAATGAACCCGCATGCCACGCGTCACCGAGGCACTGTGTTACTATGGTTAAAATTCTCACAGTTATCCATAGCGAGATAGCTCCTGCCGTGGATCTGGGGAAGATCTGACGGCGAGTAAGATAGATCTGACTTATCAGTGTATCAACCAATGAGAGCCAGCCACGTACCAAACTATCTAACAAGTCCTCACAGGGCCCACATTCCATGCAGTCATTCCTCAGCCAATGAAAAGATTAATCAACTACCAAAGTGTCTAACAAATCCTCACTGATATCCAACAGAGCATACTTGGGACCCACCGTATTTCCAAACTTCATCGCAGGATCACTTTTCGACTAGGCGCTATGTCGCTAACGGCGAGAAGAACTAATTTCTTGATAGCACCATAGCGCCCTCTGTTGATTTATCCAAAATTGGTGTCAGAGAAACAACCAGGAAAAGAGGGACCCACCTGACATGTGGCAAAAGGGTGCTATGTCGCCAATGCAAAACAATGTGCAACTTTCAATGGCGACATAGCACCATCCGTCGATTCAGATTGATCCAACGATGAGGAACTTGCACACCACAGAAACATATCATAAGGTTTTATTTTTTGATAATGTTTTGATACCCCTGGGACATTTAAAATAATATTAAGTTAGGGAATGACCGTTGGGCGGGGTTTGTATTTGAATTCAAATTTTGGTGGGGGCGCAAAAATAAGAAACATTTTCTTCAACACTGCCATCTATTCAAAGGAGAGTCACTCATATTCTCAAATTCCAAATTGGGAGTCTTCCCTTGCTCTACCTTGGGATTCCTATCTTAGGTGACAACCAGTATAGGGATTCTTGGCAAGTCATTCTGGATAAGTTTGGTGTCAAAGTTACTCATTGGACCCATCACTGGCTATCCTTTGCTGTTTAGATTAAGCTCCTCCAATCTGTGGTTCAAGCTCTTCCTCTTTATAGGACTATGATTCAGGTGGTGCCAATGAGCTTTGTTAGGGACCTGGATTCCTTAGCAAGACAATTTTTATGGGCTAACAATTTATCTTCAACTAAGTGGGGTCTTATCAAATGGAAGGTTGTATGTAGCCCTAAACAGTTTGGTGGTCTTGGATCACGACAATTAGTGCTAACTGGTACTACTTTGGTAGCCAAATTGTATGGCAATGGTCTGTGGAATAGGACTGGATATGGGCCAAAATTTTGATTCAAAAGTACTTTCCAAGGATCCCCCAAAAATATATCCCTCGGTATAGCTTGAATGAGAAAGGTTTGGTGATTTGGAATACTCTCAAGAAAGGGGTTGTGCTCATTAAGGGTGGCCTATTATGGATTTGCAAGGGTGGGTCAGAGGCTCATTTCTAGCACGATGCTTGGGATGGTTACCCTCCCATGGTCATTCAATATCCTCATTTGCATATATCGTCCTAGAGGTTTTGTGACGCTAGATGATCAAGGGTGCACGACTTTAAGTCCTTTTCCCTCCAGGGGCAGTTGGTGGAGGCAAGGTGGAAGAACCTAGAGGAATGGCCTATTTTTGGTTTGGAAGTGGAGTGTGACGAGCTCCATACATTCTTTCTAGCCAAAATTGTAGTGCTAGATGATGATGTGTTGGCTTGGTCCCCTAATTCCAAGGGTGCTTACATCATTTCTTCTGGATATTAGGAGTTGCTCTCCCAACAACTTGTGGGGGGTGGGGGAGGTTCAGTGGTGGAAGAAAGTCTGGAATAAGTTTTCTTGGCCCAAATGTAATTGCTTTATTTGAACTTTGGTCTGGAATAGATGCTTGACTTGGGATAATGTCTACAAGAGGGATTTTTCTGGCCCTTCGAGGTGTGTTCTTTGCAGTAGTGAGGAGGAAGACTCTCTGCATTTGTTCTTCTACTATTCTTTCACCCTACAACTATGGCATTTCTGGTGGGGTGTTTGGAAACTCTCGTGCATTCATGCCTCCTCCCCGACAAAATTTTGGATGATCCTAGGGAGTCCCCCATCCTCGGCTCCCTTCTTGCAAGATGTTTGGTATGTTGGATCTATCTTTCTACTATGGCAAGTTTGGCTGTAATGAAATTGAAGAATCTTTTGAGGGGAAACATTGGGGATTCAACAGGTTTGGAATAGAACTATACGAATAATTCAGGATATTGTCATAGCTAAGAGTGAGATAGTGTTACTGCTTGAGAAAGATAATGCTGAGATGGTTGATAGGTTTGGAATGCAGGGGATATCTCAAGCATTAGCCTGTGTCAGGAGAGGCAGAAGTAAAAAGTAAAAAGTTCAAAGGATGGGGAAATGGTTGCCCCCTCCTGCTGGTTTTTTGAAAATTAATATGGATGGTTCTTCCAAGGGTAATCTAGGTCCAGCTAAGATTGGTGGGATTGGTAGGGATTCTTCTAGATCAGTGGTTTTTATTTTCTTGGTTAGTAAAGGTATGCAGACTGTTAATAAGTTGGAAGGTTTGGCTATCCTATATGCTTTGAAGCAGGCTTATGCTCTAGGGTGGCATGAGGTGATTTGTGAATCTGACTCTCAAGTTCTGGTTAATCTTCTCCTTGAGAGGAAGATTTTAGATGTTAGCTAGCAGTTGTCTATGATAGTGTAGCAGATTTTATAGGTTAGCTCTATGATGGATTAAGTGTCTTATGCCCATATTCCAAGGGAGTGGAATAGGGCGGGCCGTAGCTTGGAAAAATGGGTGTCTAGAAATATAGATGGTGGGAAGATTGATGAGTGGGAGCAGATGCCATGCGAGTTATGTCAAGACTTGGAGAGGATTCTAGTAGAGGATGTAAGTGGAATTAGGGAGAGATGATATAGTTATTGTCCTTTTTGTGGTCTCTGGTGGTTCTTGGGGTTTTGGCCCTTTGCTGTTTTGTAATGTTTTGTTCTAAAGTTCAATAAAGTTTTTACCCCTCTTTTTTCAAAAAAAAAATTTCTGAAACACCTTACTAAAGCTCCTTGGAGTTATTTCACCCTAAAATCTGGGAAATTGCTTCTTCTCTAGTGTCTTCAAATAAAAATTAGCCTCCATCCTAACTATTTTTCTCTTTGCCTCTTTGTTATTTTGACAACGACCTGTTCTTAGAGGGCCCTCTTGAAACTTTCCAAAATGTAGAAAGTTCTCCATTTCCTTGCATCACATGCAATTACACTAATCCATCATTGCTATCTCTTCTCGCAACCCAAGATCACCAGCACATGCCCACATACCACAACTCCAATCAACCAACCCAACTCTCCAGCTAATAATTATTCTGTCACTTCCAATAAAGGAACATTTGAATCATTACAAAATAAAATGTTATGGAGATGATAGATTAATCATTTGATAGTCCTCTGCTATCTCTGAATTTTCTTTCAAATCCCCTCCAACATTTGCCATTTTGTCTGCTAGTGTATTCCCTCTCGCCTTGTATGATAAACTTAAAAGTCTTCAAATCCCCCTAAAAGAAATTGTATCCTTCTAATATATTTGTTGAGAAACCTAGTCTCCATCTTACCCTTAATAATTCTATTAATTACAATTTGTGAATCACTAGCTAGATGGATTTTCTTTCCTCCCATTTCTTAGTGACACATAATACAATTTGTGTTTTCATGCATTCAACAATGTTATTTGTCCCTATTGGCAAAGCCTTCACACCTAAAGTCGCCTCAAATGTTTGAAGTGGCATGGCGGTTTCAAAAATTCCATATATAAGACCCTAATCTATTTAGCCAATAAGATAACTCTAAATTAATTTTCTAAACTTATAAATGTAGGAAATATGCATCTATACTATAGAAAATATTAATTTTAGAATAAAGTTCAATAATAATTGTCTTTCATTAGTAGAAATAATTTGTTTTTGATCACTAGTAATATAAAACTCATTGCAATAGTACTATGCCTATCAATAAGCAGGAAAAAGGGGCAAGGTTAGCACTTGTTCCACTAGCTTAGGAGTTATTTTTGTCACATGTCAATCACTCTTTAGTCGCACTAAAATTAAACAACTTATCCAAACAATTTGAAGGAAAATTTGGAGGCAAAAATTTGAGAAGGAATTTGACTCATTTTTAGGAAAGGGTCCCATGAGGGGCTTAAGCTCTATTTTTGAGAAAGTAGGTGGTCCCATGAACAAATTTTCATTTTGCTATGGGAATATTTGGAATCTTCTACTACAAATTAAAAGCCCCTAATTTTTAGCAAGCAGCTGAAAATGAGGTGGTGGTTGAAATTGTGCTACTAGTTTATGATGCTTTTTGCCACTTGTTAAATATTTTAAATTTAGATTATTAGTTTAAAAGTATTTTTGGAAAGAAATTTGATTTTTTATTTATTTTTAATGCACACAGTTTACAAGAAAAAATTATTGTTTTTATGATAACACCACCTTCCTTAAATTTAGAAGCTAAACCTTTTAGCTTGAGTTAGGGCAGGTCCCCATGCGCCTCCTAAGCTTATTTTGGCTAGCAACCACTTCTCCACATTCGTAGCAATAATTTGTGGAGTTGATGGCCCCATTATTGTTAGTTTTTTCTTCTTATTTCCTAGCAACCATTAAAATAGAATATTTAAATGAAATTTTAATAGTTTATAGATAAGTATTATAGAGAAATATTTTGAGAAGAAATAAGAGGCAATAAAGGAGAGGGAAAATATTTTGTGGAGCCACATGTCATATTTTTTTAATAAGAAATGACTGCTTATTCTAGACCCCCCATTTTTTTGAATACTTAATTTTATATTTTAAGTGGTGGCTACTAAATAAAAGTAGGGATAGATTCCAAATTATCCTTTTCCCACAATTAAAAAATGGTATGAGAACACTCGGGTTGCTTAGATTTAAGCATAAATTATACTTAATCATTTGCATGGGAACATGGGGCTAGACTACATACATTTGGGGCCCTATATAAGGTTGCTTCCTTAAAAATAGACCGGGTGACAACTGGGAGTTTTAGGATTTTTTTTGGTCAATAAAAGACAAGTGCTTGTCTTTTATTTTTCAGAAATATTTACATTTATCCTTGTTGAAAATAATTGGGTTAGAAAACCCCTGGTATAGCCTGAGACCAAAGTCCTATATACATACAAATGCCTTATTTAGGGTCTTGAAGAAGGCACACCTCCTTTTATATTATGAATATAAATTATACATTAAGATCTTACAGAGTTACGATTTATAAATATGAACTTTATACATTTGAACCCAATATATTTGGGCATTACAACTTTTTCAGAGATTTACATGGGTTTCTGGATATTACATAAAATTTATCTTGGCATCTAATAAAAGAGTGATGCTACCATCTAAGTCTCATATTTGAAAATCAGAAAGCTGAACCCTGAGAATCAACCTAATATGGCTAAAAACAAACTTGCTAAGAATAAACTAGAGAAACCACAAACTATCCAACAATTCTCAACTATCAAAACTTGTTAGTTCTAAATGACATATGGTACAAATTCATAGAATTCCACACCACTTCTCAAGTTAACATTCTTAATACAACTTTGCAAACTGCAAAGTCTTGAAAAAATAATATCCTAAAACTAACATAAAAGTTTGCTAAGCATTAGTGCAAGCAAGGATGCCTCTATCATGAAGATTAACCCATAACTTAGAGGAGAAATTTAATAGTTATCTGATAACAATTTACCATCAGATTTACCTTGGATCTTCTAAATGAGAGCATTACACCAGCATAAATTTGATGCCATACAAAAACTTCTTTAATAAAAAGATCGTAAAAAATATATTAACATAGATAAACCCACATAAGCCATATAATTAATAGATAAAAATTGTTAGGGCATGAGATAACCCATTCCTATTCTAACTTAAGGCTTGATTATTTAAGGCCTCTAATATTATGACAAAAAGAAAGAGCAGTAAAGAGGCCTAGATAAAAAGAAGATATTAAAGAGCCCCACCTGCAAAAAGAGGCCAAAGCTTTGAAGAAAAGCCTTCGATTTACCATAAGAAGCATCATGTAGGAGATTGAAACCTAAAAATGGAATAAAAGGAAAAGAATAAAAAAGATGTAAGCATACCACAAAACCCATATTACTATTGCTATTTTATTAGTAAATTCAAACAAAATGAGTGTAATTGATTATATATATACATATAGTAATCAATTGAAGCCTAGATTATTTAATATTCATTTATTATTATTTAGATTAATTATTATATGTTAACATCAAGTAGATTCGAATCCAAGACCTCTCTAATGAGAGGCTCACAATTTACTATTGCATTGTAGGCTCTTGCCTTATCTTTTGTCTAATTTAACTAATAAGAGTTTTTAGGGATATTTAAAGGTGAACAATCCCATGATTTTTTAAATTTGTTTCAACTTAAATTTTTTAGCTCCTTAATTTTAAAAAGCTTGTGGTTCCATGAATTCACTTAAAGGATTTAAATTTATGATATCATTATTAGTTCTTGCCATGGCAGGAAACTATCGCATTCATGAAAAGTGAATGAGTTTATTTATTTGTCCAATCAAAGGCTTTAATTTTTTTGCACAATATTTCTACTATAGTCATTATTTGTGATGGCATTTTTCTTCAATTTCATATAAAGTATTTATCTCGCATTTTAGTGGTGGTTGGTTGCTACAGTTATGAGTTTGGTGATTTTTGTTTTTTGTTTTGTTGTGTACAAAACTAATTCATTTAATTTATTTCTCCAAGTTGTATTGTACATAAAAACATTTAAAAAATTATTTTCCCCTAAACTATAGATCCATAAAAAATATTTCCATAAAAGCACATAAAAAAACAAGCAAAAAAGCAAGATATTATTGAGTGCAGGTGGTGACCTTGCTTGTCTTGTATATTTGTCGTAATGCATGGAATCAGATTACATGAGATATATTTTGTTTTATTTTTAAAATACATTTAATTTTAAAAGACATTTATTTTCACCCAAACTATAGGGATATACAAATATTCCCATAACAAGAAAAAAGAAAAAGAAAAAATAATGCAAATGAAAAAGACAGGCAACTAAAGAAATATACCCAACCATTTCACATTATTGGAGTGCATGTGGGGACTTGGTTTGTTGTTTCTATGTGTCTTATTGCATGGAATCTAATTCAGTGAGACTTTTTTAATATAATTGTGGCACAAATTAAGGTCAACATTTGTATTATGTAAGGATTAATTATGAATTCTTGTAGACATCTATTATCTATTTTCTATTTATAGCATTGTGTGGCAGTTTTCTAATTGCATCTCTTGAGCTCTTTCATCTCTTTCTTCGGTACTACAAGGTATGTCAGTACTGAATAATTTTATTTTTATCACATATTTTGTTGCATTTTTTTGTAATCATAAGCTTATTTTCAAATTTATGTTTGGGAAATCTATTTTATTCTGAAAATATATTTGTAGGTTTTTTTCTTGTTTCAAAATTTGATAGGGTTTCGTATTATTTTTCTATTATGTTTTTCAAATCTATCAAAATTTAGATCTATGCATATATTTTACATTAAAATAAGTTTGTGCATGGATAATTGGCTTGAAATTTAGATTGAGGGTCGAAATCTATTTTATTCTAAAAATATAATTGTTGGTTTTTTTTTGTTTCAAAATTCGATAAGGTTTCATAGTATTGCTATTATGTTTTTCAAATTTGTCAAATTTGAGATATATGCATATATTTTAGATGAAAATAAGTTTGTCCATGGATAATTGGTTTGAAATTCAAATCTGAAGGTTGAAATCTATTTTATTCTTACAATATATTTGTGTGTTTGTTTCTCACTTCAAAATTCGATAGGGTTTCGTAGTATTTCTAGGATGTTTTGAAAATATGTCAAATTTGAGATCTATGCATATATTTTAGACTAAAATAAGTTTGTGAATGGATAATTGGTTTGAAATTCATATCTCTTGAATATTTCCATTAAACGAGGGTGCTCTTCAAATTTACCCATTTTCGTTATAGCAATTATGGACCAGTCTCGTCGTTGCATCATCTTGTGTTCTTGTGAATTTTCACCATTGCCATCGCACACTAACCATTGGATACGAGTGGCTACAATTGATTGTGAGAAACATTGTTTATTTTTTATTTTTTTATCTTTAGAGGTTGCACTTCCCAAAACTTCAAAATTGTCACATTCCTTAGGGTTAAAAAAAATTGTGGGTGTGGATAGGGTTAGAGTGATTAATCCTACAATTGGGACATGTCTCTGTCTCTTAAAGCCCAAATGGCCTCTGGTGATTTGTCTGTACACTTTTTTGTACAAGTTATTCAAATCTTTGAACCAATGAACTCATATATTAATAACCACATGTTCAAGCTCTGATTCTTACCTGATGACATTAGAAAACCAGATTGGAACCGAGGCCCTTACTTGGATGAAAAGTGAATTGATTGACTATCCTACCCTAGTTGGGCATTTTTGTAGCCCCTAAGTGAAGGGGCAAGCCTAAACGAACTACTAGATGAATGACAATGGCAATCCTACTAGATTTTCTTTATAGAGATTACAAGGAAGGATTAAGTTTGAAGACAATAAATTACATTGCAAGGTTACTTTAGCATCATTTAAAATTCATGTTATTGAAGAGAATTCTACTATTTCCCTCATCACCTGAAAGATGGGTGTGATGAAAATTTTAGCTAATTTTGTAATTGCTTGGTTGTTTGTTTTTAAGATGTTTTAAGGAGAATATTGGCTTTTGTAAATCATAGCTTCATTTGAAGGAGACATTCATGGAGAAGAAAGGTATAGATGTGCTTTTCCTCTTTCAGTTATATCTATAAACTCATCACAAGGCCAAAATTTCACATGCATATGATCAAAATGATTTTTCTTGCTATTGGTCTTTTATCTTTGGTGTAACTTGTCTTGATAAAGAAACCTGTTCATAGAAGTCTTTAAAAGACAACACTTATCCAATGTCCAATCTATTCTAGTCTCTTCTGAAATGAGCATTAATGGAGGCCAATTTTTGGCAAAGATCTGACATTAGCCTTGTAAGATGCAATAAAACATTTTCCTCTACTTAGAATTAATGACCACTATTGTGGTCTCTGCCTAACCTCACATTCAAAATCCATTAGCAACTAGGCTAGAAAGTATAATTAATAATCATTGTTGCTAATTCAAAAATGTGAATTGGTTTGAGGCAAACAAATTTGGAAATCTAGCCTCTCAATACAGAGGGTGGATGTGCTCCTAGTGTGCGTCCGGGTGCATCCCACATCCACATCTGCACTCGGACACACCTGCATCTAGATATGGAGGGAGGGTGGGGGGGTGGGGGGGGGTGTGAGTGCACTAGCAAAGCGCTGGGGAAAAATTGGATAATATTTGGGATGCCTTGATTTGTATGAGTTTTTTGCAATGTTTTTTTTTGAATCTTTTGGTGTTATATGCTGATTTCTACTGAATGTTTTTTAAACATTTCTTGTTTAGTCTCTTGAGTTATTCCCAAAAATAATATATTATACTAAGTTCAAAAACAATATACTATACTAAGTTTTTGACATTTATCCCATGGAAAGTGGGATGATTAAGTAAGTTCGGTCTCTAGTATTGAGAAAATAAAGTGTGGGAATAGATGATGGTTGGAATGAAGATATATAAGTGTGGTTGAGGTGAGGAGTGGAGAATCATATGTCAGCAGTCACAAGGAGATTTCTTAGTTTCTCAATCAGATACATAATACTTGTATGGCAATTCTTTTCGGCTAGGAACATCTGTACAAAAATATATATCAAAATCACAAATATATAGATATTTCACAGCCTTAAAACTGTATAATTTCATTATCACACTGGGAACTTCATTTTCTCCTTTTGCATTTAGCTATAATCAGTTTTCTTTTCTTATGTAATTTGCAATGATGCCTTTTCTATCTGACAAAGACTAGAAGTTTCTTTCAAATGGGATTAGAATACTACAAAGTTGTCATGTTATACGATGGGAAGAATGTTGACATAGTTATGCAAAGATCTACAATTAGTCTTTTACATGGTGGGAGGAGCATAGTATCATCTACACCAATGCTAGTGTGGGCCTTGGAGAACATAATAATAGTGGCATGTGAAGGAATTTCAATAATTCAGGTAGGTATAACTATACAATCCAATATGTGTACAAAAAGATGATGTGATGGAAGTATAAGTTGTACCACTTGGGACACTCACATTATCAAAGGTATTGAATGAGTTGATAGAAGTTGTACAAGGGAGTAGAAGCATAAGCATATGGAAGGGTGATGAAGATCACATGGGCTTGGTGTTGACATGTTATTTGATTGATAAAGTAGGGTGGTATCAAGTGGACAAAGTATTGCAGTAGTTTATGATTGAGATAGTTTAATGCATATTTCACGTGTCATGGTGGGGATACAAATAGATCAATTGATAGGGGTAAATAGGTTGAAGAAAGGGTTTTATCACTTAAAATTTATTGTAAAAATTTGAGAATAATTTAAGATTTTCACATAGGATTTTGAGAAGGTGAGTGGGTACATGTAGAAAGTTCGATAGCAAGACCATTTGAAGTATAAAGAGCATTCAAAAAAGATGTCTTAAAAATGATTTTCACTAAATAAAAAATTAAATTAAATTAAATTAAGTTTTCCTCTTCAGATATTATTTTTTACATTTTTATATCAGTTTTTTTGAAATGTTATAATTAGTTTGTATGTTCCTATTTCACGTTTAGAAATGTGTGGGGATACAAATAGATCAATTGATAGTGGTAAATAGGTTGAAGAAAGGGTTTTATCACTTAAAATTTATTGTAAAAATTTGAGAATAATTTAAAATTTTCAAATAGGATTTTGAGAAGGTGAGTAGGTACATGTAGAAAGTTCAACAACAAGACCATTTGAAGTATAAAGAGCATTCAAAAGATGAAAAATAGTTATATATAACTAGATTTCATATGATACCTATTTAAGATGTCTTAAAATTTATTTTTACTAAAAAAAAGAAAATTAAATTAAGTTTTCCTCTTTAGATATTATTTTTAGATTTTTATATCAATTTTTTTGAAATGTTATAACTAGTTTGTATGTTCCTAATTCACGTTTAGAAATGTTACACAAAGATCCAAGAAAATAAAATCACTTTCTTCTTTTTAATTCTTGTTTTTAAAAAAGTTACCAACCCCTAGATCTAATGTGCATATTATAGCTGCAATATTACTAATTTTGATATTGATTAACTTAAAATAGAGTCATCACAAATTTCACTTAGAAAGAAGTCTTAATGTTGAAGAAGATAGGGGAATAGGGAGTGAGATCAATATATTCATAGGGTACAATTGAAATAAAGATGTTGATCATAATCATATTTCATGTCATTGACAATATTTTCCTTAGATACTCATTGAAATTTTAATTCATAGCCCCACGTAAAGTGGTATCCATTTGACGTCGAAGCATTTTTAGTAAGAATCATTTCTGCCAATCTATCAATAAAAGAATATTTCCCACTTAAGAACTTTCTTAATATATTTTCCATCATTACAATATCTCATTGGTAAAAAATAATTTTGATTTATTTAACAACACAAACTTTCTCCAATTTTTTTTTTAAAAAATAATAATGAAAATTTCAATGTTGACTATTGTTTTTTTGAAAGTAAACCTACAAGCCCATATTTTCATCTTAATGATAATATATTCTACATCTTGAATGTTAATTTATTGTTATAATGAATAAAACATAGTAAAAAAACACAAAACTAAAGAGTATTATTGTGCATCTTCTTGATTTTTCTTTTCAATCATGAAAACTTGTGCTATAGACAATACTTGCGACATGTTTTTCAAAATCTTGAGCAATTACTTCCTCTACTAGGAGAATTATATTAGTGACTAATATAAAAAGCTTTAGAAATTTCAAAGATTGTAGAATCTAACAATTGGAAAGTTAATAACATACTTTACAACTTGAAAATGGATAAGCAAGTATGTATTCCAAGGCTGCAGTGGGACTGTCCCATTATAGGACCAATTAAATCAACTACAATGCGACATGTTTTCATATTTGACTGCTCATGTGTCGAGCAATCTCTAAGGACACTAATAGGCAAAGACTTTCTAAAAAATCCTTCAGGAACAATCTTCTATGTTGATATTGTTTCACGATTCTTGTCAAATTGTATGGACTTGGTACAAGAAGCAACAGTTGTTGAGAAAATAGCAATTCTTATGTACGAGAGTACTTTGTGCCACCAACAGGATACCATGAAGCAATTTGTGTATATCAAGGAACTCAACATGCATCTATTGTTGGTGGCCTCTTTTCCCATAAAGCACTTGAAGAGTGCATGAGGTTGCATCATGTGTTTATAGTGATGCACATCTAGCTATTACTAATCAATGTGATCTTGTTCTAGTTCATGCATTAAATGCACACACTGCTTTCTTGGGTGAACATCTTGTGACAAGAGTGACAAATGTGTACAATGCATTCATGTCCTTGTACATAGAGCTACCCAAGGGAACTAGTGTTCCATGTGAATAGAAGCATCCAAGTGAGAAAAAACTCCCAACGAAGCAGATATGACTGCTCCAACTACAGATTTGATTGCTCCAACTCCTTCAACTGCAAGCTCGTCATGAACTATTTGATTGTCTAGTACTACTATAAATTGACTTCTGCTTATAAATTGAAAGTACTAATGTCCTAGTTCAATTATCACGTTGTCCTTTTCCTATGGTTACAAGTATGTATGAAGTGTGAAAAATAGCAGAAAGACTATTGTCCTTTGCCTATTGTTACATGTAGCTACAAAGTGTGGAGAATACTACGGAGACTAGGTGATCTATCTAGGCACTTTATGCTATCAATGAACAAGTATGCACAAGTAATATGAGTATTGTATTGATATATGAATAAAAAGATTATGAAAGTAATGTCTCTTCTACCTTTGCTATGAATCTAATTGGTTGTAAACTTAGGATATGATAATTACTATAGAGAACTTTAGAACTTGAATACTAATTATACTATTAACATGCAATGAATAGTGGAATGCATTATTATTTAAGAAATGCATTGATGCAAAATCAAACATTGTAAATGATAGTCATCCGTTGCACATTTATTGAATAGTATGTATGAAATCATTTATATTAATGATATTTGTATGATTAATGCCATAAAAAGTATATTGATGAAAGAATGACACTAAGTTAAAGATATATATTAGAACGAACTAATGCTTGGTAAATTCTAAGAAATGTTCCTCATTGCAAACAAGTTTTTCATCTCCACATTACACAAGTATAGATTTTATTGATGCATTTGTTTCATTAGATTGCAATATAGATCACCTCTTTGAAAGTCCAGAATCTAGTATTCTTGTAAAACTTCTAGAACTTCTAGATGAATGCCAAAGAAAAATATTGGAAAGATATTTTAATGATAAGCATGTTGTCAAGTTCAGATATGATGGATGGGAAGACATCCAGCCAATACCAAACACTAATTGAATTCATGTTCTATCCCCATTCATGACTAATGGTGAATTAATTTACCTAAAACATCTGGTGTAGGAATACAGGGAAGCTCATATCATAGTTCATTATCAAGATATCATAAGACATTTCCCTCCTAGAAATCACACTACAAAAGAATTGATAACCATTTTCAATCTAGCATGCAAGACATTATTCTGTGAACTATCACCATTTAGCATGGTTGTTGAAGATGAAACACTTTTATCCATAATAAACCTTGTGGTAACATATCCAACCTTTTCACTCGAATGGATTATAAGACATGACAACATAGAGATTCTTGGGCAATGGTATGATAATGATACAGGAGCCTTGGCAGCTAAGATCATAAAGCACCATTACTCATCTCATTTTTTGTTTGTATTTGAGAATAATTTCATGCCACTTGGCATTCATCTTGTAGCGAATATTGGGAGATGGCACCTTCTTTACTAATGAACTAATGATTACAAGATGACAACCACCACAAGAATATAGTGATGATCTATAAGCTAATGCTTACTATGAATGAAAGGTCACAAGTTGCATGTAAAAGCTATAATATTTTCCACTATGACATAGTATAATATGTATATGGTCATTTCTATGTCATTTGTTTCTTAGTGAAGTATCCCTTTAGGCTTCAAAAAATGTACTACAATATGTATTTAGTAATCTCCATCTCACTTTATAATATATTAGAAGTTGTTTTTTACTTTGACTTTTGCAAACATGTAGCTAGCTTTGTTTAGCTAACCATATTTTTGCAAAGTTTGCTAAGAACTAGTAATAGTTTGATCTATTAAGAAAAGTGCCTAATTTGTGCAATAATTTTGATGGCAAAAAAAGTAGGTTATACGAAAAGAACAAACCAAGCGAATAAAGCAGGCCACAAAGTTTTTTATCGAAATTTCCAAAAACCCTACTGTGGTAGAAACGAAAATATCAAAGAGGGAAGCAAATCGACAAATACATCAATAGAGCTGATTGGAAGATAGGCGCACCCCTACCTCACAACCAGGAATCAGTTTGAAGCATTAACAGTCAATGATGGAAAAGATCAATGTGCAGATTTATCTAAAAATTGTAATAACCAATGCCCCAAGTAGACTCTTTTAAATCAGCCGGTAGTGTTGCAGCAAACGATTGCGACAGGTATTCAAACTATTGAAAGCTTAGACAAGCAACTTTTTGTCTTCAATGCGACTAAATATGCTAAACGATATTTGAATCCCTTTCTGCTAAAACAAAAGGGTTTCAAATTTTTCTTGACAAAAGAAGTTCCCACTCATCAGATCGATTTAGGGAAATGGCGGTCATTGGCCACTTATATGCCTCTGCATAGAAGGGAATATTTTTCTCCCCAGAAGAAACAATTAAATCATAAGAATCCAAAGGATGAAGATCAAGAAGAAAATACTCTCATTATAAGCAATCAAGAGAGCAAGGAATGTTGGCAAGATTGTCAAGATTTTGGACTTTTCGCATACTGGAATGGTCCCAAAACAGAACTTATAAATCTGATTGACCGGCTGGAAGATCTTTGTGACCGCCAGGTAAGTATTTCTCAATACTCCGATAGATTAATTTATTTATTCTGTGGTAGTAGTAAAATTAAAAGATAATTTTTAAAGATTTCTGATTGTTTATTTAAAGGTCATGTGATTTGTTTCTTTGATTGGATCCCCAATTGCAGAGAGGATAACTTAGAGTTAAATATTCCAACATGGTTTGTCTTCAATTCTTTTCCTCTAGAGCTTAATCTATTAGGAATTATTAGACATATTGGTAGAGTGGTTGGTAATCTAATAGGGGTGGATGCTACCTTTGAAAGTTGTAACAATCTAAAACTGCTAATCAAACAAAATATGAATAATTCAAACCCTAAACACTTAAAATTAATCACAAATAGATCAACATATAAGTTTAAATTTCAAAAATATGAGGGCAAAATCTCAGAAATCATCAGACTTGATGATAACAGAAATTCATCATTCAGATTCTTACCGAGAGCCTCCAATCTAGATCAATATTTATCTGAAATTTGTCATAAACAAAAGGAATTTGAAAGGGATGAATTGATATTAGGGGACATATGGATAGCCAACACAAAAGTTGACTCCAAAACTTTTAAAGCAAATGATTTAAAGGATAAGTATGGCAAAAAGAATTATGAGACAAGAAGTCTTGAGGAAGCAGAACAGAAAGTTAAGAGTGATAAATAGGAAGAAAAAAAATAGGGAATTCTCAAAAAAGACAGATAATATGCCAGATAGCAAAGAGGTTAAGAAATTCTCATTGGAACAACCAGTTCAAGAGAAATGTGCTACTCCGGCAGAAGAGATCTTGAAAGTTGTTAAAAGACAAAGATTACAAACTAAAATTGTGGATGGAAAGAAACAAAAGAAAAAAGATAGGAAATCAAAGAAATGGAGGGCAATCAAGAGAATGGACACCAAAGAAGAAATACAGGCAAAATCAAACATAGCGGTTTATAAGGAACCAGAAGCTTCTCCAAGAAGTATAGAGGACAGGGAACAAGCTCTACTTTTTGAGCCCATAGCAGCATATGACAGGGGACAAAAAGATAAAATCCTAGAGGATTTAAGGATAGAATCTCCATTATCAAAGGAAACTAATGAAAATGATTTTGCCAAAAGATTGACCAAATTTTGGCAAACTCCATCTCCAAAAAAGAATCACTTAGAGAGAGTGGAAGGAGCCACAGAAGGTATCTCCGAAGATATTCCCACTCTAGAATTTCAAAAGTTCCTAAATCAGAAAGAGGACAAGAGACAAATAATAGAGATAGAAAGGTTAGAGAAGGAGGAGATCGTGTATATAGAACAGTTGTCAGAAGAATTATGTAGAGTCTTCGATTTTGAAAATGATGAGAAGGAAAATATGACACAAAAAGAGGAACTTCTAAAGAAAGTCTTACAGCTGGGTGGAGCAAATTACACGTTTACAGATCTGAGACGAGACTTGTAGCTATTTGAACAAGAGGACAGATATGATTATTATTCAGAATTTGAAAAATGGAATAAAGAACAACAAGAGGTAAATATTGTAACTCAAAAAGACCTATCAGAGTAGTTATTAATGGAACTTGCTATAGATGCAAAGATAGAAAAGGAAGGAAGCTCAAAAAAAGAAACAATAAAGTATGCACAGGAAAACCTAGTTCAGCTGGGTATTTTAAAAAACTTGGAAGGAAATAAAATTTCTAACTGTGGGAGGATGCCAGCAAAGAGAGGCAAAAAGTCGCTCAAAGAGCTCAGAGAAGCGGATGGTAAAGTTCGAGAACAACAAAAAATTAGTCATTTGTTTAATAAAGGGAAGGGGAAGTGCCTTCCCATGGAGTTATGAAGATTACAACTTGGAATCTTCGGGGTTTAAATGCCCCTAACAAAAAAAGAATTTTAAAACAAAACATAAATTTTTTTGAATCAGATATAATTTTATTACAAGAAACTAAACTAAATAAATTAGAAGGAATCAATCTAGGTAAAAAATTAGGTTCTTGGAGCTGTAGCATGCATGAGTCAAGAGGTGCTTTGGGGGGTTTAGGGTTTATTTGAAACCATAG
Source organism: Cupressus sempervirens (assembly GCA_028749045.1). Classification (NCBI taxonomy): domain Eukaryota; kingdom Viridiplantae; phylum Streptophyta; class Pinopsida; order Cupressales; family Cupressaceae; genus Cupressus; species Cupressus sempervirens. The sequence goes on along the minus strand of CM053787.1, from coordinate 1,018,031,690 downwards.
GAAAGTTTCTCTAGATATTATAACCTCGAAAAATAATTGGATTTGTAGCATGGTTAATAGTGTTAAATCTGAAATAAAATTTATGCTCTTTAACATTTATGGACCAGTAAGCACTTCTGAGAAAAACACAGTCTGGAAAGAAATCAACACCTACTTGGAAAACTTTCTAAACATTCCAATAATTCTAGGAGGAGATTTTAATACAATTATGAATTTGAATGAAAAAATTGGGGGAATTTCACGGATTTCTCAACCAATGAAGGAATTCAAGGAATGGTATATAGATCTTAATTTGATTGGCATTCCTTGTTGTAATGGTATTTTCACATGGAATAACAGGAGAAAAGACTTTGCATATATAGCTGAAAAATTAGATAGATTTTTCATTAAAGGAGAACTAGAAATAAACAATCTAAACATCCAGTCCGAGATTTTGCCATTTTCTAGTTCAGATCACTTTTCGGTGAGATTGGAGTTGATTGAGCCTCACAAACCATTTAGAAATGCTTTTAAATGTGAAAAAATGTGGTTTTTGGATTCTAGTTTTTAAGAAAATATCAAAGCATGGTGGTCTCAAGGAGAATTTGAGGGGTCAAAAATGTTTATTTTTGTCTCTAAAATGAAGATGCTTAAAGAAAATATCCTTAAATGGAATAGAGATCATTTTAAGAATATTTTTAAAGAAAAATTAGAAATTGAGGATAAATTAAAAGACTTAAATCTAGAAATCATAAAATATGGTATGAATTATAAGAGTTATGAGCTAGAAAAAGAACTATTAGCGAAACAAGAAAATATCCTATCTAAAGAAGAAGTCTTCTCGAAACAGAAATCCAGAGAAAGGTGGCTGGACAAAGGAGATAGGAATACAAAATATTTTCATAACTCTACGCTCTACAACAGATCAAGGAATACCATTACTAGGATAAAAAATCAGTTTGATAAAGTCTCTGAAAACCCATCTGCTATAGCAGAAACTTTTGTAGATCATTTTCAGCAACTTTTAAATAACTTGGAGGGATCTAACAAAATAGAGCAAGATGAAATGCTTGAAGTAATTCCAAAGCTAATAACGCCAGAAGACAATAAAACATTAAACTTGCTGATAACACTAGAGGAAGTAAGAAATGTGGTATTTAATTTGAATCCTCAGAAATCTCCAGGACCAGATGGATTTCAGGTCTTTTTCTATCAAAAATGTTGGGATATCCTTGGCAGAGATCTTTGGGAGGCATTAGAAGTGTCTAGAAAGGGAGGTTCTCTTTTGTCTGAGATCAATCACTCATTTATAACGTTAATTCCAAAAAATTCAAAACCAAAAAAACCTAGTGATTATAGACCACTTGCCCTTTGCAACACCATATACAAAATTTATTCAAAAATTTTAGCAACTAGACTTAAATTAATCTTGCATAAAATTATATCGGAAGAACAAATAGGCTTTGTTCCAGGAAGATCCATCTTAGACGGAATAATCACCATACAAGAGACTATACATTCAGCTATGAAGAATAAGGAAACATGTATGCTTATGAAACTGGACTTTCAGAAAGCTTGTGACATGGTCGATTGGTGATTTCTTTGTAAAACATTAGAAGCCTTTGGATTTTCTCGACAATGGATCAATCTTATCTTCAAATGTATATCTACCACTAGGATTTCGGTCCTAGTAAACGGGTCGTTGGAAGGTTTTTTTGAAGTATCAAGGGGAATTAGACAAGGGGATCCACTATCCCCTTTCCTCTTCATCATTATGGCGAAAGCTTTTGGAAGAGCCATAACAAAAGCATATAAGAATAAAGAAATCAAAGGGGTAACAGTTACTAGAAATATGCCTAATATTACACATCAACAATACACAGATGATACGATCTTACCAGGGGAAAGCTCTCGAAAGGAGGCTTTTAAGTATAAATCTATTATTGATAGTTATATGAAAGCTTCAGGACAAAAAGTTAATGAAGTCAAATCGGAAATTTTCTTCCTAAATACGAAAGAAAAATTGGAAAATCAAAATTTTCAAATTATGGGATATAAAAGAGTCCCTTTCCATGCAAGTATTTAGGTATAGACCTAGAAAGGAGGTCGAATTCGAGAAAGATATGGCTTAATACCTTGGAAAAAATGGAAGCTAGGATTGATAATTGGAAAGATAAGTGGCTAACGAAAGCAGGAAAGAGTATTAAGATTAGATCAGTATTATCAGTCATCCCGACTTATCCCCTCTTTTGTCTTCCTCTTCCAAAACATCTTTTTCATAAATTTGAAGCGAAATTGAGAGACTTCCTTTGGAAAGATTGTCCAAATTCTAAAAAATTGGCGCTTATCAAATGGGATAAAATATGTAAACCTAAGAAGCTAGGAGGTTTAGGTATAATAAATCTCCTATGGAAAAATGAAGCCTTAGGGGCTAAACTAGTATGGCGCTTGTATTCTGATAGAGGGCAAAAATGGGCTAAAATCTTGTTTAATAAATATCTATATTTTGAGGATCTGATTTCAATTTTTAGAATCGAGATACTTCCAAAGGGATCAGAAACTTGGAACTTTATCAGTAAGTGTCAAAATTTAATTAGTAAATTTTTAACTTGGGATGTAGGGAATGGAGAAGATACTCTTTTCTGGGAAGACTCGTGGGATGGACTCCCACCCATTGACAACAGTCTTACCACAGTCAGCCTCAAACAAAAATTGATGAAGCTGTGGGGTAGGAAAGTTAAAGATTATAAGGTAGAGTCCATCATTGATAACAATTATATATGGAAGTGGAAATCTCTTGATGGAATTAATATGGCTCCTCAAGAGATCTTGGAATATAATAAGATCATTTCAACCAGGATGATCAAACATACAAAGAAAAAGGATAAATTAATCTGGGCAGCTTCTAATGATGGCAAATATAATGTCAAAAATGGGTATAATGTCATCATTAACTCCCAAAGCTGGGAGTCAGTAGAGATTCCCCTTCAGTTATGTTGGGATCCTGCATGTTTACCAAAAGCTGGTTTTTTTCTATGGTTAGCATTTCAAAAAAGGATTTTGGCAGTAGATAGATTAAGGAGATTTGGAGTGGCAGGACCGTCCAGATGTCCTCTTTGTAAAAGAGAGTGTGAAGATGTTGATCACCTAATCTACAATTGTCCTTACTCTAGCAAATGTTGGGAATGGCTCATTCATAAATTGGGTTGGTATTCTCCTTTTTCGGTAGATTTTAAGAATTTCCTCATTGGATGGCCAAATAACATATGTAAAGGTATATATAGTAAACTTTGGAATACCTTCCCGTCCATTATTGCTTGGGAGATATGGAAAGAAAGAAATAGGAGGATTTTTTGTGATTCAAAATTGAAGGTCAATGATCTTATTACTAAAATTGAAGCTAATATAGTAGAAATCATGAATTCCTTCCTTAGGAAATCGAGAATGATAGAAGGTTCTTTCTCCTTTTGGGATGGGTCAATCAAGAAACGTTGGCCAAATCTGATTAATCCTCCTCAAATGTATATTAAGGTGTATAAGGAAGCTAGGAGAAATTGTAAATGGTTACCACCCCTGAAGGGTTGGACCAAGCTCAATTTCGATGGTGCGGCTAGAGGAAATTCGGGGGTGGCTGGAATCAGTTGTATCATTAACAATGATTCAGGTATGTGGTTAGCAAAAAAGGCAAAACCCATAAATCCAACTACAAATAACCTAGTAGAATTCTTAGCGTTGGAAGAAGGCTTGAACACTTGTCTTAAACTAGGAATCTCCAAGCTAATTATCGAAGGAGACTCACATATAATTTTAAATGCAATTAGGAAACGTTCAACTCCTAACTGGATTCTTAATTCTAGGCTGCAAGAAGTTTTACTTCTATCTGATAAATTCGAAGAGACTAGGATTTGTCATATTTATAGAGAAGGGAATTCAAAGGCTGACCTCTTAGCAAATTTAGGGGTGAATGGATTTTATGTAACTAAATTCAGATCCTAAGAATTTCCCTTATATAGTTTACCGATAAGATTTAGAGTTTTTCTTGATTAAAATAATTAGAAGGTTCATTATTATTTACCCTCATTACTAACTCAACAAACATAATAGATTTATTACTTGTCCTAGGATGTTTTAATCGCTAAATATATATAAGTATTAGAGTCTCTTTAACCATAGGCTTAGGATTTTTATGGATTTTATTCTCGATCGCATTTCTAGAAGTTTCTTTAAGTCACTTAAAGAGGACAAAGCAATTATTAAGAGTAGTGAATTAGTAACAAATGGATGACAAACTGCATCAACATTATGAGAAGATGGCTTTCCTCATACAGGTTTCAGGTTAATTCGAGAAACTTCTTCTACCAGATTAGGGTCTTTTAAACTATCTATGTTAGCAAAAGGAAGGATTAGAAAAAGTGAATATGGACACTAATATTTGTGTTTTTCATTCGACCGAACCAAGAATGATGGCATTCATGGGGAATGTGAAGCCAGAGCGCTGGAACAAAATCCTTAGATCAGTAGATGGAATGACTAGAATCGCAATTAGTCACGCATTGGGAGAAGGAATTTTCAAGTATGATCATTCTTGGAGGACGAATAGTGATGTGATTGGCACATTTATAGGATGCATGGCAAGAATTGGTTTTCGAAAGTGGGCAATGATTAGATTGTGTCTGAATATCTTCAAACCAACATGTAGCAAAGGAATTATGGAGGCTATTATGGGGCTGGATGAGCATTTGTGTGTTCCGCTCCCGGAGATGTATATGGAGCATCCACCAGGGAGTCTGAGTATCGCCAATATTCCAAGGCGTCCTGTTTTAGTTATCAGAGATAGGGTTACTTTTGAAGTAGCTTGGATAAAGATGGAACCATGCTTCCATTTTCTAATGGGTTGGAGGGAAATTACACCAGTGTTTGGGAATGACTGTTTGATAAGGTACCTCAAGATACATAAGGCCTACATCCATCCGAGGGTTTCATTTGAAAATCTGGAAAGGGTTATCTTTTGCACTCCGAACATCGAAAAGACCAGCAAGGAAAAGAATTCTTTCGAGTTCCCTCCTTTCTTTAAGGTGGAAAATCTAAATGATGTGGTGGAAGTAATAATGATCTATTGGAAAAAGTAACAGAGGTCTCTGCAAGGTTGGCCTTTTTGGTCTATCTTTATTTTGGTCTTTCTTATGTCGGTCTATATATCTAGGGATAGATAAGTCTGTTTAGTTTTTAAGATTAGCGTCATATATATGCTCAGGTTGTGGTATGTTCCAACAGGAATAAATCATGAACATACTGTAATTAGGTAGAATGCTTTGTTTTAGCTTCTAGTATTCTAGTGTTTGGTTGGATTTGGTAGCATTCTAGGATTTTGTACATAGACCTTAAAGAATGGGTATCAGATAGTGTCGGTTAATATTGTATAGTAAATAATTTAAATCACAACTTATTTTAAGTATAAGCTTTTATGATTTTGAAATTAGTTTCTCTCAGGGAAATAGGGCTAGTGATTCCTGAATTGGTACTGCAAGAGGTTCTGAACTAATTTGGTAGTGAAGTATCTCTTGCTCTCTAGATCCTAAAAAGGAAATGGGACTTGGACATTATCATATTTTAGAATAAGGAAACATCGATTTGTGAGAAACTGACTACGATTAGAAATCGATGATGTTTTTATTAGGTATATGGGATTACTTTAAAACATTTAGTGTTCTGGACGATTTTAGAGCCTAAGATTCTTTAAATTTCTTTGTAGCTGGATTAGGTAGTATATAAAGATATCTAGACAATCATTTTAAGTGGATTTATTCGGATTAGTAATGCCTGCTGATTCCTTGTAAAAAGTTATGGAGTAGTTAATTTTAGCTCGGTAGGCCAGAACAGGGTATTGGTCTGATAATTGAAACAGAGTATTTGATTTATTCTGGTTTGTGAACGAATGGATTATTAGTTATATCTTAGGATTAAGATAGAGGTTTAGGCTACTGGTATGGTCCATAATGGCATTTTGTCGCCTAATAAGTGAAAGATCTAGTTTTAACGATGCTAGGATTTATCTATGTAGCTTTCTTCTCTATAGATCAATATATTTATAAGGATGTTTTGAGGTATATATGAATTGCTTTGGTAAAGTCATCACCATTGTATATTGTTTAATTCAATAATTGGTGGTTTCATGCAATTTATTGGGAGACATACTATTATGGTGCTATAATTTAAAATCAACTTTCTATATAGGAATTTTAATCTAGATAGTATTGGAACAATTTTGATAGGTTCTTAGTTTTGGATTTCGTGAAGTTTGTGAAAGGTTATCTTTTTCAATTTAGATTACATGTTACTAACCAGTTTATTGAAAAGATTTTTAGAAGAAAGGTGAATTTGTTACAAAATGGGAAGGAATGCGTTTTAATAGACAGAGTATCAAATTAATAGGAAAGATTAAAACGACACTAAGATGGACATGAGCAGACTTCTTATTTGAGATCTTCCTTCCAAATTTGGATCAAAGAATGCGACTTATGGATAGTAATTGTAATAAAATGTAAACAGATAGGGGTATGCCCTATAATCGATCGCAAAGATTAAATGCAATATTACTAATTGGGGTATGCCCCTTGTATCAATGTAAAAATTGGGGTATGACCCTTTTATCAATGTAATAATATAGGACTATGGTCCCGGGCAAGACTGGAGGGTTTCTTTCCCTGTTCTTCCCTACCAGTGTCCGTCAGAATGGGGGACTCTTTGTAACACTTAATTTCAAATTAATAAAATTAATCAAGGCTTTGGCCGTTTACCGATCAAAACAAAAATAAAATACTTTGATCTACTACGTTTAATGTGTGCACAATGATTATGCTACACAATAAATTATTTTCGCATGTGTAGAATAAGAACTATTGATCTAATTAATTACATCTAATGTTGTGAAGGTTTGATTATGCTTTTCTTAATACAATACTTTGATTGCAAACCAGGAAAATCAACGAGGATCAAATACACAAGCTTGGCAACTGTGTGAAGAACAAAATAGTAAGTAAAGTTATACATTTGATTAGAATCCAAAAATTTCAAAGTTACAAGTTTCCAAAATCTACTTGTTTCCTTCTGTATTATTTCCTTAAGATCCATGTTAGCATTTCATAAGATCTCTATTGGCATAAGTTTCTATGTTCAAAGTAATGATTGCTAACAAAAAAAGTTAAAGAAACAATGTCCTTGAATAGATCTCAGAGATGCAAACTTACTAATTGTATTGTCTTCTTGACAAGCTTACAAAATCTACAAATAGAACCTCATAGAATAGATTACAACACATATATACATTTGTAGGTCGAGATCACCCACAATCTAAGATTTTGTTTTCCACTTTTTGAACTGTGTCTCTGGATTGGTGACCCTCTTGTAGTGAATGGAGCATATCCATAGAACATGATGACTATGTTGGCTGAGAACAAAACTAAGCATGTGCCTACCTATGATGAACTTGTAACAAAGGCATGTATGGCACTAATCTTGATAATATTGGTAGATTATACACTATGATTCATAGTGGAAAATACTCTATGGTTTGTAACATTAATTGTAGTGAGTACGATAGTCATATTGTACGCATTTGGTATGTAACCGAACAATGTACAATGATAGTAATGTCACTAGCCATGATAATAGTAATGACATTTACTATTTATCGGCTAGTAGTGTTGTGATTGATCATAGTATGAAAATAATGTTTATAATGGAGATAACCTACAAGTAACTATTAACAAAAGATGATTGTGAAGAATATGACAATAGTCATTTTTTAGCTACTATTTTCTTGAATTGCATATCATTTTCGTTTCTTTATAATTGAAATTGTTATTTGAGAGGATTGGTCATTTGCAATGTAATGTAAATATGTGTGTATTGCAACATGTCTTAACAAAAGTTTAATTGTGATATCGAAACACAAAAGAAGAAATGGAGAAGACATATAGGGGTGTTTGCAAGAAAGCATCTAGTCAATTTTCAGCAGAGATAACATTGCCCAAGCTATGAAGACAAAAATGGCTAGGAACATTTGACACAGTAGAACAAGTGACCTTTGCATAGGACATGGCCAACATGTCAATGAGAGGCAGTAATGCATACACCAACTTTTGCCATGCCAACTATACACTCATAATCAACCTTGCAATGTGCAAAGTACTCATATCTCGACTATAATGAGATCAAATAGGAAGAAAAATAAATTCATGAAGTTATCTAAATTGCAAGAATGTACTAAAAAAAGTTGAAGAAAGCAAAGGATATACGTCATTTTGTAATGGATCTAAAATCTGTATAAAATAAAAGTCATATCACGGTGTTCAAAAATGTTCAAGTGGTTGTTATGTTGCATAAGTGTGGAATCCTATACAACAAAAGAAAAAATGGCTAGGAACATTTGATACCAAAGAGGAAGTTTCTATCACATATGATATGGCTATAATGTCCTTCAAAGGATACAAAGCCATTACAAATATTGTGTGTCCAGATGCAAAGATACATGAAACAAAAAGTATACCTCACTTAGAGGAATATCAACTTAGAGAAAGTATCTCTCAAATTGAATGATGTCCAATAGAAATAGAAAGAAATGGTCCATTATCAATGGTCTATATAAATGATTTCATACAATACCTATCACTGAGAACCAACACTTTCTAATTATGATGCACATGAAACCTAACATCCTTGAAAGTTTTCATAGAAATCTAGTACAAGATCTTTCATTGAAAGAACATATCAATTCCATTTTTGCTGCTAGCATAGATAACATGTATTCTTCAGAAAGGGACACAAAAAATTCACTATCCATTATTTGAATCAACTTATCCTAGTGTAACTAGACTACCCAATTTTGAAATGAGTTATCATAATATACATCCCTCAAATTTGATAAACACATGCCTATTGCAACTATTGCAACAAGATGTTCCCCCATGCACCTATCTCACGAAAAATGGAATTTTTCAATTCTCAACATGGATTCAATTATAGAAAAATATGCTAGTAATGTTCCCAATGAAAATGTTCCTTCATTTCCAAACAATCTTGCTACCAATCCTAACAATATAGACATGCATGGTGTTAACCACGACACATTTGACTTCTCCAATTTTCATGTGACATCAAAATATATAGGCCCTGAATATCATGGTCTAATTGATAATAATGTCATTGAGCTTCACCAGTGAATTTATGATTCAAATGGTATAGACATAGAGCATTCTCTATATTATTTCTATTGCTTAATGAATAGTCAACATATCATATTTGACATGGAGATGTGAAGAGAGGGTGAGAAAAGCATAAAGATAACATGGAGACATGATCAAAGAAAAGAATAATAGAAATTTTTGTATTCACTACTTGTGTTTTGTATTAGCATATTTCTTTTTTGAATATTTCATCAATGAATGTTTAATATTGTGGTGGTGATGTGAAGAGGAAAGGTGAAAAAAGCATAAAGATAACACAGAGACATGACCAAAGAACAAGAGGAGTATCAATTTTTGTATTCGCTACTTGTGTTTTCTATTAGCATTTTGTTTTTTGAATATTTCATCAATAAATTATAATGATGCAACATGTTATGTGTTTTTTAATCTAGTATCATAATCTATCTTTTTCTAATATGTTATAGTAGAAGAGATAAGAAGTATAGGTTTTTTTATTGCCTACATGTCTTCAAGTTAACGTTTATCATTGTCAAATAGTGTATACAATTATTCCTCTATAAAAATATCAATGTGGAAGTACACTTTTCTTGTCACGATGACCATAGTCTAAATCTAAATCATTCTATGAAAGTTAAATTGATACTTGTGAATAAATGAGGCTAAATATTGCAATGTACAGTATAGTTTCTTATGGCATGTGCAATTTTAAAGAATAGAAAAATCAAAGTAAATACTCCAAGATAACTAAAAATAGTATATTGAAAATATGCATCTTGTCATGCAGGAAAGAAATATCCGCATGTAGAAAAGAAACATTGCGCAAGTATACAAGTGACAAGAAAATTAAGGTGGTACTAATCCTTCTTGAAACATAAAATGATACAAAATGAAATAGAAATCATAGACCTAGAGCATTACAAACGAACATGTCAAGATAGAACTTGCAGTATTGACATTATACTAGAGAATGAAGGACTATGCAGAGTACCAACATTCAAGTACAACATAGGAAACTACTTATTGAATTCCTTGGAATTCCTAATAAATTATAGATATACATCACTTGATCTAAGAAATGGGACCATTGATTATTTCTTACAATGCAAACAAGAAGGTGAATTAGAAGCATTGCATTTGTATAGTATAAAACTTCATCCACAAACTCTATATGAACTATACCAATTACATGATCTAGAAACCTATTTGTGTAGAATGCGACTTTTTGCAAAGCAAAACATACACAATGAAGAAGTCAGACTATGGGGAGATATATTCTATATTCATTCTTTATCCAAGTGGTCAAACATACAAATATGTATTTGGTCAACGACAACAAGAAAAAAGTACCTGCACTTCAATGAATCAATACAAGAAGAGGCATACTCAATCCTCTTTCACAATACAAATCCTATTGTTGGTTACTTTGAACCACTACTAAGATTACAATAAAAAAAGTCATTCATCGAGAACATATGCGATACAACAAACTAAAGAGATTTATAAAAGAGCATAATGCACAACACATTGTAGACTTTTCAAACAAAAATAATATAGGACATGACAAGGTGCACATTAAAAATATCAAACTAGAAAACCCTAATAGAAAGCATGCACTTTGACTATGTCACCTCAAGAGATTTATGAGAGATTCTCCAAGTAATAATACAAAAAATACAACAAATGCACTTTGACTATGTCATCTTAAGCAATTTATTAGAGATACACAAATGATACAATGAATGATGCAAATCAAAGCAAGAACACTCAAAATAAGTCAACATGCACATCTAGAATCCAAAGAGCAAAAAAAAGAGGCAGGACAATGTTGTCTACTAAAAAAAGTTGGATTGTCACCAATAGAGATATTTGAAACAACAATCCAGGATACACCAAAACACACATTCTCAATTTGTCAATGATTGTGTTTCATGAAAGGCATTAGACCAATGAAACAAAAGTAAAAGAACATATATTATACTCTGACGCAAATAAAATATAAATTGTTGAATAATTTTATTTGTGGAACATGCTTGTTTGCATTGAAACAATTCAAGCTCCCAACATATAGTAAACCAAAAAATATTAGAATTAATGAACCAATACAAGATGTGCAAATCTTGTCACAACTAGAAGAACAACTAGTGTCAATCAGAATTGCATTTGCTCAAATATGGGACTTGGGATACAAAAGATCACAAGTGAGACTGACAGGTTCTATTATCAATGTTCTTGTGAACATGGACATCATACAAAATGCACTATCACAAGTAACCAATAGTAAAACAACTATTGTTGTTGCTCTCAAAAGGTGCCTGGAATACAAAAATGCATTTCAAATAGGAATGGTGTGGCCAAATGTAGTGATGCAAGCACTCTCAAAACTCACAACACTACTATACATAATGGAAAATGTTAAAATAAAAGATGATTGGAAAAAGCTCTTGAGATTAATGTTGATAATGAAATGACATATGCAAGTTGTGAAGATGAAACATCATCTCCGGTCAATGAAAATGCAAGACATTTAGATGATGATGAAGAACATAATGAGCCTTTAGAAACTTTGGAACATGGATTCACCAAATCTAAATCTAGATCCATACATAAAATACAAGATAAGATAATTGACATCACACCTGCACAAGAGCACCTACCCAATTGGAATATTCAAAGACAAATATGCTGAGGAAATGAATTTTCCCACATTATTCTTTGGAAAACCACGTGATGAAGACATCATTCAAAGATTTTCTTACCAAAAGATTGCATGATGGGAACTCCTGCAATAAAAAAGGTACTTTTCATACCACACAACAAATATCTTCTTCAAGATTATCAAGATATTGGTATAACAGGTACTTTCCACAATGTGGATAAGAATATGAAAGGGACAATTGAAAGGATGCAAATTGTAAGAAAAAGATGTTAAGCGAAAACCCAACTTGGAAAGAATTCTCAAATCGAACATTGGATACATTGACTTGAAAACAATAAGAATATCTCTAGACTACATACACCAACTTAAGAAAAATGTTTTTCACAATGATATGCCAACTAGGGCCTCCAACATTTTTTTGTTACTTTTACTAGTGCATAAAAAAATTGGGATTCACTATTAAGTGCACTCAAACAATTCCACAATGTGCATCAGTAAAAAAATCAATAACAACAAGAGTGTGAAACAAAAGGTGACAAATTCAATCTAATAAAGAAAGACCCAGTGACTTGTGCATGATACTATAGGCATAGAATAGGTGCAATGAAGAAATTAATTTTAATTGATGAATCATTCTTTGGAAATGTATTACTTCTTAGTGACTAAATTCCAGAATTGAGGAAATGGACATGATTATTTCCTACTTTGGATAAAAAAATGCATCAATATATGGAATGGATAGCAATACATCCATCATAGAGTTTATCAACAAGCTCATTACTTGTACAATTGAACATATAGAGCCTAGTCTTTGTACAATTCACAAGCACCTCCACACAAAGTGATATAGAAGACTAAGAAAGATTTCATGCAGATACAATTTTCCTTTTCCACCCCTCCAAAGGACAATAATACTTGAACCGTTGTCAGAGAAGAATGAAGCAACAAGTATCTTTGTAAAATTAGAAAAGGTAAACTATGACCTATCATAGACATTTCAAATGTTCTTAGATGAAGTTGGAACTAGTGAAGAAGAATATATCTTGCCCCTAATATCAACTCTACAATGATAAATGCTCTTCTTGCAACGAAAGCCATCAAAAATTTGGAACAATAGCTTTGCGAAGAAAATTCCACAACTATGGAAAGCCAATACTGATGCACAATTTGTACTGAATGCATATGCTGCAACAATGTATTGTAGCTCATACATGACAAAAGTGGACAAAACAATGACAAATACATTTAAAAGAATATGCAATGACTACCAACAAGATAGTATTGATGCAATATGAATGATAAAAAAGCTAGGAAATGCACTTCTAAATTTAGAACAAATGTCATTGCAACAAGTAGCACACATAGTTCTATCATTGTCACTAAATCATAGCTCAAGAAAGTGCATATTCATAGACACAAGAGATTATCACAATCGTACATTTATACTCAAATGCAATAAATAATTGCTTAAAAAACTTGATGAGTCAGAAAATGTCCTCTCTAAATCCTTAGTGGACTACTATTTAACTCAGCCTCCAATCCTTCATAGCATATGCCTTGCAAAATTTGTCTCCGAGTTCCACAAAAAGGGCACAAAATACACATGAAAAGTAAAACCAAGTATAAAATGATTTATCAAATTCAACAAATATATGGACCTAGAAAAGTATTGTAGAGAACAACCAATACTCTATGTGTCATTTACAGTCAATGAGAGCACATTGAAACATTTTTTTGCATCATGGGAACAAGCACATTTGTACTACCAGCAAATAAACATAACGAATCAAGCAAAGTTTAATCATAACACAACTCCTACAAGGGGTGATATGGAAAACATAGTCAAGGATCTAGATACTGAAAATGACAGCATGGATGGCCAAACCCTCACAGTCAACAAACACAAGCAAATTAAGCAATATGACATACAAAAAGAAGGTACAGAAGATACAAAGCGACATACATTATAAAAATCAACCACCATCCATAAATTATAGACAACAATGAGTACTACAAATTGAGGCAAATGGTAAATAGAGAACAACAAGAAATCATCAAAGATATTGTTAAAAAAAAAATAAAAACAACAAGAACCCATTGCATCTGTTCTTGACAGGCAAAGCCGGAATTGGAAAGACTTTCACTGCAAAAGTTATATAACAAGCTCTCCTTCGGATCTACAATAAGTACATTGATAGTGATCCCAACAAATGAAAGGGCCTAATAACTGCTTACACAATAAAAGCATCATACAACGTAGGTGGAGTCACATTACATTCAACATTCCACGTACCTTTTATCACATTTGACTTCTTGCCACTCAATAGGGACATAATAGATGCAATGTCAAAGTACTATGATTAGATACATGTACTTCTCATTGATGAGATATCATTAGTTGGTGCCACATTCCTATGTTACATTGAAAAACAATTGCGTGAAATAATGCAAATACCCACTATATACTTTTGAAATGTTGATATAATTTTCTACAAAGACTTGTACCAAGCACAACTAGTACTTGACGCAATCGTATTTGAAAATAAAGCAACTATGTCAGAATTGATGCCTTATGATTTCTAGATAGACAATGTTAAAATTTATTCATTAACACGCACAGTAAGGCAAAAGGATGAAAAATTCATTGATGCTCTCAATAAAATATGAATAGGTATGCAAACAAATGAAGGTCTGCACTATATCAACGAGAAATGTGTGAGAAAACTACCATTGGACCCAACACTACCATTCCTTTTCTATAGAAGAATTGATGTCGATGCTCATAATACAAAAATGCTTGCAATAGTTCTTGGTGAAATGACCATCCTCAATGCCATTGACAAACATGATGAAAATAATAGTGTATGCCTACACAAATGAACAATTTCACTCCCACATCAAATACATCTCAAACCAAATATTCTGGTAGAACTATATGCAGGAAACTACAACATAAAAGATGGTTTAGTAATGGATCAAATGGCATATTCAAAGCACACACAAAATATAATGATTTTGACATAGTTTGCATAAGATTTAACAATAATACAATCAGACAATAACAACGCAAGAAACTCATACAATGCTATACCAAAAGGCATCGATTAGAAATAAAATTATTGTACGAAAAAAATTTCCTATATAGATAGCATGTGCAAGAACAATACATAGGTCACAAGGGCTTATAATGGAGGCAATGAATTTTGATCCCACAGGCCTGAGACAACATGGATTAACATACACAACACTATTATGAACTAAAACAATTGACTCGTTATTCCTAATTAAAACCTCTAACATCAAAAAAAAAAAAAAATCAAATAGAGAATACATCTTGAAATGTCCTACCTACAATCAAGTGCAAAGTGACAATTCGAGAATGACGATACATGTTCTCATAACACACTATCCATACTATTATGCACACTAAACGCACGTAGTTTAAAGCCTCACATAAATGACATAACTAATGACTATGATATAATTTCATTTGAAATCATTTGCATTCAAGAAGTACACATGAAAATCCCTAAAATAAATGACCAATTCCAACATTTCAACAACTTCAATGCCTACCACATACATGGTATAATGACACTAGCCAACAAAAACCTATTCATTTCAAAGATAAAGCAATACAACACAACAAATATAGAATCTATTACACTAACAACTTTGATCAAAAGCAATGAACTAAATATATGTAATCTTTATACAAGACCATTACCCATTCAATAATATGCCACTATTGTTCAGCAAGTCACCGTATATGTCAAACCAATGATTAATCTATACATTGTAGGCAATTTCAACATTGATATGTCAACAAGAAATGCAAGGAAAGAAAATCTTGAAAAGTACATGCAAGACCACAACATGAATTACATCATAGAAAAAACACAAAATGTATACAACCCATCAATTGATCACATTTGGACAAACTCAAGTAATATATGCTGTTCTTACAAAGCAGAAGCATACTGGACTGACCACCTTGCTACATTCATAAGGTTCCATACTTCACTCTAGATTGCTAATACATAGAGAACCAAACACAAAAATAAATAGCAAAAATACATATAGTAATGCAAATACATCTTACTGTAAGAATTTGGTATAGCTTTGATACCATGAAAGAATTTGCCTTAGGAAAAAATTCACCGAGGAACTAAGAACTCAAACACAAGCACAACTGTAGACTAAGAATCGATATGATCAATTAATCAGAGTATGTCCTAATACATTTCTCTATTTATGCAAACACACTAGGAGTGCCAGTATATAAAGGCCTCTCAGGAAGCACTTAGAATGTCTCTAGAAAGAACCAGGAGATAAGATAAGCATCATGAAAACTAAGAACGTGCCTTATCCATCATTCTAGATGAGTGGATAAGAATGATAAGGTTGTAGAAACCATGTGCTTAATTAGTGTGCTAACTCCTGTGTTGTAGACACCATGTGCGTAAAAGAGGTGCAGACTCCTGTGTTGTCAACATGACAACTCACAAGAGTACGCATACTCCTAGGTGGCTAATAAATAAAATAATAAAATAATGCATTAATCTAAGTAAACTTAAGTAAGTGTAAATAGTGAATACGTATTTACATCAACACCCCCCCTTAAGTGCAACTTAGGGGAATGCCCTTAAGCTTACAAAAACTAGGATGAAGTGCATAATGGGTCTCGACTACTAGGCCATGTTAGGTACCCATGTACATAATGAAATACAAATCTCTCATAAAGCAGAGAAAGAGGGAAAATCTCGTGGGAAAAACCCTCCCCCAAAAAGAGAGATGATAAGGGATGCATGGATGGATGGAGTAATCGAAACCCCCCCATTACGACATACATCAAGTATATACAAGAGAAAAATGGAGAAGGACAAAACCCCTAAGAGGAAAAAGTCCCCCCCAAAAAGGAGAAGAAGGAGACGAGGTAGTCCCCCCCCCCCCAAAGGTAGTGTGTTGATCATTGAGAAATGCTCTGACATAGAAGCTGATCCATGACCTAAAAATGATGTTCCTCCCCTTTGGAAGAAACAACTGTAAGGGTACAAAGGAGATGCGTCCCTTATATGGAGAAGGAATCTCTAAGATGAACAGTGTCTCTGAAACCTGTTCAAGTGTCCCTGTGTCGATGTTGATGATAGCTTCCTCCAAAACTGCTGAGAAGAAGTGTAGATCGAACAACCTATTTCAAAAAACCAATAGTCTTCTCAAATGACAAAGAGACCTCCTATAGATGTTGTACATAAGTATCCACAATCACATCATCCTGGAAAGACTAATTATGTAGAGAATGGACATGAGGGTTAGAGTTGGCCCTCACAACAACTATAGAAGGATCGTTCTCAACAAAGAGAAGTAGTAGATCATTAAAGAAGTCTTCCAAATTGGTTGTGTGTGACTCCAAGAACAGAGCTTAAATATCTGGCAAGAAGTCATCACCTGAGGCTGGAAGACCATGTGTACCTTGTTGTGCTGAAGTACATGAATCTGTCACTACAATAATGAAAGAAGTATTTGCCTCAAAGAGAAGACAAATATCATCAATAGTGTCTCCCACATCTTTAATGTGAGACTCCACGAACAAGCTTGTAAGGGAAAAAAGGAAGTCGTCGCATGAAGGTAGAGTAGGAAGACATAAAGGGTCCTGTTGCACTGAATCTGAAGCATTTGTGGCTAGAACAGGATCAATAGGAGCAACAGGAGTATTTGGAGGTGTAATCTGATCTGAAGAGGAGTTAGCAGCAACTGGAGGTATGAGATCTTTTGGGAATGGAGGAATGTGTGGATCTCCATACGTCTCCCACAGATACATCCAATTATTATAATGATCAATTGCCTTAAGATCAATAAGTGAATCCAAAATGTCTATATCCATATGTAGAAAGAGAATAGTGCCAATGAGGGAAGAAGTCTCAACATCATATGTAAGTCCTCTCACATATGGTAGTGCATTGTGTTGACTGAGAAATTTGTTAGCAATTTGACTCCATTCTTGATAGTTGTCTGGGGTCAAATGAATCAAATCTTCCTCTTCCATGATGGACTAAGCAATGTAACCTCCAAAGAATCAAAGAACCCCCCTCAAAAAAAAATGTTTTGGCATTTTATAAGTAGTGCATGTACAATGGGCCACTTGTCAAAATGAACAAAGTGGACTTTATGATTTTGCTTTTACAATTGCCTTTTGAGGCCCAAATCTATTACTAAGCACTATAGCTCAGATATACAACAATTTTGAAAAGTAATCAAAGTTTTACAATGTAGAAAAAGCCCTAGTTCTGAAAGTGAGACTTTGGTCCACACAACCCTAGAATTTGACTATAGATCTGAAAAGTAGACAAAAAATAACACACTTTCAAAAAAATAGAACCTGAAAAGGTGACCAGATGAGCCCATACGAAGCATTTGAAGTTGCAAAATGTAGGATTATGTAGGTACAGACACGAAAAAACACAATTTCTAAAAAATCCTTACACCAAAATTAGAAAACAACACCACCACTAGAAAGTTTAGGAAATAAAAAAAAATTGCACTTGAATTGGAGTCCAGATGACCGAGTTATGGGCTTGCAAAGTCAGGCTGCCAAATAAAAAAAAAATCTAGAGAGGGGTCTAGGAGAAAAATTGAGTGCTTAAATTTGATAGTCAATTAGCCATCATAGTAGTTGAAAAAGCACTGGTTTTGATGGTCAGACGATCATCAAATTTAACCTCGTGCTTGGATGATGTGAGCGAAAAAATTAGCACTTGGGCTGACGTGGCAAGTGATTGGGCATACTGTACTGTATGAATTTTGGACTCATGGCATAGTACAGCGGGTGACATGTCAGGCTGAGTTAGTTGATGACATGGCATTACTGACATGGAGGGGAGTTGACATGTCACAGTCGTACGCTAAGGTGGCTCAGTTGATGTGGACAGTCTACGTAGGATGCTGTCGTGGTGTGACATAGGTAATCGCATGGGAGTATTTTTCCATGTGTTGCCTACATGTCAGGGCTAGAACTCCAAAATTGCCACCGGGAAAAACACGCGTGGGGTTGAATTTTAATGCTGCTAGCGGGAAACAATCTGTGTGGGCCGAAGTATCTTGGAGCATATTCCAATGCGATCACCATCACCGAGAACTTTAAATGCTCGCTGGGAAGGATGGTCCATGACGTCAAAAACTTGTCTTCCCATTGGAAACAGGTTTTGGGTTGACAGGACGACCGAAAACCTTTTTGGTGGTCAGAATTAACTTTCACATGTCGGAAAGAGATTTAGTGGCTGATTTTGTTAAAACATTATCCCACATGCGATGGGAGTTGAGTCTGTGGACTTTTTAAAAGGAAACCCACCGCTTTTATAAAAAACAAGTGAGTCATCAGAGGTTTAAGGGCTGGCCTGATTGGTGGGGAAGCGCTGCCGTTGGTTAGTTTGGAATGGCCAACCAGTGAGAGGTATATGGATTTAATTGCCACTGGAAATAGAATATGACCACTGCGATTAACCTATGATTTACAAAATATGACTAGTATAGTCGCCAAATAAAAAATAGAGGAATATTCCTCTGCCGAATATTCTTCACAACAAGTGTAGGGCCGGGATCTGACAACCTGGTTCTGCAAAAAAAAAATCTTTGCAAGGCCGCCTGGCCCAATTTTTTTTTCAAAAAAATGCAGAGAAAATAAATAAATTACAGATCCAAAAATAATCAAATAGATCTACAAATGACCATACTCAAACTGCAAATTGGGGCCTTCGAGTGCCGATTTGCAATTTTTTTTGCCTTGCAGTTGACTTTGGGCTAAGGTAGCCAAATTTATAGTTGATCTTCATCGAATTAGCATTCCAGATGCAATGGCGAGGTCAAATCTAGCTCTAGACACTCCCAATTTTTGTAGTACTCCAAATTCGGGCTAAGGTGTTGAAGCAATTAATGGTCTCAATTAGCTATGTGATGAGAAAATCTCCAAGCTCTGATACTATGTAAGAATTTGGTATACCTCTAATAACATGTAAGAATTTGCCTTAGGAAAAAATTCACCCAGGAACTAAGAACTCAAACACAAGCACAACTGTAGACCAAAAATAGATATAATCAATTAATCAGAGTATGTCCTAATACATTGCTCTGTTCAGTATATGCAAACACACTAGGAGTGCCTGTATATAAAGGCCTCTCAGGAAGCACCTAGAATGTCTCTAGAAAGAACCAAGAGATAAAATAAGCATCATGACAACTAAGCACATACCTTATCCATCATTCTAGATGAGTGGATAAGAATGATAAGGTTGTAGACGCCATGTGCTTAACTAGAGTGCCAACTCCTGTGTTGTACACACCATGTGCATAAAATAGGTGTAAACTCCTGTGTTGTCAACATGAAAACTCATAAGAATACGCATACTCCTAGGTGGCTAATAAATAAAATAATAAAATAATGCATTAACCTAAGTAAACTCAAGTAAGTGTAAAGAGTGAATATGTATTTACACCAACACTTACACCTAAGAGTTTTTATGTATCAAAAAAAATAACTCTAATTTAATATTATATATTTTAATGTTCTACATTTCTGTGCAACACAATAATAGAAGCAAGCGAAAGAACAAGAAAGGGAACACATGCCAAGCAAGAGCAAACAACAAAAAGGTACCAAGCTTTTCTCATCTCTAATAACATGAATTCTCACATGAAAAATGATCAATGAATACATGAATTTCTATTATTTGAAGCAATGTTAAATATCAACCCACTACAATACTAAAATAACACCATAATACTTTGTGCAGGTCTAAACTAGGAAACCCCAATGCAATACCAATTAAGGACTTGAATGCAAGAAAAGCAGGAAACACTTTTGAAGGAGACGTACTTATCGTATATATAACAACATTAGATAGAGACAACAAAATGAAAGAGGTGCTACGTGCAAACTTGATAGACATTAAAGGAGAAATGAAAATAACTTTAAATGTGATAGGGAATCTTGTACAAGAGTACAAAAATAAGATAGTTTCGCAAGAATCCATTATAGTGTTAGGATTTCAAATATAACACAAAACAACCTATGACCGTGAAGATTTTGATTGCATTTTGATGCTCCAAGATTCAAGCACAATTGAAACTATATTATGACTTTGCTAAGAATTCAAATTCATACCAAGCACCACAATCAAACAACTACTCATGAGCACAAGTACCTATGCCATTGGTACAATAGGTGCACTAGTAGTTGCAAGATGACAACCATGCTCCCAATATGTTGTTGACGTAAAAGACAGAAACAATTAAGATGACAAAGTACAAGTAAAAAGCACACTAAATACCCCTTCTTTCTATGCAATAGGTATAGTAGTCATGTTTCTATTGAGTACAAAGTTAGAAAAGTAGAAAATACAAATCTCTTGTCAATGACTAGCTCCAAATCAACTCTGTATTCCAAGAAGAATCCATGCAAATAGAAATCCAATTGCAAAGAGGTGAGACTCTTGCAATGTGGTTTAGAAACATTGTACAATAGAATGACATGAACAAAACATTTTGCACAGGGGTTGCTACATACATTTGTACACTAACAGACGAGAGAACATTGGATGCCTTGAATGCATTGCTACAAACAACACTACAAGTAAGAAAACTCAGATAATTCAACACTTCAACAACTAATTAATTCATACACAAGCTACATTAATATCAAAACATATCTTGCAGGTTGATGGGGTTCTCAAAGTAGCCAAGTCATTCTCAAATCCATTGCATGCATTTTGTTCCCAATGCAACTTAAAATTTGAGGATTATTGAATGCTAGAAGACAAAACAACTCATTGCAATAGATGCAATCAAGAGGTTGCATATGCATATTCATTATACTTAAAGACTGTCATCACAACTAAAAACAAACAAATCATCTGATGTTCAATAGAGAAGTCCATTGTTGAACAACTACTACCAAGCATGAAAGACACAAAAGTTGAGGACTACACACAGGACAAAACAAAGTTCATCTTATACTTTGAGATTTTGCTGTGAAAGGTCAATTCACACTGAACCACAACAATGCCATTAATCATGTTGTAGCAAATGGAGATTGAACAATTGCTCACAACAAAAGGTAAATATGACTAGTCACAAATTAACATTTATTCAAAATATGAAAAGCAAGTTATTATGAGACATAATTACAATATACGAACATGCACAAAATGGACTTTGCAGGTGTCATGGATAGCTATAATGGCATATCAAGCTATAATTAATGCTAGTTACAAAAGATACCATTCAATATAAAGTAAGACATGTAATCAAATAATGTATATGCATGAGTCTCATACCCAATTACACTCTCTGTGTCATATATGTATAATGAAATAATATATATGCATTGATATGCTATGAGATATACTTTTGCTCTATCAAGTTGTATAACATGATTGAGTAGATGCTTTGCTAATTAAACTATTATTGAGATACAATGAGAAATTGCATCACATGCTTTATCCTATTGCATATCCAATGTATAAAACACTATCTAAATTGCTACTTATCATATACAAAAACTATACTTAGGTAGGAACTTTGACGCTTTACGTCCTTGCTTTACTAGTATCACAATTAAAGTTTTAAAATAATTAATTCATTGTTGACATGTTTCAAAAAAAAAACCCAAAGTTGATAGAGCTAAATCTAGGCCCACCCCATTTTCACTTGCTCAAATTGACAGGGCTATAAAGTTAGAGCTCCTATTTTGCAGGAAAAGATTCCAATTAAACCCTTAGCCTTCTCCAAAAAAATTACCATGGAGCTACCTGCTCCACAAAGATAGAGCCCAAGCTCCTCCCTTAGGACCTCTGCCTGAGTCACGAGATTGCTGACTTTAAAATATTCCCTAAAAAATAACATGCAACTTTGACTCTTTTCATAAGAAGCCCCCTTCCACAAGACCACAATCTCAAAATTTTCCTAAAAACTCTAAGCAACAATCACTCTATTTTGAAAACTAAAAATAAAGAGCTCGTTATTGAAAAAGTTAAACATCACTTCACTTATAAGTACTTTTTAATAGGCTAAGTACTATTGTATCACTTTGTGACTCACTCATTTAACTAGTGATTACATGAATTGTAATTGACTAATTAAAATGAGTTATATTACACGCTTTATTATAAATATTATATTACTTAAAATATACATGCCAACTTTTTTACTTAATAATTTGTATATATCACTTCTCTCTTTAATTGGATGAATGAATTGGAGCTCTTATATTTGTCCATTTGCTAGATATGGTATTTTTATAAAATAAATTTTGAACTCATATTCCACTCTTGTAGCTCATATTCTCTGTTAAGGATATGCCTTATCCCTAATTATTAGCAAATAATCCTAGTTAAGTATATGAACATTAGAGTTTATTTGTAGATTATACTTTGCCAATATAATCAACTTTTGGTTAATAAATATATCATCATTTTCAAAAATTTTAAAGTCTTTCATTTAAATGTAACTCACATTCACATGACATTACTTTAAATATTTGCACGCTTCAAATTAATATATTTCACCATTGTACAAAAATCTTCAATAATAACATTAACAATATTGAAATTTTCTTATTTATATACAACATCGTTATAATACTATATAATTTTTTTTTATAATGAAAACTTAAAAAAAAATAATTATAATTAAAATAAATAAATAACTATGCTCCCTTATACAAGTAGAGAAGTACTTAGCCACTCGGTAACACTTATTTTTAATATTAATCAACTTTTATTTAAAAAAATACCTTTAACAATAAAATCAAACAACTTATTTTAGCTCACAAAGAGCCCACCAATGATCAAGTCTTGTTGAGTGCAAGGCTCTGACACTATAAGGGATGAGGCCAAGATTGTGCCCCAGGTGATTTTGATGACGTGGATGCCCCTCAGTCCTTAACTCTAAGCTGAAGAGGTTTCAGGCATGTGTGAGCTCGTATCAAGTTCCTAAATCTTTCAATAGTGACCTTCGCTAGTTGGTAGCTCGTAGGCCTCGTGCCTAATAGCTTTGTAAAGACATTACCTTTTAATTAACTCCCCTTATGACTATTCATATGGAAGCATTAAAAGAGATCTCAAGGAATTCGGGAAGACTTCAATTTGCAATAAAACTTGACTTCTATTTTCAAAATCCCTTTGAAAGTCAAGAAGAAGACGCTTAAAATATGAAAGCAAATAAAAACCATACAAATAGCTACCCCGAATCATAATCTTCCAAGTATACATTAATTCTACTTGGCAATTACTTATTGGCCGAAAAAGCTGTCGATGAGTTTGATAGCCTGTGTTCCAATGTACAAATACCCATAGAAGACTCATTGCCTAATCGAACCAAAATTTTCACCCAAAAAGATCCCGAGGCAAAATGCGTAGAAATTAATCTTGGTATTCATTTATAGCTCTGGATAATCGGGTATCAGGCAAGGTGGCTCCGAGAGGAGGCTCTGCTGGGGGATCTTCATCATCACTTCATCAGAGGCGGCCTAATACTACCATAAGGTCAACAAGCACACCCACACGGATTATATACACGGTTTCCACATCTTCTGAATTACCCTTCTGGCAGCAAACTTGGTTCTTGGTTACACTATTTGTAATGGGCATCTCTTTGCTAGGGATCGCGCTGCTGCTTCTTCTTGATCTGCCGTGGGATGAGTCGTCTGCATCCCCTGCCTGGGCGGCTTCATCAGATCCAATCGAGGTTTGTTGCCCTTCTCTTCAATAATTTGTAGGAGGTGATTACTCTAAAGCATTAGCCTATTTGACCCGATCAACGGGTACCTTTCTCGTCGGTTTTTATTTTTGAAATCGAACTGTATCCAGTAAGTTATATGTGGTATTGCGGTCAATCTTAACACTATATCACGTCTCTTACGATTCGCAAAATTAACCCGACATTCTTCAGTTGCTTACTCCCGCACACACTCAGTTGGATATGGCGTTTTATCTGATTAAATTTTTTATCATAATTCCTATGATTTATAAAATTCGCCTGCTGTTCTTTGGTTGGGCACGCTGCAATTAACTATTTCAATAATACGATTTTCTATCAAATTTTAAGATTGTACAATGGGATATTTATTAAATTCGACCGGTGGCCGCAGCTGGGTAATCTGCAGAACGTGTGTTAGTTGTGGCATTTTCCCCAATTCAATTTTTGTATTAAAAGGGTTGGCAGTTTTCACGACTCCTCTCGGTTTCTTATCATTTCATCATACACGATTTGTCAAATTGAACCAGTGCGCCCAGTTGGATACTCTGAAAACAGTGAGTTGAATGTGCCATTTTATCGAACTCAACATTTTAGTGTAGGTTTCTCTACAAAGTCAATTCTTTGGCACATTCAAATGAATACTGTGAACGTGGGGAGTTGGATGGTTTTACCTATTTTCTGCATTTAATAGTGGAGGACTGTTCAAATTCAACCATACACTCAGTTTTTGATCTTTTTTTTTTTTTCAAATCTCAACAGAGCATGGTTCTTGGTTCTAAGAAGTCAAGATCGTGGACATTTTAGAAGATGCTTTTTTGGTATTGGTGTCAGTTATTAATTACCATCCTCTTATATGTATATAAAGGTAATTTTGAAATTTAATAAATATAAATATTCCCCCCTCCCCCCAACAATGAAAAGTACTGCACATTCATCCGGAACAGGTTTACAAGGAACCTTGCATTTTTAGAACTTAATGGTTTTAGTGTATTGTTAATAAATTTTGGCTTTCCAGAAACGGGCTGCATTGTAAGTATGTGTTTTAATTCTGTTACATGTTGTGCATGGAATGATATTGCTAAACTGCTTTATAGGTGACATGATGCACATACAGGATAGAGGAAATTTATGATGATTTCGATCTGGGTTTTGCAGATTACGTATGGCTCTGTTTTGAAGTTGATGCATGAACGCACCAAGTTCCGTTTACACTCACATGATGTTCCATATGGTTCTGGAAGTGGGCAGCAGTCCGTTACTGGTTTTCCAAATGTTGATGATGCCAATAGTTATTGGGTAAGTTACTTGTTTTTCAGTGAGTTATTCCAATTGTTCATTATTTTTTGATTTCTATAACTATTAGCTCTTTGAATAGAGTCAAAGTAGACATAGATGCCTAGATGAGCAAGGATGTGAGGTGTTTGTATCTAGTGTTGGGGTCTATTTTTTCTTTTTATCTTTGCAACTGAAGTATTTTGTTTTCGGTTTCTTTTTTGGTGCAACCTGTAGCTATGAGCTGTTGGTGCTCAATTTAGTTTTCTTTTGAAATTGTGGCCTTTATCTATGGTATGTGCAGAAGCAATTTTCCAGCTAGAATTTAGTTTGTAGGATTCTAGATGGCTAGGTGAGCAAGAACTTAAGGTGTTTAGTATCCAGTATTTTGGGTCCATTTTTTAATCTTTGTGACCGAAATGTTGTGTTTTTGGTTTACTCTTTTGGTGCAACCTGTACCTATGAGCTGTTGTGCTCAGTTTAGTTTTCTTTCAGAATTGTGGCCTTTATCTCTGGTACATGCAGAAGCAATTTTCCACCTAGAATTTAGTTTATGCAATTCTACACACTCGCAAACTTTGGTACACTATGCAGTTATGCCCCAGGCCTAATTTATATGCTTGGGTGACCTTTTGGGGAGTTTCGGTGCTTCACCTCTGTGAGCATCACCTAGATGCAATGAGTACTAACTTTTAAGTATTCCATTCATTGTCATGAGAGATGGATTCCCACCAACCACTACTCATGAAACATGGTCAATGAGTTTGACTAAAAGAACTACATAGTTGAATCTTGATAAAAATATCACAATTTGACTTGATGTGGAAAATAACTACTACTTATCCATGTCATAACTGGCGACAAGGCTACAGTAATGAAGCGTATTGGATGTTGCCAATATTGGAGTATGCTAAGCAACACACAATCTTGATGACTGCCTAGGTTGAATTCTAAGATAGTTACTAAAAGCACATTTTGCAAGTCAGCAAGCAACACCACTCTCTATCTCTTTATTGCTATCTAATGTACAATATCCATCATGCTATGATGTCTTGTCATTCTATGGATGCACTACTCTCTCCATAGACACGTTTGTCACCATTGGTAGAGCTATGGAAGCAAAGAATGATGGTGTACTATGAAGAGTCTATTACAAAGTAATTGGTAAATATTTGTTTGATTATAACAATGATCAAGAGATCAATATATAGAAAAGTATGAATGACGTTTCCTTAGGAAACAATAACAAAGAATCAGAACATTCTATTCTAGATACAAGAAACTAAAAATTAGAAACATTCTAATATTTATAGGAGATTACAATAATAACATTAAATAATAAATAATAATAATAGAAACTATCTATTATCGTAATACCCTCCCTTAATGGTTAATCTATCCACAATACTGAGCTGTCCTCTGAATTGGACAAACTTATTTGGACTAGTAGGCTTGGTGAGAATGTTTGCAGTTTGATTTGCTGTAGGAATCCACTACAAGTCAATTGTCCCGTCTTCAACTAGCTGACGTATGTAGTGATAGTGAAAATCCACATGATTGGTCCATTCATGGAAGATTGGATTTCAAGCTAAGTTGATAACACCTTGTTATCAACAAACAAAGTTGTCGGGCCTACTTGTGACATTTGCATATCCCCAAGCATCCGATGAAGCCAAACAACTTCACAACCTACCTTGACTGTCCCTCTGTATTCAGCCTTTGTAGAGGAGAGAGATATTGCTTGCTGCTTCTTACTGATCCATATGATGGAACCAAAACCCAATCTGAACACATATCTAAAAGTTGACTTTTTATCATCAACAAAACCTACCCAATCTGAATTTGTGAACCCACTGAGTCTAGGATGAGAACTTCGAGAGTAAAGAAGTCCATAATCAGTAGTACCCTTCACATAACGAAGCACATGCTTTGCTTCCATCGAATGATCAACCTTAGGAGCTGTCATAAAATGTGAGATGTAGTTGACTGCGAAGTTGATATCAAGTCTAGTAGTAGAAAGATAGATGAGGCTACCTACTAGTTGCCTGTATGTATTATCATAAATTGGAGGAGAATCTAACTTGATTGGGAACTTTAGACCTTTCTCCATGGGTGTAGATGCAGGCTTATAATCCTACATATGAAACTTGTCTAACAAAGCCTTGGCATATTTGGACTGAGAAATGAATATACCAGTAGATTGCTGCCAAACCTCAACACCTAGGCAATGATGCATGAGCCCAAGGTCAGTCGTATCAAAAGACTGACATAAACTCTATTTGATTCCTCGAATCAAAGATGCCAAATTTTCAGTGATGATCAAATCATCCACATAAATGGCCAAAAGGATGATGTCACTATTAGTAGTCTTGATGTACAAAATTGGGTCTAAAGAACTTCTATTGAAGCCTTGATCACTGAGGTACTTGTCAATTTTCATGTACCATGCCCTAGGGGCCTGCTTCAAACTATAGAGAGCTTTCACCACTCTAAGAACTTGGTGTTCTTTGCCAACAAACTTGAAATTAGGAGGTTGCATTATGTAAATCTCTTCTTGTAGGTCACCATTTAGGAAAGCATTCTTGACGTTGATCTAATGGACCTTCCAGCCAAATTGTGCTGCCATGGCTAGGACCAATCTGATTGTGCTCATCTTTGTAGTAGGAGCCAAGGTCTCCTCATAATCAATGCCTTGATGGTAGAAAAACCTTTTGCAACTAAATGAGCTTTGTATTTATCCAAAGTACCACGAGACTTATATTTGATTTTGTAAACCCATTTGTAGCCAATGGGTTTCTTTCCTGATGGAAGATTAGAAAGGACCCAAGTGTTATTCTTTAGTTGGCTCTGGTGTTTAGATGACATGGCTTGTTCTCACCCTGGAATTCCTTTAGCCTCATAATATGTTTGAGGTTCAAACACACTGTGAATGTTGGCCATGAGAGCAAAGTTAACTGACTCAGTTGGTTTCCTTTTTTTCCAAGCAGTTCTCCCATTAATGAGTTCATTATTTGGAAGATCAACAAGTGTCTTAGCCCACCACTTAGGCTGGAAAGGGAATGACCAAAATTAGTATAAGATGCTCTATGATTAGGTTTCTCATCAAAAGAATTGTGATAAAATTTAGGTGAAGCATCTGCATATCTAGGTGTTCTTGCAGGAGAAGCCAAAGGTGTTTGTATAGGAATCACTGATATGATTGGAGCTGCAGGAGTTGCTAAAGCCCTCTTATCAGGTGGACCTAATGGAAGCCAAACTCCCAAATCATAAGCCTTGATAGGCTGGTTTACTGGAAATTGGAACATGAGAAATAGGTATGAATGGTCCTTGTTGCTAATGAAAGACTACATCACGATTGTTCAGGACACGATATGTCTTAGTGTCAATCAAGTGGTAGGCTTTGTGAAGACTACTGTATCCAACAAGCATGAGTTTCTAACTCTTGGCATACAACTTAGTGGGTGATGCATTAGGGATCCAAACAAAAGCGAGAGAGGCAAAAACCATCAATGAGTGATTCTAGGCTTGTGACTTGACTAGGCCTCGTTCAGAGTCTTACCGTTGACTGCCACTATGGGTAACTGGTTCAAAAGATAAATTGCAGTGTTAACTGCTTCTGCCCAAAACTTCTTTGGATCATGTTTGTGTTCCCGCATGGATTGAGCCATCTTGGTGATTGTTCTGTTTCAATGCTTAACTACACCGTTCTGTTGTGGTGTGGATAATTGGTGCTTGATGCTAGAGAGTTCATTAGAACAAAATTCCCTCTTCGCCCATTGTCTAACCTAAGAGCAATAATAGATTTCCCAGACTCTTTTTCAACTAAAAGTTTAAACTTTTGAAATATAGTAATTGCTTCTGATTTTTTTTTAAGAAGATATACCCACATCTTTCTAGTAAAATCATCAATAGACAACAAAAAATACCTGGACCCAAGAACAAAAGGAATGGCCACAGGGTTGCAAATATCAACATGAACAATTTGAAGTACCTAAGAAGCTTGCCATGAATCGCTATTGGTGAAAGGTGATCGATGTTGCTTCCTAGCCAGACATGCATCACAAACTCCCAAGTTGCTGGATCTGAATCTTTGACAATTTGAGGACAAGCTCTTCTCGAGCAAGCTGAGAGAGGTAGTGCACATTTAAGTGCCCATACCACTAATGCCAAAGTGTGCTGACAGAAGATTGCCGAGCAGCCATAGCTAAGTCCCGAGAATGACCAGAATCAGTAAGTCTGAAAAGACCATGATTCTCAAGACCCATTGCAACAATAGATTAAGTCACCCTATTAGTGATGGTGCACTGATGTGAACTGAAGGTGACATCCAACTGTGGAGAGTGTCTCAACAACTGACTGATTGAGAGTAGATTTAGTTCCATCCCTGGAATGTAATACACATTGAGGAAAATGAGATTGCTCCTAGCAGACTGAATCTGAATGTTGCCTTTGCTGACAACGGTGTACTCTTCCCCTCCACCAAAAATAGCGGAATCTGAGTGAGGTTGGTAGTTAGTGAATGAGTTTTTGTGGTGGATGAAATGGCGAGAGACACTTGAATCAATGTACTAGGTAGATAACTTCACATGATTTGCAGGTCTTTTAGCCATGAAGGTATAAAATGCAGATTTTATCTGCTCAGTGTGCTCTGCACTATTCGCTTTGGGCTGGGAACTAGATTGCTTAGATTGGGCAGCTAAGCATTTCCAACATTCAACATTCATGCGACCATACTTGTGGCAATAGTTGCATTGAATTTTCTTTTTCTTGGAGCCTTCTGAAGTTGGAACAAAGGACTTTTGCTAAGAAGACTATTGTGAATGAAACTTGCCTTTATCCCTTTGAAAGGATTTAGTAGTAAAGACTTGCTTTGTGGAGGTGGAGCTGGAACTGTTATTGAATGGTTGTTTCCACCAATCTTGCTGAAGCACAAGTGTGTAGAGACTTGTGAACTTTAGATCAACACCAGTAGAAGTGATGTTGAGAGTTTTAATAAAATGCTCGCAAGACATTGGTAAACTCTAGAGGGTTATGACCACAATGTCCTCTTCCTCCATCTTGCGTCTGATGGCAAGCAACTGATCACGGATTTCCTAAATCCTATTGAGGTGTTCTTGGAGTGATTTGGCTCATCTATGACAATAGAAAACAATCACGGATTTCCTGAATCCTATTGAAGTGTTCCTGGAGCGATTTTTGCTCATCCATGACAATAGAAAACAAAGTGTTCTTGAGAAAGAAGGCTCTGCTTTTGTTTGAAGTCTCATGAAGTTTCTTGAGATGCTCCCACATCTCGACAACTGTCTTGTTGGATGGAATTTGAGGGAGTTGATCATCAGCTACATATAATTTGAGAAGCATCACCACCTCTTGATTATGGTAATCATATGCAATCTCATCAGAA
Organism: Cupressus sempervirens; assembly: GCA_028749045.1. Taxonomy (NCBI): domain Eukaryota; kingdom Viridiplantae; phylum Streptophyta; class Pinopsida; order Cupressales; family Cupressaceae; genus Cupressus; species Cupressus sempervirens. The sequence continues at coordinate 1,018,000,423 of CM053787.1, read as the reverse complement.
CTAGCTTGAGTAGGTCAAGTTGTAGTACCTAGACCACCTAATCGCTGTCTCGATATTCGAAGATGGTTAGTATCCGTTGTTTCCACGTGCCATAATTGTGACCGTTGAACTTCTAATTACCCTTGACTAGAATATTAGTTAGAGATGCCATAACACGTTTTCCAGTGGAAAAGTGTGAAAATTTGTGAAGGTACGTACTTTGAGGCAACAAAGAGGAAGCTCTAGAAAAAATGAAGGGATACCTAGAAGAGAGCCTGAAAAACCTAAAAGGAATATGTTGTCGATTATTTGCTAGCTCGAAAATTGAGGCTCAAAAATCAAGATACCTAGAAAAAACGGTCAACCGCCTAGTTGAGCTCAATTTGTGAAAATTTTTGGACCTTGTACAGAAAAATAGAGTTTTGAACAAAAATGACCCTAGCTGCAAAAAAAATTCCAAAATAATGGCGGATTTGCAGAAAAACGCAGTTATGGGGCTGGATTGGAGGTGTAAATCAATAGTAGAAGGTGTTAAAACAATGGCGGATTTGCAGAAAAATGCAGTTACGGGGCTGGATTGGAGCTGTAAATCAATAGTAGAAGGTGTTAAAACCCCAATCACCTCCAACAATGGCTGTTTAGAAGAAAAATTGCACGGATATGCAAAGAGAAAAAAAGTAAAAACAGTAGCTGAAAAATGCGGGTTATATAGGCTCAAAAAACAATGATTTGAGCCGAAAAAATGCCACGGGAGTTGCAGAGGATGAACTACAGGTAGGGACATGCGAGTTGCAAAGGTAATAGCACCCAAAAATGCTGCCCAATAGAGAAAAACAACCAGATAAAATGGCTTGATTTTTCCAAACGTGAGCAGCAAAAAATTGTAGGGATACATACACTAGTTGTAGAATAATGGCCATGTGTTGCAGATAAACCCTAGTGCGAAGCAGATATCACAAGAAATAAGTTCAAAAAACATTTCTCTGATAATTTTGAACAAGAGATTATAATATTTTAGATAAATTCACAAAATTGGCTTTGATACCATATTACGAAGTAATTGGTAAATATTTGCTTGATATTAACAATGATCAAGAGATCAATATATACAAAAGAATGAACGTTGTTTCCTTAGGAAACACTCATAAAGAATAGAAACACTATTCTAGATACAGGAAACTAAAAATTAGAAACATTCTAATATTTATAGGAGATTACAATAGATAACTATTAAATAATAAATAATAATAATATAAACTATCTATTATTGTAATAGAGTCATCAGGGAGAAAAAGAGAACCATCCAATTATTTTAGATAATCTAATGATATCAGCCCCTTGGCCATTGATTAATTTCATAGTTACAAGACTTTGACTTGGCTTAAACTTGGTAATCTGTTTTTTGACTTTGACTCACATTTGGCATCTAGACTTGGCAAAAAATTGACAAACATTTGACAATGAAAAACCCAAGAAATTCAGATATTGTTGAGGATTTAAAACTTTTTTTTTGATCGGTAAAAGGCCGAAGCCAAGATTAATTATTACATGTTGTGATTAATTATTATTATTATTTTTATTAAGTGCAAGTAGATTTGAACTCAAGACCTCTTCATTAAGAGGCTCACAATTTCCCGTTGTGTTGTAGGCTCTTGCCTTGTTGAGGATTTAAAACTTGTTTCATACACCCTTTAGCAAATAAACCTTAAAGACACATACCATCATCAAATAAAAGCTAATTCAATCACATACGCAAATATACATTGATCACACAAGCATACAATTTCATAGATTTTTATGATCATGATTCATCATTGGCCTATTTCTTGCTTGGACTTATAGTTTGATAGGGGTTTGTTGACAACACCAAAATGGGTTGAGGGGTAGCACTTCTTGTGGTAGTGCACACTGCACACTGTTTTCATGTTTTTTTCCTAGATGGGCATGCCATAAACAATTTTTTTTTGTAATTTGTAAGATTTTTAAATTAATTCCCTGAATCCCTGGTTTAGGACTTTCCAAGACTTGGCGATTCTGGCAAGTCTCCAGACTCGACTATCCTGGTTGCTCTAGTCTCACCAAGCCCTGGCAAGTGCAGTTGGGTCTCGCTACTCTGACCAATTCATGAACATGTCATAGTCTTAAGAAGGCAGCCACTTCTGATTTTTGCCTCACTAATACCGAGTCTTGATTCTCCTTTTTATGTTCAAAATTCCTTTACAACTGTACTTATCAGGGGATGAACTAGAAGCCATTGGGTTTTGGCATTTTGCAATCAGAGAAAATGACTTAAGTAAAACAAAGTGCTAATTGAAGAGTCAAACTCTGGTACACTCATAATATTGATTGAGACACATTAGACACATTGTCATCCACAACCCCTTATTTAGATTTATTATCCACTATTCTTTCACTCTCCCATAAGGATATCAAGAATCTAAGGATTCCTCATGCTTAAGTTTCCCATCTCAGGTTCTATCTCATGGAAAAGTTGCTGTACCAACAAATTAATAAAATTAAACTAGTTTGGTTGATTCTTGATGTACCTATCCCAGTGATGTAAGATACAGGCAAAGAGTAAAATATCAACAACAGATTTCAAGTAAGAAGAACATTCATTACACACACCGACACACAGACACAGACACACAGGCACGCGTGTGCGCGCATACAGAAAGAGAGAGAGAGAGAGAGAGGGGTACTGATATGAGCAAGGCTAATTGATACAATACAAGCCCTCGGTCTCTGACAGGAGAGGGAGGTGTCTAGGTCTTTGGCTTAATGCCAAGTGCTTAAAATAATTACCCCTTTTTGCCAACAGGTTGCTCTTTAAACCAGTGACAATAGAACTGTCCCTAGTCAATGTTTAGTTTTCAAATCTTGGTTTCCATATCACTATAGTATCTAAATCTCCATACTTTTGATTCAATATAAATAACCCATACTTGTGTAGTTTTAGTGAAATATAATTTTGGAGGGCTATCCCAATATAGTGTTCTACAGTGCACCGAATTCCAAAACCATAATAATTCTGTATTCTGATTGCATTCACAAGACGGGGTTGCATAACAATTCTCAAAATAAGCATCGTTTATTTTAGAAATGATGAATAGTGCCATACTTTATCTTAATCAAACAAAAGCTCAACACAATGTTCACATAAAAAGCTGGTGGAATGATCTTGTAATTCCATGCTGAAATGAAAAACATTGATTTTCAATAATATGCTGCGCAAAAGAAATCTTACTAAGTGCAAAGAAAGTAGACTGATACTTTTACCCTTTGTGACAATGTCACAGAATCAAGCTTTCCAATGGCACTCAAATCTCCTTTGCTTTAACAAGTCTGACCTACTTTTGTAAGTTGTAACTGTGCATATGCTTACCTGAACAAAATATTAAATAGGGACCTGTGAGCACCCTAGAAAGTTCCAATGGGGGAGGAAGAAGCTAAAGCTTTTTCTATTTGTATTTTTTATTCCACAACCCATTCATCAGTTGGACTGAAACTTGTTTTTCCCTTTGGATTTCAATAATCATGACTTGGAATAGATGTCCACTGAAATTGATTCTCATGACAACTCTAAAGAGATAAAGAGGGAACTTGAGTGCTATAAAACACAGCACTCCGTAATAGCTCCTTGGGTCTATTAAGGTTAACAATCAGGATAGACTGAAGCCATTGTTCAAGAGTGCTATAATGACATCATAGGTCATGCTGACATACATTGAATGTCATGAAAGCCAAGCAAATGCAATGTACAGTCATCCTATATATGCAATTAAAAAATGAGACACTGGATGGTATTGTGTGCGTGCACATGCCATCTCTTCCTCCAGGCTCTTTCTTTTCAATACCTGTTACTGTCCCAGCATACATGAACGTTGAATTTGTTAGTTATCACCATCAGAAGAAAACATGAGAACCCAAGGTTGATCACATTAAAGCATTAAAGTAGTCATGTCAATAATAAGAATTATGATGCAATTTAACAGGTATTTAATGCTGACAACCATCATTGGATCATAACACAAAACTACTCTTTATGTTCACAGACAAACAAACTACTGTATCAAATTATAATTACTAATTCGTTATTGTTTGATATTTAGGGATATGGCACTTTTGTTAAGGTCATCATACTAACTATAATAGTTAAATTTTCATTCCTCAAAGGAAAAGCGACAATTTATTTCATTCTGAATACGTATAAAAATTCTTTAAAATTTCGAGAACTGTATCCATCTAATCTATTTTTACATGTTTTGAATAGAGCCATTGATATATCATTTTGCATTTCCGTTGCAACTTGCTTTTAACATTTTATCCTTAATGCTTCTCAATATTGCCTAGTGTCCACACCATGTTAATTAATGTGCAATATGCAAGCTTATGCATCCATATTCAGTATAGAGGGCATTGATCTAGTTTGCTCCTGTTTGTAATCAGCACCTGGTCACTGTCATAGAACATGAATATTAACGGGGAATCTGTTTGATCTCATGGATTAAGTGCAGAGTCAATTTTATAAGAAGGATTCAATTTTTTTGTGTAAATTCATAAGAATGAAAATGTATGCAAAAAACTGTATATTATTTTCTAATTTATGTGTTAATGTCATTGTTTAGATTGTAACTCCCATACCTGATACATCTGCTAAGCAAGGTGATGCAATCAAGAGTGGGACAATCATTCGTTTGCAACATATGAGGACTCGTAAATGGCTACATAGTCATTTGCATGCATCCCCTATCAGCGGTAACTTGGAGGTGAGTATACATTGTTCTTTTTGTTTGGCAATTCCTATAGGAAACAATGCATCAGAATTGCTTCCAAGATTTTCTAAATAATGTGAATGGCAGGTACCTTTTTCTTTGATGCCAATTACAATGATGACTTTTTAAAATTTAATGTTTTAGAGAGAGTTCATTATGTGTACATAAATAGGAACACTACTTAGTTGTGTTAATGGCAGGTATTGTATAAGTAATTATCCTACTTGCATAATGCAAATAGTGGTTATATATATATAGCTTCTTTGGCCTCTGAAATGACATCATGCCTTGGGAGGTAGTCTTTATACATGGGCCTTAGGATGCATTTTAGCCTCAATAACCTTGTGCAATTATTGTTTCTGGATTTGATTGTGTATGTTTTTTTGGCATCAACATTTCGGATCACACTCTGTGATCCATCATTAGGATGAGAGAGTAGGATGTAAGATAGATACGCAGACTAACCTTACAGAGGAAAGTAAAAAGACAAGAGGAGAAAGAGCAGCATACAACACGAATCAAATATGAAAGGGAAATAAGGAAAAAATAAATTTACAAGACCACCAAGAATAATAATTGAAGCAAAATTTACAAACATAAAGAAAAACTAAAAAAATAAACAAAAAGGAATGCTTATATTCATACATGAGAAACCAGATTAAAAATATTAGCCTCTCGTGTATGTATAAATGTGGTCTTCCTTTTTGTTTATTATTTTAAATTTGTTCGTAGATTTTGGTTTAGTTCTCATTCTTGGTGGTCTTGTAAATTTATTTTTCTTTATTTCCCTTTCATCTTTGCTTTGTGTTGCATGCTGCTCTTTCTCCTCTAGTCTTTTATTTTTCTTTTGTAAGGCTAGTCTTGCATATTTATCTTACATCCTACTCTCTCATCCCGATGATGGATCACAGAGTGTTGATGCCAAAAAAACATACACAATCAAATCCAGAAACAAAATTGCATTAAAATGGATTGTGAAAATCTGATATTGTTATTCAATAATCTTACTACTTCATGTTGCCCCTTGTTAGGGTTTGAAAAGACAAGTATATAATGCAAATTTAATTAATAAAGCAGAGGAATGAAAACAGAGAAATATAGCAAGAAGACACAAAGATTTAATGTGGTTCACCAAATGTCGGGTTACATCCACCAAACAAAGAGTCCAATACTATTATTCAGTGAGTCATTCTGATTACAATCTGCAATCTTTTGCAACTCAATATCGCTGCAAGAAGCTACCAAATTCTCATACATTAAGCCCTAACCCTAAACCATTTTAACAAGACTCAAGACTTACGTTGATTAGAAGAGTAGGGTTAGAATATTTTGGCCAATAGAATATAGTTCTTGGCACCTTTATACAATAATAAAAGTCATTTTTTGTCTTTACAATAATATAAGGCACTGCTCCTTGACCCCATCTCAAAACCTTGGTGAAAGCATCTTGGATGAAACCATGCAGATAAAAGTGGGGAAAATTAACCTCCAAGTATGATTAGTCTTCACATAACAACACCCCTTTGTGGCTTGAGTTGTGAATATTTTGAAGTAAAGTTCTCTCCTTTTGTTTGGCTCTGTACTGTGAATTTTACTTTCCAGCAATGGTATCATTAATTTCATTTATTAGTGTTCAAAAGACAGTTGGATGCAGATTTTGCTTCGGAGCTTATTAAGATTAAATCTTTAGCAAATTGAGAAACTTCTAAATAAAACATTTTATATCAAAGCCACGAGAGACTTAATTTAGTGCAGATTACTTCAGAATCTTATTAGCAGATTTTGTATTGTTTAGTACTCTTATTGCTTATATTTTGATCTGTTCTTCTCTCACTCAATATGGTCCCTATTTAAGTTACCCATCCTGGTTTTGACATGACTTCGGGTTTGGGTTTGGATACACAGGTTCGACATTGTTTTTTTTGTTTGCTTTGGCTTCCAGTTCTGCACACACACACACATATTGATACATTATAAAATTTTAAATTTATATGTACATCATAGATGCATACATGTTCAATGGATTCATCATTGGTTCAAAACATCAAACATATGATAATAGTAAGAAGTTAGAAGCATGATACTTATAAAATTAAAATAATTGAAATTCAAGTAAACTTTTCCTAAGCCTTTTATCTTGTTTCAGACCTCTGTAGCATTCACCTTTGAAGAAAAATGCTACAGCTTTAGAACAAAGCAAAAATGGTGAAATATGCTTGAGAGAAGAATGAAATTAAATAAATTGAGCAAATGCATGCTTTAGAGGTCAAAATTAGAGTTACTTTTGACCTTTTGGGTTTAGTATTTAAATTTTGTAATGGCATCTGGGGCCCATTTTTGTCCACCCACAGCTGTGGGTCTGTGAGGATTTCGTGGCACTACAGTAGTGATGATCAAAACTTAATGGCAAATTGGAAGCCTTCTTGGTGAATTCAGAATTGCCGTGATCACTTTGTACCATTGCATGCTATGAATTTGTACTTCATTTCCAGCCTGCAATGTTTTCTGTGCATGAGAGGACTTGACTCTTCATACTTCCTCGTCAACATATATAATTGACACATTACATCTCACATGTAAAAGTGTTTGATCCAGGATGTCAGAACAGGAAATATGATATGCAAGAAACTGTTTTAGGCTCTCATGTCCATTTGAATTCAACAATACAAGTAATGATTTATGACAATGCAGTCTCGACTGTAACCTACCCAAACTATTATCTACAAAACCAAGATGATATAAAAACTTAAAATATGATATACAAGAAAGCTTCTTAGGCTCTCATGCACATTTGAATTCAATGATACAAGTAATAATATATGACATAATCAATGCAGTGTCAACTGTCACCAACTTAAAACAATCATCTACAAATACAATAGACAAGAACACCAACTCTGATTTGGAGTCACTTGGATCACTTATCTTACTGATTATGAAATATTTTTTATATCATTTGCCTATAGATCTGTTATGAGGAAAATAACATTATAACATTGATAGTCAAGCCTTTTTCATATTTTTTAATCAATCTTTGGAGCAATGTACAACTGGCCTGAAAAGGATCCTATGTGAAGAACTAGAAGCATGCAATTTTTCATGGAAAGCAAGGATAAATTTTAAACACGTGGTGAATAGTTGGTTGTTCTCTCAAAGCAGAGATTCAATGATCTGCTTCTGTGATAAAGTGAAATTACACAAACCAATTATAAATAATCATTAATTCTTCATGTTTCATAGCAAATAGTTTAAATTGAAATAGATTCAAGGCATCCAAATATGGATTCTATATAAAACTCAAGTGCATGTCACGAGTTATTGATGTTCTTGTACAAGCTCTTTAATAAAAATGTTGGAAATGTGTTTAATGTCATTCTTCTTATTTTCAGAGATTTCTGGATTCGATTGTGTGTGTTTTTTAGCATCGATGTTTCAGATCACACTCTGTGATCCATCATCAGGATGAAGCAAAATAAGAGATGGATTCGGATCCCACTTTCTATTATGCATCTCTTGGTTTGCTTCATCCTGATGATGGATCACGTAGTGTGATCCGAAACATCGATGCTAAAGCACACACACAATCGAATTCAGAAATCTCTGAAAATAATTATGATGGATTGTGGAAATTTGAGATCTCTGGTTATTCTTCTTTTTAAGCAGATACTACCTTAGGGTGTAGCTCTCTGTATTAAGCTAAAATTAAAATGTGTGTATTATAGATGGTGGTATAAGAATCTAATTCCACCACCAATCTCACTGATCCCAGCTATTTGTGCTGGTGTGAAGAGATCCTCATTTTCAGCTAGGTAAGAGCTAAACTCTTCCATTTTGTTGCTGCTGATTCCTTTGTGGAACAGAATCCAGTTTTTTTTTTTTTTTTTTCCATTTTCCCTTTTTTGCCTTCAGCTTCTAAGTTAAAACTAATGCCATGACCTCAATTCATTGTTAGATGCAGACATTAAATTTGTTTTGTCATACTTAATTTGCTGTGTCTGTCTTTGGGGCGGAAGAATTAGTATATAGCTTTAATAGCACTATTGCAGGACACTCTAGTGTTCACATAATTAATTGCCTCAACATAGTTAAGTGAAATGTTAATTAGGTCTACCAAATCCTACTCAAAATAGGTTTTAGGAACTTGTAGGAATGCTATATACTGAAACCAAGCTTCCCATAGTGTTCGCTTTGGTGGTTAGAACCTCATGGCTTTATAATCACCCTTTTCAATAGGTTCGAAGGTTTGCATGTGAATCCACATCGACAATATATAGGTTTAGGTAAAGTAAATCAAAATTTTCCCGTTAGGGCTCTAATCGCAATCACAGGGAATTCAAAGATTGAATTTAAAGCATATTGGCACAACAATCTCTTAGCCAGAAATTCATTCACTTGTAATTATGGCAAATTTGAAGCTGTGAGTGCTTTGTATTGTGTGCATCTCAGTGATGGTTATCTAGAAAAGGTAGCTGTTGGTTCTCATCATCACCAGTGTTTGCAAACTATTCCTCTAGTTCAAGGCCACCTGCTTTCCCCTTTTAATCTCTGCTGGAAATAAACGTTGTATGGTTGTCAAATTTTAGTATTAGATTGACTATTCAGGCCATTCTATTTTGGTGGCTGCTGAACTTCTAGTCATTTTCCTTTTTTTTCAATGAGATCCCTTCTGTCCATTAAAACATTGTTTAAGTTGATAGCTACATGTTTAGAAGTGTCCGCTCTACCAAGTTTTGATTTCCACTTTTATATTTTCTTTGCAGGTAAGTTGCTTTGGAGGAGAATCTCAATCCGATACTGGTGATTATTGGAGGTTAGTTAATTAGTTGTCAGCTCATAGGTGTGTTTTGAATACATCCTTTCCATTCGATGTTGCCTACCAAAGTGTTTATGTATCATTTTCTTATTGTACTTATAGACTTGAGATAGAAGGTAAAGGGAATGTCTGGATGAGAGATCAGAAGATAAGGCTACAACATGTCGATACTGGTGGTTACTTACATAGCCATGATAAGAAATACAGTCGAATAGCTGGTGGCCAGCAAGAGGTGTGTTGTTATTCTGTTAAACTAATATTTTTTTGTGATCAAATAAACATAGGTGTAAAACTATTTCAAGTGATTTTAACTTATGGGCTTTGATTTGTTGAGAGTTATGAACATTCTATATTTACTTCTGTATGGGCTATAACCATACACAGTGGTATCTCTTATAATTGTTGACTTTGCCTTTCATTAGAAATTTAGAAGTTACAAACAAGCATACATATTAAAGAAGGGGTTATTAATATCAGTTGGTCCACTTAAGCTCTGATAAGATGAACATGTCATATTCAATTATGTGTATCATAGAAGAGCAGTCAGACCACCACAGATGCATGATTAAGTACCCGAGAGAAATATGACCGTAAAGTTTAATGGCAGTGTGTGCTTAATGGAAATCTGCATTTTCCTTATTTTTTTATGATGGTTGTCTCAAAGCTTTACATAGGTTTTGCTGAAAATAGTTGTTGCTATTGTCTCCAGCATCCTTCGGTATAAATTGAAGGTGAGTTAGCAGCATTCTTGCTTCAAGTTTTCTACCATCGTAGCAAAACTCTTTCTTGGGAAGAAATTGACAAACAAAAAAAAAATGTTTTTTTTGTTCATTGGGAAAAAATTGGGTTATGGGGAAAGCCTGAAAATAAATGTTGCATAGTTGATAAAAAAATTTGAGAAACCATAAATTTATGTTATAATGTTTTTGCTATTAATCCTAATAAAATTGGCAAACACCATTCAAAAATTGTGTTTACGGATTTAATAAAATTATGTATTTTTAAAATGGAAAAATTGGCACCCAGGTTGAGTGCTGATTATCACAACTTTCAGTACATTTATGCAACTATAGGGTAACATTTCAAATATCCATGAATTTATACTTTACAAATCAAATTAAACACTTTGTGACTTGATGTAGTGCAGTGAGATCTTTGAGCATCTGCAATCTTGCTCTTGCAACAGCATTGCAGATTCAAACGAATTCATTCACTTCCCCCAAGAGAGTGAACATTAGTGTCTGTGTGAGGTTGACATGCTGAGAGCATGTCTATTGTAATGGTAAGGTAGAGATGTATAAACATACTGTGATAATCCTAATTCCTTTCCCTCCAATGATATTTCTGAAACATATTATTGTCACTAAGTTACCCGTTCGGGTTTAGGGTCGGGTACGGGTACAAGAACCCGTACATGGGTATGCGATTTTTTTAGGGGTTTGGGTATGAATAGGTATGTGAATATATATAGAAAAAACAAGGGAAATAATAGAATACTAACTAAATCATTTCATATTATGATACTTGATTATTGATCAGTGCCAAATGCCAAAGATAACTATTAAATGCAAATTCATATTGGAAAAATATTTGATTAAGAATATATATGTACCCAGCAGGTACCCCACAAAAGAACCCCCAATACGAGGCCTGTGGGTACGAACCCGGTAACTACCCTTTTTTTCATGGACAAGTTGATTCAATGAATATAAATACGGGTGGTTCTAATGATATTTGCAACTATAGTATAGGAAGGTTTCTGTGACTTTTTACCCTCTTATTATCACTCAAGAAAAAATGTAATTTATCAATGGGATATTCATATAACACACATTGATTATAATTTTATGAAGTTGAAATAAAAGGACAGTCCATAAATACAAATATGAATCTATGTTTATCTTTTTGGTTTTCAGAGGCTTAGTACAGTATTTGTGAGGAAATGAAATTTGCTATTGCTATCACGATTCAGCTGTTTAGTTTTTGAGTAGAAGTCATTAGCACATGTTTGCTATTGCTGTCACGATTCATTCTGTTGAGTCAAATGATAAACTAAAATGATGTAAACGTCACACTCTATTATGGTAATTTCTGTGGTAAAACTCAATAGCCCATGTTTGCTATTGCTGTCACGATTCATTCTGTTGAGTCAAATGATAAACTAAAATGATGTAAAAGCCACACACTATTATGGTAATTTCTGTGGTGCTAGTGGAGGATGTTGAAATTACATGTCGTCTTGGAAATTGTGAAGCGTATACTGCTTGCATTTCACACTGTCGTACTGTTTGAAAGGATATAAATTTTCTGCAGAGATGAAATTGCTTTGTTCTGTGTCTGGATAGTTTTTTACGGACCATTCAGTATATTATTAACTGAAACTATAATGTGTTCCTACAGGTTTGCGGTATTACAAAGAAAACTGCAGATAATATATGGCTAGCCACAGAGGGAGTCTACCTCCCCGTGTCAAAGAAAAATTAATAGGGCATATGATTATGCAATTAGCATCGAGCAGTAATTGCAGGCAGTTCAATACTGAAGTACACGTAAGAGATGTCAGTTCTCTTTTTGAAATAGAGAAATTGGCGAAATCTATTCAAAGGCATTTTAGCAATATCGTTCTCCATGCTTGACATTTTTACAAGAAATACATAGGAAAGTAGTTTTCTAATGCCACTTTATAAATATTTGTACCCTTCTAAATATAATTTGTAATTTAGCACTACAGTGTAATTGGCAGTCTAGCTAGTTTGGACGTTTTATGCTAAATTCCAGCCTCTAATGCATTCTAAGCAATTTTGTTGTGTGCACAGGCTTGATTTTTGTATTAGAAATCCAGATTATATATCATTGTCTATCTTTATGTTTTTGATCGGTGAACCTAATTTCTTGTTTGGGGAAAGTCAAACGTTATTTTCAACTAACGAGTTAAACTGAGCAGGCAGTCAATTTACGTTACCACGTTCTGCAAGCCAACTAACTATAGCTGCCCTTATATCAAAATTGAACAGAATTGGCACCCAACTTATGTTAAATCCAGCTATCATGGACACATACAGCTTCTTGTATTCATTATCCTTACTATGGTTGTACTCCTCTTTCGCGTTGTATTAATTTGAACATAAACTCATAATTTGTATTTTACTGGAAAACTGTATAAAAGCTCTGCCAATCGTTGGCGAATCATTAGAAATAATCAGCGTCTTGAAGGGCGTTCAAATTGCAGTGGAGATTAAGGACGAGTTCCATGGAATACATGAGAAAGAACCCTTCCATGCCTCGACCTAGTTGTTGAACCTTTCAACATTGTACTTCTCAAAATCATAATCAGTCTCAATAGTTTTTGTAACTTTCTTGGCAAGTCCTTCGAGTAACATTTCAAGGCTACATTGTCAAATATGATACCGCATCAGATGCTTTCTGTCAAGGTGTGTCTAAAAGGGTTTAAAAAAGTGAGATCAATATTTGTAGTATAAGTTATGTTTTATTAGGACTTTAATGTGACATCACATGATTAGTTGCTTTTTAGAACTGACTAATACATTTTATTCAATTATGAGTAGTCATTATCAACAACTCTGGAGTCCCAACTATTGGTGCAATATTGTCAAATAAATCAATGAACGTGTTCTACCCCTACTTTAGTACTATGATCATTAGAAACTATTAACTTACCAACTTATAGTAAAAACTTCCCTTTTTCATAGAAGTGCCATTGTTGACTTGGGATCTTATTAAAAAAGTTACATTAATAGCTATTTCAAGAATAAATTTGTAAATTAAGAAATTTATTTAAAAATTAACCAATTTTATCATATAGAATGAACATAAAAATTGTTACATTATATATATGATTTTTCAAGTATGTCCATTTTTTTAGCATAAATCTACTATGAGGTCCACTCAAGACTTTGAAGCTCAATAGTTCTGAACCCTTTTTATGATTGTATTTAAGCCAGTAACAAATCCTTTTAGTTTGAAAAGATCTGAACCAAAGCTCACTCTTTATTGTTGTTATGTATCGTGTCTTAATGCTCACATTGGTAATTCCTTTAATTCTTAATGCAATGATTATAGTCTTCTCAAAATATGAAATTAATGTCTAAATCAAATCATTATTGGTGTTTGATTTTCAAAATTACGATTTTAAAATTATATAAAGATTTCATATATTACATATAATATGGTCTTTTTTTGTTTTCATCTAGCTTCTAGTTTATTTTTGTTATACGTATAATCTTCATTTGTTTAGAAGTTATCCCTACATTTAGTATTCATCTGAGATTTTATATATAATCTTCATTCATTTATAAGTTATTCCTACACTAATTATTTATCTAAGATTTTGTTTGCTATATATATGATCTTCATTCATTGAGAAGTTATATCAACACTTAGTATTTATTAGGGATTAGCCAAACATGAATGAGAAAAAGAAAGAGGCGACTTTATGTACATGTCCGCTTTGGACATTATCAATATGTTGTGATTAAGCTCAAATGCAAAAAAATAGTGTGGTTGTTGATTTAAAAGTTGTCTTTCACATCATATACATGTTGTGAAAAGCTCGAAGGAAGTACAAGGTAATTGACCTAATCTAGTGGATTGAGAGATAGATAGGTAGCTATATTGACCTTGCAAGATTGAGTTGTACCACTCAACAATCTAATCCCTAACTTGATCGATAGGTGAAGCGAGGTTGACTCTTAACAATATAACCCAAAGGCATCAAGTGAACAACACCACTAAGACATGGGGGCCAAGTTTTGTAGATCATCAACGTCTTATTAATAGCATAGGTGCTATAAAAAAAAGACAAAAAAAACAAAAAAAAACACAATAAATGATACACTAGCACAAAGGCCAGTAGACCCTCAAGAGTGGGAAGGTCACTCAATTACCACATGTGAAGAAGGGAGTTTGAAGAACCATTTTTCTTGTGCTGTCGAGGACAATTGATCAGATGATGTGATCTGTAGGGTACCTCCCAATGAAAGGAGCATAGGTAGAAGGTGAGGAATGTTTCACATGGCTAGAGGTATCACAACGGTATGAGCAAGAGTGGTATTCTAACGATTCACAACAAGGGCATGATCCAGATTTGTAGTAGGAGCATCACTAATAGACCCACTCTTGAGTGTTTTGGTATGGTGGGTGCTAGGGTCCCTTATGTAAAGCCATCTTTCTACTATTGATGGATGAAGCTTTACTCATGTTTACAAATTTCTTGCTACGCTTTCTTTGAAGGGTAAATCTCATCATCTTGCTTGTGGGTTTCTACCAATGTTGCAAGTTGGGGTATAGATTTGCCAATCTTTGGCCTTCTATATCAGATATTTATCGATATGTGATGGATTCTTGATGAGGTCACAACTCAAGGCAAAGAGGGAACAAACATAGGAAAGGAAAATTCTATTATCTCAAATGAGAAATTATTACATACATTGCAATCTGAACAAATCCAACCATATGTCCTATGAGATACAATGTTGTCAAATTTTAAAGAAAAAACTTTCTTATGAAACCTTCTCCCAAACTCCCCAAACACTACCCTTTCACCATCACGATGGACCTTAAATAACCTATTTTAGGTTTCAGGATAAGAATAAAAGTTACATTTTGAAATTTGGCGATAGTGAGCCAAAATAGAGGATCTAAAATCGAATTAGAAGTTAGTGTGAAAAATAGAAAGTTCTAGAAAAGTGGTCCAACTTTTGGGAAGCATTACTTTTGATCTAGGACTTCAATTGACAAACTGTTTACACCATAAGAAATCTCTACGAGTTCTCTATAAGGCTATGGTCAACATGCAAATGTCCTTTTTTTGGGACGATATGAGACTATTTAGTGCCTCAAATCTGACTTCAAAGATTCTTCAGGAGGTCTTCAGAAACTTAAAATTACACTAACTTTCAAATGGTGAAGCATTTTGACCTGATGTAGTAGGAGCATGACCCAAATTTGCAATAGGAGCATCACTAATAGACCCACTCTTAAGCTTTTTGGTAAGGTGAGTGCTAGTGTCCCCTATGTAAAGCCATCCTTCTACTACTAATGGATGAAGCTTTATTCATGTTTCCAAATTTCTTGTTACAATTCCTCCAAAGGGTAAATCTTATCATCTTGCTTGTGGGTTTCTACCAATGTTACAAGTTGGGGTGTAGAATAGCCAATCTTTGACCTTCTATATTAGATATTAATCAATATGTGATGGATTGTTGGTGAGGTCACAACTCAAGGCAAAGACGGAACAAAAAAACAAAATAGAAAAGGAAAATTCTATTATCTCAAATGAGAAATTATTACATACATTACAATCTAAACAATCTCGACCATATGCCATATGGGATACAATGTTATCAAATCCTGGAGAAACTTTCTCAGAAAACCTTAATTCCAAAGAAAATTTTTCTCACAAAACCTTCTCCCAAACTCCCCAAACACTACTTTTTCACCACCACAATGGGCCTTAAATAACCTATTTTATCAAGACAAGAACAAAAGATACATTTTGAAATTTGATGATCGGGAGACAAAATAGAGGATCTAAAATTCAATTTAGAAGTCGGTGTGAATAATAGAAAGTTCCATAAAAGTGGTCCAACTTTTGGAAGTATAACTTTTGATCTAGGACTTTGATTAATAAATTGTTTACATCATCAGAAAGCTCTATGAGTTCTCTACAATGCTATAGACAACCTACAAATGTCCTCCATTTTTTCGAGACTATATGAGACTATTTAGTGCCTCAAATTTAACTCCAAATATTTTTTAGGTCTTCATAAACGTAAAACTGCAATAACTTTCAAAAAATGAAATATTTTGAGCTGATTCTTTTTTCAAAGTGCTTAAGATTTCAATATCTTATAGGGACCAAATTTCTTCATCTTTAACTTGTAGATACCTGCCGGAAATAGATAATTCCTTAACTACACCATAACCCGATCCCCAACTTGTAACTCCTTATGGCTTTTCTTTTGATCTACCTTAGCCTTATATTGCATGTTCATTTTGGCGATATGTTCGCACACTTCCTCGTGTAGGTTCTTGACATGCTCAACGAAGTTCCCTGCCTCTCACTAGTATTGCCTTCTTGATCCATCTTTCTTAGTTCTAGTGTAATCCTTAGACTACCCCCATCAACAATTTGGAATGGTGACCTACCAATACTTTTATTCACAGAATTATTGTAAGCCAAATTTTCTTGTCGTAGAATCAAGTCCCATCCCTTGGGCTTATCGCCTACTAGCAAGTTACGTAGACTCTTGTTCACTACTTCATTTTGTCCATCAGTTTGTGGGTGATGTGTAAAGCTGAACCTCAACCCTTTCTTCAATTTCTTCCATAAGGTTCTCAAAAAATACCCAACAAAATTGGTATCATAGTATGAAATTATACTCTTTGGAAGACCATGTAACTGTATCACCTCTTTGAAGAGTAAATTAACAATATGAACCACATCATGGGTCTTGTAGCAAGGAATGAAAAGAGCCATCTTTGAAAACCTATCAACGACCATAAATACTGAATGGTTCCACTTTCTGTCCTCGATAAACCAAGAACATAATCCATACTTATATCTTCCCAGGGCCTTGATGGAAGAGGAAATGGTCGATAGAGTCTTATATCATGTCTGACACCTTTAGCTATCTGACACACTCAACATCTTTGGACAAACTTCTTCACATCTTCTAACAACTAAGGTAAAAAATAATGTTCACATGTAATGGCAACGATCTTATCTCAAACAAAGTGTCCTACCATTCCTCCATTATTTATCTCTATGATCAAATCCTTCCTTAGGCAACCCCTTAGAATGCACATGTTACTCCCTTTGAGTAACATACCATCTTGGATCATGTAGTTTAGCCACCTTGTCCTATCTAGAGTAACAGGTTCCTTGCAAGTCTTCTAAGCCTCTACAAAATCAGGATCCTTAGGATACAAAGTCTTGAGTTCATTAACTTAACCATCTCAATTTGCATTTCTATTAGCAATATTTGCCTCTTGCTTAAGGCATTTGCAACCCTATTAGATTCTCCACTTCTATGCTTCAAAACAAATGTGTATCTCTGTAAAAACTCTACCCATTTCAAGTGCCTTTGATTCAATTTATTTTGGCTATTCATGTATTGTAATGCTTGATCATTAGTATACACAACGTTTTTTTTCACAATAGATCATGCCTCCATTTATTTAATGCCTAAACTATTGCATATAACTTATGGTCATAAACATAATACTTCTTCTTTGCATAATTTAATTTCTCATTGAAATATGCAATAGACCTACCTATTTTGTTCAATACAACTCCAATGTCATTTGCCACTCTCACAATGCACTTGGAACACTTTGTTGAAATTAGAGTGCTAACATAGGTTCTTTGTCACCTTCTACTTCACAAATTCAAAACCCCTTGTAGCTCCTGCAATCCATTTGAACTATTTTCCATCCTTCTCATTCACTCATTTATGGGTGGACATGTACTACTAAAGTTTCTAATGAACTTCTTATAAAAACTAGCCAAACAATGGATACACCTTACCTCAGTAGAAGACCTTGGGTATGACATTCTAGGATAGCCTTCACCTTCTTTGGGTCAATTTTGAGACCATCAGGTGAGACAACAAACCCACAGTAAACTAATTCCCTTATTAAAAAGCCACACTTCTTCAAACTAACCAAAAGTTTCTCATCCCTTAACTTCTCAAAGACTCCATGAATATGCATTAAATGCTCATGTAGTGCCTTACTAAAAATCAAAATATATTCTAAATACATAATAACAAATTTTTTCATAAATTTCTTCAGCACCTCATTCATGAACCGCATGAAGGTTCCCAGTGCATTAGTTATCCCAAAGGCCATGACTAACCACTTATACAAACCTTCCATTATCTTAAATACAATCTTCAAATTATTGCCCTCTCTGATTCAAATTTGGTGATACCCATGCTTGAGGTTTATCTTCATGAAGTATTGAGCTCCACTCAAGCAATCCATATGATCATCCATCCTTGGTAGGGAAAACCTGTATTTGATGGTTATCTTATTTATGGCCCTAGAGTTTGTAACACCCTGTCAGGGAACCCAAAAGAAATTAACCAAAAGTTTCATTAAGTTTTCCAAGCAATTTTTATTTTGAAAGATAATAAACAACAACAAAAATAATATAGCGGAAGCAATAACATACACATAAGCACATGCCATAAAATAGATTACAATTCTTAAGGGTCCCATGATGTTGAATCACATTTAAGTTTAATTAATACTAAAACCAATATATAACATACCCAAATTAAAGAATAACTACAGGAATAATTCCAATTAAATAATATACAATTACAAGATGCCACTTAGCAATAATCATAATGCACAATCATCCACTATACAGGTCACAGGGTATGAAAGATTGAAAGAATATGCATCATAAAATATATTACATCATCTCTTAAGATCTGTGGAATTAAATACAATACAATAGGGAATAATAATCCAATAGAAATACAAGATCACATAGAATGGAACATCTACAAAAGCACTTCCAGCAACGACATCCAACTGTCGTATCTCAAATGACCATAAATCACACATCAGTTCTTAAACAAGCATCAGTTAGAAAAATGCCATGTGTATCCTTCTCTTCTCATTAGTCTTGTTTTGCTCCAGCCTTTGGTGGATGACATGCTGACTCATCAACATTCTACTCATTATGCTAAGAGTCTTGATAAGGAGATTTCTCCACTTTCTCCGGGTGAAATTTCTATAGGTTACTAGTTATTTTGCTAATGTACTAGTAAGTGGTATGTATTGGCTTTTGATATCAATAGTCTATTCTTATCGAGTTGTAAGTGGACTATTTGATATCTTTTTGTAGAAGATCATCACCCTTGTTTTACTACTTTTATTATAAAAAAATAACAATATTATTTTTGGATGTTTGAACTTTAACCTACTAAAATTTTTATAATCACATCGTCATAATTTTTTCTTTTAAATATTATTTTTAAAATCATTTATAAAAATAAAATAATAAAAATCTACCTTCTAAAGATCTAATTTTTACCATTACACAGACTACAAAAATCTCTTTTCCATATAATGACATTTTAGTTTATAATCCTAGCCACCTTTAATAATTACAAAATAAAAAAGAAGAGAGAAAAACCCAACAAAAATTATTAACCCGAGATCTATATGCACTAACTTTTAGCCTTGGCATAACTTGGAAATTCTCCACATTGCTCTTGAATAAGATCCTAGCCAACTTATATTTTTTTGTTCTATCAATTAAAAGGATGTACCTAAATATGTATATAATCACTTTTAATAAATGACACAAAATACTTTTCTGGCCGTGTAGAAAGAATTTAAACTCTCAGTACATCTATTCAATTTATCGGCTGTTTATTTTATTTTTGTAGACAACTCATCACTAAATTAGAATCAGCACATCGATCAAAATCCATGCACTGAAGTCAATACATCAACTACAGTCTCTGTATTAGAGTCAATGCATCATTTATTTCTAGTATAAATCCTAAACATAAAGTCTTTAGAGAGGATATTCCAAATATATTATTGGAAGACAGATCTGAGAAAAGGATTGAAATCAATTTCAAATTGACAAGTTGAATGCAGACAGAGATTTGAAAGATCGTTGCAGAGGAACACACACAATTCTTTGGAGCCCAAATTTCTTTGACAAAGATTTTATGAAGATAATAATCAATTTAGTGAAAGCCCATTTCAACATGATCTGTCCCGTCAGTTGGGTCGAAAATTCAGAATGCATCAAATCATATTTCGTACTGATATGATGTAATTTGGATGTATTTATTCACTTTGTTTTCTGTCCATGTCAGAGAGAGGAGAATAAGAGGAAATTAGTTGTATTTCATTCATTAACACCAACGAGAAGACTGCATAAAACATGTGGCATTGAAAAGGACTGGTACGGTTTAATTCATCCATGCCTCTGATGATGAAAAATCTCTGCACCATCCCGCGCTGCTTTGAAAAAATTTCATTGTATGATTCTCTAATGTACGGCGGCATGTGGTGTTCTGTTTTTTCAACTATTGATACATTGGGTACGCTTTGACAGATGAGAGCTAACACATAATACCTATGAGAGATGCAAATGATGGGAAGTCTCTCTTAAGAAGTTTTATGTCCAGGGCACTTGTATCACATTGTTGTTATCTTCCAAACAAAACGTATAGTTTATTAGTTCTAGAGACTAATGTTTTAGGCGTTCCAGATAAAAGGCATCAAAGATTAAAATAGAAGCTAAACATGATCTTTTTTCAGATTCATGAAAATACAGTGAAATTTCTTTAAATTTTTTGTTATTTTCGATCACAAAATATGCAGATCATGAAGATGAAATGCTGAAAATTTCAAAAAATTTCATTGTTTTTTCATTTTTTTGAAATTTAGTCAATGATGCAATTTGTAGGGAGGATAGCTGCATCCTTATAGTTTGCTACTATTTATTTTTTAATTTATTTTTCGTCCAATATATTTTTTTTATGACTGGCATATGAATTGTTTTTTGCTGGGGTTTTAAAAATTTATGATTTATTTTAATTTTCTAGCCAATCAAAATATCAAATTTAATAATAAAACTATTAGCTATATAAGAAAGCAAGAAAGTATATTATGCGTAAAATCCTACTTACTAGTCATGTTTACGTATCTTCTTGTTGGGTGTCTTGTAAAAGTTGCTATTGTCAATTTACCCAACTCATCGACAATTTCTTATGGTCTAAATGGGGAAATAAAAAAAGAATGCCTACTACTTCCTGACAGCATTACATTCAGCCTAAGGAAAAAGGAGGACTAGGAATCATTGATCCATACACAAAAAGCGTTTGCTTAACTTTTAAGTGGATAGTCAAAGCTTTGGAGGGTGATGCTCCTTGGAAGAAATTAATTAGATTTCAGATTCAAACAACGTTTGTTGGTAGTTCTTGGGGGACGATTAGCTACAAAGATAAGATTCTCTTAATTCCATTCTTCAAAACTTAAGGATTTGCACCCTTCAATTTCATATGGGGAGCTTGACAGATCACTTCTACAAAATTAATCTGGGTTGACCAGTCCCTTAGTCATGGGCTAAGTTTCCCTTCTTCCTCTATTTGGTGGAATAGGTTGGTTCAAGAAGATGGCAAGCCATTAAGTTCTATCCGAAGGTTCAAAGGTAAACATCTTTTTAAGAAAGGTATTAAAACTTTCTAAGATTTATAGGACCCCTCCACCTTTAATTGGAGATCATGGCCTCTCCTTAAATCACACTTCTACATCTCAACTTATGATAAACAGATAGTTCTTGATATTCAACAGCTCGTGTGTCATGAACTTTTTAGCTTGTTTTCATTGGATTGTCATGCAAACTTCTTGAATGACTGGAGATGGCCTAATGCTTGTGGCATCTGCTTCTTCCCCCTTTGAACCATTTACGAACAACTCCTACCCCATATTTCCATGTCATCTTGTCTTAATTGCAAATGAAAGTGCTCCTTCCTACGATCCTAAAGGAATAAACTCAACCTCCCAATCTAGAAGTCTAAAGACAATGCACAATCTCAACTTCTAGCATGGAAAGTCCTTCATGTTAAGCCACCTATTGGCAATCGCCTTAAATTTGTTTATCCTTTGCCCACTTTTCCTTTCTATGCTAAATAAAAAATAATTAAACATGCATTTTGGTTATGTAGTCATGCTCGCAACTTATGGCACTCTTTGTTCGCTGACTTGCCTGCATTATTCCCTCGACCTTGGTCTTGGAAATCAACTCTCCTCAGTGCTTCTTCTTCCTTTGACCATGTTTCCCACACTTACAGACAAGTTATTATCAAATGCCTTTGGAAATTTCATTGCAATGTTGTATTTGCTCACACTATTTTTCCATTGCACATAGAAGTTCAAATGACATGTGAAAGTTTATATCTTTAGTTGAGCAATATGCAAACAAATTGGCCTAACATTTCACAAGATGATACATTTCATATTCTCCGTCAGCAAATGTGCATATACATTAAAAACAACAAAGATACAAGCTTATAATTTTCAGCCTTTGAAGACTGCACAAGATGGAGTATACTGCATTCATTGGTATTGACAAGCCAGTTTGTCATCGTTATGTTTCACATAATTTCCTTTTCATTATCTTACGCTGGATGTATGCAACTTATGTGAAACAAAATCAAGAGTAAGCTAGTGTTCTCATAGATGTTTGGTTGTAGAAAATTTTGTTCACTATCCACTAGTTTCTTTGACTAGTTCAACAACTCTTATTTCAAAGCAGTTTGACCATAATTATGTTTTTGGGTTTAAACTATTTAAAAATATATCCCTTATCTAAACCTTTTTTTATATTGATTCTATTTCGTCCACTTTTCGTACAAATTAGCATATATCTATTTTCTAGATTAATATTATACAAATTAGTGTTTTAAAAAAGTGGAACTTTTTATTTGGAATCATATGTATAAACCATAAAATTTGAAGGTGATATTTCTTTATTGTATGAGGAAGTTTTTTCCCCATCAATATAAAAGAAACACATGTCAAGTGGAGAAAAGAATAAGTATACACATAAATCTAGTTGCATGCATGCTAAACATAATGTTAACTCCTCCCGTGTGATCATAGGTTTTTAATAATAAATTATCTAGGATCCCTATTAATTAACATACCTCCTTTGTTTTTTACTGCATAGAAAAAATCACTTTATTTGTTTCATAAGCACTAAAATGATAATTTTCATGTCGCACTTATTCTTCCTCCTTTGCATATAAGTGGACTAAGCTATTTAATGAATTTGAAGTCACCTCTAAATAAAGTCATCACCAAAATCCAATGAGTATCATGGTTTCATTTTTCTGATCTTCATGCCAACCCATTAGGCTTGATTGTCTTGGTCACATACATATGATAATATAAAAAGTAAACTCTTCCTATATATTTATGTAACTGTAATATTCACCAATTTAATCATTATATCCATCTTCTTAGAAATATTTGAAACATGATTAAACATTGTTATTAAATAATCTGCAGAACACAATCCCTATTTTTTAACATTAGGCATGGACTCGAGCTATAACATAAATCTTGTTAGTTTTTGAAATTTAGAAAAAATAACAAATTGTTATCAAATTTTCAGGATGAATTCTTTATGATCTGAATGGTTTATGGGATATTCTATCATAAACTTAGCCCACTTCTTTATTTTAATTTTAAACCATATTATTAATATTTTATGTTTAAATCAAATATATTGTAATTAGTATTTGATGATAGTGGAATTACATGAGCAAATTGTTTGTTTTTGTCGCTTGGTATCATTTATTTTGATTATAGCTAGATGAGACTATTTAAGTGTGTTATAAATTTAATCTTTAAGTGACAAATTATAGTGTCTATTTCTTATATGTAGCTTAGAAATATTTTAATCAAAGTCTTAATTATCTATATGGTGGTGTAATGTGCTTTCTTTAAATATGGAATGACATGTTTCCTCATTAGGGGTGTGAGTTGTTTATTTCTTTGTCTTTTTGTTATATGCTATCAATTATGTTGGTTATAGTTAGTTCAAAATATCAATTGTGCTCAACATTTTATCATTTAAGTAATATATTAGTTTTTGTAAGTTTTGTCATCTAGAATATTTCTTAAAGGTTCAGTTATTTTTTAATGGTGTAATATGTTTCTTTTAAATATGGTAAGACATGTTTTAATCAATAACACATCAAATTTCCATTATAGTAAATAGACTATTCACACAAACAAATGGGGGGACCCAAGGTCATCCCTTAAGAGTCATATAATTAGTGTCCAAATATCAAAATACACATGGGGAGAACTTAGAACTAGAAATGTGGGTAGAGCCCAAAGAGTTAACAGTAAAAATACATCTTAAGTGGCAAGATAAACAATAGTAGATATCAGTGGAGGATTTGTGTTATCCAACTTACTCCATACATTTGATGGGGTTGAGGTGATGTGAAGGAGATACCATCCCTCATCGGTAGCAACCATCTCTCTATATTTGTCTTCTCATGTGGGCGAGATTGCCAACACCAACCCACAAAGGTATTTGGAAGATTTGGGGCACCCACCATCTTTGTTGAAAGCTGAATAGCCACTGTCATAGCCATTAGATGTCCTTTCACCCTTGAGCTCCAACTACAGGAAATGCTCTCATGCAGTGGAAAGGTGGAGTGCTAACTACAAAAACCACTCCCAGTATCAAATTGGGGATGTGAAGTCTAGATTGCAGGGCTTTGAGAATGCCACTTCGTCCATGCTAGCGGTTGTGGGGAAGATATTAGTCACAAGATCTAGAAACCATGTGAGGTATATTCCCTCAATGCTCTAGAAGATCCTAGTAGTGGGAGCCACCTTTAGTGCTACTTTATTTTCCTAGACTTGGATTTAGAGCATCACATTATTACAAATACATGCTTTAGTAAAAAGTGAAATATGTATATCAATAGAGTTGTGTGAAAAAAAAACATCCTTCCTATCTTTCCATAAAAAAAGAAAGGATTTCACCCTAAAAGCATACCAAACTTGGGTAAATTTGAAGGGAATATGAGGCCAAACCTTTAGCCTTAGAGAGCCACATGTTAGGAAAATGATTTTGGCCAAAAAGGGAAAAAGAAAACATGAATTTAACTCAACAAATTCTAAGCATTATAGGAAAACCAAAAGAGATGTTTGAAAGTCATTTTTTTCCCACTAAATCTAACTCATATATCATGAATTTAACTCCACAAAGTCAACTATTAATATATTGTATAGGCTTTGACAAATGGAGAGCTACCACATATTAGCTTATAGAGATTAAAATGATGTGAAGTCTCTTTTAAAGAGAAGTTCAGGGAGGAGGATACTTGTTTTACATTTAAACCATATTAATATTTTTATATTTGGGTCAAATATAGTGTAATCAGTATTAGATGGTAGTGGAATCAAATAAGTGAATTGTTTATTTTTATTGTTTTGGTTAATTTTGTGTCATTCATATTAGTTTTAGTTAGATTTAATTGTTCACGTGCATTAATAATGTAATCTTTATGTGAAAAGTTATAGTGTCTATAATTCGTGTCACTTCAAAATATTTTAATCAAAGGATTGACCATTTATATGATGATGTAATGTATTTTATTAAAATTTATGGTATGCCATGTTTCTCATTAGGGGCTTGAGTTGTTTGTTTCTTTGTGTCTTTATGTTCATATGGTATTATTTATGTTCGTTATAGTTAGTTCAATACATCAATCGTGGTCAACATATTATGTATCTGAGTGACATATTAGTTTCTATGAGTGTTTTCATATAGAATATTTCTTAAAGGTTTGGTTATTTTTTAATGGTGTAATGTGTTTCTTTTAGATATGGTAGACCATATTTTATAATCAATATTACATCAAATTTTTATTAATACTAAATGTAATACATTATTCACAAAAAATTAGGGGGACCCAAGGCCACTCTTCAAGAGACATACATGTAGTTTCTAGAGATCAATATACACATGGGTAGATATAGGAACTAGGAATGTGAGTAGAGCATAAAGAATTGACAAAAAAAAAAAAACCACTCAATTGGCAAGACAAATAATAGTAGGAAATTCCAAAGGACTTATGTCATCTGACTTACTCCATACATAAGTGGGGTTGGGGTGACATCAATAATATACCAATCCTCATCAATACCAATCTCATCTCCATCTTTGTCTTCTCATGTGGGTTTTTTTAATCAATAGTACATCAAGTTTTCATTAATACTAAATATAATACATTATTCAAAAAAAAAATAGGGGGACCCAAGGCCACTCCTCAAGAGTCATACAAGTAGTTTCTAGAGATCAATATACACATGGGTAGATATAGGAACCAAGAATGTGAGTAGAGCCTAAAGAGTTGATAAGCTGAAAATAACAACTCAATTGGCAATAGAAATACTAGTAGGAAATGCCAAAGGACTTATGCCATCTGACTTACCC
This sequence comes from Cupressus sempervirens, assembly GCA_028749045.1. NCBI lineage: Eukaryota > Viridiplantae > Streptophyta > Pinopsida > Cupressales > Cupressaceae > Cupressus > Cupressus sempervirens. The sequence continues at coordinate 1,017,973,833 of CM053787.1, read as the reverse complement.
CATACATTAGTGGTGTTGGGGTGACATCATGAAGATACCAACCCTCATCAATACCAATCTCCTCTCCATCTTTGTCTTCTCATGTGGGTAAGATTGCAAACACCAACCTACCAATGATTTAGAAGACTTGGGCCACCCACCACATTTATCAAAATACAAATATCCATTTTCATCTCCATTAGACAACCTTGCACCCCCCGTACTCCAGCCAAAGGAAAATACCTCATGTAGTGGAGAGGTGGAGTGTTAATTGGAAACACTAGTCCCAACATCGAATTGGTGATGAGGAGTCTAGACTGTAGGGATTTTACAATGCCACTTTGGCCATGCTAATGATAATGGAGTAGAGACCAACTGCAATCTTTGGAAGTCATATGGTGGGCATTCCCCTAATTCTCTAGAAAAATCTAGAGGTGGGACACCTTTAGTGCCACTTTATTTACCTAGACTTTGGTTCAAAACATCTCATTATTGTATATACAAGCTTTACTAAAAAGTGAAACATGTATATTAATAGTCATTGAAAATAAAACAACATTTCTATCTTTCCATAAAAAAGATGATCTTTGTTAGCATGAATGTTGATGATACTACCTTGGAGTAGTATTCTAAGCATTGGAGAGTATTGACATGTTGCATTCATGATTGTGTTTGTCATTGATGTCAACATAACACAGTTTCTATAAAGATTAGTTGAGTAATAGACAAAGATCTTGATGTTATGGACAATGGTTTGATTGTCTAGCGATGCACAAATATGAACATGTTTGGCACAGTGCTCTAATGACATGGTCAAGTGCACAAAGTTTGAGTCAAAGACATATGTAAGTTGCACATGATTTATAGAGAGTAGTTCAAAGACAGAGTATTGAAAAAAAAATTCCTGATGTTTGTTGGCTATCTTACATTTGGGATGTAATGAAGAGCTGCGTAGTCAAACAATGACAAAGGACAGTCTACTGAAGATATTAGTATTGCACATGTAAAATTTTGTATATACTATGAACCAACAATTCTATTGTAATTGTAATTAATTAATTATCTTATTATAATTAATTGGGAAAACCTCAAGGCTGACTCAAAAAATTATTATGAAGATATGGTATAAAGGAAAACTGTTATCCTTGATTGTAGTACGTATTCAAGTATTGTGATCATTGTATGAAGTGAGAAATGTAAAAAGGAGCAGAGTGCTTACTGAACACATGTAAGTAATCCAAGGGATCATTGGATGTGAGATTTGTGATCTGGTTACAAAATCAGAAGGAGTAGAGGTCCGATTGACATGACAAAGAAAGAGGAAGGAACAATACAATACCATTTTATTATTCCACAAGGAATAACAGAAAGATCATTTAGACAGTGGGTTCATTGGTCTTTCCCTTGAAGCTATTTGGGCAGTGGGTCCAACTATCTTCCACAACTCCTAATAGGGTTGGCATAACTCCTAATAGGGATTCAAAGTCTCCTAACAGGGACTCATATGTATTGAATGTATTCATAGACTCCTAACAAGGTCCATCCTCTAACAAGGAAAATCTATATAAGTACATCATCTTGTGGGTACCATCCCCACTGGGGTTTTCCCTCTGATCAAGGGTTTCCCTAATTAACATATCTGATGTTATTGTGTATGAGTATCTTGTTGTAGTTTCAATTTATATTACTCATATGGTTAAGTTTGTTTAAGGTTGATAATTTTGATATTAGTTGGATAACTAATTCACCCCTCTCTCAGTTATATCAATGGACTATATATTCTAACAATCTCCATCCTAAACACATGTAAATTTGGTTAACTTTGAAGAGAATGTGAAACCAAACCTTTGGCCTTAGAGATCCATACATGAAGAAAATGGTTTGGGCCAAAAGGGATAAAATAAATCATGGGTCTAACTCCATAATTTTCAAGCATGATGGTGAAACCAAAATAGACGTTTGAAAGTCTTTGGTTTCCAACTAAAAGGGAAAGGGGTTGAGGAATGCCCATATGCCGAAAGAAAGAGTCCAAAGGCAATCCTTTGAAAATAATACAACATGGACTGGGTTAGCTTAGGCTTAATAGTAGTAGACCAAATACTATAAAGCTATTGTTTCTAATGAAGTGAGGTGATTGAAAAAGCCATTGAATTCACTATTGTATTTTTTGGTTTATAATTTATTAATTATACTAAGAGGGGAGTGAATCAATATAATATGAATAACTTGAAGATTTTAACAATTAACCTATCTACTCAAAACATACCTCTAGATATACCAATCAGTAGATGAACAATATAACAATATAATCAAATAACATCTATTTATCTCATGGAAACTTGATTAAGGTGAAAACCACGGTCGTGAGGTGGTGTCCACTAAGTTTGCACCCTTCTAGAGTCATTATCACACTCATTCTATTAGGGTTGACTAGGTCACCCTTGATGCATCAATGGTGACCAAGTCACCCCTAATCATCCAATTTGGTCCTAAGAGATTGCCAAACGACTTTAGGGTTTTGTCAATTGTGTAGTTTTAGGCCCAAATTCGATAATTTTAATCCATTCGGATCATTGTAACAATCATAAAAATAGATTCTAAAGGTATGTTCTCTACCTTCTTTTTCTTTTCAATATATTTAACTATATCTATCTCTAGCTTATCATAACATCTAGGGTTTTTGTTGGTGTAATTAAGTATTTACTAATTACACTTTACTTAAGTTTACTTAGATTAATGCATTAGCATATTAGTTGTCATGTAGACACCTAGGAGTTTGCATATTTATATGCGTTTTCATGTAGACAACATAGTAGTTTGCACTCCAATTGAGCACATGTTGTCTACTACATCTCTTTATGAGATACACTTTTGCATTTTTATCCTCTCATTATTGCATGTACATTTATGCACAATGGAGGATAATCCACTCTTGGTGGACATGTTCTTTCTTGGTATGCTTATCTCTTTGCTGACTCCTAGTCATATCCGTTACCTTTATATAAAAGGCACTTCTATGTTGTATTCATCCAATCATCAATATATCGAATCATCAAATATCCATTCTCATTTGATCATCATTTGTCTCTCTTGTGCTATCTTCTGAGCTTCTTGATCTTGGTGTTGAATTATTGCCTTAGATGAATTCTTACATGGTATCAGAGCTATACCAAATTCTTACATGGTATTAGAGCCATAGGAATTTCATTGCATAGTCATTGGAGAGATTTTTTTTGCATGTCAAGATTGGAGCTTGCTGGTGCAAATCAGATATTGGTATCACATTTAGAAGGTCCAAAAACCCCCAAATCGACTATTATTTTATCAAAATCAAACATCCAAGGTGAATTCTAGAGTCATTTGATTTTTGAAGTTGCAATGACGATGATTCAAGAAAAATAATTATAGAGGTGATTTTCAAACAACAATATCTCCCTCATATAGACTCCTTTTTTTGAGCTTTTTTTTTTGTTTCGGGGTAGAATTTCATGATCTACACATTGGTGCATGTTGTTTGTGATCTCTGTTCCTAATTTTTTTTGAAAATTGCCAATCGTAATTTTTACAACTTTAGAGGCTTTGTTCAGGCTCATATGGACACATATTCAGGTGCTATTTTTTTGAAAGTGCATAATTTTTTTCTACTTTCTAGATCTGGTATCAATTTGGAGTAATTTTGAGTGGACATAGTACTTTCAACATTTGGTCATTTTTGGCCTATTTTAGCACTTGTAATTAATTAGATCCTTGAGAGGTCTTTTGTCTTATCTTGTTGAGTCATAGATAGCTTCATATTTTCAGTTGTAAATATTAAAAATTAGAGTTCCACTTTGGCCCAAAATTGGCAAGTGGCTATTGTACCCACACTAAATATAAAGTGCCAAATCATCTCTTTCAGAGGGGTTCTTTGATTGAGTAATTTGAGGGGGTGTCTTGTGTTCTTGTTCTCTTTCTCTCTTGTGATTTTTTTAATTTTGCATCATGTGTTCACCTAAAACTCCACTTTTAACTTCACACAATTATACTACATGGAAAGATATTGTATGGAGTATACTAATGGAAAAAGGTTTAAATCTATATGTTGATGGTACAATTGTAAAACCCACTGATGCTAATGTACAAGTTGATTGGAAAGTTAAAGACAACTAGGCTTTAGGAATTATTAGGAGTTGTGTTCATAGAGATCTCATCTTCCACATTTCCAGCTTTAAGGATGCCAAGGGTGCTTGGGAAAAACTTGAAGGGTTGTATGGTAAGGTGGATGAGGAAAAGGGATTCTAAATTGAGGATGATCTACTACTATTGGATCCTAAGAATTTTGACACAATTCAAGACTATCTCAACAAAGCCAATGAATTGAGAGCACTACTTAAGGATTGTGGTAATCCCATGAAGGATGATAGATTGATTCATCACATCTTGAAGAGGCTACCTTCAGAGTATGCATCTTTTTTTTTGAGTTACAACACTCACAAGTTGACCATGGGAAGTGCCTTCACTAAGCCTTCATTTGAGGCATTCTATATTGAGGGGGGACTACCTTATCTCCTTTCTTCTTCTACTTCTTCTCTCTTATGGGGGGACCTTTTCCTCTTTTGGGATTGTGTTCTTCTCATACTTCTATATTGTATATACATGATGTATGTTGTAATCGGGGGGTGTTAATTACTCCATCCATCCATGCATTTTTTCTTTTTCATCTCTCTTTTTGGGGGAGGGTTTTTCCCATGAGATTTTCTCTCTTTCTCCACTTTATGAGAGCTTGCATTATTTTTTAAATTTTTTACATGGGTACCTAATATGGCCTAGTAGCCGGGATCCATATTGCATTATCATATAGCTTTTATGAGCTTAAGTGCATTCTCCTAAGTTGCACTTAAGGGGGGGTCTTAGTGTAATTAAGAATTTACTAATTACACTTTACTTAAGCTTACTTAGGTTAATGCATTAGTATATTAGTTGTCATGTAAACACCTAGGAGTTTGCATATTCACATGAGTTTTCATGTAGACAATAGAGTAGTTTGCACTCCAATTGAGCACATGTTGTCTGCTACATCTCTTTATGAGATACACCTTTGCATTATTATCCTCTCATTGTTGCATGTGCATTTATGCACAATGGAGGATAATCCACTCTTGGTGGACATGTGCTTAGATGGTATGCTTATCTCTTTGCCGACTCCTAGTCATATTAGTTTCCTTTATATACAAGGTACTTCTATGTTGTATTCATCCAAGTATCTGATATCCAATCATCTGATATCCATTCTCATTTGATCATCATTTGTCTCTCTTGTGCTATTATTGAGCTTCTTGATCTTGGTGTTGAATTATTGCCTTAGACAAATCTTATATGGTATTAGAGCTATACCAAATTCTTACAGTTTTAAAGGATTTGGTTATCTTTTCCTCTATTCTTCCTTAGACCTAGTTTGCGTTAATGCTCTTTTCTTGTTGGGTTAGCACTAATTTTTCTATATCTAGTTCTTTAGAATTGGGATTTAAAGGAGCTATCTCCTTCATTTCCATCCCTCTATTATGTAATGTGTGGTTATGCAATGAATTTAGGTTACATATCATTGATTCACATTTCCACCTATACATTTGTTGGTGAACCTGACTTATGAAATTTCCATGTTTTATTTGATGTTAGATTTGTTATTAAAAGTTAGATATTCTCATTCTCTTTATTATCTTCTGATCTATCTTTTCATGCTTTATATCTTCTTTAAATTACATTGTGCTTTAGTTCATATAGATTAGATTTTTTTGTGTCTTCTTGCCTTGTTTGGTGTATGAGTTGTACTAACTTCAGTCCTACTTATAGTATTTATGTTAGGACAAGTCGTAGACTCATGGGTCTTTTTGACCTGAATTCCTCTTCTCCTCACCTTAGGAACCTTAGTGACCCTATTGTTAGGATTAACCTCAGATAGAAATAAAAGTTACATGCAAATATAACCAATATCTAAAAATAATAGAGCGCACGAAAGAGAACACAAGATTCCAAGATTTAACATGGTTTGCCCAATCCTTGGGTATTATTACCATCCAATGATTATAATCTGCAATCCCTTATAGCTCAATACCGTCACAAAAAGCTACAATATCACCATTACATTATAAAATTCATAACCATAAGCCATTTTATACAAGATTTTTTCGTTACAAAATTAGGAGTCGTCCAATAGAAAAGTAGCGGCTGACACTTTTTACAATATAAGGTCATTTTTGGCTTCGGGGGTGTTGGCCCTAAAAACCCTTGTAGGGTGCTGCCTTAGGATCCCATAGGGGTATTGCCCCTTGACCCTATCTTGGAGGTCCTACCCACAAACCCCTCTAGAAATAATTTGCGAGAAAGCCGCATCGAATAAACCTCCGAGTTTGATTAGGCTCCATATCACAACAATCTCCCACTTGGAGACTGATCAAACTCTACACCAATAACCTCCCAATTAGAGACTGATCATAGCACTACTAAACTTGTAGCTCCCATATAATATCAAACTACCCTGGACTCTACTATTCTTTTATTTTGTTCAATCTAGAAGACCAGCCAAAGCTGAAGAGGAGTTCAACTTCTCCCTTGTTACTACCTTGGTAAACATATTTGTTGGATTATCATCTATATGTATCTTCTCCAGCTTTAACTATCCATAACCCAAAACTAATTGAATAAAATGGTACCACAACCGTATGTGTTTATGTCTTTGAATGTAGAGCATAATTTTTTGCAAGATGAATGAAAATTTGGTTATCTATAAACAAGTAATCCATCTGTGGGTGTCCCAATTCTTCCATGAAGAACTAAAGCCATATCATCTCTTTGGTTTCCTTTGTAGCAACGACATACTCTACCTCTATAGTGGATAAAGCATTAACATTCTACAATTGAGAAACCTAGCTCACTACAATCCCACCAACAATAAATACATAACCTATAGTACTCTGCCTAGTATCAATATCCCCTGCCAAATTTGACTCATCATAGCTCTGTAAATCAGCAGTAGATTCCCCAAAATGTAAACACTTACTGGATATTTCTCTTAAATGTTTTAGAATCCATTTAATTACATTCCAATGCTCATGCCCTGGATGACTCATATACCCACTAACAACTCCAAATACATGTGCAATATATGGCCTAGTACATACCGTAGCATACATCAAGCTTCCTTCAACTGAAGCATAGGTTACCTTGGACATCTTTTCCTCTTCTTATTGTGTCTTTGGATAGATCTCCTTAGTCAACTTCAAATGACCAGGTAAAGTGTGCTGACAACTTTAGCATTCTCCATAGAGAAACATTGCAACACCTTCGCAATATAATCAGCTTGAGATAATGTCACTTTTTGGATCTTCCTATCTCTACAAATTTTCATACCAAGGATTTGTTTTGTTGCCCCCAAATCCTTCATAGCAAATGAAAGTGCTAACTAAAATTTCATCCCCTTAATGTGATCCATGTTAGACCCAACTACAAGCATATCATCAACATATAAACATAAAATAATGTCGCTGTCATCAGCTAACCTCTTAAAGTAAACACAATGATTTGAATGACACTTGCTATATCCATGCTCATGCATAAAATTGCCAAATTTCAGATACCATTGTCGAGGTGCTTGCTTTAATTCATATAATTTTTTCTTTAATCTACACACTAGATTCTCCTTACCTTGGACCTCAAATCCTTGTGGTTGTGCCATATATATCTCTTCATTCAAATGACCACGAAGAAAGTCTATTTTAACATCAAGCTACACCAAATGTAAATCTTCAGTAGCCACAACACTTAAAATAGTACAAATAGAAGTTATTTTAACAAGAGGAGAAAATATATCTTCAAAATCAATGCCATTTTTCTATGCAAATCCTTTTACAACTAACTTGGCTTTAAATCTTTTCTTACCTCCATCCTCTTCTTTAAACCTATAAACCCATTTATTTTGTAAAGCCCTTTTATCTACATGCAACTTGCATAAATCCCATGTCTTATTTTTCAACAAAGAGTCCACTTCTTCTTTCATTGCACTAGATTCCCATTGAATATTTTTATCCACTTGCACAACTTCATCATAACATTTAGGGTCACCAACATTAGTAAGTAAAATAGAATACAAAGAAGGATAAAATCTTTGTAGAAGTCTACTTAGCCTTGTTGACCATCTAACGTTCACTAAGGTGTGTGGTATTTATTTTTGTGGTTGTTGCAAATCATGAGGAACTGTTGGAACATCACCTTTTGGAGTATCATTCAATACTACATAATCATTTTCTTTCTTCTCATGCTGCTACAACAAATCTTTGTATAACACTTTCTCATTGAATATGACATCCCTACTTATAATTTTACAATTTTAATCTTTTTTTGCCTATAACCAAATTCGTCAAATTCCATATCCAATAAATACACATTTCTTTGACTTAGCTTTGAGCTTGGTTCTATTTTTAGAATCTATATGTGCAAATGCTTCACAACCAAAGCTTTTGAGAAAAGAATAGCTCACCTTCTTACCAGTCCATGCTCCTCTGGAATACCACAACCCAAAGGATTAGAGGGACCTCTATTAATAAAATATACAATACTAATATTCAAATTCATGACTGCAATACTCACCACCATTATTAGATCTAATACATGTAGACACCTAAAAACCTTCAGAAAATAAAGTATTTTTATTTTCTGAAAAAGTCCTAATGACATCATCATTTATTAATTAATTAATTATTTAATTATTTAATTTATTTTTATGCCATTAAATCCCTTTATCTTAATTAAAAATATTTAATTAAGAAATCCCTTCCAAAAATGTTTAAATCTTATTTAAACATTATTTCCTTATTTATTAATTATTTAATTAATAAATTGACCAAAAAACCCAAAATAAATAAAAAAATTTATTTTTTGCCCAAAACTTAGCCAATTTCCTTAAGACCACTAACCTCTTCCAAAATCTTCTAATCCTTCTTTAATTTTGATTAAAGGCTAATCCCATCATTTCCTACCCCTAATCCCAACTCAAAATATTTAATTAAGATTAAATATTAATCCTCATGTTTATTAAAAAAGTTTTAATAAATATCTCCTCAACCCAAACCCTTGAAATAAATAAGACTTTATTTATTTCCTAAAAGTCTAATTTATCCTCATCCTAAGAAGTTCTAGACTCTTCTAGAAAGTCTTCATCCTTATCCTAGGAAATTCTAGACTATTCTAGAAAGTCTTTATCCTCATCCAAAGTCTAGAGTCTTCTAGAAGATTTCTTTAAACCTAATCCTAATCCCCTCCTAACCTTGTCACATTCCCTAAAAATGGGTTAAGACTTACTAACCCAAGCCAAAGTTAACAAATATCTCCTCCTTCACCCACCCTCATTAAATGCCATCCACTTGCCTATCCCTAAGCTAATCCTAAACCATCCTAATCCATCCTCTAATCATTTTCACAATCCTAAGCAAGCTTAAAACCTTCCTAATCAAGCCCAAGTCGAAATTGCTCTCATCTCCCTCAAAATATCTCAACCATAAAACTTTATGAAGCCCACTAGGCCATAAATGACTCTTCCAAGCCCTTTTATTGCTCTTACAAGCCATTATGAGGGTCTTTATGAAGATTTTATCCTTTGAGCCTCCTTTGTTGACTCATCCTTCCCCTTTCCTCCATCCTCTCACCCTGTGACATGTGTCACTCCCTGATTGGCTATAAGGAAGCACAATCCATGTGCTCTCTTCTCATGCAATCTGAGCCCTCCATGAGCTTTTTCCCATCCTTGCGTCTTAGCCCTCAATCCCTCAAGCCTCTTGCCTATAAATTGGATCCTTCCCCTTTGAAAAATAACACAATCCATAAAGTAAAGTCATAATTCCATTTTAAGAAGCCATTTTACATCAAAACCATACGCTCACACCCAAATTTCAACTCCATTTGAAGCCCTTTTTAAAGCATAAAGCTTGAGCATACATCTTATCTATTTAGACAAAGCTACTCAACAAGAGAGCTTCTCATTGAGAGAGCCCATTAATGGCTCATATTCTCAATTGAGAGTTCATCTTAGTCTATCTTGAAGTTTATGAATTTTGTTTAGTTTGTAGAAGCTTTATTTAAATTTGGTTTCTATTAGCATACTAACATTGCTCATATACAATACATTTTAGCTTTTACTAGTCTCATTCTCAACCAAGCATTTCCATTTCTTAAAAGTTTGAAATACATTAGATTTTTGTCTAAGGAAATTAATCCATACTTTTCTAGTTGCATCATCAATAAATGTAACATAACAATGAGAGCCACCAAGGGAAGATACCTGAGTTGGTCCCCATACATCTGTATGCACAAACTCTAATTTCTCATTTTTCTTTTCCTTTCCACTCTTCACAAAACTCACTCTCTTTTGTTTTCCATACACATAACTTTCATAGAAATCCACATTAACTCATTTTAGACTTGGTAAAACTTTCTTTGAATGAAGTAATTTCATACCTTTCTCACTCATGTGCCCAAGTCTATGGTTCCATAGCGCTGTATCAAAATTTACAACATTTGTTTGTTCTCACTGCTCAATTGCAGTGACTGTTCCTAAACATTCATTTTTTTCCGAAACAATCAAAGTAGAAGGAACAATATGAAATGTACAAAGATATAAGGTGCCTACTTTCACACCTTTTGATACTACAAGGGAACCTTTTGAAACCTTTCAATTTTTATCATTACAAGTAACTACACAAACCTCATCACCGAGTTGCTTGTCTCACAATCTTTGCCAGCACAATCATGTCACTAGGGTATCTGGGAAGCTTCAAAGGAAATCTGTCGAAAGCTGCAAGACACAAATACAAAAAGGATAAGAATTGAATAAAGTAGCTACCAAACTGACTGATGGTGACCATCACTTCTGGGTTGAACCTCCTCTTTGAGCATCCTTGGAGTTCCTTGCAAATCCTCATTGTAAACGAGTCATTAACTCTAACATATTTTACATGTCTATTCTGTAATTTTAAGCATGGATAAAATTCATAACTTTTCACATCATCAGGGAAGTTCTCTATTCTGGGAAGGCCTAGCCACAATTATAGAGAAGCTAACATATAAATAAGGAAAGAAGACATGTAGAAGGTATTATAGAATTTTGCAGCACTGAGGGCTCTGGACAGATGCTCACTTACCTCATATGGCCAATCAACATAATGTGTATATGAACAGATGATTTTTACTAAAAAGAAATACTGTTCAACAAAGTTGAGCGCTTCTACCTCACCTTTCAATCAATGCAAAAGAACCATAATATCTACGATCTTTGGCTTGAGATCAGTGCCGAAAAGAGTCTTAGGAACCTTACTTTTAGCTCCTTGTGGCTTTTGGAACTAGGACCTCATACTTTCCATTCACCACACCATTTTATTCAAAGAGAACTCAGACATGGCTCCTCCTATTGTCAATTTGAAAAACTCTTCTCGCTTTGGAATCTAGAGGCAATTTACTACAATTTGCCTGTCAATCAAGATTAACACTGTATGATCAGGCAGCAAAATTTGTTTAGTGTCCAGATTGTAATGACTTATGCATTCAACAATCAATTAGGAGCTTGAACTACCACAAAAAATCTAGCTGTCTCCATTAGCCCGCTTCCTCGAAGCTTTTCTGTTATAGGGTGAATTGGCTCCGTCCTCAACCTCCTTTGAAAATCTTTCATGTCAAAGAAATGGAGTGAGGTGTCTATAATGTTGACCTAATTTCATTCAGTCCATCAAATCCAAAGAATCTAGCTGCCATTTATCTGAGACATAGATGAATTGAAATCTTAAAATTGAAAGCAGTGCAGAGAGTAGAACTTTGCAACTGTGAGAGCTTTGAAAACACTATTCAATTTAGTAGCATAATAGTTCAATAAAGAGAGTAGTAATTTGAAAATCTATTATGTTCATCTCTATATAGAAATCCTAATCCACTCGTTGATTTTCAAGATCTATGCCACACGAGTGAATTAAAGGATAAATCTGTTAGATTAGTAAATGCAGGGGCTTGTAATGGATTTTTCCATGTCTTTTCACTGTTTCTATTGGCCCAATGGTAACTTTCTTTAATTACATACTTACTTTCCCATTTTTCACCAAGTTCTGGAGAATTAAGAACAAAGTACTCCGTAAGGCAAAATCTGCTAAGCCTGATTCTGCTTAAAATACCTTCCCAAATGTGATTAACTTGTTGCCATTATCATTTTAAAGTATCCTGTGGTTGATCTATGAGCCCAACATGCTTGCAAAAGTGATTTTTCAATAGATGCAAAAAATCCCTTTCTAGGGTTGAAAACCCGCTGAGGACAAGGCAACTTCTATTTTTCCACCTTTGCCTTTATTTTCACTTTACTCTCTAAGTCAATGTACCTCTACACTTCAAAAAATCTCAAAAGGGCTGTGAAAGTGAAAAAGAAACCCACTTACTTGCTTTTCTCTCTCATAAATGTCTTTGTCAAAAAATTGACTTCATGGGTCGAAAGCCCACCTGGAGAAGTTACTTTAGAGTTTTTCGCTGGCTGTGATTCTGAGCACTATGATGAATTCTGAGTGACTCCCAAGGTGGAATAATATAATGTAAGGATGATCTATCCATATGACAACTCATTTCTTCCCTGATTTAGCTTGTAAACCTCATTTGTTGATCTCTATGGAAAATTGCCTTCACGAGTCAAAAATCCGCTGGGGGGAAGGCAATGTTGGGTTTTCCACAAACTTCATTTTCTTTATGTGCCAATTGTAATAGGCCATGGTAAAATGCATCCTTAAAAATAACTTTGTGAAAATCACTACATGACTCAAGAATCTCCATCGAGTTAGGTTCTAGACTACCCACAAACTCATGATAACAAGGAAAACCCACCCGGTTATGTAATGTGGGAGAAAAGAAAAGATGAAAAACCCGATGGAGAAAATTTACACTTGAGGGGAAAGAACTAGACTTGGACATAACCAAACTAAACTAAGACACAAGATCAATTTCCACTTTGCAACATGGGTACAGGATGAAAAGTGGGGCAACATAGATTAGCCCTTTATGATGACATGAATTAAAGAAGAATTAAGGTGATAAGAACAAAGAGAAGAAAAATACACGTTCAATAAGAAACAAGAGGAAATGAGTGTAGTTAGCTAACATGCCCACAAAAGAGAAGGATGGCTCTCAACATTCAAAATGCAAAGCTAAACTAAAGATGAACCTTGGAGATGCAATCTAGTATGAAAAAGTGCAATTGCAAGGGTTATATAGGAAGGTCCTAGTTTTTATCATCGAGCCTTATTAGGGACATTAGAAGATCATACAATCATCACTACTATAAAATATGAGGATATGAATATGATATATATTAGATAGGGTGTCTAGGAACCCAACCTATGCATAAAAACATAAAGGTAAAGATGATGATGCATTTAGATTCCCTAAGTTTAGTGATACAAGATTATGCTCACATCAAGACAACAATGTCAAGATGACCATAAGAATGCACTTGCAAAAAATAGACAAGGATGGTATGTTTGAAGATATTAAGCACCAAGTAGGACAATCAAGATGCTCAAGGCACCTAAGATCAACAAGGTATACCTATAGGTAGAAAGAAAAAGGAAACATTCCCCACACCTGTAGTCCTCTATCCCACGACATCCCCAAGAGACTATTAGGGAGGGAACCTTCAATGAATAAATCACCATAGACAACACACAAAGAGAAATAAAACTAAAAAATCTCATCCTGTGTGTGTGGTGTGTGTGTGTGTGTGTGTGTAAGTCACATGACTGTCTCTTTAGGACTCAAGTTTTCTAATGGGAAGTATCACAACATCCTAGATTGTAGCTAAAGTATCCAATAAGTGTTGAGAAATACTTAATGTTAGGGGGAAGTGTTGAACAAGCTACCAAAGAAACACTAATGCAATAAGGAGACCTTGATAAGCTATTCAGTTTGTGCCCCCTAGATCTAGATGAGAGACAATTCTAATCTAGGCGAGGCAAAAAAAATTGAGGTAAAAGATTCATGAGCCCAACATGATATATTGATAGACATAGGTATAAGGGTCTTAACTAGCATATATTTCAAGGTTTTCACCACTTGGCATGATTTCTTTTAAGGACTTTTTCAATTTTTTTGGTGATACATCAAAGAACTTATTGCTAGGTTTTCATTAAGATCATTTTTCAAGATATTTTATTCTTTTTAGGATTTTTTTAGCATCATATGTGGTTTTTTTTGGATTTTTTTAGGATCATAAGTAATGGAAATACAATAGGGAAGTAAACTCTAAGAGGTGGGGGGGTAGTCAACACTTAAAAATTTCAACCTCCAAAATTATTCACCACACATCCATCTCACAATCTATTGATATAAACTGAAATATAAAATTTAAACATATACATCTGTAGCATGAAAGTAAAATATTCAACACATGTATAATACAAGATATTTGGTTACCCAGAACTCTCCAAGGAGAAGGTAAAACTGAGGTGGGGATGACACCCACAAATCTTCACTACTGCAATATTAAAGTGTATCCAATGAAGATTACAATGTTTGACCATGAAACATGATCTACCCTATGAAAGGCCTACCTTGTTAAAGGCTTACAATATTGTTAGATCTTACCCTGATAAAGGATTTAAACACCTTGCTAAAAGTGTACCTAGTAAGAAGACTTTAAATTACAATGAAGTAAGCACCCTGTTAAAGGATTTATAACAGACTACTAAGACTAATCTGTTAAGAGATTTAACTAATTCACTTGTTAAAATGTCTCAACAATGATCCTTTCATTAGCACTCTGTTGCTTGATGTCAGATCACCTCTATACTGATGTGTACTTGATCCTTTCTAATTAGATGTATCTCTGTTGTCCTCTGATTCCTCTCCTCTATTCTCCTTTAATTGATTATGAAATGTAATGTAATTCTTAACACCTTAATCACCATGAATGCTCTATTTGTGTATGCAAACTCTCTTCAAATATCCTTAGCATACGTTAGAGAGTTTAGGGTTTGTCTTCCTTAAGAAGACCTAGGTGACTTAGGGTTAGGCATGAATCAACAATAGTGATTCACCCATATTTCCACTTAAACTTTACCTTTTTCTTATTGTATGCATGTAATGCATAGGGATTCACAATTAAGATTCATTCTTATCATCAAATATCATAAAACAATCCTTAAGTTGGTTCAAAAATGGTTTATATAGAAGTTTGTGCCATTAAAAACATCTATGTCAAAACTATATTACTCAGCATCTAAAGTCCCTAGTGCTCGGCACTAACTGTAACTTCAATGCTCTCACTCAACATCTTAATGAATCAGCATGTAGTCCTTGCTCGACACTTGAATCACTCAGTACATACTATCTGCTTAGCATATGAATGACTCGAAACATGAGCAGCTCGACATTCACTATTTACTCGACATGGTCTATCTTATATTTTATGCTCGGGATATGTCACTTGTTTGACATGAACTAAGTAAATGAATTATAATGACTTAAGTGTATAGACACTCATTTTTCAAAACCAATTTGAGATCAACAATTTCCCTCTTTGACATAAGTGTCAAAAACACTTGGTCATGCATTAATGATCTTATCCTTATGTGCATAACTTAAGATAACTAGTATCTATTTAGCTTCTATAAAAAAATTTAAAATATAAAATTTTTGCAACACATGACTTATCAGTCATACCTCAAAATTTCATAACTCCCCCTGAGTTGATTATTCTGTACTATATTCTATATCCAAACCAAAAGCTTTCTCTTGTTGATTAGATTTTCATAAGCTGAGTTGATACTTTGTTTGTCTTTGTGTCTTTCTCTATCTCCATCTCCGTCTCTCCCATGCTCTTTCTCATCACTTTTTCTCTTACTCCCCCTTTTTACACTTATGTCAAAGGGTTATACACTAATAGTGTATTTGTCCAAAAATGGTTTTTGGATCTCTAGTATAATCTTGAGAGTTGTATCCCATTTATCACAAGCTACATCCAATGACTTGATTTGGATGGCCAACTCAACAACAAGGTGTACTAAGCCTTCATGTGTAGAAATATTTGAATGTTTCTTCATGAGAGTTTCAGTGTGGGCTAGTTTCTTGTGTAGTATCTCCATGTGTGGAGTCAATGTAGACTAGATGCATATCAATTTAGTCCTGATGCTAGCTTCA
Source organism: Cupressus sempervirens (assembly GCA_028749045.1). Lineage (NCBI taxonomy): Eukaryota > Viridiplantae > Streptophyta > Pinopsida > Cupressales > Cupressaceae > Cupressus > Cupressus sempervirens. The sequence continues at coordinate 1,017,957,666 of CM053787.1, read as the reverse complement.
TCTACATGTAATGTTGCTAATTGACTTTGGGATTGTAGGAGGGTACTGAAATGTTTCCCACTTTGGGCTAGAGACTTTGGTAGAGTTATGCCAGATGTTTGCATAATGCTCTCCAAGTTTAGGATATGACTCCTAACTTCCCTTGTGAAGAGTGTAGTATTATTCAATTTGGCATAAAAGAGAAAATATTCTCTAGTATCTTCTTCACACTCTCTATTTTGGTTGCTAATTCAACCCATGTCAGTGCAATAACACTTGATATCTTTTCATTAAATTTATTCTAGAACTTTCTCATAGACCAGTCAAATAATTTGGCATTTGTATCTAGGTCTATGTCATTAACTATCTCCACTATACTAGTTAATTATTCAATTATTGGTTTATTTTCCTCTGAAGCTGGTAGATTGAATGCTTCAAGAAAAATGTGTTTGATATTAATCAAAGCTTGCTTCTACCTATGCTCCTATCTGAGCAGTTCTTGATTCTTCTTCTTTGCTAGAGCTTCCTAGAGTATGCCCATCTACTCAATAATGATAGTTACATAATCAAAATTGAGCAACACAATCACTTCATCTAAGCTCACAACACCATATGATGTACCCTTATCTACCTTAGATCTTTTTGGACTTGGCCTTGAGGATTGTAATGGTGTAGCTTCTATGCTCGGCCTTTGAAGAGCTTAACTAGGAGGAGTAGAAGATTCTAGAAATGTTACTAGTGCTTATACTAATTGCTCCACTGGATTTGTTGTCAAACTTGACTCTTCAGACGTGTCCTTCTCTTTCTCTATATTACCAGTAACACCTTGATTCTGTGTTGTAGGTGCAGGAGTATCTACTTGACCTATTTGAACTTGTGTACCTTCAGTCTTCTCTATCTCATATTTTTGCTCTCGAACTATCTCACCCTTTTCATGTTCACTTTCCTCTATAATGATTGAGACTGGAGTAATTTGTGCCAATGTACTAATGGTAGAAGTAGCTATCTCCTTCCTTTGATATACCATAAGGGGTAATGTAGGTTATATCATGGTGAATTGAGGAGGGGATGAAGGTGAATTTTTTTTTCTGTACTTCCTCCCCTGTAGATACCTTGTCTACCTTCTCAATCTCATCAACTCTCACCAGTACAAGATTCTCACAAAGTGTGGCTTGGGTGGTGGATTCCACCAGTATTTTATTCAATCATCCTCTATGAGGGGATTGATGTTTTGAGTGATAGTATCAGAAACATCCTTTATCTTTATTATCATTTTCTGTGTTCACCTCATGTGGAGGACTAGCACTCAACACTAGTGTATTCGGTACATTGTTCTATTTTTTGCTCATCCTCAGCTGGTGCCTGTGTATCTACATTTGACATTTCAGTATCCTCCACTTGTGGAACTAGCTTAGTATAAATTGGGATTGTCTCAATTACCTATTGTCTCTCTTCTTTGTCCTCACCTACTTCAATAGGTACTTGCATTATTTCCTTGGGTGTTGTCAAACCATATAAATGCTTTACAAATCAAAGTGGTCTTTTGTACAACATCCTCAACCTTGTTCTGCAAAATGTTGAATGCCCTATAATTTTGGTGCAAATTTTCTAGTATGCTTCTTCAATGCCTTGGCCATTGTCTCTCTATCAAGTTTTGGCATCACTTTAGTAAGTGTAGTCTCTTTGATTTATCTTTCTATGTTTAGACTATATTGTCACTTTTGCTTAACTCTATCAGATAGTTCCTTTGGTAGAGAGTTGGCAATCTCAATTGGAGTTTGTTTAAATGTTTCCATCATGGCATATATTGACTCCTCTACTTGGTTTATCTCAACTTTACCAAGTGCATCAAATTTAATATGTGTGAAACTAGATAAATCAACATTGTTCCTTATATTCTCACAGATATTGTTTATATTTGAAGGATTGTGACTTACCACTTGAAACTAGTTATTGTCATTAGATTCAGTCTTCTCTTCATCAAATTTGACTCGGGCAACATATTTTCTCCATAGTCTCTTTTGAGATTCTTCAACCTTGCTAGCTTGACTAGCTCTCTTTTCTTTTGACTTGGCTATTTCCATAGCTTTTTGTTTAGTGGCTCTTGTGCTAGCCCTAGTTGTAGGTACTATAGGCTGCATAGGTTTTGCAACCCTCTTTGGTTTGCTCACTATTGGTGCTTTAGCTTTTCTTTTCTTCCTTTCAATAGCTATAGGTGCTTCACTGGCTTCTTCTCCCTCAACACCCTCTATAATTTCTATTTCCTTTGCTTGTTGTTCTTCTCCTTGACCTTGGGTGATGTCAAGTGGTGTTTGGACAAATGCATTGTCATCATCATCATCATCATCATCTTCTTCTTCTTTTGCCCCTTCACAAAATTTCTCTACCAGTTTCTTTACCATCTTATTCTTCTTCCTAATGATTGAAGTAGTCTTCAAGTCCATGGTGATTTTTGACTTAGCCATCTCATAGTTCCCAAAAGCTATAGCCTCCTTATCCACTTCTTCTACAAGTAATACGGTGATTGCTACAAAGGCTTCATCAATATTGGTTTCATATCCCAATGGTCTTACCATCTAACTCTAGAAACTGTTGCCTGGACATATGTAAAGTCAGTGTCAACTAGGAAGCAAATATCATCAAAATGCTTCTCCATTAGTGAAACTAGTATCCTCAGTCTTTTCTTCATTGTCTTCTTGAAGTATTTGAAGTAGCTTGTCATAACTGACTCAAAATTATCACCTAGTTGGTCAAGGAATTCACCTATTTGCACTGCAATAGGTCTATTTACCTTCCATGCAACTTTACCAAAAGTTGGAAATGTATTCTATACATACAAGAATAGATCCAAATTTGCATTGTGCACTTTTGGTCTTCCTTATGGCTCCCAAATTTTAGTCAATTGTTGCAAATGCAACTCAGCAAGATCATAATCTTTCTTTACTATCTTGTATCCAACGTCCACTACAATACATGGTACACTATTAAGTTTGTTGGATTGATAGAACTTATGTGCTATAATCCTCACTGCAAATGTAATTAAGGGATCTGTGATTGTATCTATTGTCATTCCTCGTTTGTTCCATACAACTCCTGTATTCCTTTCAATTACCTCTGTTGCTTCACTTCTCTTTGTCTTAGGCCAATCTAGGGTTGGATACCCTATAACTCTATGTACAATCTTCTTGGTGATTTTCACTGGTCCATTCTCTAACCATACAAAATTTTGATGTATTCTGCTCAAAACTATCTTTATCCATTTCGTTTTGAAGACATTGGGAAAACCTATGGCATGAGTTAACCATTTCTTCTCAACAATTTTGTATTCCTCCTTCAACGCTCTATTTTCATACAATTTCCCATATGTCTCCCTAATTTCCATGTCCCCTATGCTTCCAACCTTACATGTATATCAACATTTAACATCTTGAATCATTAATACTTGTAGTGATATCATTGACAACGCACTGGATGGATCTTGTTTATAAGATATGTCTGGAATAGCTCTAAAATTTGGTTGTTTTATCTCATTACTTATCAATTGCACATTCAAAAATTCCTTTCCCTCTACAATCTTGGTTGCTGAAGAACTAGATGCCATTTCATAAAACTAGGTTTTGCAAAAACTTAAACTGCATAGCTCGACACATGATAAATACCTTTTCAATCCTGCTGAGATGGTGTCGAACAACTATTAAATCCATTTGCAAACACTCAAAAAAATTTCTCCAATTTGTCTTTAGCTCTTCATTCTCTCCTTCAAATTTGAATGATGTAAAATGGGTAGAAATCAATCATATAGACCTCAAAAGCTTGTAATTAATGCTTAGTTCTCACACAGCTATAAGCTTGGCTTCAATAAAGATTTCAACTCACTTGGCTTCCATGAAGTTTCCTCTCGGCAACCACTATGAGCTCAATTCATAATAAAAACTTTGATAGCTCGACATCAACTAAAATTTCACTCGACAACCATAGCAAAACTTTTCATGCTTGATAGTAAACATGAAAGATTAACAAAACTTAAATATATCTTCTAGATTCTTAACAACACTTTGCATCTTTCTCCATGCATATGTAATCTTTTCAAAACTAGATCCTTGGAACTAATGCCTAGTATATATTTTTAAATATTAGTCCCCCTTACCTCTTGATTACTTAATTGGAGGAGGTGTGATCACCTGACCCATTGGGTGAAGTGATCCCATCTACACTTGATGTGCTACAATCTTCCTTTCTCTTCCATGTCTTGTTCATCTCATCTTTGACATTCACAACATCTGCCCTTCCTCTGCCTTTGTTGAACTCACTACTTGGTGCCTTTGACCTTGTTGGACAATTTCTACTTATGTGACCAGTCTTCAAATAGCTAAAACATGTGGTTTGAGTCAACCATCTATTGTAGTCACTTTTGAAATGTGTTCTTATGCAATTTTCAGCAACATGTCCATACTCTTGACAGTAGTGACAACTATACCTTGTATTATACTCCCAATTATAAGAGTTTCCATTGTGCTTTACCTTTATCTGCTTGTTTGATGAACATTTAGGCTTGGATCTGCACTCATATGCTCTATGTCCATACTTTTGAAAGTTATAGCAGTATCCTTCAAATCTTTATGTGCTTATGATCTTAGTTCTACATTCATGTTCTCGATGTCCTTGTTTGTTGCATTTATGGAAATGACCCATGAACTTCTTTGTAGGATTTATATTTGTAGTCTGTCTCTTGCAAACATTAGTAGTATGACCTATCTTACCACAATTATGATAAGTGGGTTTGGAGTTCTTACCTTTTGTTATTTCTTTCTTCACCACTTTTGGATGATTCTCCTTCTTAAGTACTAGTGTAACCCAACCCAAAAGTGTCACTATTGGATCTAGGGAACTCATAAATTGTTCAAAGTACTTGATGTTGGGTGCTGTGACACACTCCCCTACCCACAGGTGGTTAATTATGTGGTGTTCCATGTTCACTAATAGTCATGGCTTTTGGTGCAACGGTAAATGGGCCCTACAATTGGTATCAGAGCCTAGTTTTGGCTTGGTCATGGGTTCAAATCTCCTCGGTGCCTTCCTGACCTGCGTAAGCACTTGGTATGCGCATCGAGGGGGAGATTGTTGGGTGATGTGATGCGCTCCCCTACCCATAGGTGGTTAATTATGTGGTGTTCCATGTTCACTAACAGTCATGTCTTTTGGTGCAACGGTAAATGGGCCCTACACTTGATGGCCTCACTAGGTTTTTTTGAAACTATCAACAAACTCCTTTTCTCTTTTTAGATCATTTCTTAGTTATTCATTCTACAACTTCAATGTTGTGATCTCCATTTAGTTCATGATTTGTAATCATCATTTGACCCAAAGTTTCCAATTGCATGTTAGCAATCCTAGTTACTTCTAATGTTTTCTCTTCCAATCTGTTGGTCAAAATCCTTTTGTCATCTTCAATCATGAATTTTTCCTCTTCAAATTTCTTTTTCTACTCAATCACCTCACATAGCAATACTGATTGGACTTCTTGTTATCTTTTTAGACTTCTGACCTCTTTAGTTAGGATTCCATTCTTTTCCATTAGATTTTCAACCGCTGCATCAAATTCATTAGAGCTTTCATTTGCAAATAATTTAGTAGTGTCAATCTCTTGGTATTGTGTGTTATTCTCTTCAATAGCAATTTCCTTTCTTCTCTTCATTGATCTCTTTAACTCATCTCTTACTTCATTTAGCTGATGTAGGGCAAGTTGTATTTCAATTGTCTGGTTCTCAATAGTCTTTCCCAACTTGTAGACTTCCATCTTTAGGATCTTTCCTCAAAGCTGCCAAGCTTTACTTCCAAAGAACTTGGCTTTGATACCAATTGTTGGAAATACAAAAGGGAAGTAAACTATGAGAGGGAGGGGTGGATCAACACTCTAAAACTATTCACCACACATCCATCTCATAATCTATACATATAAACTGAAATACCAAATTTAAACATATACATTCATAACATGAAAGTGAAATATTCAACACATGTATGACACAAGATATTTGGTTATCCAAAAACCCTCCAGGGAGAAGGTAAAATTGGGGGTGGGATGACACCCACAAATCTTCACTACCACAGTAATAAAGTGTATCTAATGAAGGTTATAATGTTTGACCATGAAACATGATCTACCTTATGAAAGGTCTACCCTGTTAGGCTTACAAGATTGTTAGATCTTACCCTATTAAAGGATTTAAACACCTAATAAAAATGTCTCTAGTAAGAGGCCGACTTTAACTTGAAATGAAGTAATCACCCTGTTAAAGGATTTAAAACAACCTGTTAAGACTACTCTGTTAAGAGATTTAACTAATTCACCTATTAAAATGTCTCAGCAATGATGCTTGAGTTAGCACTTTCTTGCTTGATGTTAGATCACCTCTACACTGATGTGTACTTGATCCTTTCTGATCAAATGTAACTTTTTTGTCCTTTGATTCCTTTCCTTTATTCTCCTTTAATTGATTCTGCAATGTAACTTAATTTGTGACACCGTAATCACCATGGATTCTCTATTTGTGCTTGCAAACTCTCTTCAAATCTCCTTAGCATTATTTGGTGAGTTTAGGGTTTTTCATCCTTTAGAAGACCTAGGTGACTTAGGGTTAGGTATGAATCAATAGTAGTTATTCACCAATATTTTTGCTGAAACCTTTTTTTGATTGGATGCACATAATGCATAGGGATTCACAATTAAGATTTGTCCCTATCATCAAATATTGTTAAGTAATCATTAAGTTGGGTAAAAAATGGTTTACATAGAAGTTTGTGCCATTACAAACAACTAGTCAAAACAATATTACTCAGCATCTGAAGTCCTTGGTGCTCGACACTAACTGTAACTTCAATGTTGTCACTCAACATCTTAATGACTTGGCATGCACTCCTTGCTCGACACTTGAATCACTCGACACATACTATCTGCTTGACATTAGAATAACTCAACACTTGGGTGGCTTGACACTCACTATATTACTCAACATGCTCTATCTTATATGTTATGCTTGACATATGTTACTTGTTCGGCATGAACTAAGTAAATGACTTATAAGTACTTAAGTGTATAGACACTCATTTTTCAAAACTAATATGAGATCAACACATAAGATATATACAAGCATTGAGCAACAAAAAACACAAAGCCTAGAATTTTTTGAGGTGAAGTATGTTAATGGGCTCATGAATTTTTTCTCCCTTAAGTGTAGAGATATGATAAGTGTAGACACCTAAATTTGATTACACCGCTTTGGTAATCCTATTTAGTTATCTCTAAAGGCATCATTAATTAAATTTCTATTTAATTAATCCTTTGCCACCCCCTAGCTGATTAATTTAATTAATCATCTATAGTCCTAATTGATAAATCAAATAACCTACTATTTATCAATTAATCCTATTCTTCTATCTAATTCCAAAATCCTCATTTATTAAATAAATCTATTTGATAAATAAAGCCCTCAAATCTAATAACCCCTAAACTATCCTAAACCCCCTTTTCAGCCTAATCCACCCCATCCACCCATACTAACCAAGCTTAGCCACTAACTCACCCACCCTCATTGAATGCCATCCACTTGCATATCTCTAACAAACTTAATCAAATCCTAAACCCAAGCCTAATCCCCTCCCTAACCTTGTCACATTCCCTAAGCAAGCTTAAGACTTTCCTAAGCCAAACAAAGTCAACAATGTCAACTCCCTCCAAAATATCCCAACCACTAAGCTTTGAATGCTCTTACAAAGGCCATAAAGACTCTTACAAGCCCATTCATTGCTCTTACAAGCCATTATGAAGGGTCTTTATGAAGATATTATCCCTTGAGCCTCCTTTGTTGACTCATCCATCCCCTTGCCTCCATCCACTCACCCTGTGACATGTGTCACTCCCTGGTTGGTGCTAAACAAGCATAATCCATGTGCTCCCCTTTGAGTGCATTCTAGCCCTCCTTAAGCTTTCATCTCTCTTTGCATCTTAACCCTCCATCCCTCAAGCCCTTAGCCTATAAATTGAATCCCCTCTGAAGCAATTTCATCACAATCCTTGAGTTAAAGTTATAATGCTAGTTTGAGAAACCAAAGCCCTTAACCATACCCTTATAATGCCAAATTGAGAGCTCACAAAGCTACCAATTTGCCATTTTCCATCTCCATTGAAGCATAATTTGAGTATCTTGAGAACACATCCCAAATCCTATCAAATAGACTCATCCCTAAATCAAGTGACCATCCTCATTGGGAGAGCCATTATATGGCTCATATTCTCATTTGAGGGTTTCACTTTGTCTCTCATATATGTTATGATTTTTATGCTAGTTAATGCTTTGTTCTCTTAATAGATTAGTATTTATTGCTAACATATTTCTCATATACAATAAGAACTAGATCCAAATGAAAGAGGTAATATGTAGGGACCCAACCAATTGGGTTCAAACTTGCTCTCCTGGTTCTCTATTTTTCTATTTTTTAAGGTTTTCTCTAAGGACAACATTAGCACGTTGAAATTCTCTAGGATGAACCTTCTTATTGTAGCTGGTGGACATGCATTTTTGGTAATCCCTCATATAATCAAAATCATATTTATGACATTCATCTAGGACCTCAAGTTCATGTATCCTCATAGTTCTATTATCTTCATCAATGATTAGCCCCATTAAAGAGACTCAGAAGGAATATCAACCTCAAGTAGAAGAACAAACTCAAAACTATCGACTAGAGTGAAAGGTGTAGCCCCAATAGGTGTGTGTATGCTACCTATATGGCCATAGCTCAAGTTTAATTTGTGGATGCCAATCTCTCCCAAACTTGTGTACAATTCTATGTAAAATTTTCAACAATTTCTTGTTTGAAGCCTCAACTTGACCATTCCCATGAGGGTAGTAAATAGAGGACCAATGTTGTTCGATGTTGAACTTTTTGTAGAGTTATCTAAGATCCTTATTTTCTAATTGTCATCTATTATCAATGATTATAGAGGAGGGAATTTTATATTGGTAAATGATACAATTCAATATGAACAAGCTATTAAAGACGCTTTGAGCGAGTTTGTAGTTGGACTCACCATCTTTAATCACCCATCAATTTAACCATTGGTTGCAATCTCAGCACCATCTATGGGGATGGGTCTACCTAAGAAGGTGTTAAGTGCTCCACGCAAATCAAACTCCACTCACTTGGGTTTTTAGTGGTTTTTCTAAGTTAGAAAATCTCTTGAATGAAAGTTAGTCTCGCTAACACTTCATTTGGGCATTAAAATTGGACAACTCTTGACGTGGAGGGCCTCCGGGCGCACGCTTGACAATCGAGTTTCACACATCTTTGTTTTGGGTTTAAAATGAACAAACACTCAATCTTGAATGCGTTAAAGAAAATCAATCGACACTTGACGTGGAGGGCCTCCAGGCATGTGTGTTTACTTTCTTGTTGACCCTAACTCTTCTTCTTGTTCGCATTCTTCGATCAATTTTTCTTTGTTGGCGCATTTCAAAGTTGGAATTGAACATTTGCATCTTAAACATGAGTGCTTGCAAAGTCTAGATCAGCATACATAAGAGTCAGTTGGAAAAGGAACAAGCGTGTTTTTTAGCCCAAGGTCATCCAAGTCTTCTCTCCCCTTGTCGTCTTTCGAGGCCATCTTGGGTGCATAAGATTAGGATCCAAAACCTTGTTTCTCTTTTTAGGAGGCCTTCTTGGGGATTTCATCACCCCTTCGGGTGACCTCAACTCCAGCGTTCTGAAGGAGTATAAAAATCAGGAGGTGAATCCAAAGACACCTCTCTTGGAATCAAGATTTTGTCACTCAGGCTAAGCCTCAAGGAACTTTGTACCCTATAGAAGTGAAAGAGGAGAAGTGGGTTACTGCTCCTCTCGGCTGTGTGACATCTTTTTGGTTTCATCTACGGATTTGGGCCCCATGTACCTTGGGTATATCGAGGACTCCCTAGCTAAACCAACTGTCAGCCTTGTAGACAACCATCTAGGATGTTAATGTGTTTCAAGTGACTGATCGAAACATTTGTAAAACATACACACTCCTTGGCACAAGTATCACATTCTGAGAATCAAAAACTTCTATCTGGTTGTTCCTATCTATTGCTTGATTTTTTTTTTAATTTTTTGAATGAATGTTTGCCAAACTTGGTCAATCCTAGCTTAGGGCACACTTACCATAGTCACTACCTATTCTAGAAGTCGAACGAGTTGAAGCAAAACAACAAAGGTCTCTCAAAGCTAAGCAGATTCAGGAATTCATGTTAGAGCAACCCAAATCCAAACAAAAGTTTCACAAAGTCAAACTCAAGCCATCTCAGGCATACCAAGAAGTCTCAGCCAAGAGAAAGGAAATAACACCAAGCCCTCAAATTGCCAAACTCTACAAAGAAGAAGACAAAGTTGCTGACAAAGCCCTTCAAGATGCCTGGTTAGATCACACCATCCAACTTAACCAACATCCAGGAGTTAACTCTGCTTATGCCTTACCAACTAGGCATGATATCTATGATTAGACCCCCTTGTTTCTCCACATCTTCTTGCATAAGCTTCACTTTAGAGTCATCCTTGTAGGTAAGCCAACCATCCTTAGTCATCCCCTTAAGCATTTTAGCTCATCCATCTCATTTATAACCAAAACCATCTAGCCAACAATCCAAAAACTTCACATCCAAGCCTTCAAAATTGTTGTCACCTTGCCAAAAGTTTGCCATTCCTAACATCTTCCAAATTCACCAATCTCACCAAGGTTATCCCTTTGATAGAGCTTTGTCTAGGGTAATCTAGCTTTGTCTCTTGTTATCCCTCATCACCTTGAGCTAAAGGTTGGGATCCACACGTGGTCAATCTCGTGTTCTTCCTAAAGGATCATTAGTCTATCCTTAAGTTGACACAATCACCACCAAGCTTGCACATAGAAAAGCATACCTTTCATGCTTTGGCAACATATCTTTGAAGTTAGAATCCCCAATCCAATCCTCCTTAGGTTTTGTCATATAGCTTTGCCTCAACCTAGAAAATCATTTGCATAGAAAAGCCTTCCCCTTTTGCATCCATCAACATTGTTGCATTTCATCCCTAGGAAACTTTCTGCATTTTCATGCCACCTATCACTCGCTTAGCCAAGAAGGAAACAATGGAGCCCTATCATTTGGATCAAACAACATCGCTCCCCTTGAGCAGTCAACCATCCTTCAGCCTAGAGAACACCATACCATCACCTACTGACATTGAAGCTTTTATGAACCAACTAGGAAATGCAGTATTGGTGAATGCCATTATAGACAAAAACAAGGAAACAATCATGGCTAACTTTCGAAGGGACAACATTAGAGCCTTTGAATTTGGAAGACCTCCTCCCTTATCAAAGCCATTTCACTTGTTGTTTGGACAACTCCCACCACCCATAGGCTCTTATGATTCAAATTATCCTCAATATGTGCCAAAAGAAGAGCCTCAACCCACCCCATATGATCCAATAGACCCAAACATACCAGCCTCCACTCAAGTTGAAATCTCCCTTCTGCAAGCCAATCCCGCCACCACCACTCTACCATTGGTCCATACCACTCCATCCCAAACCCCCTTCGATCAAAACACCTCACCATTCACTCCCTTCACTATTGCTGCTGCCGCTCTCCAACCCAGCCTTCCAAATCCACCCATCTCCCAAATTAGTGCTAGCATCTTTGGCCAACCTCAGCAATATACAACCGGGATGCCACCCATGGGGTCAAGTAATCAACCTTTCATCACCCCCATCTTGTTTACCTCAGCTTAGAACACAATGCCATCATTTCCACTAGGTCCTTGGAGCTTAGTGCCATTAGCCACAAATCCACAAGCTACTACCCTCACTCCACAAAGCTATCATACCCCACAAGCTACTACCAATGTTCTACCAAGCTCTCAAGTGACCCAAGCTCCTTCCACCACTCTACCAAGCTTTCAAATCCAGCCACCAAGCAATCAAACCCCATCAGTTCCATTCCCAAGCTTTCAATTCCTACCACCTCTACCACCAACTAATCCATTACCTCCTATCACCAACTATTTTTCTATGCCACTTCTAGGAGGAAATACACCACCACCAACCACCAATTACTTGGCCTCCTTTGCCATGCAGATACCTTCCCAAATGGGGGCACAACCCACATTTATTGGTCAAACTCCTCAAATCCAAAGTCAAGTTCCACAAGCTCCCCGATCCTTCCCTCAAGCTTCACAACCATCTTATACCTTACCTCCACAAAGCAATCTGTTTATCCCACAGCCAGCCTATGTTCCTCAATCCCAACCTCAAATCCAATATCAGTAGCAAGCCTCGCAACACATGCATCAATATGTGACACCTCCACCTCAGCAACCCATCATCCACCATTCAGTTGCCCAAGCCATGTACAATCCCTACCAGCCCATACCTCAAAGCCATCCATATTCCATTGCCCCATCTAGCACATACCTACCTCAAGGCACTCCTACATTGGGGGCACCCCAGCCATCACCTATTAATTCAAAATGGGAAGCCATGAAAATAGCTTTGAAGAAAATCCAAGAGGGAAATGATCCAAAAACCTTCAAGTTTGAGAATGTGTGTCATTACCCATTTGACAGAGCCATTACCATGACACCATTTCCCAAGCATTTTGAGACACCAAAGTTTGACAAATTTAGAGGAAAAGGAGACCCTGTCACACATATCAAAGAATTTTACATGCACTGCCAAGAAGTGGCATATGATGACATCTTCCTCTTGCATCTCTTTCCCAAAAGCTTGTCTAGACTAGCTCTTGAATGGTTTTATAGAATCCCCTATGGCACAATTAAAAACTTTGCTGAATTGTCTGAGGCATTTGTAGCCCAATATGCCCATCTTGTTGAAACAGAGCTATCAGTAGTTGATCTTGTCCACACTAAGCAAAAAGGTGGAGAAAACCTTCCCGAATATCTACAAAGATGGCAAACCCTTACCACTCGCATATCTTGCACCTTGCCAAAGCGCCATTTGGTAAAAATGTTTATTGATAATGCCCATCCTAGCTTGGCTCACCACATGACCATGAACTATTTGCAGACCTACAAAGATATCAAAGAGAAAGGAATGATCCTTGAGCAAGGACTCATTAAAGATGGTGTGGCCAAGATTTACAAGGAAGCCAACCAAAATCAATCACATTCCAATGACAAGTCTAGGTATTGGAACAAAAACAAGCACGTTGCAACAGATGGCATCACTAACACCAGGCATGTGAATATTGTTGGTCCTTCTCAAAACCAATCCAACCCACCATATCAACCAAACAATCAGCAAGCTATCAACTACCAATAGTAGAATAACCAAAGCTATCAAAACCACAATCCAAGACCCAACTTCCAAGGGTCTAGCAATCAAGCTAATGCCATCAATGTAGCTACAGGACAAAAGCCCAGATTCCAATCTGCATGTAGAAACTATACACCCCTTGGTGAGCCACTAGATGTCATTTTTGAGAAATTAGTCAAGGAAAACCTCATCAAATTTCCTCCTACCCAGAAAATTGACCCAAGCCAATCCAAAGCTGCATGGTACAAAGATAATGAGTACTGCAAATTTCATAGGGTAAAAGGTCGCACTACCCTCAGATGCATGAAACTGAAAGATTATGTGCAGGACCTCATTGATTGGAAAGAAATCACCATTGGTGCCCAAACCTCTCCCAATGCGGGCTTATGGATCTATAAAAATGCTTTTCCTCCTCATAACAACCAAAATCTTGGAAAAACACCTATCCAAACCAACAACACCAACACCAACAACTGCCATCCAAACTAACAGCATGGGAAGAACAATGACCACACTTCATCCTATATAGACTATGGTAGCCTCATAGGTTGTATATCCAAGAAAGAGCCTTTTGTCAATGTTATCAATATCTAAGGCCCAAATAATGAGTGTGCAGTCACCACTAGAAGAGCACAATTTAACATCGTAGGTCCACCCATTTCACCAGTACCATCAGCTCCATCAAAAGGCCAGTACAATATCTTGGAACACCTTGGGAACATGCCATCCCAAATCTCCATTTTAGACCTTCTCCGCACTAGTCCTTTGTACAAGAACATCCTTGATAGTGCTCTCATAGAATCGCGTGTCCCTTCAGATATCAACGCTACTAATTTTCGTAATCTTGTTGGACACCTTTCATCCTCATGTGCCCTATCTTTCAAACCCATCGACATACCCGTGGTTGAGCTAGATCACACCCTTCCGCTCCGCATAGCCATCATGGTATCCAATTTTTTTGTAAAAAGAGTAATGATAGATAATGGATCAGGCTTAAATATTTCCACCCTAAAATTCATAAAACAAGCTGGGTATACTGAGGCAGATATCATCAGTGAGGTTATCACCATCAAAGCTTATGAAAACTTGGAAAGAACCACAGAAGGAACTATTTTGCTACCAATCAAGGTTGGGCCAGTCATCCAAGAAACACTCTGCCATGTTATTGATCTAAACCTACCATTCAACATCCTTCTTAGTCACCCATGGATTCATGCCATGAAAGCCATTCCATCCACTTATCATCATTGCATCAAATTTTTGCATCAGGGCACTGAGGTAACCATCCATGCCGATCCAAAACCCTTTGCTTACTGCAATGTGGTTGAAGCTTCATATACAAATCATTTCCCTAGAATTGATATCAGCACATCCATCGCCAGCTCATCCCACACTTGTAATGACCCATAAACCATCCTCGCCTCCACCCTGTCTACCGTGAAGATCAATAACAAAGGTTGTGGAGAGTATAGTCTGTCAGATGCATTTGCTATCGAGGCACTCCCACTTGACCCACACGCAACATTTTTTCCTGTAGCAGCAAAAAGAGGGATAACCTCCACCTACTTAGTGAAGTATTTTGTAGTTGTGATGATAAAATTATGTCCATTTGAAGAGCTAAGATGTATTTTTCCAACTAGATCAAAGGTCCACTTATAAAAAGACCAATGTGTAATATATGGGATCAATTCACATCCGAGGGCATGAATCAAGTTACCATGTAATTGACACTTTTTGGAGGACTTGGCATAACATATGACATATGCCTGCATAGTAGGCCAATACTAACCACCCCTAAGTAGTTTTTGAGAAAGATCAAGGCCATTAGAGTGAGACTCACAAATGCCATCATGAACTTCAGCTAACACTGATTTAGACTCATCCATCTCTAAGAACCTAAGGATCATTCCGTCTAGACCCTTCCTATACAATTCACTAGAGACAAGGGTATAATGAGAGGTATTACAAATAAGTTAGCATTTTTCACTATGAGTGAGATTATTAGGGATAATTTGGTTGTGAAGGTAGGAGTAAATGGTAGCATAGGGGGAGGAATCATGACCAATGATAGTGAAAATGACTCAGTTGTCATGGGAATCAAAGGCAGGGTAAAGTAGTGCTTCCACTAGAAATTCAAACTAAAGTTCATGTTCTTGCAGTCTTAAGATAGATACTAAGATAGCCATAGCCTTTGTAACTTTATTTCCAGACCTAAAAATTTAATGAAAAGTGACAAAGGTGAAGTAGTTCCTTAGAGCATCAATCAACTTCTTGTATAGTATCAACTTGCCATTCTTGGTTTGGTAGTCATTATTAATCTGATTTATGACAAGTTGGGAGTCTCCATAAATACGTAGCTTAGTTATTCTCCATTAAATAGCCAACTTGATAACATTTGCAAGAGCCTCATATCCTGCTATGTTATTTGTGCACGGAAACAAGAGCTTGTAAGACTTAGGAATGGTATATCCATGAGGTGTAATGAATAGAATACCAACACCAACACTTTTTTGAGTATACGATCCATAAAATAACATTTTTCAAGTCCTTCTATGGCATACATAATTGATGAATCTAAAAAAATTATTTGCATAGGAACATTATCTTTGAGTAGGAAATCAGTGAGCTAGTTTGCAATAACTTGTCCTTTAATGACTTTATGTTCGATGCACTAAATGTCAAATTCAAATAGAATCATCATTCATTTAGAAATTCTACCCATAAGCACAACTTTAATTAGAAGGCATTGCTGTCACAAAAGTTTGTACCCACGTCCAAAGTTTTTACCTAAGGACAACCTTGTGAAACATGGAAACAACCTCCAAGCTGTGGGACTTGAACTGTGAGGTTGAGTCTCTGGAGAAGGCCAGCTTCCTTTACTATCAGGGTGCACCTAACTACTCTTAGAGAGGAAAATGGAGAAGGAATGCATGGAAGCAAATCTACCTATTCTAATCTAAGGGGGCGATGCACCAAAATAGAGTGTTCAAACCAATCTCTGCCCATACATGCACTATTGAACCTTCATAACACCAAAATATATACATATTTAGACTTGCTTTAATCTAACAATCACATGCAGATCAGAAAACCCAAATGAATGACACAAGGAAAGAGACTATTCACTTATATACCATTCATAGGCCAAAAGAGATACAGTCATGCAAGATTGTAGATCTCTACAATACATCAATGAGAGGAAAATGGATCTTGCACTTTACATCAATGGCTGAAGGAGATAAGGTAGAATGTCATACAATTTAGAGGCAAAGGGAATTTACACATGAAATTGTAGAGCAATATCAGAGAAGTCAGAGAACAGTCAACCTTTAGAAAATCTACAAAAATTGCCTTTATAGTTCAAGCATAACTGAGATATCCTCTTACTAAAGTTACTACAAAACTACTGCCATTAAGCCTTTCAAAGAATAATCATGGAGATTTGAAGAAAATTTGATCTGAGTACAGATCTAGATGAAATGATATATGATCTTGTTGGAATAGGGCCCTGAGAAGATAGAAATGACACCATTAAATAGTTTTGACTAGGTAGATGGATCGGATCAGAGATGGTGGAGTGTTTCTCGTGTTCACTGAGTTCAACGCTCATTCGAGGGTGGTTGACATTGATCACAAGGATCAGATCACGCAACAAAACTCAAATTCCCCTGTTTCTAGCTTGTGAATCAGCATGATCAGTAGGTCAATCGAATATTGCACCCAAGTTAGGCCACGTGGGCCAATAAATTCATTTTATTTTTCCACTCTGCAAGTCTCCATATGGTTGACCAACACCTTCTTTACTAACTGTGCTACCTCCTCAAATCCTAACTGTGATGCAATTGCCAACTGCCAGCCTTAACCATGCTACCTAGCCACAATGTATCTCCTTGGGCCCACAAAGACACGTGTCCCTTAGGTGCTTTCCCTCATTACTTAAATTCCTCGCATCTTCATATTGTAGGGAAGCACTGATCATCGATCTCTATGAGATCATGATCAGGAAAGGTCTTCATTATATTGTGCACACCCATTGAAATTTGTGGGCCCACAAACACCTCGGTAGCTGACATGCAGTAGCAAGGTGCTTGCCCGCATTGTTTAATTTCCTTGCATCTTGTTAATGCGGGGAAGCGCCAACCCTAGATTTGTTTGCATTGAACGGTGGATCTTGCTGCTCAATAGAATACCACCTTTTCAAACCCATGTGCTCTGACAAGTGCCATGACATAATTTATTTGTCTCTCTTGAGAAGGGTGGGCCCATGACATCACATCATGCCATATGTCGCAAGGGTGCATAACCTCTTTGTTTTAAATCTTTGCAACTTCATCTTGCAAGCATGTCCCAGTTGTTGATTTGATCACATCAGACGGTGTTCATAACATGTGCTCTCTGAACCTGCGTAAATATCCACCATGAAATCATCTAGACATGCATCACCAGGGTGCTTGTTTGCATTGTTAGAAAGTCTAACAAAGCTCAGAATGCAGGAAAGCGGGTGCCAATCAAAATGCCAGCTCACCCTACCACCTTGTTTGTGGCGACTTCAAAGGAGATGGACCCCCCTCCCACGCGGCCAAAAAGCATTTCCCTGCATTATTAGGAGATCTGACAAAACTAAGAATGTGAGAAATTGGGTGCCAATAGAATTGCCAGCTGAACTAACCTTCTTCCCCTCTGCGACCCATAGAAAGAACATGGACCCACCGATCCACATGTCACAAAAGGGCTTCCCCACATTACATAAGGGTCGTGCATTTGGAGAACATGGGAATGTGCCCACTGTAGATCGCCAAAGATCTAACGGCACAAAAAGTTGCACAAAAGAAGAAGTTCCATTTAATCATTTTATTTAATTTTTGGCATTTTAAATTCTTGGGCGTTAAAATAATAAAATAGTGGGAAGTAGCCGTTGGGAGGGCTCAAGTGTTCGAATTCAAATTTTTTTGGTAGGAGGCAAAAAATGGTAACATTTTTGGCAACTCAAAGGGGACACAAGCTAGCTATGCGTAAGATTAGTGGCCTGAAACATCCATTGGGCTATAGAGTCATGAAAGATGTCGGTGCACTGTAGAACCCTAACCCTACCTTTGCGGGAAAAAAACATTAAAAATCTCTGTCTCTGCAACTCTACCACTAGGCAAAACACATGTGCTTGTGCACTTCTTGGAAAATTGGAAAACAACAAAAAGGAAACTACTTTAATATGTATAGGAAAATTCAAGCCCTGTTAGAAACATGGTTTGAGATAGATCCCATTGACTGGGATCGGCAAGATTTCACCACCAGGCCTGCTTAATTGAAAAGCATTGGCCTATTTGCAACTGAAAATCAAATAGGGACCACTACATAGTGCATCAAATTTTGAGTGCCTCCCTAGTTTTTCCCTGTCTGCATCCCATTTCAAAACTAAATCACCCTCTCTAAAGGCTCTGACCCTAGCTTTCTTGTCAAAGCTCCTTTCACCTACTGCTGATGTGTTCCTAGGGTCTGCATGGCCTAACCTCTCTTCTCTTCCAACTCCATTAGCTCTGCCATTCTTACTGTCATGGCATCATTTTCGATTAGGTCCAGCTGATGAGCTAGTTCTAGAGATGGGAATTCTAATGAAATTGGAAGCCTTGCTTGTCTACCATATACCAACATAAATGGTGAATTCCCTATTGACCTCTTAGGTGTTATTCTGTCAGCCCGCAGTGCAATCCTCAACTTTTGATGCCAACACCTCTAATTATCCTCTATAGTTCTTTTCATAATCCTAATCAAGTTTTTGTTGGAGGACTCAACTAAACCATTGCCCTGAGGATAGTAGTTTGAGGAGGCATTTAAGTAGATATTATGGTCAATTGCCCATGCACAAATTTGAGCTCCTACAAAAGATTTTGCATTATCTGAAATGATGGTTGAGGGGGCACCAAACCTAGTCAAAATTCCATCAAGGAACTCAACAACTAAAGGTTCTGTGGTGTCTTTCAATGCAACTGCCTTTGTCCATCTAGTAAAGTAATCTGTAGCAGCAAAAATCCATTTGTGACCAGAACTGGAAGGAGGATTAATAGGGCCTATTAAATCCAATCCCCATTGAGCAAAAGGCTAGTCCACCCAAATGGGATGAAGAGGAAGAGCTGCAAGATTTTTCTTGCCAGAGAAGAAAGCACATTTTTCACATTTCCTCACATACCTATGACAATCATGGAACAGGGATGGCTAGTAGTAATCAACCCTCATGACCTTCATTGTAGTTGTTCTTGCTGAGAAGTAACCACCATCAGGACCATCATGAAGCTCTTTGATCATTCTTTTAGCTTGGTCTATGTTAATGCATCTTAATAGGGCTCCATTAAAATCCTTCCCGAAAAGGATGCCATCAACCATGACATAAGGAATTTACTGTAATCTATACTGTCTCCTTTTGATTCTATCTAATCCTTGGGGGTATCCATTGCCTAATAAGAAATTCCTCATATCATCCATCCAATTCCTTGGGTCATCATTTCTTGCTTCTTATTGCTCTGTTAGTATAGCAACTTCCTCATCTAATTCCTGAAATGATATCATCTATTTACACAACCCCTTTCCCTCTTACCAACTTGGTGATCTGGATGTCAACATCATATTCCATTACTTTAGTGATCTAGTCAGTTCTCTTATCACTAACATCTTTACTCAAAAGGAAATCCTTCACACTGGCATGGGGTACTAACAAATGAATTTTATTATGAGATAGGAGGTGTCTAAATTTATTTAAGGCTCTGATGACTGCTAGGGTTTGCTTTTCTACATAGCTGTATTTGTCTTCATACTCTTTAAGCCTTTCACTAAAGAAGGCTATGGGTTGCTCTTCATCTTTATCATTTGTTTGAGTCAAGATAGCAAAAATGCTTGACTCACCACCTGGAGTATAAATGATGAAATCCTTTTCAAAGTTTGGATTAATGAGAGTAGGGCCTGAGGCGATGGCTACCTTGATCTCTTCAAAACTTTCCTTCCTTTCCTTGGTCCATGCAAAAACCACACTTTTCTTGAGCATAGCTATAAGAGGTTTAACCATGGTAGCAAGATTAGGAATAAATCTTCTCACAAAATTTATCCTACCAAGAAAAATTTGCAACCCTTTCTTATGTTTAGGAAGAGGGAGAGAAAGTATTGCTTTTTTTCGTTCTGGATCAATGGTTAAACCATCCTTAGATACAATGCATCCTAATAATTTTCCTTGATTGGTAACAAAGACACACTTTCTTGGGTTAAGGGATACCCCAAAATCTCTAGACCTTGAAAACACCTGTCTTAAATGATCAAAATGATCTTCTACATTCTTTGAATACACTGTGATATCATCAAGGTAAACTAATACAAACTTTTCAATCATGCTTTTAAAGGCCATCTCCATTGCCTTATGAAATGTAGCACCTACATTGGTTAGCCAAAATGGCATCTTACAATGAGCATAGGTACCCCACTTGGTGGTAAATGCAGTCTTGTATCTATCACACTCTTTGACCAGCACTTGATTGTAGCCAAAAAATCCATCAAGAAATGAAAACCTCCTTGAACCATTGACCTTGGAAAAAATCTGCTCCATGGAAGGGAGAGGACGGTGATCTTTAAGGGAAGCTTCGTTAAGGTCCCTAAAGTCCACACACAATCTAATTTCTCGATTCTTCTTCCTAACAGGGACAAGGTTTGCTACCCATGATGAGTGCTTGATTGGGAAAATTATATTGGCCTCAATCAATTTGGATAGCTCTTTTATCATTAAGGGTTCAATTTTGGTATTCATTGGCCTTTGTTTTTGTCTTACTAGTTTGACATTATCAATTAAATCTATGGTATGCTGACATAACCTTGGGTGAAAACCCTTTAAATCATCATACATCCACAAAAATATATCATTAAATTCTTGACATAGATGAATAAAACTTTCTTGCTCAATCTTAGAACATACGTTCCCCATGTTTAAGGATTTTCCATCAGCAACCATGACTGGGGTGTGATCATCTTCATCAACAGCTAAGTTCATGATTTTGCCTCTTGCTTGGTCATCATGATTAAAAACACTCTCTAGAGTGACGAGACCCCTAGGCAACTTGTTGGACCTTAGGTTAATGATTTGATCACCATACTGATCTTGCAGTGTTGATTGGTTTCTATCTGAAAATTTTGCTTCATTATGCAAGAAGCTTACAATTTGTTCATCAGATTCAAAAACTTGCCAATGGATTTTTTTGTCAGGGATGACAAGCCTTACTACCATCCTGATTTGTTGCTTCTTCTTCTCCTCAAAATTCCCTGGCACATCATGAGATGCACCTATTGCTGCAAGTCTATTAGCATGTTTATTTTCTCCTCTAGGGATGCTTTGAATTATAAATGCATTGAAACCCTCAAGTAGATCCCATACCCTATGTTTATAAGACTTGAGAAAGCCGTTCTTGGCGATATTTTGATTTCTCACTTGATTAACCACCAAATCACTATCCCTATACACACTTAAGGCTTGAATTCCTCTTTTTTGATCAAGTAGGAGACCCTAAATTAAGGATTCATATCTGGCCACATTATTAGTGCAACTGAACTAGAGCTTAAAGGAGAAGTAGTACTTCACTTGTGCAGGAGAAGTCAACATCACACCAACCCCTGATCCATTCTTATTTCTTGAGCCATCAAAGTACATACTCCATATCCCATTCATATCTTATTTAGTCTCCACAAGATTGGGAACTAGAGCATCTTTCTCTAATATACAATATGTACTAAGGCCTGTTTCAAGGGTTTCTGACATAGGATCAAATTGATATGCATTAGCTCATTCATCTAAGAGAAAATTAGGTATCTTTGATAGGGATGTAGTAGGCTCATTCATTATGTCATTCTCATCCACTTCTAGGATAGTGCAATTCATGTTGATGAGATTAGGGGTGTAGGGTTCCATATGATGGAGGGCTAGAGGCTTTGCTCTGATTGAAGCTTTGGCCCCATATCTTGTCCTAAAAAACATATATGACCAATCAGAAGATATGTAACCACCTATTTGGGCAGTGAAATCTCTTTACAAATAGATGGAAAAATGTGGCTTGACTTTAGCAATGGATATATAGTACAACCAGGGCATGCATGTAGGGACATTTCCACATTCCTAAGGATCCCTACAATCTTGACAGTACTACCATCCAACTGTAATATATCCTTAGCAATGGGTTTATATTGCATTTCCAAAGCATCAACAACACACTTAGGCATCACTGAACTACTAGCCCCTGAATCAATCATGCAATTGTGGACTAGTTTATTCCCTATAATTAGAGAGACATAAAATGGAGGGGGTCTAACCTTTTTACTTATTTCTTCCTCCCTTGATGGTTGTACTAGGCTTAGGGCACTTTCCATGCTGGGTGGCTAATCCTTTGGTTCAATACTTTCCAATTCTTGCTGCAGCAACCTCTTTTGCATAGGTATAGTAGCAAGAGCATCCCACATGGAAATATTCAAATTTGTCTTCTTCATTTGTTCTACCACATTGAATGGTGCAGTAGGTACTTTGGTAGAAACCTTGGGGGCTGCATTTGTAGGAGGTTGAGATGGAACAAACTTAGGATCACTTACATCTTTTCTACCATCATTTCGCCTTTGCTGCTGATAGGTATTCGATTGGTCATTTGCTGATTGGTCATGAGATATTACATTTGAGGTTGAGGCCTAATTGGGAAGAGGAGGGGTAGCATCTTCAATAGTTCTTCTTTTTCTCCTAGTGTTGTTATCAATGGAATCCTGGTTTACATTACAACGTTCCTCCACTTGATGATTTATAAAGGAGCAATCACCTTGTCCCTACATATATGAGGCCTCTTTAAATTGGTCCTCCTTGTATGATTATCTTGTTGCAGGCTCTTGGATGGTCAAAGCCAAATAAGATTCAGCCTTCTGACACATGCAATGAGCATAGGAGTAGTTACAAGAGGGACAAAAATCCTGATCTTGGGCCATGTTGTTTTGAAGGACTATGGCCCTACTTTTGTTTACATTTGAGGTTGAAGCATGAATTTGCCTATTCTGATCAAAAGAATTGTTCCTATAATTTTGATTTGGAGGCCTACCACTGTTTGAAGTTTGATGTTGCAATTGATGTGCCTTACTACCTTGAGCTTGCTATCTTTCTAAAGTCACCACCTTGTTGCTCATTTTCTGCATCACAGAGAAACTATCCTCTAGCTTCTTTTCTTGGCCCTGCAATCTCTTATCTATGTTCAACATCATAGATTGCATCATTTCCTTGATTTCATCTATTCCATTTGAAGATGTAGAATGTTGAGGGACTAGAGCAAGGGATTGTGATTTGGAAGTTGTAGGAGGAGGAGCCATTTCTGGTTGGTGATTTGGAACATCAGAAAAGAAAGGCATGGGAGGCCTTGGAGCTAGCTTACCTCCTTGTATTAGGATGTTTTCTGACTTTATTGCTATGTCATAAGCATTAGGCAAGGTATCTCCTCCCATAGTTTGGATCATAGTGGCAATGTCACTGTTAAAAGCTTTGAGGTAATGCAAGAAGGCATTACCAAGGGTAGGTTTTACTAAAGCAAGTATTCTATCCCATGTCTTTTGAAATCTATAGTTGAAATTAGTCATACATTCATGGGGGGCTCTTTTTATAGTAGTCAACTGTTCTAAAAGTGACAAATGGTCACTTTTGTCCTCAAAGTGTTTACATAGTCCTGCTCCTAATCCATCCCAATCTGTTATAGAACCATGAGCCAAACCTCTATACCATTGTAGTGCTTTTCCTTTCAAAGATGAGGCTAGAAGCCTAACTGCAACATCATCCTTTGTAATACCATGGATATTGAAGACATTAGCAACTTCTTGAATGTGTTCAGAGGGAGAGATAGAAGTTTCATCAGTAAACTCTGGTATACTTTTGAGTGCAGCTATTGGTATGTCATGTCTTTGAGCCAATAAAAGAGGACTTCCACCATTAAAGGTGGCAAAAGTATGGGCTCTAGGCTATGCCATATAGACTAGTGATCTATTGATATTTGCTGATGGCAATCTAGGCTGAGATCTAACAGTAGGAGGGGTAGAAATAGATCTTGTAGGTGTATTTGTTATTATTGCACTCCTAACTCGTTATAAGGATACCCTAGTCTTCCTTCTTCTAGGATTTGAAAATGAAAGCTCTTGGTACTAAAATTTACCTCTAGAAGAAGCCCTTGTTTCAGCTTTGGGCATGAATTACTGCAACTTTGGTTTGGAACCAGATGTATTTGAAGCTTAGAGTCACCAAGTACTTGAAGAATGAGCCTCTTGAAGGCTTGAACACCAAACCCAATACTATCTCCTCAGTATTAATCTTGAAATCTTCCTTTTGATGCTAGTAGACCTGAAAGTTTCTGAATAGCGTCCCACCGGGCATGCCAAAAACTGTTGTCACAGAAATTTGCACCCATGTCCAAAGTTTTTACCTAAGGACAACCTTGTGAAACATGGAAACAACCTCCAAGCTGTGGGACTTGAACTGTGAGGTTGAGTCTCTGGAGAAGGTTGGCTTCCTTTACTATCAGGGTGCACCTAACTACTCTTGGAGAGGAAAAGGGAGAAGGAATGCATGGAAGCAAATCTACCTATTCTAATCTAAGGCGGTGATGCACCAAAATAGAGTGTTCAAACCAATCTCTGTCCATACATGCACTATTGAACATTCATGACACCAAAAGATATAGACATTCAGACTTGTTTTAATCTAACAATCACATGCAGATTAGAAAACCCAAATGAATGACACAAGGAAAGAGAGGATTCACTTATATACCATTCATAGGCCAAAAGAGATACAGTCATGCAAGATTGTAGATCTCTACAATACATCAATGAGAGGCAAATGGCTCTTGCACTTTACATAAATAGTTGAAGGAGATAAGGTAGAATGTCATACAATTTAGAGGCAAAGGGAATTTACGCATGAAATTGCAGAGCAATATCAGAGAAGTCAAAGAAGAGTCGACCTTTACAAAATCTACAAAAAATGCCTTTATAGTTCAAGCATAACTGAGATATCCTCTTACTGAAGTTACTCCACAACCACTGCCATTAAGCCTTTTAGAGAATAATTATGGAGATCTGAAGAAAATCTGATCTGAGTACAGATCCATATGCAATGGTATTTGATCTTGTTGGAATAGGGCCTTGAGAAGATAGAAACAACGCCATTAAATAGTTTTGACTAGGTAGATGGATCAGGTCAGAGATGGTGGAGGTTTTCTCGCATTCACTGAGTTTAGCACTCATTCGAGGGTGGTTGGCATTGATCACAAGGATCAGATCGTGCAACAAAACTCAAATTCCCCTATTTTTAGCTCATGAATCAGCATGATCAGTAGATTAATCGAATATTGCAGTTAGGCCACATGGGCCAATAACTTCATTTTATTTTTCCACTCTGCAAGTCTCCACGCAGTTGACCAACACCTTCTTTACTAACTGCGCTACCTCCTCAAATCCTAACCGCGATGCAACCGCCAACCGCCAGCATTAACCACACTGCCTAGTTGCAATTTATCTCCTTTGGCCCACAAAGACACGTATCTCTCAGGCACTTTTATGCATTACTTAAAGTCCTTGCATCTTCACATTGTGGGGAAGCACCGATTGTCAATCTCTATGAGATCAACGATCAGGAAAGGTCCTCATTATATTGTGCATGCCCATTGAAATTTTTGGGCCCACAAACACCTCGACAGCTACCTCAGCGACTTGGCCCCATGATGACACGCAGTAGCAAGGCGCTTGCCCGTATTGTTTAATTTCCTTGCATCTTGTTAATGCGGGGAAGTGCCAACCCTAGATCTGTTTGCATCGAATGGTGGATCTTGCTGCTCAATAGAATATCGCCTTTTCAAACCCATGTGCTTTGACAAGTGCCACAATAGAATTTATTTGTCTTTCTTGAGAAGGGCGGGCCCATGATGTCACATCGTGCCACATGTTGCAAGGGCACATACCCTCATTGTTTAAAATCCTTGCAACTTCATCTTGAGGGTATGCGCCAGCCGTTGATCTGATTGCATCAGACGATTTTCATAACATGTGCTCTCTGAACCTGCGTAAATATCCACCGTGACATCATCTAGACACACGTCACCAGGGTGCTTGCCCACATTGTCAGAAAGTCTGATGAAGCTCAGAATGTGAGAAAGTAGGTGCCAATCAAAATGCCAGATCACCCTGACACCTTGTCTATGGCAACTTCAAAGGAGATAGACCCACCTGCCACGCGGCTAAAAAGTGCTTCCCCGCATTATTAGGAGATCTGACAAAACTCAAAATGCGGGAAAGCGAGCGCCCATAGAATCGCTAGCTAGACTAACCTTCTTCCCCTCTGCGATCGACAAAAAGAACACAGACCCACTGATCCACGTGTTGCAAAGGGGCTTCCCTGCATTACATAAGGGTCATGCATTTGGAGAATGTGGGAATGTACCCACCGTAGATCACCAGAGATCTGATAGTGCAAAAAGTTGCAGAAAAGAAGAAGGTCCATTTCATTGTTTTATTTAATTTTTTGCATTTTAAATTCTTGGGCGTTAAAATAATAAAATAGTGGGAAGTAGCCATTGGGAGGGCTCAAGTGTTCAAATTCAAATTTTTTTGGTGGGAGACAAAAAATGGTAACACGCACTTAAGAGAATTAATTTGTGCAACCAAATGTGTAGCATGAGATAACATGTAATGTCACAAATTTTGAGAGGCAAATACAACCACGAGACAAGATTTCTCAATGTTATTGTAATTAATCTCATAAGTAACTAATGTCCTACTGATATAGTACATTGATTGTTCCTTTCCATTCTCATCACACTGTGCTATTAATGCCCCTAAGGAAGTAGCTATAGCTGAAATGTATAAAATCAAGGGATTCCCAACAATAGAAGGTACGAGAATAGGTAGTTTAGCCAAATATTCCTTAATTTGAGAAAGGATATTTTCAAATCCATCATTCCACACACATGTAGAACCCTTATGTAGATTCTTATTCAATGGTTGAGACCTATCAACCAACTAAGAAATAAACTTTTGCATAGCTTGTAGACGTCCTTGGAGACTTCTTAATTGACTTATATTTCTAGGAGGTGGCCTTTCCATTATAGCTTGTACTTTCTCAAGATCAACTTCAAAGACCTTAAGAGATATGATGTAGTCTATAAATTTCCCAAAAGTGACACCAAAAGCACATTTCTTAGGTTTGAGCCTAAGTTGAAATTATTCCATATGGTCAAGTATCAAACTCAAGTCATCCAAATGTCTATTTATTTGTTTAGAATTAGCTAAGGTATTTTCTACATAATCCTTCATGTGTTTGTGCATCATGTCATGAAAGATGGTTATCGTAGCTCTTTGATAAGTGGCACCCACATTCTTAAGACCAAAATTCATAATGTTCCAACAAAAAATACCTGAAGCACAAGTGAAAGCTATCTTTTCTTGATCTTTAGGAGCTATTCTTATCTGATTGTATCCTAAGAATTCATCCATCAAGGAGTACATTTCCTAGCCTGCACTCATGTTCACTATCATGTCAATATTTGGAAGTGGAAAGTCATCCTTAGGGAAAGCTTTGTTCAAATCTAAAAAATTTGTGGAAACTTGAATGGACTTATCATGCTTTGAAGCAAGTGTAATGTTGGATATCCATTCAGTATAATCTATAGCTCTGATAAATTTTGCACTTAGGATCTTTTTGAGTTCAAGTTTCACTAATAAGGAAACACACAGACACACTTTCCTTAGTTTTTTTCTTGATATGCTTGACACCAAGAGCTATAGAAATATGATGCATGATTAAATTTATGTCAAGGTTGGGGGTGTCTACTTATGTCCAACACAATTTGATTTTATTTTCTTGGAAGAATTGAGTGAACTACTCTTTTTCTTTAGCTAATAGAGACTGAACTAAATGTATGATCTTAGGATAATCTTCAGCACTGAGGTTGATAGGCTATGTAGGTTTGATTAAAATTGATCGCCTATCTTGAAAATAACTTGGTAGACTACTAAGAACCTCATCTTTAGGTACCTCTAAGAGGTTTTCACCGTGAGATGCGCCTTTATATTTACTATTTGTTGGCTCTAACACCGCTACAAAGTGGTTTTTTCCATCATCATTTTTTTTCATTTTTCATTTTAATTTGTGACTAAGGTACTTGATATTTGACTCATTCATGTTAACATCTAGTTCACTGGTGGAAGAGCCTACTAGCTCAATAATATTTAGATAATAGGTGATCTCATAGTCATTTTGAAAGGATGGTAGTTCAGCCCTTTGGTTTTGTACAAACCAATCAATGATATCAGGGTGTATGAGGGATAACAAAGTGTAAGGTTCTGAATTATTGATATAAAAGGAATCATATATAGTGATGAGAGAGTTAGGATGTATAGGGAAGTCTGTAGAGATACCCAAATTCAAATGAGACCTAGGAGAATCTATGTGGTCCACTAGAGCAAGTTGAGAGTTCAATTCATCAAACCCTATGAAAGACTCGCTAACTACATCGATCTGATTAGTATAGGCATGTAAACAATATATTCTTACTTCAAGAGATGCTCTCGAAAGAGAATCCCATTCATATTCATTTGATTTGGTACTTTGATCAAGAGCTACAAGGTGAGCAATATTTCTTTTGATTCATTCTCTATTAGGATCCTCTATGTTAGACTCATCAAATTCAAGATGTCTAGAAGTGGAAATCTTAATAGTGTGATAATTAGATAATTCATCTTCCTCCTAAAGGATGGAGTTAGAAGGAATGAAATTATCTTCTAAAACACTAGTAGCTATAGGTTTAATCTCATCATCTAAATCATTAGCCACAAGTGGTTCTTCATCATAAATAGGAAAATTGTCATCAATACCATAGCCCAAGCCAGTAGTATCTTTATTTATGCAACCTTTTGTATGACTCATATGTTCAACAAGAGAATGTTTATTATCATTTAGAGATCCATGTCTAGGGTAACCCATCATTTTGAGAAACTGATAGCCTTTTCTATACTTCTTGGGAGAAATAGGTGTAGCAAGTATAACTTTGTCAACTAGGTCTTCTTTTCTATATATCCAATCCCTAATATCTTGGTCTTCCTTTTTCATATTCTAATGAGATGGAAGATTGTACAAATGTTCTATAAATAGTCATAGTTGAGAATGAGGGTTTCATGTGTTCAGATGGTTTCCCATAGGAGCGTAGAGAATTTGATAATGTAGCAATAGAATCTAAAGTATACTCTCCTACACCAATGCTAATCATTTTTAACCTTTTCTCACAATCAATGAGTGAGGATATAACTCTATTAGCATCTTTTTTTTTGGAACTAGAGATTCAACAACAACAAGTGTTTTTATTAACATGAAATTATCCTTAGGAATGAAGACTCTAACACTATTGAAGGGGAAACTAATGCATTGATGAAAAGTTAATGGAACAACTTTCATGTCGTGTATCCAAGGTCTCCCTAACAAATGATTATATACAAGTGGGATATTAAGAATGTAGAATACCACATTCTTTTCCATAGGACCAACTCAAATAGGAAGCACAATGAGAACCTTGGAGGAGTGTTCAAATTCATCATAAGATTTGATTGTAATCTTGCATCTAGGGTCAATAAAAAATTATGAGACACCTAATTTTTGAACAATATTCAAAGAAACAATATTTAACCCTACACAGTTTTCTATTAACACTCATTTGACTTAAATCTGATGGCTTTGGACCTTAATGTGCAATGAAAGGTTGTGAAGGTGGCTAAGATATTTATCATCTTCTTCCGATAATTCTAGCTAAAGAAGAGTAGAAATGTGGTTAACTACAGCTTGGAACTTATCTACATTAATGTTGATAGGGACACAAGCTGCATGTTAAGACTTTTTTTGAATTCCCTTGTGTAAAGGAGATAACTCTAGCAACTCAAAAATTTAAATTTGAGTGGGAGTGAATTGCAATTGGTTTACAAGATCATAAGTGTATGTAGAACTTGAGGAAGACCCCACTTGTTTAGCATTAACATGTTTTAGATTATCTGTGACCTTAAAGACAACTTTGGATTGACCCCTAGTAATAATGTTTATTCTTTTGTCATAAGATGAAGATGAATTTGCAAACCTAAGCGAAACCATAAGTCTATTGTCATCAAATCATTGGTCAAAATCGAGTATTCTTAAAATTACTTTAGGTCTTTTATCATCAGTTTCATTGTTAGGTTTCTCATCAAATTTAGGGCCCGCCATGTAAACACTCTCCTCAATAGGCTCAAGCATGCTTATGACATTGTTAGTGTTAATGTATGCATAGTTGATCTTGGATTCACGATACTTCTTGTATTCTTTTGAAGTTTCTCCTTGCTCATATTTTGGGATAGGATCTTTGAAAGCTTTATGATCAAAGTTCTTAATCAACCCATCAGTGGAGAGTTTCCCTTCATCAATGAGATCTTGTATCACATTTTTAAGGTTAAGGCAATTATTTGTGTTATGACCCTTGTTCCTATGATAGTTGAAAAAATGATCATGTCTCCACCAAGAAGGCTTGACATCTAGATCATAGGGTCTTGAATTATCAAGCAACAAAATGAGCTTGTTAGAAAATAATGTCTTTAAGATCATATTGTATGAATTAGCCGATGGAGTGAAGTTACACTTAGGCCTAGAGGATTTTGTGAACTTAGGTTTGTCATAGGTTTGGGACTTGTTGGAGTCATTTGTTCATGTAACCTCTTGTTGTTTGGTAGAAAGGTTAGCATTAGCTAAGTTGAAAAGGGGTTCCTCGGTCTTAGGTGCATCAAGAACACCATCATTAACAACATACTTATTCTTATTCCAAGGTTTCCCATTTTCCTTACCATTCCCATTGTAATTTTTTTAAATCTTTTTTACAACTATATACCCTTTATTAATAGCAACATTTTCAACACGATAAGAACGCACAATCATATCATCAAAAGTGGCGAATACTTGTTTCCTAAGATCATAGAATAGCTCAAGTACAAGAGCGCTACTTAAGATATCAATATGCTCATTCTTGGGGATCTATCATGGATACGTAGCGTGTAATCTTCTCCCTATTTTCAAGTATGTAACAAAATGTTCTTATTTTTTCTTGATATTGCACAAGTCTAGCATGGTAATGGGGTGTTGTATCTTGTATGAGTAATGTTGAATAAACCTTCATGTAAGAACATCAAATTTCTTAAGAGGAGGGAAAAGTTTAGTTAGCCACTCCATGGGTTGTCCATTCAAGCTTCTAGGAAAAATCCTCATGAGATATGTGTCTTCATGCATAAAATCCATGCAAAGTGCATAAAAATGTCTAACATAATTGTGTGGGTCACTATTACCATCATATTTATCATATTTAGAAAGATCTATATCCCTTGGAAATAGAATCATGTAAGTACTTTTGTCAAAATGAAGAGCACATATGGTCTCAAAAAATGAGGTTTTAGGATTTTCTTTATCCATTTGTATACATGTGAGTTGGCTTCACAACTCTTGGAATTCTTTCTTTATGAGCTCACTTTGGTTGGCCTTCTTTTTTGAATAATTCTTTGGACGTCAATGGGGTATTCTCCAACCTCTACTTTTCATGTATGCAAAATATTGGTCCCCATTTTGTTCTAATACCCTAAGCATGAGTCTTTGAAGGTGTTCTTGTTGAGACCTAATGAGGTCCTCACTAGTAACTTCACTGTCCACTTCACTAATGTGAAGGCTGCCCTTGATAGGAGTGTCTAGGTGGTGATGCATATCCCTCAACATGTGATCTTGGGGTTCTTGGAGGGGTATTTTTACCATTCTTATCAAATTTATCATGGTTTACAAAGGGGTTGTTATAGGCAGCGTTAATATTTTGATTCTCAAAAAAATATGTGTGATTGTTCCCAACACCGTGAGCATTATTATTATGAGAATCATTTTCATAATATGCATGTATAGCCACTCTAGAAGCTATACATTTTTCTTGTTCAAGCCTCTCTTATTCTAGCCTAACATGTTCATCTTGAGAAGCCTTTTCCCCTCTTTCAATGTCCTCTCTTTTGATATGAAAGAACTCATCTAGGAGGTGAAGTCTTTCCTCTTGATTCATGAAGAAAGACACACTGTTATCATCTCTAGGAGTATCAAAATAACTACCAAAGTGGCTAAGTGGATCATACCAAGTGGAATACTTGTCCTCCTCAACCTTGTCAAAAATAGGTTCATTGTCAAGGTGTTTCTTACATGGATGCCTAGTTGTAGAAGATAATTATTCAAAGAAAATGAAGGATGACCTCCTAGACTAAATTGTATCCTAGTTGTAACCAACATGTAATAGGAGGTGTTTAGCTTATTAAAATGAGACAAAGCATTTGGAATCCAAAACTTGTAAAGTCAAGATGCTTACTTGCCAAGAAATGTAGCAATGATAATAGCTTGTCAAAAGTGTCCAAGCAACTTATGACACTGGTGACTCGAGCTAGGAGTTAGGAAAGAATCCCAATAGAAAATAGCTAAAGAGGTAGAATAAACAAGTTTGACAAGTGAACACTCTACGAAATCAAGTTTGTATCCAAGAAGCCAATCTAATATTTCTAGGCTAGAACATAGTCAAACATGTAAGTCGTAGATCAATGACACAATAGGATCAAGTGTGGACACCCCTATTCAACTAGAGCACAATAAAAGATCTAGTTTTGCAAGAAATATACACATACAACAGAGTTTAGAAGCCAATGCAATAGAAGTTCAACAAAGAATTTTGTATGATAGTTTGCAATATACCCATATGAAAGTTTGTGGTAATATGACAATTCTTAGGAGGTAGTACAATATAGTTTACAATAATAGTGCAATAAAGTTTCATGTGATAGTGTGATACTTTGTTTAGTGCAGAAGTATCATAGTATACTTCTCAAATAGGCAATGTGAGACAAGTTCAACATTGTTAATATTTTGTGACTATATGCCTAAATGGCTTATGTTTGAACCAATTTTTTGATCATTTTAAGCAATTTGGCCATTATAACAGAGTGTTTTTTAGTTTATAATAGAAATATAGTATTTTTAGAGAAATTTGTGGCACAAATACACGTCTTCAAGCAATTCAACAAGGGACAAAGCAACCTTTCCAATACAAACACTTGGGGTTTTTTAAAACAAAAGTCCTATGAAAACTATCATCTTGTGTATGTTCAATAGATTTCCATGGGTCTAGCACAAATTCAATACACACCATGTAATATCTACCTAAAGGTCATGATTTATTACTCAATACCTTAGCCCACAACTTGATGCCCCCTCACTTCACACAAAGTGGTTGCCTATAAGTGTTATTAAAACAACCAAAGGGACACATATGGTGAGTGTAAACCTTGGGGTGATCCAAGTAGTCGACTAGAATTGATTCTTGCACCAAGATATTGAGTAGATAAAAAAGGTGGCCTCCAAATCCTAGAGTGTTTAATAAGAATCCCATTCATTACACGCCTCTTGCACTTGATACAAGACATAATAATGGACCTCATAGCCACAAGAGTATCTTAAGCATAGCCACCTAGTGATTTCCTCATGGTCCCTATCCAACTGCTGGGACTCAAAATTGAAGCCCTGATTTTGAGTACCATTCAAAAAATCAAGCCCTATAAGCGCTTTTTGATGCATGTGTACCCGGTTGTCCTTTTGAGGCCTAAGAGGTGTTTAATATTTATAACACCTTGCATTTAGTATGTCTATGTGTATCATGAGGATAAATTACCATTCTAAGTCATTTCATGAAGTTTTGTTTTGAGCTCCAAAAAGATAGGCACAAACCAAAGATCAAACCAATTATTGTGGCTTTTTCATTGTGTGGATGAAAAGTCTAAAACAAATCTTGGTATTTATGGTGCATGGGCATATTTAGGTTTTTTTTTTACTTACATTGCTGGTAAAAAATGAAGTTTATGGCCTCCAAATCTACTAAATCTCAAGAGCGCTTTTCAAATTGTTGCCAAGGATTTTTTCGCATGAAAAGTAACCTATAAAACTTTATCCAACATTGGGTGCAAAATGGGTCAATAAGATATTTAAAATCCACGTTGTTCAGTCAATGAAGTCTCTTAAGGACACACTTTTCTTTGAAGCACGAGCTCATGTGGAGGGGCCTGTCATGGCCATTTGGAATGTGACGTCCTCTTTAGTTTGACCATTCGAACATCAGAGAGTAGGTTCCATGTGGAAAATTCTAAGAAAATCACATAAGGTCAAGAGAAGAAGGAAACTGACCCACGATGTTATGATCATGCCATGAGATTAAGCGAGGAGAATTATAGGCCTATGGTGCTATGATCCGTCATGTGATCGGAAGCCCCAAAAGGATGGACAATGACGACACCACTCAGAGATCATAGGGAAATTTTTAAAGAGTTGTGATGTTACGAAGCTGTTGTAAGGTCGGGAGTTGAAAGTTAAAAGCCTACAATGTCATGCTGGTCATAAGGTTGAGAAGGAGTATAAAAGGACTTAAGATATTGTGATGTGGCCCTTTGTTGTGTGGTCAGGAATTGTAGTTTGAAGAGCTCCAATATTACGATGAGGTCATAAGATTGGGAAAGGAATTTGAAGCATTCGCAATGTTATGCCAGGATGGAGGATGTCAGGAAATTGTGAGAGATAAAATCGGGAGCTCTGATACTATGTCGAGGTAAGGTCCTCCGATACTATGATGGGCATATGATTGGGAGTTTGAAGGTGGAGGTCTATGATACTACAAAAAGGGGAGTTTAGCATAGGATCAGAAGGCTCAAATTCAAAATATTAGATGCTACGATGGGCCCATTGAGCATCGTAAGATTGAGAATGCTAAAATTTAAAGGTAAGATGATACACATTGTCATATAATTATAAGCTCATAGCATCAGGTGATGAAATTTCAAAATATTAGAGTGTTTCAAATGCATTAGATGATGTAGGGCTGCCTGGGTAAGTTAGCCAATGAAGAATCGACAAGTGGCAGTGCTTTGACGTGACAAGCGGCAGTGCTTTGACGTGACAAGCTAAGGTGGCATGATGACAAGACCATGACATAGCGTGATGACTGGATGATGACAAGGATCAAGATGCCATGTGTTACATGGTCACTATGTCATGATGATGTGGCATGATGCTAACTCATCATGCAACATGGAAACTAGTGATGTGGCATGATAATGTGGCTGCCATGTAGAGGAACAATGGACAAATAAGATAGTGACATATGGCAGGTGTCAGGTGACTATACAAAAATCCTACTAATCAGAACATAACACATTGTAGGGCTGGTTAACCAGGTTTGACTCGAAGGGAAAATGATGGGAAATTTTTTAAAAATGCAAAAATTTAATATTTTATTATAATTTCCCAGAATTATGTGCAAGAGTAGTTTTAAATAAAGTTTCATTTATTCTATAGTTCAAACTTTATAAATGGTCAAATGTTTGCAAATATGTTATATGAAGCCTTAACAAGAGTTGATTTTTCAAACTGAGATTCTAGGCATTTTTGATAAGCTCATATAGGAGTATTATATATCGCTGGAACTGAGAGAAGATGAACTTTATGTTTCTGGAGTTTGTTTTTGCATAGGAGGTCATTGTTTCAAGTTATGTAGGGATTTGTCTTAGGTACCCAATTTATAGTTTAATTTAGTTGAGGCAGTTCAAATCTAATTTTTGATGAAATGGTTGGAGAAGATGAACTTTCTATTTCTGGAGTTTGTTTTTGCACAGGAGGTCACTGGTTCAAGTTATGCAGGGATTTGTCTAAGGTACCCAATTTGTAGTTTAATTTAGTTGAGGCAGTTCAAATCTGATTTCCAGTGAAATGGAGAACTGAGTGAATGCAAAAGGCAGTAAGATATAGTTATGGGTGAGTTTTGTCACCTCCAAATCAATTGAATCAAGGTATCATTAGAATTTCATGATGCATTTCAGATATTTTAGTAGTAGAATGGTTTTCATCATTTAACAAGAGATATTTCGGGTTTGTTACAAAACAATGATGAAAACCAAATCAGATGTCACAAGTAGAAAGATGAGAGAGGTTTTACAACAACAAAGAATGGAGATTCAAGTGGACACATGTCATTACCAGATTAGATATGGGATTCCACTCTTTTTCTATATCTTTCTCTTTCTCATCCATTGTAAGGGTTGGCAATTTTCACTATGAGACCATAGGTTCCAATTTTGAAGAAATTTCTCACTGCTGTGATACCAGGTTGGCAATTTTTCAGTGTGAGACCACATTGTTGGTTCTAGAACTATGATTCCACCATATTCTTTAGCATATTTCTCTTGTGTGAACAACAGTAGTTAAGATAATATAAATAGTTATGATCTGTTAGGCATTTCTATGTTTTAATTTCATGCTTTTGAATGTATAGTTTCATGGAAATGAATACAAATGAGCAAGAATCTCTTTAGTTTCATTTTGATTCTCATCTCCTATCTCTGTAATCTACAATCTTATGTGGTTTAAGGACAAAGAATGGAGACCCATTTGCATCCCCTTAAGGTTGTATGTCTGATATATTTTGTTGTTGGAACAAAGGGCCAAGTAAATGCTTGATGTGTTTGATAGGGTTGCTAGTTATTTGAGAAGGATACTTTGTAAGAATGACGTCTTTATGAACACTGATGTTTGATTCACAAAGTGATAAGATAGATATGATATCTGGGTGTATGAAATATGTCACTGATATCATATATGTATGCGTTTAATTTGTGGAATTGCCCAATAGACAAGACACTAATTAGCTAAAGGATCAACTTGTTCTTACTTTTGCATATTTGGGGTTTTTCTGAAATCAACATCATTAATCAAATTTCTTTCCCTTTAATGTTGCAGAACTAAAAAGGATGCCCTCCCTTAGCTTAGAAATTTCTATGGCCATATTATTAGCTATTCCATGTCTGAGATCTCTGCATAAGTATTAGAAGATTTAGGTTTTTTATCCACTTTGTTTAGATTTAGTATATCCTTTTGACAACTAGTACCATATGAAGAATCTTCAGGTCCACTCGCCTAGATTTTACAGAGCCTAAAGTAGAAGAAGGGTGTAGCCTTATAGTTGGCCCGATGTCTAAAAGGGTATGTTGAAGATGGGAAGTAGCTTCCCCTAGATGTATCTTGTTCTCATCAGGGTTATTTGGAATCGTGTTGTTTCAAAACACCAACACCCACTTTGGGTCATTCCTATTGGTATCTTTCCACTAATAGAAAACCCTCTAAAGGTATGAATCTTACCAGGAGATCAAAAAAATGGATCCTTACCAAGGAGGTCAAGTGTAATAACCCAATAGGTTATAACTTCATTAAACAAAAAGTATTCTCTAATTCACTTGTTTGACATTTCGTCAAACATTTTACAAGAAAGAGATATATTGCATATCTAAATTCTGATTGCTTTCTAAATGCCAAAATTGAATAAATATGCTTACAAAGAACACACCAAACATCTAACAATGAAGATGCAATTATTTTTGTATAACATTGATTACAAATAGGAAAATATGCATCTACATCAATAAAACATTAGGGCAACAAATTGTAATATAAAACTTTGATATAAATTAGATCACAACAGATTTTACAAACCCTACCAATGCCCTAACTATCTACTCTCAAAAAATGCAAAATTTAGTAGATAAAAACCTAGAATTGCTCCAAAAATATGAATTTTCCTATAGCAAATCACTATAGTGACAACATTGTAGCAATGGTACTGTAGCAGTGGTACTATAGAAAGTTACTATAGTAACATCACTGTAGCAATGATACTATAGCAACAATACCATACCAATATCCAACTTATTCCATACTCCACAAATCTAGCCCTAGGCCACAAATTTGGCACACTGAAAAGACTGATTTGTCTTCTCCAACAGTCGCAACTCTTTGAAAGATATTTCACTATCTTAGTTATGCAAATCAATGGGAGTGTTCATTCCCAACGATCAATCTACCAACTGCATAAACCCTTGGCTCTACAAGTTATTTGGAAGAGTAGATGGCAATGCATCCGATGCTCAACAATGAGGCTTCCCTCCCTATTTATTCTTTTCCTCCAATAGATGGACCTCCTTCTAGAAGAAATAAAATAATAATTAATTCCCTCTTCTAGAAGATTCTTTTAATTTATTTAATTAACTTTAGTCACTTTTCATTAAATTAATTAAATATAAAGTTACGTTTTAATTTAAATTTATTTAATGACTTTGTAAGAAATTAATTTAATCAAATTCTCCTTATTTCTCCACTTAGCCTTTGGGGAATGAAAATCTAAGAACTCCATTAAGAGGCTAAGATGGGGACATTACATCAAGATTTCTGATTCACCTAAAAGGTGAAGAGAAAGCTCTTCTACTCCCTAACGTCTCCCCCAATCATGCCAAGCATATTAATTAAAACCACTAAGGTGTGGAGTATCCCACCCACTTTCATGATTCAATGAAGTGTCAACATTTATGATTTTTCTCAAAGGTGAAGAGCATACTCTCCTACTAACAATGAACCCGTACTTGTGAGTTATATGTGCCTAAGAGAAGAAAACAACTAGTATGTGCTGCACATGAAATGAAATAAAAAGTCACATAATTTTTTTTAATTTTTTATTTTTTTAGCTTGGGAAAAGGTGAAAAGGTGCAAATAGAAGTATGGTGGCTCTCAAATAAACCTATCTATGCAACCCTTGCAAGGTGCACCGTAGAACAATAGATTCAAAGATGGGATGAGAGTGCTAGCATCCAAGAATCACGATGCAAGTTCAATGCAATGCAACCTATACTAAAATGAAATTCAAGATGGAAGTTAACAAGAATAAAGAGTTACAAAGCCTCATATTTAGACTATGTGAGCTATTCTAAAGCATAATAAAAATTTAAACTACATGCAAATAAGATATAATGCAAGTGCGAGAATGCAAATGCAAGAATGAGAATGCTCCAAGTCTTCAAAGCTCCAAAGTCACCTAGAAATCCTACATCATAACGTTAGTACAAAGAATAAGGTTTAGAATGAAGAGATAACTCTCCTTTTTAAATATAAATGGACGGTTGTGACTAAGAGGTAAGAGAGGTCTAATCAAGGGTGGGGAATGCATCTTGAGTGATCCATATGCATGAGCATCTCACCTAATCAAGATCAATGGTTGACTTTTAAGAAGCAAAAGATGTGTGGAGGAGAATAAAGATTCCTATCACATAGAAAAGTGTAACAAAAGTCCTTTTGTTTTATTTTTAAAATATGAATAATGCTTTGTGTGCACACTTAGGATATGGGAATTTAGGGGACTCTATTTAATTAAAAGGGAGAAAGTTCTTTTAATTAAATAGGCTCTTAAAATATAGTGGTCAAACCATAAATTACAATCAAATAGATAGATTTATGAGGATTTGATCAAAGATGAGTGATTAATAGATTATGCAAAAATGCTAGAAAGAGGGCTCATAGTCTAGATGACCATTTTTGGGTGATTACAGGTTGTAGTTTGTATTTACCAGTCCTTTGAATTTAAGTCCATAATTTATCTTAACCATATGTTTTTTTCCCCTTTCTTGATGATATCCTTACCTCCCTTTCCTCGAAGGCCAATTTGATCCTACA
The DNA here is from genome assembly GCA_028749045.1 of Cupressus sempervirens. Lineage (NCBI taxonomy): Eukaryota > Viridiplantae > Streptophyta > Pinopsida > Cupressales > Cupressaceae > Cupressus > Cupressus sempervirens. The sequence goes on along the minus strand of CM053787.1, from coordinate 1,017,917,698 downwards.
CTCTCTTGCCAAATAAGGTAGTTAGTTCATTATTATGACATCATAACATGATCACATATTTGTAACACTACATAAATAATTGCATATATTCTAGACTCGATTGATTACAAAGATCAACATATACTATTAGAATCCAATATACCATAAAAATAGGAAACTTGCATTTATCATCTATGCATTATATAATTCAAACTATTGCTTTTATTTTAGAAACCATCTAGGGCACAATTATACAAACTCAATATTTAATTGAGACCAGAAACCATATAGGGCACAAATTTGCTAAACCACTATTTAATTGAAACTAGAAACCATCCAAGCCACAATTATGCATAATCACTATTTAATTGAAACCAAAAACCATCTAGGGCACAATTAATATTAGATCATTAAGATAAGGTTATTTAGAGGGATGTGACATCGAATGTGAATCTAATGGTCTATTTCTTAGGCTCATTGAAAAAAACTATGTATCTCAAGGTATAATGATTTAATCCCTATTTGTGGCATATTGTCATATTAGGAGACTACCTCTTCCTCCCTTTCAAATTTATTTGGATTTGACATGCTTTTGGGGTGGTAGTTCTCCTCGCTATTTGGAAAGTAAAATATTGTTATCTTTATTAAATATATTACTACTATTTTTTTTTGTTGTATAATAAAGCTATGACTCATTCTAATGTGCTTATGTAGTTTTAGTGCAAGTAAATAATTTTTTACATGGAGTTTCTTAGCGGTATGTGCTTTTAGATAATTAAAATAACAACCTATGCAATTTTGAATTGGCACCACCTTCTAGTTTCTACGAAGGTTGTTCCACAAAAATTGGGCGTAAAATAGCAACTAGCCTATCAAAAGGGATTATGTCTCCCAATTTTATGATTCATAAGATCTTAATAACCAATGATCTTTCTAGCCATAGTTGGTCTTAGTCATCTTGGTCACTTATCCACCTTCTCTCGTGGGTGTGTTGCCTTTAGGTATATATATATATTTTAAATTTTTTCCCAACTAGGACTAGTTGTTTCCCTTGTTCATTCTTAGCAACTTCTAGATTAAGACTGAGAGGAAGAAGGTGCTATGATTAATGCTGATTTCATAATTTCTAATATGTGTGACAAACCAAATGATTGTTATCTACCTTATAATAATATTTCTCTCATTACATAAGGATTTTCTTATTTTTTCAAGAAAATTGAATCTCATCATTTTGCTTGTGGATTTCTACCAATGTTGGAAGTTGGGGTGTAGATTTTCCAATTTTTGGCCTTCTATGCCAAATATTTATTAATATGTGATGGATTCTTGGAAGCACAAGTTAGTGTTAACATGAAACTTTTCTGTTGTGTTAAGGGAATTCTTTTGTTTGTTTCTTCTATTTTGTTGACTATGATTTGGTGTTGAGAAAGTTATGGGCTTGGGGTATTCGCTCTTTGTCGGAAAAAATGTGGATAATCTTCTTTAACTCTTTTATCGAACCACTTAATGTGCATGTAGTATGGGTTCACCTTCACAATCTTCCCCTTTAGTTTTGGGATTTTTTGTTTTTGTTTTGAGGTCGTTGATATCTCTATTAGTACCTTCTTGAAGGTTGATGATACCACTTCCTCCATGGGTCTTTCTACTTTTACACGTATTTTGATTAATATTGACATCTCCATATTCTGAGGATGTAGTTCACGTGGTTGTAGATACTCCATGTACACAGTCACCTGATATAAGGGTCTTGTCTTTCGATGTCACCAGTGTTTCACTATTGGTCATCTAGCCATGGATTGCTCTCTTTTATTTAATGAAGGTTTTGAAGGCATTGAAAGTTAGCCCATCCGATAGTAGGACATAGGAGTGTGATATCATGTTTAGGGCATTAATCTGACATGAACTTTAAGAATGCCATTTTAGATAAATACAGTGGTACACCAGCATTGGGGTATGTTGAGATGACGGGACGCCGAGATGAGTTTCCGGGCCAGGGGGAATATGGACCTCATTTTTGGGACAACAGTGGCATAGCTAGGGGACAACGACAAGGGGAAGATGAGGCGGGTAGGGGTGTTGTATAATATATATATATATATATATATATATATATATATATATATATATATATATATATATATATATAGAACTTGAAAGGCTTGTTATGAAATGAAATTTCAGTAGAACATACCAAATTAAAAACTTGAACATAGTGAAATTTCAACATGAACAAGAACCATTGAACATTCAACATAGAAACACATTACATGTCCAACAACAATAACAATCAAAAATAAAAATTCAAATCGAAATCTATGTACCCATTCTAGTGGTAGCATAGTTGCAGAGTGACAGAGGTGGGGGTACTTAGGTATGCAAGTACCCCGTGCCGGGACGTCTCGAAGGCGGGTACTTTGAAGTTTGAAAGGGGGGTAAGAGTCCCCATATTACACTAGATAAATATGTGTAACATCTTTTTTAAATAAATGATAAAATTACACTCTTTAACTGTTTATGTAGAAAGAACTTTGGACAAAGTCAGTATACCAACTATTTTAAAACCTTAAATTATAATCAACACATAAATCGAAATCCATGCATTGAAGTCAATACATCAACTACAATGTCTATATTTAGAATAATGCATCAATTATCTAGGGTAAACTCTTTAGAGGGAATATTCCAAATATATGATTGGAAGACAATACATCAATCATAATATGCATGTTAGAGTCAATACACCAAATGTGGTTTAAACCCTAAATATAAACTCACCGACTCTTATCAGGGCATTCCAAATACATAATTGGAAGACAATGAAGCAGCACTCAGCATAATGTTTGATAAATTTTCCTTCCCAATAGTCAAAATTATTCACCGTACCAGTATTGATGTGATGTAATTTGGATATATTTAGTCACTGATTTCTGTCCGTGTCAGAGTGAGGAGAATAAGAGGAAATCAAGTGTAATAACGCGTTCTCCATTTCATTCATTTAACACCAACGAGAAGATGGTGACTTTCGATCTGTCATGGCATCTCTGCATAAAACGTGTGGCATTGAAAAGGACTGATACGGCTTAATTCAGCCATGCCTCTCATGAAAAATCAAATCTCTGCACCATCCCATGCTGCTCTGAAAAAATTCATTGTATTATCCTCTCATGTACGGCGGCGTGTGGTGTGTTCTTTTCCAACTATTGAGACATTAGGTAGGCTTTCCCAAATGGAGAGCTGACACATGATACCTAGCTGATAGAGATGAAAATGATGAGAATACATGGTGGAGGCCATTTGTTTTACTTTTCAAGCCATATTAATATTCTCTATCTGGGTCAAGTATATTGTAATTGGTAATTGATGGTAGTGGAATAACATGAATGAGTTGTTTGTTTGTTTTGGCCTTTTTGGTCATTTGGCATCATTCATTTTGGTTTTAGTTCGATTGAAGTCTTTTACCTTATTAAAAGTTTAATCTTTTAAGTAGAAAAGTATAGCATCTATTTTTTTTTGGGTCTATTTAATTAAAAGATAACCTACTTATATGATGGTGTAATGTGCTTTCTTTAAATATAGTATGACATGTTTTTCATTAGAGGAGTGAGTTGTTTGTTTCTCTGTGTCTTTTTTGTTTGTTTCTTTTTGTTCATATTTCAACATTTATGTTGGTTATAGTTAATTCAAAGCATTGGCCATGCTTAACACTTAATGTCCTTAAGTGACATATTAGACTCTATAGATTTTGTAATCTCGAAAAATTCTTAATAGTTTGGTTATTTTTTAATAATGTAATATGTTTCTTTTAGATATGGTTCATCACATTTTTAAAATCAATATCACATCAAATTCACATTATGGTAAATGTAGTACACTATTCACAAGAAAATGTGGAGGAACCAAGTTACCAAGGTGACCCTTCAAGAGTCATACAAGTAGTGCACACATTTATCAAAACACACATAGACAAAACTTGGAACCAGAAATGTGGGCAGGGCCCAAAGAGTTAACAATGAAAAAACCACTTATGTGGCAACAACGATGCTGGTAGGTAGTAGTGGAGGATTTGTGTCATCCAACTTACTCCATACATAAGGTGCAGTTAGGGTGATGTGAAGGAGAGACCATCCCTAATCAGTAGCAACCTCCTCTCTATCTTTGTCTTCTTATCCAACACCAACCTAGGGAGCCATTTGGAAGAGTTGGGTCATCCACCATCTTCGTTGAAAGTTGAATAGCCACTATCATCGCCATTAGATGACCTTGCACCCTTGGGGTCCACTTAGAGGAAACGCCTTCATGCGGTGGAGGGGTGGAGGGCTAACTACAAAAACCCCTCCCACCATCATATTGGGGATTAAGAGCCTAGACTATGGGGGTTTGAGAATGCCACTTCGCCCATGCCAGCAGTCGTGTAGTAGAGACTAATTGCAAGCTTTGGAAAGCATATGAGGTATATCCCCTAATGCTCTAGAAGATCCTAGAGGTGGGGACCACCTTTAGTGTCACTTTATTTGCCTAGCTTGGGTCTAGAGCATCACATTACTACAAATATTTGCTTTAGTGAAAAGTGAAATATATCTATCTATATAAGTCTACGAAAATATTTATTTATTTAATCTTTACACAAAAAAAGAGGATTTCCACCCTAAAAGAATACCAAATTTGGGTAAATCTGAAGAAAATGTGAGGCCAAGCCTTTGGCTTCAGAGATCCATATGTTAGGAGAATGGTTCTAGCCAGAAGGGGCAAAATAAATCATGAACCTAACTCCACAAATTCTAAGCATGATACTTGTTAGAGTAAAGGATTAATTTAATTTAATTTATTAAATTATCTTTACTACCTACTTAAGATTTCACCTTTAAGCACATGCATTCCCATTTAATAATTAAATATTAATTATTAAATGTCGTTTACCTCTTCGGGTTTCCCATTCGATTTTACTATCTCCTTCTATAAGGATTGGTCCACTGTATATTTCTCTTATTCTTTTTGTCTAATAATATATTCTTGCATATTTTCGGATTCAAACCCTTGCCTTCCCTTATCTTTTGCTTCTTTGTGATAGGTTCTTGTATGCAGGTGTTTTACGGGATCTATGGATTCATGGTATCAGAGTCAGATTTGCTATAGCTTGTTCAAGTTTATTGAAGAAAGCAAGAAAAAGAGTTTGTTGGATCAGATTTGGTATTTTTTGAGCATCTTTTGTGGAAATAGGGGGGTCTCTAAAATTTAGAGCACTTTGAGTCCAAACGAATCTTGTCGTTGGATTTAGAGCACGTCAAAACCCTTATTTCCATTTAAAGCACTTCAATTTTGGAGATTGGGCAATTCTATGGAAAAATGTTTTGCCTACCAACACCATATAGCCTCTACACATGCCCCAAGATGATTTTTATTAAAAAAATAGTAAAAAGAGTTTTAAAAATGCTATGCATTTTAATTAAATGCTCTTCTAGCTGGGTAGAGCGACCACCGCCGCATCACCAACACACCACCCTATAGCCTCTCGTGCACCACCAAGTCGTGATCGTCATTGCCTAGCTCTGCCATGACCACTGTCACTGCCTGGCCTGCACACCACCTCTAATGATTTTCTCTATCATCACACCACCTACATCTCTTCAACCCCCTACACTCAGACCATGGTCATATGCAAGCCCCTAGGGTGTTGTTTAATTTATTTTGGCTTTTTAAACCTACCTATGGTTTTGTGGCAATATCTTGAGCATATGGTGTCAAAATTGGGCAAACAAGATATCCTCAGAAAGTTAATTCCAAGATGGATGCTTTCGCATAGGTTTTTATCTAGTTTTTATTTTCCAATATGATACCTATTTTAATTGGTGAAGTTCAATGATCTTTTTTGCACTCCAAGGGGCATAACTTGCTCAAATTTTCTTCATTTTTTGACCCGAAAGAATTGTCAGAAAGGTCTCTTCAAACTCTTTCTAGATTCTTTGTTATTCTCATTAGAATGTTTCAAAGATACATGTGATGGTCAACTGAAGCTATTTCTCTCTCTTACTTGTATACACATTCCTTCTAGCATTTGGGTTTCAGTATTTTGCATTGTGTGAGGTGTTTTTTTAATTCTTGTTTCTATAATATACATCAGTAAATTAGACTATATCAAAACAAACACCTTCTAAAAAAATGGTCAAGACCACTTGTTGTCTAGTTCCTCTAAACCCACATAACTATCTAACATGGACAACTAGCATGGCATGACTTCTCTGTTCAAAGGGTTTGTGGTCTTGTTTAGATGAAGTATGGCTGGTATTTAAGAGTACCTAACAGATCTTGTAGCATGAGAATAAGATGGATGAGGCCATGGGTTTGATTTCATTGAGATTTTCAGATGGCTTATAGTTTCATCTTGATGGGTGTGACACTCCTCGAGAGATGTGGGCCAAGTTCAAGAACTTGTTTGGTAGAATCAATGAGTTCAGAGCACTTCAGATTAAGGTAGAGCTTACATCACTTGTACCTAATTCTTTTCCCTCCATTGAGGACTTTCTAATGAGATTTAAACAATAGAGATAATTACTACAAGGTTGTGGGAAGAACAAAATTGATACAGAGTGCATCTGCTTGATTTCATCAAAGCCTTGAGGAAAGTTTTAGATTTTCTTTTCTACCTTCCATTACACTATGGATGCTTTGGGTCCTAGATTTACAATGCCCACATTTGAGGTATTTTGTGATTAGTTAGCTAGAGAGTAGGCCAAGATTACATAGTTGGACTCTCTACTAGGATCAAAGAACCAGACATTGGTTGCTCATAATCTACAAGGAAGTTAAAGGCCAAAATAGATTCAACTAGTAGTGAGTGTTCCTCTAAGCCATCTCTTAGATTAGATACTCAAGAAACTTGCTTTGAAGGGTAAACCTTCTAAGTCTAATGAGTCATCCTCCAAGACTAAGAAGTTTATAGGTGATCCTTGTAGCTTTTGTAGCAAGGAAGGACATCCAATTTCTAGGTGTTGGAAATGTCTTGAGGCTTTAGAGGAGGCCATGCAACAACACATTATTTCTTCTCTGAAGCCACCACCTCCTCCTTCAAGGAAATGATGTAGTCAATCTGCATGTGCTTTTTCTTCTTCTGCTACTTGGATCATTAATTTAGGTGCTTCCCACCATATGAAACATTCACCTGATTTGGTTACCTCACTTTCTCAGAGTGTTACTACATAGATTATAGTTGGTAACTTAGCACAATTTTTAGTTTCAGGTTTAGGCACTATCTCTTTGGAGGGTGGTTCCCTACAAAATGTTCTATTGGTGATGGCCATTTCTACGAACCTCTTCTCTATCTATCAAATTTGTTATTATAGCTCTAGTAAGATAGTTGATTTTTGACCACATGAAGTGGTTATCCGAGACCTGCATGATCTTGATTTGGTTGTTGCTACTAGGATAATTGATTTACAGTCTCACTTATATAATTTTGATGGCTTTGAGATCTCTAATTCTACAAGTGTTTGTGTTGTTGCTCATGCATACATGGTGAGAAAAATTTGGTATGAGCATTTTGGCCATGCCAACTACATATAACTATAGTAGATGAGTACACAAGAGCTAGTGACTTCGCTACCTTAGATCACTTGTAGTGACAATGCTTGTCGAGGTTGTGCACTTGGAAAACATCAAAGAGATCCTTTTCCAATAGATAGATCCACATGTGCTAAGGAACCATTGGAGTTGATACACAACGATCTTATGTCATTTCTCACTCCATCTTTTCTAGGTGCCCAATATGTTCTTACCTTCATAGATGACTTCTCTAGACACACATGGGTGAACTTTTTGAAGTACAAGTCTGATGTCTTTGATTCATTTCAAGTCTTTAAGACATTTGTGGATAAGCAGTGTAGTCTTTCTGTCAGACTTATAAACACTGACAATGGAAGGGAATATGTGAGTCAGTATTTTATAGAATTTTTCATTGAGCATGGTTTACATCATTAATTCATAGTTCCCCATAGCCCTCAATAGAATGGGGTTGCTAAGAGAAAGAAAAGAGCATTGCATGAGCTGGAAATGTATGATATAGTCTTAAGATATCAGTCCTTCTTTTTGGGCTGAGGCTATCAGTTATGTCAACTATATTTAGAATTAGATGCCTCACAAGGAATTGTGATATTTGACTCCTAAGGAGGCTTGGACTCATGTTAATCTCAATGTTTCTACATTCTATGTTTTTGGTAGTGAGGCTTGGGCATTTATTCCAGATGATCGGAGGAAAGCCATGCTTAATACTTAATGTGTTTAAGTGACATATTATACTCTATAGATTTTGTCATCTCGAATATTTCTTAAAGGTTTTTTTATTTTTTAGTGATGTAATATATTTCTTTCAGATATGGTACACCACATTTTGTAAATCAATATCACATCAAATTCATTTTGTACTAAATATAATACACTATTCACAAGAAAATGTGGAGAAACGAAGGTGACCCTTCAAGAGTCATCCAAGCGGTGCCCAAATATCAAAACACACATGGAAAAAGCTTGGAACCAGAAATGTGGGTAGGACCTAAAGAGTTAATGGTGAAAAAACCACTTAAGTGGAAACATCAATATTAGTAGGTAGTAGAGGAGGATTTGTGTCATTTTTCTACTCAATAAATAAGGTGTGGTTGGGATAATGTGAAGGAGAGACCATCCCTTATTAGTAGCAATCTCTTCTCTATCTTTTTCATCTCACGTGGGTGAGATTACCAACACCAACCTAGGGAGCCATTTGGAAGAGTTGGGCCATCCACCATCTTTGTTGGAAGTTGAATAGCCACTATCATAGCCATCAGATGATCTTTCACCCATGAGGTTCACTTAGAGGAAAATCCTACATGTGGTGGAAGAGTGGAGGGATAACTACAAAAACCCCTCCCACCATCAAATTGGGGATGTAGAACATAGACTATGGGAGTTTGAGAATGCCACTTTGGCCATGCCAACAGCCATGGAGTAGAGACCAGTTGCAAGATTAATTTGGAAAGAATATGAGGTATATCCCCCCAATGCTCTAGAGGATCCTAGAGGTGGGGGCCACCTTTAGTGTCACTTTCTTTTCCCAGACTTGAGTTTGGAGCATCACATTATTACAAATACATGCTTTAGTGAAAAGTGAAATATGTACATCAATAGAGTTGTATGAAAATCATTTTTTTGTAATCTTTCAACAAAAAAGAGGATTTCCACCCTAAAAGCACACCAAATTTAAGTAAATTTGAAGAAAATGCAAGGCTAAACCTTTGGGTTTAGAGATCCCTAAGTTCTATCCCAAAGGGGCAAAATAAATCATGAATCTAAACCCACAAATTCTAAGCATGATACTTAAACCAAAAGAGGTATTTAAAAGTCTCTAGTTTCCCACCAAATTGAACTCATAAAATCATGAATCTAAATTGACAGACTTAACTATTGATACATTTCGTACGATTTGACAAATGGTGAGCTACCACATAATAGCTTACATAGATGAAAATGATGGGAATACTCTCTTTAATGAATGTTCATGGAGGAGGGCACTTGTTTTACATTTATAACATATTAATATTTTTATACTTGGGTCAAATATATTGTAATCAATATAGCATTTGATAATAGTGGAATCAAATAAGTGAACTATTTGTTTTTGGCTTTTTTGGTTCATTTAGTATAATTCATTTTAGTTTCAATTAGATTTAATTGTTCAAGTGTGTTAAAGTTTTAATATTTATGTGAAAAATTTTAATGTCATAATTTATGTCACTTTGAAATATTTTAATCAAAGGATTGACTATTCATATGATGATGTAATGTGCTTCATTTAAATATGGTATGACATGTTTCTCATTAGGGACTTGGGTTGTTTGTTTATTTGTGTCTTTTTGATCATATGGTATTATTTATGTTGGTTATAGTTAGCTCAGAACATCAATCATGCTCAACATTTTATGTGTTTAAGTGACATTAGTTTCTATAACCCGCTACTAAATTTGGCTTAAATTTCTGAAGTTCATATCTGACAATAGGGCACATTTTGTTTTTTTTTTTTCAATCACCCCTCGATATTGTCAGAATATCAACTACTTATAAAATGGAACTCAAAATTATGATGGTTACACAGTAAATCTAAAAATAAAAGATAAATAAAAATTCATTTTCACAGTTGTTCGCTTGAAAAAGACACATTTTGTCCAATGTGGGGTTCAAGCACCAAGTTCACATGTGAATCGACACTATTGCCTGGGTAAGGATGTGTGTTGCTTCAAATTTATGATTTGAGAATGAAATTGTTTGAAACCTAATTTATGTGATTTAAAAATGAAATTGCCTAGCTTGAAACTTGATTTGATTTGAAAGCGAAATTTCTTGAAACCATTATAAATAATCTATGCAAAAACACCATCAATTACACCTTAAGAACACTCTGACTCTTGTTGTATTTGAGCAACAAAATTTGTGGCCCCAATTTTTTTGGGATGACTTCCTATTAGCACTAAGTTGTAGCATAAATACAACCCCCTTCCATACATATACAAGAGGTCCATTCCCATGGCATTGATATATTGATTTAGTATATTCACTGACCCTGATTATGGTTTTTTCTTAATTCTAGTTTGTGGGGTTTTCATTTATAAAGCTAGGTGGGATTTGATGAGAAATAGATGGGATTTTCCCATGGTGGGTAAGAATATAAATAATCATGAATGACTAGGCTTTGGACATTGCAGTTCCTTGTTATACACAGATTTGATGTGGTGTTCTAGCAACATGCTCTTCACTCTCTCCTCTTTACATACACTAGACAATCAAAATAAACCTGTATTGATCTTAGCTATAGCCCCACAAACTCCTTTATGTTCCATTGTGACTTTTATTTAGATATTATATGGATTGTTGGTATTCTCTCTATTTTTTACTATGTGGATGATTCTTCCCCTATGGGTTCCCATGGACCCCTATTGTATGTTTAGCCCAATCGACCATCCTAATATCAAGTTTTTTGATATTGATGAGGTCTATTTGGTCTTAGTAGATTTCAAGTATGGTTTCTTGACTAAGTGGCAACCCTAAGAAAACATTTCCATAGCCACTTCATTCTCACTTGGGGACTTTTTTGTTCTGGTCACACCTCCTATATATCTCAAAGACCAAATTCTTCATCCATCCCACATTTCCCTCTATATTTTGGAAGTTCTCTCACCTCCTTAGAAAGGGTTGGTCTCAAGAAGAGAGTATCCTCTTTCCCCTAATTTAGGAATCACTAGTAGAAGATTTCAGTAGCATATATGGTTGTTGTATGTTTATGTTTTGGTGCATAGTTTCTTATGGTTATTCTGACTACTATTTTGATGCATGACTACTTAGTCTCTTATTCATGCTTCAAAGTAATGATTAATATGTTCTCTAATGCTAATAGGGATGTCATTTTATCAATATGAGTTACCTATCATTCTAAAATTTTTTGATGTGTCTGTATATCCAAATGTGGATGCCATCCTCCTATATTATTGCTTCCTTGGTTTTGGTTGTTTGATGCTATACTTTTGCTATGCAAATTTAGAGCATGGTCAAACAACAGTTTCACATGAAAGGCCATTGTTGAAGTGGACCTCAAAAAGTGTGAGCATTGGGACCTCCCCAGTGTTTTCAATTCTCTCCTTTATTTTTCACTATGCATGTATGATTCCACATACCCATTTGATCGCAAGTGATGATATGTGCATACTGAATGCTGAGTGTCTATACTCTATGCTATGTACCTCCATCTATACACAATGTCTTTCTAGTTTCTTTCTACTCATGTACTACCCATTTCATTTCATATGATCATCTAAAAATTGTGTCAATCTAAGTTATCAATTGCTTCCTCTTGTTTGACCATCTCATAACTGCTAAATGATGATTATTGTAGAGGAGTAGTTCCACTTATTAAGAATAATAATCATTTAAAAATATTAAATTGAAATTATAAATAATGATTGTTTTAGAGGAGTAGTTCCAAATGTTGATGGAAGTTATTGAAGGGTGACCTTCCCCTTAGGGCCTTTGACTAGCATTGACTTATGGATTTGATTGTTTGTTCACATAACCTTATTGGGTCCAAAGGAAAACACATCAAACAACATGATGACCCTAAACACATTAAACAACTTGTTTGGTGCTACTTATGTTTCTAGAAATATAATAATGTCATTCACATATATGTTTGTTTGATTATAGATTTTAGTCTATAAAATAGCCTATGTGTGGTTAACGGTAGGAGTTTTCTTAATTTAAAATATAAATAATTTTAACGTTATTTCTATATTAGATTGTCTTAATATTTTAATCCAAGTTTCAATTTTTTGGTTCATTTTGCAATTTTTCTATGTTCATGTATTTCAATTTGGTATATTATACTAAAATATCATTTCATAACTAATATTTCAAGCTCCATATATAATTAGGTCTAAGATGGCTAGTGTACTCGTGACATCATTTTGCTTAGTTTGAGATAGTTGTAGACCAAAGTTTTGATAGCCCATCAAATCATGTCACATAATATAAGCAAAGAAGAAATATAAGATTGTATGATAGATGCAAGAAATAGCCAAAGTTTAGGAAATTTTTCCTGACAACATTTCTATAAAAAAAACTCTAAATTAGCCTACTTATCAAATCCATATGCAAACTCGATAAAATCTACTATCTTCAATGATTTTAATAAATCCCTTGGAATGAACCATGCAAGATGAAATACATATCTCACAACAAGACAATAATGGAAGAAGAACTTTGTTCCATTTCACTCAAAACCTTACTGACTACACAATGGAGAGAACTAAATCGGGATTTTATTTATTAAAAAAAGTTTATGTTATCTTTGATTTACAACATATAAAAGAAAATCTTAGAAACCAAAATCCTACTGAAAGCTCGACACAAACTCATTAAAATTTCTCCCTTAAAGAATCTAAAATATTGGTCAAAACACATCAAACTTGTCGTCTGGAATCACAGAAGATGGAAATGACTAGTAGCCACAATCTAGAACCTTAGAGAATGAGAGAAGAAAATATTAAGTAGAGGAAAGAAGAATCTTGGATTAATTCTAATTTTTCCATTTGGCATACTTCAATCCTCTTTATCATGTTATAAGATGCATCTCTCTCATATCTCTGTAACTCTATTTTGCCCTCATCAATTTTTAGTAACAACTAGGTAACTGGAAATAGTTAGTGAAAATATAGAGGCAAAACCAAGAAAAATATTTGTGAAATTCCCTAAATACACAACATAAAATACCTCCAAAGTACACAAGAGAAATAAAGGAGAACCTTTGAAGACATTGCAAAAAACCCACTTTAAGACTTACAAAAGAACTCTCCATAATGGCTTCATAAGTCTTTGTTGCTTGTTCATTTTTTGGTGTTTATTTTACCTCTACTTCTGCATAAACTTTCACCAATGTTTCCATCATATGCACCTTAATTTACCATTTTACTTTATTTTATTTCGCTTACTCATCTTTCGTTTTAGTATCAACTTTACAATAATGCAACATTTAAGTCTTCACTTTGTAGTTCACTTTAATTCCATCCCTTGTTGTGCTTATTTTACCATTAAATATTATGTTGATCCAATTTCTCTTCATACATTATATCAAACATTATGTAGGCCCCATTTATTGTTCATTATTATAACTACAAGCATTTTGAATTTGGTTTTCCCTCCAATTGTATAGCTTGGTCAAACTCAATCAATTGCCTTTGACCATCATATGGCAATCCTTGATTGGTGTAAGTCCATTGTTGGCATCAATACAACCTCTTGCATAGTCAACAACTTGTTGGGTATCGCCGCCATGTGTCATTCTCTTGTGATCTTGCATTGACATCATCATTTTGCTAACTCATATTGTAGGATCACAGGATCCACCATGTGGCACCCTAGACCCCACTAATCCACCTCAACCTTACTGCCATGTCTACCATGTGGCATGATCCAATTCACTCTCGAGTTCTCATCTCTTCTATGTGGTTGGCATAGTGTCTTGATAACATGCTAATGTGCACAGAGTCTAAGTTGAAGACATATAGATGTTGTACCTGATTTACAAAGTGCAGTTCAAAGATAGAGTATTGGGAAAGCATTGCCTAATGTTTGTTCACTATCTTACATTCTTGTATCATCTTTGATCTTGGGACACGTGGACTAATCTTGCAATCATGTGATCACTATCTTTCCTCGTCATCCAAGATCATGGGATTAGGAGAGCTTGACATCTATCCTAATAGTCTTGCATCGTACCTTGACCCTTATGCCATGCAACATCCTCAATTTCATCTCCAACATCTACATCATCGATCCTATCATTTTATTTCATTACCAAGTCATGGGTTTGTACTGCCACATGTCATCCTCTCGCAATCGCCTAATGACATCAACGACCTTCCATCCTAATTATAAGATTACAATAGTGTGCCACCTGTCTCTTGTGTCTTACTTGGACACTTGGACTCACTACTACATTTAGACTTGAATTGTGACGGTAGGCCATCACAATGATTGCCCATCGCCCAAGTGACAGAACCATGAATTGGATCCCATTGGATGTGCCTTAGACTTTTGCTAATGAGGGTATCCGTTGTAATTGTGACAGATAAAACTATTGTAACTTAGAAGAAGGAAGGGAAAAGAGTTCATGTTCATAATGTCACAATTGCAATAGTACACCATCATAATTATGATGTCTTAAGCTTCTAGTCCATCATTGCAATTGTGACATCAATGTGACAACTGCACTATAGAAGCAATGCTCATCTGTTGGGACTACTTGTCATAATTGTGATAGTTGTGCTATGCAAGTGATGGATAGCTATCAAAATAGGCTTTCATAATTGTGATAGCTATTCAAATTATTAAAAAAAAAATGTTGCTTGTAATGCCTAGGTTGCTTCTGCTGTCAAAGAGGCTTCAAGTTATGTCTCACATGGAGCTATGTCTCAGAGTTCTTTTTCTTGGAGGGGATAGGTGGCATGGACAAATGTGACATTGAAAGGACACCTTCAATGAAAAGAAATATGGTTATAGAACTGGGTCAGTGTCATTTAAGTGAGTCAATTGCAGTTAATAAGAAGTCTTCCAATCAATTTGGACTATAGTCTAGTTTGGGAGCATATTTTTCATGTGAAGTTACAAATGATGAAGTCTTACCACAATTTTTCCTCAACAAGAAATGTTGTTGATTCAACTAGTCATGAAAATCCTTTTTCCAAGCACAAGATTAGGGTCCCTACATGAAATAGAAATATCACAATGATTCAAAATGGGGAAGACTTACACAATAGCAAGAAATCCTATAGAGTGCTGAGAAATGGATAACCTTGTGAATAGGAATTATGAAGCTGTAGATTTTTACAATTCTCTTCGCCCATTTACTCTAGTAAATCAAATATTGAAGTGTAGAAATTACACACCATCAAATACATGATAGGCTAATCTTTCCCCAAACTCTAGTGATCACTCAGAAAAATTCATCAAATGTTAGAGAAGGGATATCCATCAAAGATTGATTATTTAGATTCATTGATCCCTATAGGTGGAATATTATTTGTCATAATTGTCACAAATTCCCTAGATATAGACTCCAACTTGTTTGCAAAGCAAGTTCAAGAGCATACTGGATGTTTTCCTATCAAGGAAGAAAGCTTGATTGTGGAGAAGAATATGGATTATTATACTACATTGAATACAACTCAAAAAGAATTTAGCTAATTGAATAAGAAAAATATTCTTAGTACCAAGAATATTTTGATAGACTTAGCAAAACATAATTCACCCATAACTACTCCTCCAACTAGATGTTTCTTTAAAAGGATAGTCACCAGCTCCACAGAAAAAAGAATAGATCTATTTGAAAAGAAAGTTTTGGCAAGCCCCAAATTCAATTATACAAATCTTGGAGGGTAGACTTCTGTAAAGGAAAATCTAAGTGAGTTACAAAATAGATATGGTTCATCAGTAAGAAAGAAGGATTCAAAAAAACCCAATGTAAGTACTAGTAGTAGCTTTGCAAGCTAGATTTCACCAAGGATAAGTCAGAAACCAAGCAACATATTATGCAATGTGAAATCATTTATTCCATTAGTTCAATAGAAATAGGTAGTGACATCAGTTATGATAGGTAAATTCTTGCCAGATTCTAAGAAAATAGTTTGTGTTTTATCATATGAATTCAATGTTTTTAATGTATTGAACACAATATTTTTTCCATTATTTTCTGACTTTTCTCAGTGTAATAGGGGTTCCTTTGAATCAATTACATGCCCTTATTTGAAATAATTTTCTCATTTATCTTTGAACTTCATGTGATATTGTTGTCCTACAACAGTGACTTATCGCCATTTTTAGTTTTGTTTACATTGTCACTTAATTTTGTAACTAGGAAAATAAATATTTTTCTCATTATTTGGTTGTCCTTCTCCATTGTTTCTTATAGTACTCCATAACTCCTAACTTTGATAACAACATTATCACTATTCATTTTAACACTTCATTGTATCATTTACTAGTCATGTGAACAACTCTTTTAAATGCACTTACAAGAAAAATGAAAAGTCATACATTAATATTAGACTAGTCAAGCATCCCAACATTGTACAACTATTTAAAGTCATGGAAAGAAATACCAAAATCTATTTTGATATGGAATGTATTATAGGAGAACTCTTCATTAAAGTTTCCAAAGGAAAGATAAAGGAGGATGTAGCACGGAGAATACTTCCAACAAGTTATCAATGTAGTAGACTTTTGTGACAACATGGGAGTTTATTACAAAGATTTGAAAATGCAAAAGTTGAGTCTAGATCATAGCACCAATCTAGATGTCTTAGACTTTGGATCAAGTTCAATGACTCAACAACTCAAGCTTGATGGTCTATTGTATAAAATTTTTGGTACTCCTACATATGTCTGACAAGAGATGATTACAAGAAAAGGCTATGATGGTGCCAAGGCATATGTATGGTCATGAGGGGTTATTTTGTTTGTTTTGATGGCTAGTTGTCTACCTTTTCAAGATCCCAATCTGATGGTCATGTACAATAAGATATACAATTGATAAATTAAATTTCCATCTTAGTTTTCATATATACTATGTTAGAAGGATAATGGACACATTATTAGGTCCCCATCCTAAAACCTGCCTCACTATTCCCTAGGTGATGGAAGTTCCATTATTCAAAACACAATGAAAGCCTTTACATTTTGAGATAGAGGATATGACCATGTTAGAAGAATTGAAAGTGATATATAGTTTAAATATAAATCTCCATAAATATATTGCTATATTGCAAAGATGGAAATCTAGAAACTCATGAGTTATAAACATGTGTTAAATTGGTTATTCTAGTCACCTTCTTTTAGTCCCTTATTTATGCAATTATAGGTTCTTGTGGAAGGGAAAATAGTCTTCCTTAATTTATTTAGATTAGAATACGCATATACCATAAGTCATAGACTCATAAGCATAGTTTACCAAACATTCAAGACCTTTCTTGAAAGCAATAACGTCATGATCTCTTAGCTGAAACAACCCATATTTCAACATAATTAACTCTTAAATTCTATATATAGAGTTAATCATCTATATAGATTAGGAAAGTGCCAAATACTACATACCTCACTTCATATTTTGATGCAATCCTGGTAAACTTGTTTGCATTAAATTTGGCAAGCACAATCTATTTATCCTCAGTAGCAAGCATTGGAGTAGAAAAATATGATTTTCAGTGGTAGACTGAAACTAAATATAAATCTCCATCAATATCTTGCGAAGATGGAGGCATAAAAATTACGAGTTGTCCATATGTATTAAATTGATTATTCTAGTCTCTTATTTATCTAATTAGAGATTCTTGTGGAAGGAAAAATAATCTTCCTTAATTTATTTATACTACAATACGCCTATACCATACGTCATAAGCATAGTTTACTAAAAATTCAAGATCTCACTTGAAAGCAATAACCTTATGATCTCTTAGCTAAAATACCCCATATTTCAACATAATGAACTCTTAAATTCTATCTATAGATTTCATTATCTATATAGATTAGAAAAATACCAAATACCACATACCTCACTTCATATTTTGATGCAATCTCAGTAAACTTGTTTGCATTATATTTGGAAAGCACAATCCATTTGTCACCGTCAACAAGCACTGGAGCAACAAAAACTAATTTGTTAGAAAAATGCCATAATTTAAAATGTTGACATAACTTTCAGATTAAAATAATTGACACAAGTTCTAGAAAATTTATACACTTAACAATTTCTTTTTTAGGTCATGCTTCAATTGGTCTACACGTCTCCATATTGCAAAGACAAAAGGCCATAGAGTGTCCAAGCTATAGGGTTCAACCAATAATGCCATCTCCCCAATAGAGGAATTATCTGTCAAGTTGTAGGTGTAGACACCTAAATTTGATTACACCGCTTTGGTAATCCTATTTAGCTATCTCTAAAGGAATCATTAATTAAATTCCTGTTTAATTAATCCTTTGCCATCCCCTAGCTGATTAATTTAATTAATCATCTATAGTCCTAATTGATAAATCAAATAACCCCTTATTTATCAATTAATCCTATTCTCCTATCTAATTCCAAATCTCAAATTTATTAAAATCACTTTAATAAATAAAACCCTCAAATCTAATAGCCCCTAAACTATCCTAAATCCTCCATCTAGCCTAATCCACCCCACTCACCCATACTAACTAAGCTTAGACACTAACTCACCCACTCTCATCAACACCATCCACTTGCACATCTCTAACATCCCTAATCTAATCCTAACCCAAGCCTAACCCGTCCCCTAATCATTTGCACATTCCTAAGCAAGATTAAGACTTTCCTGAACCAAGCTAAAGTCTCCCCTCAAAATATCCCAACCACCAAGCCATAAGTGCTCTTACAAAGCCACGAATGACTCTTACAAGCTCATTCATTGATCTTGAAAGCACTTATGAGGGCCATTTAAAGCCTTGAGCCTCCTTTTTTGACTCATCCATGCCCTTTCCTCCACCCACTCTCCCTATGACATGTGTCACTCTCTGATTGGTTGTAAGGAAGCACAATCCATGTGCTCTCCTCTCATTCAATCTGAGCCCTCCTTAACCATTTCCCCATCCTTGCATCCTAGCCCTTGATCCCTCAAGCCTCTTGCCTATAAATTGAACCCTCTCCTTTCACTAAAATCATCCACCTTCCATGCAAAGTTATAATGCTATTTTGAGAGCTCATAAACTACCAAAATACCATTATAATGGCAAAATCACTCCATGACTCCATTGTTGAAACCTTACCTCATTCACACCATCCATCCATCTGAGCTTGAGCTATACTTGTGAGCATACACACCTTAAATCAGGGACATATCTATTGCATCATTGTGTTATACCATTTAGAGCTTACCATTCTTGGTTTGCCTCCATTTGTGGTGATAAAAAATCGGTCCTATCTTAAGTGTTTACTCATTTTAGTATTGTTAATTCTTTCCTTAATAGTTAGTGTTCATTTTACTCTACTAAACTAGGTGATACAGTAGGTGCCCACCCTACTTGTTAGATTGTACTTTAGCATAAATCAATCATTAATCAATGGGGGACAAGGAAACTTACTTGATGAGGGATCATGAATCATGAGAAATTATTCTACAACATGAAGAAAGTTCCTAATGTAACTGCAACAACAATATGTTATGGGCGATTACCGTAGTCATCATCCCAAAGAATATGAAGTGATTACCTTCATGTACTTCATATTCTTTGGGATGATGACCGCTAATTTGATAAACTTGTGACTTCTAGAAATATCAAAGTTGATAAAACATCATTAAATGGTGATTGGAAGAAACATCCCAAGTCTAAATAATGTTTGAATTGGGGTATGTTCTTCCTAGCATGTGATTCTTCAGCCAAGTAAGCTTCTCTAGTGGGTATTAGAGTCACATCCAAACTAATATTCTGCCACTCTAAATCGAGCATGCATGTGCAATTGTGTTCTATATGCATGGACAATAGCTGGAACTCAAAAAATGCACCACATTTACATTTATTTAATACGTCTATTAAGTTTTTAAAATTGTAGACCATCATGAACATTAGAACTCTAACTTCTACAGATGAGAGTATTGAAAATATAACACGAGTGATTGAGAGGAGATGGGTGAATTAGTTACCACAAAAAATAAATCCTAGATCCCTTAGATGTCAATACAAATCAAAACCAAACTCTTCTGAAATTGAAATACTATTTTAACTCGATTAGCACTGAATCACTTGACAAACACTAAGAATTACTACTACTTGACAATTGCTGAAATAAATGCTTCTTAATATATTTAATGTGATTATCCTTGATGAACTTAGTTGCAAAAACTTAAAGCAAATAAGATGAACACATATGACACCAGGATTTAATGTGGAAACCCAATTTAGGAAAACCCACCAATAAGTAGTTACTATTTTTCACTCTTCTAGAGTAAGCCCTGTTAGGAGCCAACCCCATTAAAGGTTACAAAACACACTGTTAAGTGTGACCCTATTAAAGAATTTAATCACCCTATTAGGAGTGGCCTTGTTAGAGGTCTTTAGACACTTGAGGATTTGGAAAATAGTTGTTAAGCTAACTTTGTTAAGAGATTTGATAGACTGCTAAAATTATTAGAGAGTAACAATGATATGACCTAATTACTGATGCAACTAAATTTTTGATTTCAGATATTTGTTCTAGCTTGAATACTTGATCCTCCTTGACTAGATTAAACTTTGCAACTTAGTCAACTTAGGATACTCTACTATCATTCCAATTTGCTTCCTTGATTTATGTTTTCAATCTCATGCTTCTTACATTCAATACAAAAACTTGACCTTATATCTTTTTCCTTGTCAAGTGAACTTGAATGCACTTTCAAATATTCAATATTCATTGCTTAAGTTAGCTAGAATTTAACAAATAAATTTATCAAACTAAATATGTTGATTCAAGAAAATCTTTGTTAGCTAACCTAGCTCGATCAATACTAACTTAGAAAAGACTTTCTTCAGACTTTCTTTGTTAACCACATGAACTCAGTTAACACTGCATCCTGAATTGAATTACTTTGGTAATTGAGTGAGCTTGGTTAACATTGGTTTCGTGCCAAATTTTCTTTGGTGCTCGAGTGAACTCGGTAGACATTGTCTTCTTGTAAACTTCCTTTGGTGCTTGAGTGAACTCAATAGATACTATTTTTGAACTTGATTATCTTTGGAATGCTTGATAGGCACTAGAAAATATCTTCATTGCCTGGGTGAGCTCGACAAACATTGACTAGTAAAGACTTGAAATTTTTTGTAACATCAAAGACAATATACAATTGAACAATTGTTTTCAACAAAGAGAATGTCCTCAACAAGCTAGCACATAGAAAGTCTTGATTTTCTTGTATACTGTGGACATTACACTTTCCTATAAGAGTCAAAGTTACAATGTTTATGATGGTCTATAACTTAAAATACCTAATTAAATACCTCTAACAAAAATGCAAAATTGTTTCATTTTGTAGCTCCACTTAATGTTGTATGCATATGAATTGAGATTGCATATTGAAACTATGGCCTCCTTTTGCATTGCCTGAAACCAAGAGATTCACACAGTTAGTTGTCATGCAATCATAGGTTAATGTTGAGGTTCACTTGGTTTCAAGAATAGTTTAATATTTTCTGCTAGTCACGGCCAAACACGTGAAGGTGGAAGCTCATTTGGCCCCACCCTCCTAACATCTGCTTCCTTGTTAACATATGAAATTTATTCATTCTATTAACAAAATGTAACATTCATGAATTATCACATGATAACATTCATTAACACATAAGTTTCATTAGAACATTCACATTAACATTAAAACATAAGATTCATTAGAACATTCACATGAACATTGAATAGAACATAAATAAAACATCTAGACATAAACATCATTCATTATCAAATAAGTTACATAAATGAGAATAATTTCTTTTGTCTTACCCTATAGTGTTGCAGAGGCATATCCATGTTGTCATTGACATTTATTCTCACCCATGGATGTGGCCTTGTTTTCCTTGCAAAGATGGGTCCTCTACAATAGCAAATAAAAGATTAAATTTAAAAAATTTGAGACTTTAAATAATTTAAAGAACATTGTAGTGCTCTTTACCTTCTCTAATCACATCATCTTGTCCAACGGCTTGAACCTCAACATGTTCATCAAGAACAACCTCTACATCCCCTAAAATTGTAATACAAGCTGTTTTCTTAATCCCAACACATATTATAGTTAAATTTGTATTACAACAAAAAATTCAATTTAAAATGTTTACTTGTATTAATAATTTATAAATAAAAAATTGAACAAAAATAATGTTCCTTCAGTACTATGATGCACATTCAAATAGACACCTCCATGGTGCTCGGCTAGTGTATCAGGATTGGCAGGTTGCAATCCAATGTAAATAATTAGTGCATTTTTTTAGGAATAAGGTGTCTCAACCTTGTATAATTCCTATTCTTATTATTTGTTTTGTAAAATGTATTACTTGCAAATAATGTTGATGTGTCGACATCTTGAATTGTGTGTAAGGAGATCATGGGTAAAACGGCTATGACAGATTCCTATGACACGTAAGAGCTATGTTAGGAAGATTAAATGATAGGTGAAGACATGTGGCAATTGATAAATTTTTTAGGGTTCCTATTTTATCGGAGAATGGTAAAACCCTAATATGATTTATCTTTGGGAGTAGCCCTAAAGTGAAGCGCATGTTATAAGCATTTTTAGGGTTATGAAGAGAAGTTATGCATGAGAGTGTATTGTTGGTACTGTGAATTGCTATTGGAGTCTTCTGTTGTCACTATTGAGCTTGTACTGCAAGTGTATTGTAACCTTTTGTTGAAGATAATACATTGTGCAGGTTCTAGAGGGGTGGGGTTGTTTTACTGAAAGGTTTTTCCCCACCTAAAAATCTTTGTGTTATGTGTTTCTTTCTCTATCTATTTTTATGTATGCATTGTTGGCCACAATATTGTTGTTGTTTACAAATCTGTAAGTGAAAAGTTTGTAAAAGGATTTGCACCATACTTTCCTTAAGAGATTAGTGGAGGAAGCTGTTTCCGCACCTGAGTTTCCTTACAAGTGGTATCAGAGCTTGATCAACTTTTGATCCTAGTTGTTGGGTAGGGTTTTTTGAGCTAATCTCAAGTTGAGTGGGACTCTTGTGCAAAGCATCCTGAATCTTATTTATAGATTGAGATGTCGAGTTCATCATATGGAAGAATGGAGGTGGAGAAATTTAATGGCACTAATTTCGAGTTGTGGAAACTCAAGATGGAAGACATGTTGGAAGATCGTGACCTATGGGAAGCAACTACAAGTGTTACAAGACCAACAACTATAGCTCAAGTAGATTGGGATATCAAAGACCGTAAAGCTAAGGGTCTCATAAGACTCTGTTTAACCGATGCAGTTCTTCTGAATGTTCTAGATGAGAAAACTACATATAGTTTGTGGGAGAGACTTGGAGCTGTGTATCAGGCCAAATATTTGGTGAACAAGTTTTTCCTGAGGAAGAAGTTGTATTCTTTGCGAATGGAGGAAGGTGGATCCTTAACGGATCATTTAAATGCATTTAATATACTGGCTGCACAGTTGACATCAGCTGGTGTCAAGTAAGAGGAGGAGGATCGTTGCTATACACTTTTGTGTTCTTTACCGAATTCATGGGACCATCTTGTGATGGCTCTCAGAAGCACATTAGTCACCTTCAAAATGGATGATGTGGTGTCTTCGCTGCTATCAGAGGAGATGCAGAGAAAGGTTTCTATTTCGGAAAAAGAAGCCCTTGCTATTCGTGGGAGATCCACAGAAAGAGGGAAGAAAAATGACAATAAGTCCAATAATAAGGGTAGATCCAAATCCCGTGGGAAGTCAAAGACTTCCAATAAGTCCAAGGCAAAATGTTGGAACTGTGATAAGACTGGGCACTTTCGTAAAGACTGTAAAGAGCCTAAGAAGAAGAAGAAAGCCTCAGATTTTGGTTTTGAAAAATCTCAAGAAGATGGCAATGAATTCATCGTAGCTTTGGCAGCCAATACATCTGATGATGTGTGGTTGGTTGACTCAGGTGCATCTTTTCACATGACCTCTCATCAAAACTGGTTCTCAAGATATGAAGAGTTCGATGGTGGAAAGGTGTACTTGGGTGATGATTCTCACCTAAAGATAGTTGGACACGGAAGGGTCACTATCAAATTTCCTGATGGACGAGTAAAGGGAATCAATAGAGTTATGCACATTCTAGGTTTGGCACGAAACCTATTATCTATAAGTATGCTAAACGATGTAGGTGTGCAAGTTGTTTTTTTTGAAAGAAGGATGCAAGATGATGAGAGGATCAATAGTGCTTGCAAGGGGTACTAGGAGAGGTACCTTATTTCAGCTAGATGCATGTATTCCTCTATGTAATAGCTCTTCATCCTCACCATCTGAACGAGAAGTGAAGAATACTGTGGTTATTGGTTCTAATAGCAATGAAAACAGTTTAGAAGGTAAGATTTCTACAGAAAAGACAATGTTATGTCATTTGAGATTTGGTCACATTGGGGAAAAGGGTCTCAAAACCCTGAAAAATAAAAATCTTGTTGAGGGGTTAAATGATTGCAATCTCGAGTTCGACTTCTGTGAACATTGTGTCTACGGTAAAAAAAATCGTGTTTAGTTTTACTCTAGTTCTCACAAATCTTCTGATGTTTTGGATCTTATTCATTCTGATGTATTTGGTCTTGTAAAAGTTCCTTCAATCTCCAAGTCTGTATTTTTTGTATCTTTCATAGATGATTATAGTAGAAGGACATGGATTTATTTCCTTAAAATTAAGACACAATTCTTTAATCAATTCAAGGAATTTAAAGCCCTTGTAGAGAATCAGACTAGTAAGAAGATTAAGTGTGTGAGAACTAACAATGGTGGTGAGTTTTGCTCAGCAGAGTTTGAACAATTATGTAAAGAATAAGGTATCGAGAGGCATAAGATAACTCCTTATACCCCACAAAAAAATGGAGTTGCAAAGAGAATGAATAGGACATTGATGGAGAAGGCTAGGAGTATGCTTAGTGGAGCTGGTTTAGAACAAAAGTTTTAGGCTAAAGCTATGGCCACTGCTTGCTATCTGGTTAACAGATCTCCTACATCAGCCCTTGTTGGTAAGACATCCATGGAGGTGTGGTATAGTAAGAAGCCTTCAATTAGACATCTTTGTGTTTTTGGTTGTGAAGCTTATGCACATGTTCCAAAGGAGAAAAGATCTAAGTTGGAAAACAAAGTTGTTAAATGTATTTTCATTGGGTAAAGTGCTGGTGTGAAAGGATACAAGCTTTGGGATCCTGTGACTAGTAAGGTGTTGTATAGTAGAAATGTTATTTTTAGAGAGCTAACATGTTCTCTTGTTGTCCTACAACCAGATGAAAAAGAAAAGGAAAAAGATGTTGTTCAATTGCCTCCTACCCCTAAGAAGACTAAACAGAGAGACCATGTTGGGTCTAATGATGAGGAGAGCTCTAGTAGCTCTGATAGTTCAGAAGAAGAGGAAGAACAACCTCAACCTTAGCCTTTGAGGAGATCCATGAGAGAAAGAAAGCAACCAAAAAGGTTTGGTTATTCTATGTTAGATTCCAGTTGTGCTTTTGCTTTGATTACTAACACTGATGAGCCTAGATCTATGAAAGAGGCTTTGGGCATGGAAGATGCAGGTTCCTAGATTGAGGCTATGGATGATGAGATGGATTCATTAGAGAAAAACAAAACATGGGACCTTGTACCTTTTCCTAAAGGGAGAAAATTTGTTGGCTGTAATTGGGTGTTCAAGAAGAAATTCTTTGTAGATGGCAGTGTTGAAAGGTTCAAAGCTAGATTGGTTGCAAAGGGGTATTCACAGGTAGAGGGAATAGATTATGGTGAAATATTCTCTCCTGTTGCAAAGTTGACATCCATTAGATTTCTGTTATCTCTTGCTGCATCATATGATTTAGAGATAGAATAGATGGATGTGAAGACAACTTTCCTTCATGGTGATTTGGAGGAAGAGATTTATATGTCACAGCCTGAGCACTACATTATTAAAGCTAAAGAATCCTTAGTTTGCAGATTAAAGAAATCTCTATATGGTTTGAAGCAATATCCTAGGATGTGGTACCTTAAGTTTTATGCTTTTGTGTTCTCAATTAGATTTGTAAGATCAAAATCAGATCATTGTGTTTAGTTTAGAATTGAAAATGATCGTCTTCTTATTGTTGCATTATATGTTGATGATATGTTACTGTTTGGGAAGGGTAAGGTTATGATTTATGATTTTAAATCTCAGTTGTCAGCACAGTTTGAGATGAAAGATCTTGGGGAAGCTAGGTACATCTTGGTTATGGAAATCAATAGAGACAGGTCTAACAGAAAACTTTGGTTGAGTCAGAGTAAGTATGTGAAGTCTATGTTGGATAGGTTCAGCATGGCAGATTGTAGACCACTATGTGTTCCTATTCCTATGGGAACAAAGTTATCTGTAGATGATTGTCCAAAATCTCCTAGTGAGTTGGAGGACATGAGTAGAGTACCTTATGCTATTGCAGTTGGCAGTCTTATGTATGCTATGGTCTGTACTAGACCATACATTGCCCAAGCAGTGGGACTCCCGAGTCGATTTATGGCTAATCTTGGACGGATACATTGGGATGCAGTTAAGCGAGTATTTAGATATTTGAGGGGTACATCAGATTACTCCATATGTTATCATGGTTACTCTTCTAGATCTCCGCATTCATTTTGTATTCATGGGTTTGTGGATTCAGATTGGGCAGGTGATATTGACTACAAGAGATCCACCAGTGCTTATGTGTTCACTATGTTTGGTGGTGCCATCAGTTGGATGAGCAAGCGACAACCTGTGGTTGATTTGTCCACTACAAAAGCTGAGTACATGGCTACTACTCATGCTTGTAAGGAATCCATTTGGTTTAAGAGATTGTGTTCTGATGTTGGTGTTGATGCAGAACAGATTACTATTTGGTGTGACAGTCATAGTGCTATTTGCCTTGCAAAGAATCCAATATTCCATGCCAGAACGAAGCATATTGATGTGTAGTATCACTTTGTGATAGATATGGTGGAAGATGGAAAGGTAAATTTGGAAAAGGTAGATATTGTGAAGAATGTTGCAGATGCATTAACGAAACCAGTGGGCATTGAGAAGTTCAAATGGTGTTTGGAGTCTATGGGCCTTTTGGCCTATAGTGGTTAGTTCCTGTTATGTTCCTGTTGCTCTTACAAGGCATTCGACAAGTGGGAGAATATTAGGAATAAGGTGTCTCAACCTTGTATAATTCCTATTCTTATTATTTGTTTTGTAAAATGTATTTCTTGCAAATAATGTTGATGTGTCGACATCTTGAATTGTGTGTAAGGAGATCATGGCTAAAATGGGTATGACGGATTCCTATGACACGTAAGAGCTATGCTAGGAAGATTAAATGATAGGTGAAGACATGTGGCAATTGATAAATTGGAGCACTGTACACTCTAATACAATTTATCTTTGGGAGTAGCGCTAAAGTGAAGAGCATGTTATAAGCATTTTTAGGGTTACGAAGAGAAGTGATGTGTGAGAGTGTATTGTTGGTACTGTGAGTTGCTATTGGAGTCTTCTGTTGTCACTGTTGAGCTTGCACTGCAAGTGTATTGTAACCTTTTGTTGAAGATAATACATTGTGTAGGTTCTAGAGGGGTGGGGTTGTTTTACCGAAATTTTTTTCCCCACGGGCAAATCTTTGTGTTATGTGTTTCTATCTCTATCTATTTTTATGTATGCATTGTTGGCCGCAATATTGTTGCTGTTTACAAATCTGTAAGTGAAATTTTTTAAAAAGGATTTGCACCATACTTTCCTTAAGAGATTAGTGTAGGAAGCTGTTTTCGCACTTGAGTTTCCTTACACATTTATCAATAATATATACATATAAATATAAGAAAAATAATGAGAAATGTTAATTATTCATTTTAATAAATATAAATATATTTTCTTTAAAGCTTTAAACAAATATATAATCATTGTTTACTTACTTCAAACAAATATAACGACTATATTTTTGGAACTTAATATCAAATACATTGATTGCTAAAGTATTAATTTAAAATAAAAATCAATTGACTTATTTACCTCATTGATATATCTTGTAGAAGAACCTTGCTCACTCATTGCTCATAGTCATTTAGCCACGACTATATAGCCTTGTCTCTAGACTAATTTCTTGTCATCTTTAGAAGTTGTTTTTAAAAACTCCAAGGCTTACATTTTTGCTTGATATCATGATTTTTAATAAAAAATCAATTTCATCAAAGACCAAATTTTTTACAATTTATAAATATTTTCATATTATTTTTCATTTACTTATACTTACAATTTGTGCAACAAATTTTGAATATCCACCCGAGCTAAGCTTGTGTTGTATGTGCTTTTGTTTTCTTTTTTTGGTTGCCTTTGATGTGTTAGGAAACCTATGTGAAGTATGAAATATGTTATATCACACAAGTATTAAGAGTAATTAGTACATACTTTCATTCTTAATATTATGACATACCTTCTTTCCTTAGGTGGTACTATTTCTCCACCATGTCTTGCACTTTTCTTAGTGACATCCTTTTTAAGATTCTCCCACTCAATAATAGGAATATAGGGGGGCCATTCATAATAAGGGTTGGTTTACATTTGGGTCCTGTAGTTGTACCTAATATACTTCAAAGCTTGGTTTTCTTTCTCAAGGAGCATTTTTGAAAGATGTACCTAATATAATTCAAAGCTTAGTACCTAAGTCTTTGAAAGATATTGGGTCCAAAAAGTGTTGTCATGAAATCAATGAGTTTATTCTTTAATTCTTTATTTTGTAAATCCACCTTTTAAGAAAAGGAAAGAATTGTCAGATTCATAAATGAATTGAAGCTACCTTTTAATTTACTTGAAGAAAATATGATCTAGAAATGAAATCAAAATATGATACCCTGTGCATATGGTCGGCCCAAATATGTGCAAACATTCATCATTAAATTTTCCTAAAATAGATTATTCCCTACAAAATAATAACGAGTTTAGTAGTTATTGCAAGGGACTACATTTGAGGTTAGTGCATTTGATTATGAGTATAAAATTGTGTAGTAAAAGAAAGGATCAATCTTTAAAGTACCTGGAAGTTGGGCTACTCTCAAGGGAAGTCCATCTTCATTTCTCACAAGAAATTGATCACAATTCTTTAGTGTTCCCATACATCTAACATGGGTACACACAAGAATGTCCTCATTGCCTCCTGCATAAAACAAATCCAATATTAAAAAATGCTCACTCAGAAATAATAGTTCAAGTGAAATAAACACATGCAAAATGAGATAGAAAAAGAGGAATCTACTTACCAATATGTATTTCCATCACATCTATGGTCATGCTACATGTTGCTAACATTGCAGTCGACATTACCTCTTTGGTTATGTTCCTTGTAGTAGGTGACGTAGTGAGCATAGGATCAATGGTAGGAGCTGAAAAATGAGATTGTTAGAGCACAATAACACAAGATTGTTTGAGAAATTAAAAAAATATTGTTCGAGCAAAACACAAGTGTAGGATAGAACATGTGATGTACTTGAACCATCTAAATTATCATCCTCTGGGGCATTGCCCTTTAACCTCTTCAACATCCACTATAAAAATAACACATGGATTTTCTTTAATGACATAAATAAAAGAGTAAACTATAAAAACCTTTATTGAACTTTTTTTATAATTAAAAACTACATTAATACTTACTGTATATGTCTCAACTAGGTGCATCAACTCATCCTCTCTTTTTTGTACTTCAGGAGTCTATGGTCGAATTGGTGCCAATTGCATTAACTTTCTTAATAAATTACAAAGCACCTTTTGTAGTGCAACCATAGGATTAGTGGCTGATGCAAAATTAATCATGAATTTATTCTGCTCATTGTGTGGCTCCTCATGGACTACTTTATCCTTTTTCTTTTCATGGTTAGCACTTGTTTGTGAGAACAATATTATTAGCACTGTATTTAAAATCAATCCAAAATAGTAGTGAAGAATAAAACACAATAAAAAATATGCATTAACATATTTTTTGTATCTAATTTGTACAACAATAATTAGTTTTACTTTTTGGGAAGAAGAAGTCCTATGAGAACCATTGTCATGTGCATATCTTGTGGTTGTTGACCCATATTATAGTCATGTATTTCAAAAAAAAATCATTGAGACATGTTAAAGCACATGTGTTATTATTCTAAGTTAGCAAAAAAATTTTTTTTAAAAAAAATGTGTTGGATCCATTGATTGGAGTTAATTTTAAATGTGCATAGTATGTACCACCTTGCCCATGATAGTGGTTTTGTTTGTATCTATGCGATTCAAATTGTAATTAGTAAGAAGCTTTTTGCCTTGACATATTGATTTTATTGCACACTACACAATTTCCCTCACGTGCCTCAAATATGCAATTGGGTCACTTCTTAGTTGATGCAAGTCATGTACTATTTATAAAAATTACAATATTTCTTGATGCTTTTGGCCTTCCATCAATGTATATAGCTATTGTTTTACTTTGTTTACTAACTTTTTGTTGTATATAATTTGTCGTGAGTACATACCTACATATACTTTTTTTATACCTAACAATTTGCATCTAACTACTGTAATCATAGAAAGGTCTGATATACTCCATCAATTTAACAACCTTGTTGTAAGATATCCTTTATGCCATCCATGCAAAATAGGCACAAAACATGTAATGAGGATGGTGTTATGCAATATATGTTGGAATTACTTTAGAATAACTAAGAGGGGGGTGAATTAGTTATTCAAGGTCTAGATGTATAAAATAAAACTTTTTCATAATTCAGTGAACTCATAAAACATTCATATCCATGCATGCATTCATTGTGTATTTACTAAAACTTATATATTACTATCAAATCAACTTGCATAAATGTAAAGCATGAAACACAACACATTCATCAACACACTTGACACAATGATTTATGTGGAAATCCAATTTGAGAAAAACCACTAGTAACATGCTATTCCTTTTCACTCTTCTGAAGTGATTCCCTGTGAAAGGCCAACCCTATTAAAGGTTATAATACACACTGTTAAATGTGACTCGATTAAGGGATTTCAATCACCCTGTTAAAAGTGAGCCTTGTTAGAGGACTTTAGGTAATTCACTTGGAATGCCACCTCCAATGACTATTAGGTAAACCATAATCCAAAAGATTTACCCTACACTGATACAATTGTTAGAAAGTAACAATAGAGCTTTGATTTGATACAACTTACAACTTCACTTGCAGATTAAAGATCTCTATTCAGTCCTCAATTTTGCTTGGCTTTCATGCTTTGCAGCTCTGATAGCTTGTTCATGCTTCAAGCATTCATCTCCTTAAGCCTTCTTCTTTACTATGCCATTGCAGACTCTTCTCTTAGGTCACTTGATGAAGCAAAACCCTTAATTCCTCCTCCTCCTTAGGTTCTCACACCAATCTCTCTAACTCTTTTGCTTCATGACCAGACATTCCAATATAAAGAAAATTAGAATATTTTCTTGCCCATTATCCATTGTCTAAATTAGGGGATACAATGTATCTACCCCATATCTTGTCTATTCTAGAAACTTCTCTTAGAATCCATTTGAACTCCCCTAAAAATGGTTTACATCAAATTCTGTGCTATCGGCTCATCAATCTTATCTTCCTCCTAGTTCATAAGTTCCAAGAAAACAAACTTGTTGGCCTAGATTTGGAAAATCTTTGATCTTTATCATAATGTAGCAACTTGGAATTATCAATCTTTTGATGCTCGACACATACTGCATTACTCAATATCAATAGTAAAAGTGCTCAAAATCAACTAAAATTTACTCAACATCAACTGTCTAGCTTGACATCCACTAGAATTTTCTTTCACTTGGCTCCAACTAACTTTCTTCTCGGCTTGCACTAATTTTGCTTGGCACCTACTATCCACTTGGGTCAAGCTTGGCAGACAAAATTTGTTTAACTTATTCTTGTAAACTTTCTAAGTGTAGCTAGCTATTTTGTAACCTTAAGTAGATCATCAATACATCATATCATCACTATCTTAATTGATCCTTGTACTTCATTACATAATCATAACTCAACCTTTCCTCTAGGTGCTTTTGTTACATCTTGTTGATAAATCCTCTTTATCAATCAACTAAGTGATAGTACTTGAATCTTATAAGCAATTGTCTTACCAACAAATAGCAGGTTTGACATCAGTGACCAAACAATGATTGAAACACGTAATCTTCTTTAGCAATCTCCTTTTTAATAGTCTCTTTTCCAATGATCTTTTCAATCAGATATCAACAATATATCCTCTCTCCAAGACAAAAATTAGTGTTTATTGGAGGAAGTTCATTAGGGACCCATTGTTTTTGTAGATGTTTGTACCTAAAGGGCACATCGGAGTTGCCTACACTCTCATCATCATAAGAACATGACCCCCCTTGAGAGAGGAAAAATTCCATGCACTTATTGAATTTATTTTTTATATTTTGACCTCAAGTCGATCTCTTTGATTTAGACATACTAAATGCCTCACTTTCTTCCTCCATTCCTACATTTTTGTTGCTCAAGGAAGAAAAATTTGATAAATACCTATTTTCTGGTACTTGTGCTTCTTGAAATAAGAGAGATAGGTGGCAATGAGAGAGACATTTTATAAATGGTAAAATGCATTAATCTCTATGGGGTGTACTGACTTATACCTGATGATCCATGAGACTGTGTGGGATGCTCATGAAAGGGCTTTGGGTTTTTGCGTATGTAAATCAATTGTCTTATGTTAGCTAAAAAATTCATGATACATATACTCAAAATTAGATCAAATAATAGCATCACATATGAATTATAAACAATAGAAGGTACATGGCAAGTTAATCAAATTAATCATTGATCTATCAAGAACTTGATATTGAATAGCATAGGCATTGATCACATAACTGTACATTTCATTCTTGTCATTGATAATCAAACCCCCTTCAATGTTAGCTAATCAAACCCCCCATGATTGATATTATTCTTCATCCATCCCATCATGTAGATCATTTTTGTCATTAACATCATCACCAGCACTATCATGGTTGTTTTGATCATCATCATCATCATCATCATCATCATCATCATCATCATCGTCATCATCATTATTAGCATCATCATCGTCATGATCAGTAGAAGCATCATCATCATGATTAGTAGCAACATCATTTGCATCAAGAGCATCATTGAGTAATTCTTGATCATGATCCACTTCTTCCTCTTCCTTGGTATCTTCTTCTTCCATCACATTATACTTTATCGACCTTCCTCTTTGATCATGTATAAAAAAAAATGACCAACCTAGTTTATGTGGAACCTCTAAGTAAAATACCTACTCACATTGGCTTGGAAGAATATAGGGCTCATCCCCAACTAGCACAAACAACCTTGTCTTATTCATTGGAAATCCATTCTCATGCTCAATAACAGTTCTGTCAAGATTATTTTGATTGAGTCATTGT
Source organism: Cupressus sempervirens (assembly GCA_028749045.1). Taxonomy (NCBI): domain Eukaryota; kingdom Viridiplantae; phylum Streptophyta; class Pinopsida; order Cupressales; family Cupressaceae; genus Cupressus; species Cupressus sempervirens. The sequence goes on along the minus strand of CM053787.1, from coordinate 1,017,884,043 downwards.
ATGTACCATTTGATGATGAAGAGAACAAGTTTGAAGGAATTAAAGTTATAGTCAAGTATATAAATCAAAATGCCATAGTATCAATTTTGAGATTCTCGAGGATGTAAGTCAATTCTAGATGAAATATTGATCACTTGGAAGACTACACTTATTCCAGAATTACAAGTTCTCTCCATGTGATCAAATTTTTTGATGTGAAATTTATAACCATTGCATAACATAGCCTTGTGGTGTTTCACCTACAATAATGTCAAACATATATAAATTACTACATCACAAGTTCAAAAACATACAGTTGATTAACAAACTTATAAGTACCTAGAGATCTCTTAAACCATATGCTAAATCTATTTCCTTTTGTGTAACATTGGGATCTCCATTACAATGATCTTTTATAACAAATGAAGACACAGATACCCATTTTAATTTATGACCAGAATGTTGACATCATTCAATCCATATCATCATCTAATCTTGATTGTTTAAAATAAACAAATGTATTGCATCCCACTCTTTAATAGTTGTACAAAGTAAATAGATGATTTACAATAGATTTAATTTGAAGATTAAGTTAACTACAATAACATCTCATAATTATTACCTTTCACTTTCCTAAATCTACCATTCCTCACCAAGTACTCCCATTCAAATTTTTTAATGGAGTCGAGATCCCAAATGCAATCTATATGGGACTGTACTACAAGATTAGGAAGATATTGAGTAATGTATACCATCATCTGATATACCATATACCCCTTAACCATATAACCCTTGGGATGTGCTCTTTGTTGAACCAAACCCTTTAAAATTTTGAAGTGTCTCTCAACCATCCACATTGACCTAGGTTGTATAGGTCCACATAATTCAATCTTCTTGACTTGGTGTATGAGGTAGTGCTCTTGTGAATTGAAAAAGTTGAAGGTAAACACTTTTGCATTTCACATATTAGTAAATGAATTCTTTTCTTCCAATATATTATATCTTCTTTATGGATTTCTTTAGATGATAACCACCTATAAGGGATTCAAGATACCAAAATATATAAATATGAGACTTTACAATATATTACTTATTTAATATTTTGAACAAGTATCAGTAGTTGGCTCATGTATTTTCCAAGATCATATATCACTTGCTTGATATTATTGTCGAAGTTGTCTGGGAGCGATAGGGGTAGCACATATTGCAATAATTATGAATTGATCATTTTATTAGTTTCTAATGTAATATAATGAAAATTGAATGTAGTTTCACAAATATATTGTAAATACAAAAGACTATGAATTATCTTGATGAAGGTATGCCAATCATGGCCAGTTTTTATCCTTGGCCCAAATTCACTTTTCTTTGATATGAGATTGCTTATATTCACAGTAAATCCTGTAGGAAATCAAATTTTTTGTATGAATTCTTTTATGGCATTACTTTGTTGCTTTGTTAATAACCAAGGAATGACACTTGCATTAACCTAGTCTCCATTGCTATTTGATTCAATGATATATTTTATTGCATGATTGGAATCATGAATATCAGTTAAATTTTGGCAAGTTTTTGTTTGTCATGCATTCCATCCAATATCTTCCACAATGTCTCTATTACAATCTTTTTGATATGCATAGTATCGAACAAATGTACAATTTGTAGCTACTTGTAGTAGGGTAGCCAACTAAATTCTCTGGGATAACATTTTAGTTTCTTTGGAAGATGGTCAATGATACCTTAACAACCTTCATGATCATCAATTACATAATTAGCCAAAAAAACACAATCACAATATATAATTTACAAATAAAAACCATTAGGTGGAGTTTTACTACCTCGAATTCTATTATATTTTATTTGTCATAGGTGAGGTTTCATTCTTTGTGGCTTTGACGTAGTGTCTCCTTTCCCATTGAAAAGATATTTTTTTGGCACTTTGATACTTATGATTTTTGTGGAGGAAGTGCCTATACTCATCAAACACTTGCTTTCTTAAACTTTTGGAATGACGAGATTTCATGTTTGGATCACACAATGGACATGCAAATTTTCCCTTGTTTGAAGACCTACAAGATAACTGTACAATTGGATTAAATATGTTCATTTTTGGAATTATTTTATTATCATGTACAATTAGATTTCAGCATAACATACCACATAAATGTGTCAACCTTGGGGCATCATGAGTTGTCCACATAAGCATTGCATGGAATTGAAATTGTTTTTGTCAAAGTAGTCTAAAGATATCATACATAGTGAAACCATCCTATAACAGCAAAAATTCGTCGATAAGATGCACAAAATATACATTCATATGTTGGAATACTTTAGAATAACTGGTGGAGGGGGGGGGAATCAGTTATCCAAGGTCTAGATGTGTAAATAAAACTTTTCATAGCTTAGTGAACCCATAAAACATTTATCTTCATGCATGCATCCATAAGATTACACAATCACTTAAAACTTATAGGTTACTATTAAATTAGCTCACAGAAATGTAAACATGAAACATAATAGATTCATCAACACACTTAACATAATGATTTACATGGAAACCCAATTTGGGAAAAACCACCAGTAACATGCTACTCTTTTTCACTCTTCTAAAGTGATGCACTGTGAAAGACCAACCCTGTTTAAAGTTACAATACATACTATTAAATGTGATCCTGTTAAAGGATTTCAATCACCCTATTAGGAGTAAGCCTTGTTAGAGGACTTTATACCATTCACTTGGAATGTCACCCAATTAAAGGATTTACAAATGACTATTAGGTCAACCTTAATCCAAAGGATTTACTCTACAATTATTAGAGAGTAACAGTAAGGCTTGATCTGATAAAAACTTACAACTCCATTTGTAGATTATAGATCTCTAGTTTAGTCCTTCATTCTGCCTGGCCTTCACTCATTGCAGATTTGATATCTTGTTCACCCTTCAAGCATTCATACCTTTAAGCCTTCTTTTTTAACGTGCCATTGCAAACTCTTATCGTAGGTCACTTGATGAAGCAAAACCTTGACTCCTTGTCTTCCTTTGGTTCTCACACATGACAATCTTTGCTTTTGACTAGTCATTCTTATAAATAGGAAATTAAGATCCTTTGCCGCTCATTCTCCATTGTCCAATTTAGGGTTAGGACAGATTAGGTAGGATACAATGAATCTACCCCATATTCCATATCTCTTCTAGATATTTCTCCTTATATCCTCTTTGAATTTTCCTAAAAATGATTTACTTTAAATTCGGTGCCACCAACTCATCAATCTTATCTTCCATCTGGTTCACATAATCCAAAAAAACAAACTTGTCAGCTTAGATCCATCAAATTGACAATCTTTTAAATAATGTAGCCACTCAACATTATCTGGCTTTTGATGCTCAACACGTACTGTGTTTCTCGACATGCTCTGTAAAATCACTCGACATGAACTAAAGTTTATTGTTGCTTGGAATCAACTGATCTTTACTTGGAATCCACTATTCTGCTTGGCTTACACTAGAATAGACTTTTACTCAATTCCAACTGAATTTCTACTCGGCTTGCACTGACTTTGCCTAGCACCTACTATCTACTTGGTCAAGCTTGGCAGAAAAACTTTGTTTTACTTGTTCTTTTAAACTTTCTTAGTATAACCAACCTTTGTAACCTTAAGTAGATTATCAATACATCATTTTATCTCTGTCTTAACTGATTCCTATACTTCTTTACATAAGCATAACTCAACCTTTCCTCTAGGTACTATTGTTACATCTATTGATCAAATCCTTTTCATCAATCAAATAAGTGGTAGTACTTAAATCATATAAGAAGTTGTCTTACTAGCAATTAGCAAGTTTGACATCAGTGAAAAAAAATGATTGAAACATATTGATCATGCTTCTTCAATAGTCTTCTTAAAAAAAAATCCTTCTTTTATTGTTTTCAACCTATTCTCAACAATCTCCCTCTTTGGCATTGATGGCAAACCAAACTACCTAGGTTAAAATAGTAAGACAATACCAAAAAGAAAATGATTTGATTCCTTGTATTGAAATCTTCTTGCTCTATCAACAACTTCCATCTTTTGAATAGGTTACAAAAATCTTCCTTATAATTCCCTGTAAATTTCTTATGTTTCTTGCATTTCCCTTGATCAACAATTATCTCCCTCTAAGATAAATTTTAATTCATTCTTGTATTTCTCCCTCTGATCAGCAATTATCTCCCTCTTTGACTACAATGCCAAAGACTTATCATCTTAATATGTAGATATGAACTTCTTTAGTTTCTCCTTTTGTCACCTTACTTGTAACTAATTTTTAGTTTCAACTCTTTGATTACTTTGGGTAGCTCCTAAAATAAGATCATCTGCATCAATGTGTAACATATGGACATTAGCTTGTTTGATGTAGGACACTCCTCTTGTTACTTAGATAACCTTTGATAGGGGTATGATCCCCAGTTTACTTCTTAGATACTCATGGGCATCCTTAGGTAATGCTTTTGTGAAGATATCAACAATTTTCTCTTTAGTGTTAATAGATTCTATCTTTACCTCTTTATCTTGAACTAATTCTCTCAAGTAATGACACTTGATTGCAATGTGCTTAGTTTTTTTGTGCATCACAAGATTATTTATTATGTTTATGGAACTTGTCTTATCACAATAAAGTGTCACTAGTTCTATGATCTTTTCCTTCATACCTTTGAGTAATTGTTTGATCCATACAATGTTTGTACCGTTTATAGTAGCTACAACATATTCAACTTCAATAGTAGATTGTGAGGTGCAATTTTGTTTCTTGCTAGTCCATGTGACCAATCTCTTGCCTAAAAAAAATGCTCCTCCACTGGTGCTTTTTCTGTCATCAATGTTTCCATCCCAATTAGCATTGGTATAGGATCTTAATTCAAATTTCTTATTTTTCTTACAGTATAGGCCATACTCCTCTATTTCTTTTAGATATCTCATTATTCTCTTTATAGCCATCAAGTGATTCTCCCTAGGATTAGGAAAGAATCTTGTAACTATCCCTATAGATAATGCAATGCCAGGTCTGCTATGTACTACATATTGGAATTTGCCAATCATAGACCTATACAATTTTTGATTTACCTCAATTAAATCATCATTCTTTGACAACTTGTATGCTATCACCATAGGTGTACTTATTGTTTTGGAATCCTTCAATCCAAAAAAATTTAGTATTTCCTTGACATACTTTGACTGTGTGATGTATATACCATATTTCATCTGATATACTTGCAAATCCATAAATAATTTGATCTCTCCAAACATAGACATTTCACATTCTTGCTTCATTTCATTTGCAAAGGCCTTATATAAAGCATCTTGACCTCCAAATATGATATCATGGACAAAAATTTCAAATAAAAAAATACCTTTGCCTTTATCTATCTTCATGTATAGATTGTTGTTATCATCAGTCCTTTCAAATCCAATATTCATAGGATACTTATGAAGTCCCTCATACCATGCTCTTGGTGCTTGTTTCCAACCATATAGAGCTTTATGTAATCTACATACCATGTTCTTATTGTTAACATCAAAAAATCCTTCTAATTGATTTATGTAAACTTCTTCCTCTAATATGCCATTCAGAAATGCAAATTTGATGTCCATTTGATAAACTTTGAAACCTTTGTATGCTAAATAAGAAAGAAAAGCTCTTACTCCTTCCAATCTGGCAATAGGGGCAACTATCTCTCTATAGTCAATTCCTTCCTCTTGTGCATATCTTATACAAACTAATCTTGCCTTGTTCCTTGTGACTTCACCATTTTCATCTAGCTTGTTTCTAAATACCCATTTGGTGCTAATCACATTTTTTTCTTCTCATCTAGGAACTAGAGTCCATGTTTTTTTTTTTCTCAATTTGTTCAATCTCTTCTTCTGTGGCTTTACTCTAGTCCACATCTTCTAAAGCATCTCTCACTAATTTTGGTTTCTATATACTCAAAAAAAATGTATCATTTCTTAGTTTGTTTCTTATCGTTGATCTAGCATCTTTATCTCCAATAATTTATATAGGAGGATGATGTCTTTTGACATATTTGGAAAATCTTGGTTCAACTCTAGTTTCTTCAATTTGTCTTTTAGCTTTAGAGTCACTATGTAAAACTCTGTTAGGTAGTTCAACATCTCTTTCATGTACACTACTCTCAAAATTAGAATGTGTATCATCTTCATTTTGTAACTTGGCATCTGAATATACCTTAGTTCTTGAATGCAACTTGGTAGTCACTGAAACTTGCTCTTGGTTTGTAGCTTGATTTGCAACATCTTCTTCAATAGGCATACCTTCATAAGAGTATACAAATAATTTGTTTTCTTCTATTCTTTCATAGGTTTAGCCTCATGTGCTTCTATATATTCATCAAAATTTACATTTACACTTTTCACAACTTTTTTAGTGTTAGTACTTAAACACTTATAGGCTTTACTTCTTGTGGAATATCCTAAGAATATACCTTCTTCACTTTTTTCATCTAGTTTACCATTCCTAAAGTCTTTAAGAATGTAACATTTGCTTCCAAATACCTTAAAGTATTTAATATTAGGTGAGTGTCCATACCATAGTTCAAAGGTATTGAATGAGTACATTTCTTGACTTGTACACAATTCAAGGTATAGATAGTTATACTTATAGCTTCTCCCAGTATTTTAAAGCAACATTTTTCTCCATCATGAGTGTTCTAGCACAATTCATTATAGATCTATTCCTTCTTTCAACTATTCCATTTTGTGGAGGGGTTCTAGGTGCAGATGTATGTCTTTTGATTCCTCTGTCATTACAAAACATCTCAAACTCATTTGATGTGAATTCTCCTCCTCTATTAGATCTCAAACAATTTAGACTTTTACCTACTTCCTTCTCAACTCTTGCTAAGTACCACTTAAAAATTTGGAAAGCTTCAGATTTCTATTTTAGAAACATAAGTGTCATCATTCTAGATTAGTCATCAACAAACAACATATTGTACTTATCTCTTTTGTAGCTTTGCACTTCAATTAGTCCACACAAGTCAGTATGAACAATCACTAGTATTCTTTTAGAGGTATGAGTTTTACTCTTAAAACTTGACTTTGACATTTTGCCTAACTGACATTATGTACACATTATATTATCTGGCTTCTTCAACTCAGACAAACCTCTTACTTTTCTCACGTTACTAATACTGATCAGCTTATCAAAATTTACATGACATAAAATTTTGTGCCATAGCCACACATTATTAAATTTTACAACTAGACAAGTAGCATCCTTTATATCAAGATATAATAGATTACTCCTAGTTTGATCATCCTTTCCAATCAGTTTTCTATTTCTGTCATATATCTTAGCAACCTTGTTTTCAAACTCAACCTTACATGCCAAATTATTCAGTTGTGACACAATTAAGAGATTATAGTTAAGTCCTTCAACATAGTAATCACTGTCACATTACATCTTATTTATGAGTTTGATAGAACCTTTTCCTTTTATCAAACATGGTGCATCATTAACAAATATTACACTATTTCCATCATAACAATTCAGGGTAATGAACTTACTTTTGTCTCTAGTCATGTGATATGAACACCCACTATTATTCTTGTTCACACAAGTTGCAAGTGCAGTTGCCTCATCTTCATCAGATTTGTCTTTCATTACAACATACACCAATTCATCATCATGTTCATCAGATTCATCTTTTGTTTCCTCTTTAACAATATAGCATGACTTTTTGTCTTTGTATTTGTAGTCCTTGTTGTCTTCATCTCTCATACTTTTGTACTTGTTAGTACCTCTGTAGTTCTTCTCTAAACATCTAGCAATAATATGACCAACCTCATTGGAATTGAAACAAATGATAGGTAATTTACCTTTGAACTTGCCTTTACCTTTTTTGAATCTTCTTGCCAGTAGTGCTTCAAGTTGTTCTACATCCTCCTCATTTGTATCATTGTCACTAGGCACATACTTTATCTTATTCTTTTTTTTCTTCTCATTAGGTTCCTTCAATGATACCTGAGATTTGAAAGTAGATTCAATATTTTCAATTTTGTAATCATCAATGTTAGATAGCTCAAAAGTAGCTTGCCAGACCTTGAAGTGATAGATTATTCCCTGGTATACATCTCAGTTCTTGAATTGTAGAAATTATAATAGCATATATAGGCAACAGTGTCCTTCAAACTTTTCTTAGTATAGTTTCAGCATCTATATTACCTTAGCTCCTCTTATTTCTTTGACAACTTCTTTTATCCTTGAAATGTATTGATCAATGTTTTCACCTTCTTCCATTCTCATATAATCAAACTTACCTCTGAGACTTTCAACTTTGGCTCTTAGAACATTGGTGTCTCCTCCATAGATGGTGGTTAAGGCATCTCACATTTCCTTTGCACTATCAAGACCTTTGATATCATCAAATTTAGCATAGCTTAGGGCAGAGGCAATCTCTAACATTTCTTGGTTATGTCATTTCTTCTTTTCCATATCCTTAGTAGTTAGGGCTCTAATAGGGTCAACATGCTCAGTGGTAATGGTAGATTGTGCATGATCTCCAAGTCCTCCAAGATGTAGCTTCATCAAAATTTTCCATGCAAGAAAGTTATTTCTATTAAGCTTGGGTACTTCTCTTTTTGACATCTTGATCTTTGTGCTTCTAGTACCTTCAAACTAGTCCTCTTAAGAAGATGACTCTATTACCAATTTTTGTAATACTTTAGAATAACTGGTGGGGGGTGAATCAGTTATCTAAGGTTTAGATGTATAAATAAAACTTTTCACACCTTAGTGAACCCATAAAACATTTATCTTCATGCATGGATCCATTAGATTATGCAATCACTTAAAACTTGTAGGTTACTATTAAATTAACTTGCAGAAATGTAAACATGAAACATAATAGATTCATCAATACCCTCGACACAATGATTTACGTAGAAACCCAATTTGGGAAAAACCACTAGTAACATGCTACTCTTTTTCACTCTTCTGAAGTGATGCCTTGAAATCCATCGTCGCGGAGGCCCTAAATTGAATCCGTGGTAGTGGAAGCCCTAAGTAGTAAAGCGGTATCAGAAGCCCTAAATGATCCAATGGTAATTGATGACCTAATTGATACAATGGTTTGTGATGCCCTATTTTTAATTATAGTGGTATTTAATTGTAATCATCATTTAATTTTGAGATAGTGGTTTTTAGATGATAGTCGTCATTTGAAATTGTTATAAAGTATTTGTGGACTAATCCAGGTGGTTGCAGAAGCATCCTTGGTTTGATTTTCGGTCTCAATTTTTTGAGGTATGTGATATTCAATTTTTGTAGTAATTTCATCTGATAGTTTTTCAAGTTTTTAGTTAGAAAATTTTTGTTTAACTAATTTTAATGTAAATCTTATTCACATGATCATGAATGATATAACTAACTTCCTATAAAATGAGGTAATAAATGTATTCTTTGATTATGATGGATGTTAAATTAGACCCTGGAAATTGGGATGTTACATAATGATATCTCCTCAAACAAGTAGGTGTGCTTCTCCTAGTAACTAGTCAATTATAGGCAATTATTCTTTCAGTGTAATTTGTTTGTTTTTTGTTTTACTACTAATAGAGCACAAATACGTAAAATGTATGACACTTAAGTTTGAATTGAATTGGAACTAATTCTTTAAGCCTATATTCTTTAAGTTTGAATTGAATTACAATTGGAACTAATTCTTGAAGAATGTGTGCAATAGAAATGGTCTTGACAAAGTATGGATTTCTTGAGCCATGAGCCGTATTTCACCATGACTTTCTGAGATTTCCTAAGCCATGAGCCATGACTGCAATTTTACTCTCTGTCGTTAATTATTTGCTATGAGTCATTTGTTGTGAGCTGTGGATTATCTGTCGAGAGCCGTCTACCTTGATCCGAGGATTCCCATGAGCTCGAGCCCTGTTCTTGTCAGGAGTTGTGGGTTGTGCCAGGGCATGTGCCTGTTCGTGAGCTATGTGCGGTGATGCCTGTGCTGTGTGCTGCAGGGCCATTCTTGCAAGTGCCGCACCATTTCATTGCAGGGTACTGGGTGCAAGAGCCATTTGTCCCATTCAAACCTATAAGTTTCCATTCCACCAGATCACTTTATACAGGAGAATTGCAGGGTTTTATTCTTGGAGCAGTGGAATTTTCAAGTCAAGTTGCTGGATTAGCATTGGTATTTCTCCTGGTTTTATTGCTGGATTTTTGTGGCATTTTTGTCATTGCAAAGAACCCACGGCACCCACTAGATTCTTGAAACCATTGGTCTTTCATTATTACAAGTTGCAGTTGAACTATTTGCCAAAATGTCTCAACAACGTATGGCAGTCAGCATGACAACTGTTTGTCATAGTGCTTGAAATTAACCATTGCTTCCTGTAAACTCAGGCAGTTCTTTGTGTTGCTTCACAAAGAATGGAACTCCCACCCAATCCTGCAACACTGCAACAGATTGTTGATCTCTTGACATCATTAGAGAAGGATAATGCAGCTCTAAAAGTCACAACTCTTTCTCTCTCAGCAATTTTCCAAGTTCTCTTAGTTGAATTATAGAAGTACGAATCAGTGAATTAAACTCTCCAGAACACTATTCACTCCCTATCCCAATCATTAAATGATTTGAACCAGCAAGTGGTGGCCAATTCCTCAGGCATTCAAGACCTCTTTGAAACTTTTACCACACAAAGAATAGGCATCACAAAAGATATCAACTCCATTATTGACTTCAGGGGTATGGGAAACCTCAAGGACAATTGTTAATAAACAAACATCTCTTTTGACTAAAGAAGAGCAGCAAATTAAAACTTGGGCCTCCACTTGCAAAAACTCCAGCACTATGCCTCTGCCTAAGGTCAAAAAAATTAAAAATATAAGTTGTTAGTATAAAAAATGTTAATGGTACATGTTTCACCTTTTATAGACTATAATGGCGTAAATGAAAAACCTTAGCATATGTAACATTGTTATGTTGGATAAACCATTCATAACCTTCAAATTCACCAATAACAATACAACAGAGAGAAGAGTTGATTGGGATCCTTCGTAAAGGGTTGTGTTTTCCTTTTCAAGTAGAGGTATATCATGAATGACCTTAATGTCATCCTCATCATAATCATAATCATCATCATCATCAGTAGCAACACCAATATCGAACTTGTCATGGATAATTGCATTTGTACCATCATCTTCAAATATGTTTTCTAGTGCATGATCGTCATCTTCCATGGGATCATGATCTTCAACTTCAATACTCACACCTCCATGTTCCTCCATGTTTCTCCGAGATGTGGTGGTGCGTGGCACCTACTACCTTGGGGAGATTGACCTGTATAAAAATGATGATAATCAAACCCCCCTTCAATGTGATAATCAAACCTCCATTATGTGGCTCACATGTATATTAATTGTAAAAAATAATATAACAAACAACTTACTAGTGGATGATAATCAAACCCCCCTTCAATGTGACCATTGTCCCTACAATGTCTCTTAGTATTTTTTATTTTGATTCTTCTTGTCTTTAAGCCATTACAACTCTTGCAAGGACAACAACATTTTTCATCACCTTCTCTTTGAACTTAGGCAACAATCTAGTGATTGTCTCCCTATTTTGATCAAATTCCCTTGTATTATCTGACATGATCCTTCTTCATAGGAATAACATATTCTTGTATCCTTATTAGTTGATTTTGAAAGAAAAATATTAGTGTACTTAATGTGTATATCTGCAAAAAAATTGGACATATTGTACTTACTGTTTATATCTGTACATATGTTTGAAAGAAAAAATTGGTGTAATTAATGTGTATATCTACAAAAGTATTGGACATGTTGTACTTTATATTTATATCCACACAAATAGTTTTGAAAGAAAAAATTGGTGTAATTAATGTGTTTATCAGCAAAAATATTGGACATGTTATACTTTATGTTTATATCTGCACATAGGGTTTTGAAGATGGTAGAATTATTGAACAAGGTATTTCTTCACTGAACTACATTAAAATCACCATGCATTTCTTCAGTAAACTGCATTAAAATGTGCCTACAAGCTATAGGGCACCTGACATATAAATACAATTTGACCATACGATATTATTTGAGTACTTTTTTTTTTGTAAATATATGTTTTTTTGTGAATCCAAATAAGGAAGTTGGCAAAATTGATATAAAGATGAAATATATTTTGTGTAAACACTATATACATTGTTTACAATAAACAAATGATAACTACAAAAATAATCATTTTTCATTTTTCTTCTTCTTAAGCAATCTTTCTTCCTTATCATAGAGTGTGATCAAACACAAAGCATTATCTATTTTTATCACTCTTTCTTCTTCACATTTCTCACCTAATGATCCCATCTCACCCCTCTAAATATGCTCCATTTATATCTCCATCTACCAGATCAACACAACTCCCATCTCATATTGATTACTTATTTGGACTATCTTTATCCCATTCATATCCCCTCTGACATTTGATCATTTGAGAAAATAAATTATTTGATTTCTTCTTGTATTCTCGAGGAAGGTCTTATATGATTATATTATTGTATGAACTGTGTGGAGATTTGTAATGTGAAAATCATTCATAGAATCAAAGATTTTTGTGTTGGAAGTTATTTGTGTGAGTGTCTTAGTGTGCTTGTGTTTCTCAATTTCAGTATGGTAAATGTATTTATCTTCCATGATTGATCTAAGGCATAATCTATGCAAATCTTGCAAATTTTCCTCCCTTGATCGGACTATGTGAGTACTAATCTATTTAGTTCTTCTTTTCTATATTTTGATCACCAACCCCACATTAATACCCACGTTCCCCTCTCACCAAATCAAGTTATGCAAGTAGGTCTACTCATTTCTAACTTTAGATCTTTGTGAACTCCATTTAAATTCTATGGAATATTTTGGCTTTAATCTTTAGGAAAGCTTTACAATTAATGTATGTTATAGGAAGACTATTACTAAGTCATCAAACAAATTATTAGACATTATATTACTCTAGATTGCTCTTAGAGAGTAGATATATGTTCTATATGAATTCAACTAGAGTGCTTGAGCTCAACCAACATTGTCACACTGGTCCTTAAACTAAACTAAACACTAGTCATTAAACTAAACTAATTACCATAGATGCCTATTCTTGCCTAACTACAATCTACAAACCCACATTATTACATTAGTCCTAGTGACTATCCTAGTTATTAGAGGCATTCACTCCTATCCGAGATGCTAACTGTAAGTATAAATAAATAGACATGGTCACATGCAAAAAGTTCTTATTAATGAGGAGCCTGAGCTACTATCAAAGGAGATGGTTTTAGACTTTAGTTGATAAACTACCATGATCCAATAATTGAGTAACTTTCTCATTTGTCTTTTGGAAGTCTTCTTTTCCCTGTTTAAGGAAAGTGTAGTTTTATATATCAAGTGTTAACATTAATATTTTTATCTCACGATCTAAGACTCTATGTCACCCTAGTTCAAATTGTGAAGTTTCTTTTTATATCATATCTAAATATAAAGCTAGATAGCTAAATAGTCATACTTGAAAAATTGCTCTAACAATTAGTTTTTATTATAGACAGTTATATATTTTAGTTGTATCAAATTTTTAAAAAAGTTTTATTGTCCAATTTTCCATGGCTTAGCTGACTATGATGTTCGACTTCCATACAGTTATTCATGGTTTAAGTTTATGTTAGGATAATTAGATTTACATTCAGGGTTGGAGATGGTCTAGACAACCTATTTGTTGAATTAATTTTTCTACTCCAATAACATATAATTGCCAGGAATATTATAAAAAATATGTATTTTTGAGAATCCCAATTTAATTTAGTCAAGGAATTCAATGTTTGTACAGATTATATTTGTGTTCCTACTCTAGTATATGCAATGTTGGGAACATCCAAGGATATAGTAGTGGGCACAGTGGCATTTGTATCGCTTCTCCTTGCCTCAATGCTTAGAGATGAGGTTTCTCCCATAACTAATCCAAAGCTGTATATACAATTGGCTTTGAGTGCAACATTTTTTGCTAGAATATTCCAAGCATCCTTTGGTATTTTTTAGGTTAGAGCTAATAAAATATACCTCCATACATAAAAAAATTCCTATTTGTATTTTTTTGATTGCATATTAGCATAAATTCCTTGAAGACCCTCACTCTAGGTTTAAATGTTGATAACACATTAGAGTATTACAGGTTGGGATTCATCATAGACATGCTTTCACATGCAACAATAGTGAGATTCATGGAAGGAGTAGCCACTGGTGTGTCCCTCCAATAGCTTAAAGGCTTCCTTGGTCTCCAACATTTCACAACTAAGATAGATGGTGAAATTCCTTAAGGTCAAGCAATTTGGCTAAGTTGTCGATTCATATTCGAGTACTGATTTAGGCTCAAGATTCACTCAAATTTCTTTGGGTTGGATCCAGATTCATTTTGGGCCTACCTTACATACAACAATTTTAAAAAAAATAAAAAATATATATGTACATAGATGCGACATTACATAATTTTATACATCACTATGCTAATATTAAAGCAACACAAAAAAATACACCACCGTGTCAATGTTTCAATTAAAAAATAATAATTTCAACATTGATAATCAATTTTCATTGAACAAATATCATCATGGACCATCAAGAAACTCATCATTGTCAAGTGACTAATCATCATTCTATTGATGCAAATATGTAGTACAAAAAGTATCGCTATAGGACCATTTAAGGTAAAGGTTGTGATTGTTACAATATTGCAGGCTTCACACATCAATTGTTTGATGATTCAATGAGAGCAACTTTGGATTAGATTGGCTGAAATCATGTCATGTAGCAACCAAAATCAGTTGAGCAAAATATTCAATTTATTTGTACCTTTGTGGTTGGTATGTTAAGGATTGCATTCTTTAACTTTAACTAGTTCATTATTTCCTATAATGGATTGAAGACTTAATGATCTAAACTTTTTTTTGGTTGTTTACATCTTTCATTGTCTCCATTTAGTAATTTTATAAGGAAAAATTCATCAACACACGAGATACTTACTAATTCAATGTTAAAAAATTATAAAATTGCTTTAGCAATAATAGCAATTCCATAATTTATACATATGTACCTTAAAAAACTATTCATGTCTTTTCTTTGATAAAAATAATCATAAATGGTCATCAAATTCAATTTGAACCTCCTAAATTGCTAGATTAGTCATAAACCCTATAGGTGATAAAAAGGCATCATGGGCCCTTCTACACTCACATTAGAACACTCCATGTTCCCTTTATGTTGATAGAACTTCTCACATCATCACTCACAACTACAGTCACTATCCAAATGTCTTCCTTGATAGGATCAACTATTTTAGACTCCTTGTAGTGCCTCTCCCATTTGAATTTTGTAAGTTGTCCTAATGGATGCAACCTTGATGATCTTTTGTTGTGATGGGATCATGATTGTGACCCTGAGTGGTCTACACCGTTGAGGTGTTTGGGTTTATGTTTCTTTATCAGTTGCATTGATTATGCTTTTATCTGATCGATGAGATTATGATGTGATTTTGGTTCATTGAGGTTTGTACCAGTGGTTACTAGGATAGATGTGGTATCATAAGGTTGTTCCATGATTACCCTAAGATGTGTGTAGAGATTGCACTATGTTCTTTTACCATGCTACACTGGACTAGGTTCCTGTAGCAGTGGTTAGTCATGTTTATGACTGTGTTTTCTTATGTGTTTTAAATGCCTTTTTAATATAGAGTAATCAATCATTATTAAATGCTTAATTAATTAGAATGGATTGTTCTTGTTGCATTATTTGGTTATGTGCTGCAGACATTTACCTTGTTTTATTTTGATCTGAGAGATATCCGTTCTTATGTGATGTTTTACATTTGAGATGACCTGAGGGTCAAATGTTACTCTTTGATTCTAGTATCATAGATATTAGACTACTATGCTGTTTAGTTAATCATATTGCATGATGATGCCATTTTGAGATGACAGTGTGTTTTATGATGATATCTGGTAATCTGGTATTTGAACATACCTCTGATTATGTTATGTGATGGATTTAATGCTATGGTTATTTACTTCATTCCTACGTTGTTATGCTTTATGCGAACGTGAGTGATGTAAATAGATTATTTTAATATAATTAATTAAATGGTTAAATTAGGTGATTTAATGCATTTATTTCTTCGGCTATGTTATTATATGCAATTGCACTTGATCGTGTTGTTTAGTGTGCAAGATTTATATCCCTGGCAGTGGCACATGGAGTTAGTGATTCAGCCTTTCATATTTTACCAATGTCGTCCTTGTATGGTCGACGTATCCTTTATTAAAATGTTTAATTTAAACCTTTGGGTGATTATAAAATCCGAACTCATTGCATTATGCGATTAGACCAGTAAGCGTGTTTGTGCATTTAGAGGTTCACATTGTCGCGAAAGTTGTTTAAGGAGATTTCTGTGTTTTTGGGTTTTCAAGCTTTTTAATTGATTTATTTTAATTTCTGGCAGCTTTTCCATAGATGAATTCCTATTTATAGGAATAGCCTATTTTCGTTTGGGTCGATTCGAGATTTAACTAGGTTGGCTGGTTATTTGCCCTAATCGATTATTCACTCGAAAAGTGAATAAATATCCAATAAGGAATTTAATTCCTCACTTCTCACTTTCAAATTGGAAAGTTGGAGAGTAAAACCCAAAATCCTCTTCATGAGGATTTAGTGTTTTGTTTGTTGTGGGAGCTACGGGCGTGGGATCGTTGCAAGGTTGGGCTCATTGGATCCAGCTCGGGGAAACCTTGGATTGCCGCGATTTTCAGCTACTTCTACAGGATATTTATTTTATGGTTCGGATTCTCATTTTTCCCTTATGGCTATGAGGTAGGGCTTTCCTGTTTTATTGTTTCTACTATGTTTCTGCTTCTGCTTTTGGTAGCTGTTTGTTTGGAGGCTGAGAACTAGTTTTCCCCTCCGTTTTTATATGTTAGTTCTACCTAGTTGGGTGGGTATGAACATTTCCCTATTTTTCGAGATAAGGGTTTAGAATTTTACGCTGTTATGCTGGCCGTTTTTGCATACAGTGTCTGATTCAATTTATTTTTGAATTTTTGGGGTTTTTGAACCCAAAGGCCAAATGGGTTTTAATTTTGAAAGTTTTTCTAAATTTGGGATTTTCACCTCGTTTTGCATGCCGCCCTGTTTTCTCAAGTTTTCTTGGCACATCGTGGTTCGTGGACCTGGATGATCCATTTGGATATCAGTCAGACCACTATTGCACTTTTATGTTGCATTGGGATGCATGTTGCATCCGTACTCCCGACATTGTGATCGGTTGAGTGATTTTATTCTTGTTATGGTTTTTGTTGGACCTTTGCTTTTGTTTCGTGAACGCTATGATTCGTGTAGAATCCATACTCTCGGATTGAGACCGGTTGAGTGAGTTCACAATGTTTGGTCTTGTTACATCATTGGGATTTGTGTAGAATCCATACTCTCAAATTGAGGCCGGTTGAGTGGTTTTATGATGTATGGTTTTATTGGCTTTGGGATTCATGTAGAATCCGTCCTCTTGAGTTTCTTTCAGTTGGGTGTTTTATTTTGCATTGTGTTCTCATTCCTGTCCTTGTGTTATGATCTTCGTGATGGTGGTGCGCCACACATGAGTACGTACGCGTACATTTGTTGGGTGACTTGCGAGGCCCGATCTTCCATGGATTTGCCGAAAGTTATGATCATTGGAGTTGGGATGGGAGTATGCATGCCCACGAGCACTTGTCATAGGATGAGCATGGGTAGGGTAGGGTAGCATATGGAGGGGGCTTCTATCTCTCAGCCTAGTGACCTTAGTCCCATAGGGTTGGCAGAGGAAGTTTTAAATAAGTGATAATTAAAGAAAATGTGTGACTGTTAATAAAACTTAAGATAATAAAATGGTACTTTTGTGTATTGGCCTTCCGTTGAGGGAGTTGAGCTACACAGATCCGAGCTTGGGCTTGTCGATGCCAAGTGACTCTCCATGATGCTAGTCCCTACATAGTAGCCTATTGAGTGTCTGACCAGGACCTGTACTCCTTGCATTGTCTTAGGTTCTTTGTTGCAACCATCATACTGTCTGGCGTGAGTGTTAGCCATGGATGTTGTGTTTTATGTGTGTTTGTGGTTGGATCATTATCTCCATCAGCATGGTGGGTGTGGACCTAAGGGTGCCACATGGTTGAGAGGCATAGCTACCTTCACCACTGCTAGGGGTCGGTGTACAGAGACGATCTTTTGTCCTAGTGCGACCGTTGCTGGATGTCTTCACTTGGTACTTTGAGTTTCGCAGTATGCTTTCTTGTGATTTATGGTTTCATTGGGATGCATGTATATCATGTTTAGATGATGTTATTTTATTTGGCGCATTCCCTTATTATGATGTTTAGCATATGATTAGATGATGTGATTTGCTTTAGTAGTATATCTATTGCTTACTGTTGTTTAGCATGTGATAGGTGATGTTATCTACTGTAGGATTATCTTATGTGTTATCACTAGCATGTTAGATTTTCTTATGTTGTTATTATGCATGTTTTAGTAGTGACATCCCTATTACGACAGTACTGACGATTTGGTTGGTGGCTTGGGATGTTATGCGCGGGGGATGGCTAGGATCCACGATGGTCTTATGATGCTATTGATGGTTGGGAGGAACCACGTACTTAGTTTGGTTGTTCAGTTCACTACGATGTTTATTTCAGTGTGTTCTTTGCTGCTATAGTTTAGATGGTTTGATGTTCTCCTTTATGTGTTGTTCTTGCACTCGAGTGTTCATTCCTCGAGCCTTTGTGGATCCGGTACTCCCTGGTGTGGAGGTTATTTGCTCTAATTTTGGTCCTTTTTGCTTATGGGAGTGTTTTCGTGTTTCTATGGGCAACATTTGTTCATCATGGTGCAACACTTTAAAAAGTATCGCACGCCCATGCAAACTATGTCATATGACACTGTAAAGTATCGCACGCCTTCTTGAGAAATGTCGTATGACACTGGAAGAGTGTCGCATGCCTTCTTGAGAAATGTCGTATGATGCTGAAAAGTGTTGCATGCCTTCTTGAGAAATGTCATACGACAATGGAAGAGTGTCGCACGCCTTAAGGAGAAGTATCGCCCTCCCTTAGTATAAAGTGTCGCACGATTTTTGTGAAAAACCTGCGCGTGCTATCAACGGGCACTTTTCTTTGTGATCCAATCTTTTTGAGAGTGGTTTTGGATACCCTTTTGGGCGTTCTTCGACCCTATGTTGTTGCATTTTGAATTCTGTCAGTTTCTCTTAAAATCGAGTTTTCGTGTTTCTGTTTTAGTCTCTTGGGGTTTAAAATATATCGTTTAAGTATAAGTTGACGTAAATTTCTTATACTTAAGATATATTTTAATATATGCGACAAATTGTTTGAGATAGGTTTCAGATCTCTCGGAGATAAGTTATGGATTCTAGGAAATTTCAGGGCTTCAGAAATCCAGACTTAGCTAATTTTCAGGGCTTCAAGATTTCAGGCTTAGCCAAATTTCAGAATTTTGCATTTTACCCTAGCTTGATGTTTTGTTGATGAGTGGTCATTTCTTGTGCCCTCATCTTGTTGTGGTGGTTGTTGGCTTTTGTTTGGGTGTGTCAGTTGGGTAGTGGAGTTCGGAGATTCGTTGGTTGTCGGGATTGTGTTGAAGTCTTCCATTGCGATCTTTGTGATCCCTGTATGATGTTGTCTTGTGCATTCATACTTGTAGCCAAAATAATTATCTTGGCTTGATTTGAATCCTTGTTTCCAAGGATCTCCGGGCGGGGCATTACACTCCTCCACTAATTATAACCTTGTAATTCCTAGCTTTGATCACAACTTATGAATTCCAAACAACTAATTTTGAATTCAAGTCTGGTAATAGGTAATGAAGATGCATACTTATTTGCAAGTAGCCTTTTTATTCAATGGTCATTACTACCCATCAAGCATTTTTTGACTGATCTGAAAGATTTTAGTATTGCAATCTACACTATTGTGACTTTTGATATTCTATAGAATAAAGGGATAGTTACTACTCATTTAAACCATTTTGGATATATGCACTTAGGTACCTATGTTATCTTTGATTCTTCATATCATATTTTACATTCAATGGGTATGTTATTAAAGTTTTTAAATGTCATTGGAGCTACAAACAACTCTATTGCAGCGGAGTTCAGTAAGATTTTGATAGATTGTTATGAACTTGCATTTTGTCTATAGAATTTAGGGACATACCTATTAGTTGAAGAATTTCAACCCAAATCATGTGCTACCAATTTTATTTTTAGCCATTTTACCATAAGGCATACAAGCATCTACTTCTGGGCTTAACCAAAATTTGTGACTTCCATTCAAAATAATTATATGGTGTAGGAAGGGAAAAGACTTAAAAATCCATTCTCTTAGTTGCTATTCTCTAAGAACATGCAAAATTTTGTAGCTAATGCTAGAATATGAATAATAGATCTATCTAGGAAAAGGAGAAAACTATCTTTGCAAGAATACAAGAAATAAATAGAATTAGATATCTCATTATTCAATAATTACAATATGCATAGAAGAAGAAATTAGGTAGAGTGTCTATGAAGAAATTAGGTTGTCATACATTTTTTAGGTTTTTGCCCAAGATTGATTCACAAGGTTAATATCTTATCAAATGATGAAATGGCTTTATGGAAAGGAACCTAACCTTAAATGTTCAAGTTCAAAGAGTTGTTAAAATGTGTTTGGAACAATTATTCCACCTTCCACGCTTTGTTTTTGATAAGGTAAACAGGTTTTAAGGGGTCCTGAAACCCATAAGTTTAACAACAAGAAAGGCTGAAAATAAGCGAAAAAATGCCCAGCCAAAACATAAGCCTTACGGCTGAAAATAAGCCCAAATGCCCAACCCGAAACAACTGCCCACTAAAAAGGCTAGAGAACCAACCAGAAAAATAGAGACCAGACAAAAAGCCAAAACCAGGAGAAACAAAAACCAAAGGACAGAGACCCAACCTAGCAGACTACTTCTCCATCTCAAGCATGGTCTGGGCAGCTTCGGCGCACTCTTGTTGCTCTTCTGCCTTATGATCCTGGGTGTTCGTCAAATCCTGCTCCATAGTGCTGTCCTTGGCTTTATCCACATCCAACCTATCTTTGTCTCTGTTCTGTTTATCATCTTCCTCCATCTGGTTCCTATCTTTGAGATTTTCCAAGAGAGAGAGGATGTTGTTGTTGATCGAAGCGAGGAGGGAGATCATTTGACTTGCCAGGTTGTGATTGTAGTTCTCAATATTTTTTACTCTCCTCTCCATCAGAGTCTCCCAGCTATTCCGGTTGCCTTGGCTTTCTGCACCTGTCTTGCTCTTGATTTTTTCCATTTGGGAAACCCTATCTCTGACATCCTCAAGCTCATGGAAAATCCATTTAATTGATCTGAAGTTGTCGATCATGCTATTGCGGGCATTGTTCAACAGATTCATGCCCGTTTCTCTTGCATTATCAGAAATAGCCACTATAGCCGGGTTAATTAGCTCATTGAGTCTAGGCTTCTCGAGGTCGTCCACCAGGAGTTGGGGGTTCATCACTTCTCTGTAGATTCCCATAGTGGTCGTTCTCACATTGAAGTTCTTCCAAGCCTTCCTTCTGTTATTAACTTGCACTTCCCCCTCAATCTGTCCAGAGTTGTCATTTTCCTCCAAAGGAGGCTGAGGATGTATAGGGGAGAGGGGAATGGGAAGAGAATCCTTTCCCTGACTACTGGAGTGCTCTATGCTCTCTCCCTCCCTCTTCTGTCTTTTTCTCAGTTTCTCCTCATCCAGCTCCTCCTTCGAAACCTTGTCAGAATCATCAGTATCCATTTCCTCCTCCACCTCAGCAGAGCCAGTTTTAGCTGGGGTATGACCTCTAGGGCTCTTTCTGCTGGGTAATTTGATAGAGGGGTAATACTTCTTATGGATTTTAGTCTTCTTACCTGAATGCTCAAAAACCTCATCAGAGCTGATGCTCTTGACATCGTCGGAATCTGAGGAAAAACTGGAGCTGCTCTTGTCAACATCCGCCCCCTGGATAGGGTTTTTGCTAATGGTTTGAGCATGGAAATGCTCATGAATCAGAAGCAGAAGACCCTCATGCAGTGCCGAGTTGACGGTAGCTTTCTTTTTAAAACTAGAAATGGCCTTGTTCATCGAGTTAAAAAGATAATACAGGAAGGAGATCTTACTACCATGGCGAAAATGATTCAGAATCACAAAATGGTGAGTCCTAACCCTATCAAACCTGGGGTCTAGGGTTATATATTCAATGACAGTGTAGAGAACATACCTCCAAAGCTTCTTTATAGTATCTGTTACAAAAAATGTCTCTTTCTTGCCGAGCTTGTTCAGCTCTTTAGTATTTTTCACAAAATCCTTGATTGCATTAGAAGACATCTTCTTGTCTCTGAAGAATTTATGCCCCTCCATCTGAATCCTCGTGACTTCAGCAACCACATCCTCAGTAATTTGAAAGTAGACCCCGTTCACCTTAACCTTGCCATTATTCCACGAATTCACCATGCTGTTAGTGATCTCAGGATCCGAGCCATGAAGTTTCTTGAAGAAATTAGTAACCCCACCCTTTTCTAGCTCTCTCCAAACTTTGGCCTTGTTCTTCCACTTCTGAACTTCCCCCACCGGCTCCTTTCTGCTCCTCTCACCCGTCATGTTTACCTGATCAACTTCCACAATTCTCATGAACTCTGAACTGTGCAAGTTATTTGCATTCGAAAAAATGGTGATGTTTCTTTTATGATACCCGTGAATATACCCCTTTCTGAAAATAATGGTATCGTCCTTTCGAATGTGTCGAAATGTCAGAGGAAACCCCTTTTGCTGGTGAAAATCACGATGCCAATAATGGCACTTACCATTTATTAAGCAATCTTTATTATCCATAATTGCATTGGATTTGAGCCGTCCTTCCCAAGATTTTATCTTGGTTGATAAGCAACTTTGCCTCCACTGAAAAATCTTTTCCGGCATGCCAGGTCAGATTATTGGTGGCGTTAACCCCTTTATTAGCTAACCAATCAGCGACTGGGTTTGCCTCTCTGTAAACATGAGTGACATGGACCTTATCGAACTTTGTGAGTGGCGCAAGTCTCAGCAATTATGTTCGCAATCATCCACAAGGGAGGGGAAATACCATTAATGGTATTAATAATGTTTTTGGAGTCCCCCTCAAGCCAGAGTTTAGTAATCCCGGCTTCAAAAGCCAACTTGACCACCTTACTCGCAGCTCTTGCTTCAACCAGATGAATAGTCTGGATTCCCAACGGGGAAGCAAAGGTAGCTATTCCCTCCCCATAGCTATTTCTTATGATTCCACCACAACCTGAAGGGCCTGGGTTACCCTTAGAAGCCCCATCAAAGTTGGCTTTTGACCAACCATCTGGGGGGAGAAGCCAGCTAGCATCCTGCCTTTTGAGGTTCCTGTCTTTTTCTTTAGCTATCTTTCTGTCCCCTTCTTCTTCTTCTTCCTCCTTCAGCACTTGGAGATTTTCCTTTATATTATTCGAGACCTTCCTGCCAAGGATTATAGCCGGCTCCTCTCTGTCTCTAAATATTCTATTATTCCTTTCCTTCCAAATTCCCCAGCAAAACTGGGGTAAAATCCAGTCTGAGTGATCCTGCCGACCAGCAATCTTACAAAGACCTTTCCACTGATGGAAAAAATCCATGAGATTATCCGATTTGCACCAGAGGGTTTCATTATCATGTGTGATGACATTCCACACCTCCCTGGCATAGTCACATAAGATGAAAATGTGATTTCCGGTCTCAGCCTGGTTCTTACACAAGGGACATCTACTGGGCATAACATGTCCTCGCTTCATGAGATTGTCATGAGTAAGGATTTTGTTCTGAAGAGCCAGCCAGTAAAAAATGTTGATCTTTGGAGTGAGACCCGGAATCCAAGCCTCCACCCAAGGGGCCTTCTCTTTTAAGCTCCAAAGGGAATTATAGCCCGAGGCAACAGAGTATCTTCCATTGGGATTATCCCTCCAGACTAGCTCATCCCCCAAATTGATAGGAATCATGGAATTGAGCATAAGCATTATAGGAGTCAAGTCCTCAGAGATGAGGGATAGGTCACTCCATTCTTGGCCATTCCAATAATCACAAAATTTGGACCCAATTTGCTCAGTACAAGCTTGCATCCATCTCCCAAAAACAAGGTTATTGATAAGTGGATCTTGGGAAAGCCATCTATCCGACCAGAACTGGATGTCCTTCCCATTTCCCAATTTCCATGATATCCTGGCCTTAGCCAGGTCCCTGGCTTTCATGATCCCATTCCAAATGTTCGATCCTTTTGGGATATCTTCATTAAAAAGGGTGAAAAGAAGAGTGGGTCTTCTAAGGTACTTGTTTACCAGAGTGTCCCTCCATTCACCGGTGCTACTGAAGATCCGCCATATTTGTTTAGCTAGGAGAGCCTTATTGAGGTGGGTGATCTTTCTAATGCCCAGACCTCCGTACCTCTTAGGGAGGCAAACCTTCTCCCAAGAAACAAGAGGGTATCTTTTCTTCCCTTCATTACCATTCCAAAGGAAGTCTCTCTGGATTTTCTCCATTCTTTCAGCTATTTTCCCCGGAATTCCAAAGAGGCTCAGGGCGTAGATTGGCAGATTTTGAAGAGAAGATTTGACTAAGAGGCATTTCCCTGCTTGACTAAGAGAGACCCCTTTCCAACCAGCCATCTTCTTGTTGAATCTATCCAAAATACCATTCCAAAAAGACTCCGGGGGTGAGGATCCCAAAGGGAGACCAAGATAGGTAGAGGGGAAAGAGCCTACCCCACAACCCAGAATCCTGGCAATTTTTCTTTGTCTAAACTCAGAGGTGTTGATGAAAAAGAGCGAGCTTTTGTTCTAATTAATTAGCTGACCTGTCCCACTGGAGTAAGTATCAAGAATCTTCTTCAGGGCTCTGGCCTCTTTGACAGAAGCTTCCCCCCCCAAGATAGTATCGTCAACAAATTGCTGATGAGTGAAGGGAACGCAATTAGAGGAGGGAAGGATCCCTTTGATACAAGCCTCACGCTTTCTACAGTCTATAATCCTTCCTAAGCATTCAGCTAAAATGATGAACAAAATGGGCGAAAGGGGGTCTCCTTGTCTGAGGCCTCTGGAAGGTTTGAAAAAATTAGAAGGGACTCCATTAACCAGAATAGCCAAGGAGGAAGTGGACACCAATTGAGAGATAATTTTGCAAACTTTACTGTCAAAGCCAAAAGTCGAGAGGACCTTCCCAAGGAGAGACCAGTCCACCCTATCATAAGCTTTAGAAAGATCCAGTTTGAGAAACATACCTTCTCGTTTGGATTCCTCAAGAGAGTGGATGACTTCGTGCACCATCTGGACAGAATCCAAAATTTGTCTCCTTGGAACAAAACCCGATTGATGCTGCGAGATTATCATGGGCAAGATCTTGAGCATTCTTAAAGTGAGAACTTTAGAGATGATCTTGTAGAGTGAGTTGCACAGACTAATAGGTCTAAAGTTGTCCAACGAGTTCGCCCCAGGGGATTTAGGAATGAGAACCACAAAAGTCGAGTTTAGCTCCTTGAGAATAGATTTGGCTCCAAAGAATTCCTGGACAGCCTGAACAACCTCTCCCATGATCACCGGCCAGAACCTTTGGAAGAAAAAAGTGGGAAAACTGTCCGGACCTGGAGCCTTGTCAGCAGGTAGAGAAAAGAGAGCCTCTCTAACTACCAAAGCATTAGGAATAGCACAGAGCTATTTATTATGGATAGGTTGAATGAGTTGAGGGATACAGAGCAACAAATCCTCTTGGTCCAAATTGGAAAGCATTGGGTCCTTAGAGAGAAGGCTAGAGAAAAAGGAAACAGCTTCTTTTGAGATGGCAGATTCTTCAGTTAACAGCTCCTGCCCCTTTCTGATACCATAGATCCTGTTACTAGCACGGTGCTTGAGGGTGGTTAGGTGAAAAAACTTAGTGTTCCGATCTCCTTCCTTTAGCCAGGTGATCCTCGATCTTTGCCTCCAAAATTTTTCTTCCTTATTAATAATGTTATGAATTTCAGACAGGGTCTTGAGCTCCGAAACCCTATTGGTCTCAGTGTAACCTTCCTTCTGAATGCAATCTTGGATAATAGTTAGATTATCAAATAACTCTTTCTTTTCATGGAAGATATGACCAAAATCAGACTTGTTCCAAATTTTAATCATCCTCTTCACATTGCTAAGTTTTCTGGTGACTCTGAACATGGCTGAGCCCTCCACCTCTATCCCCCACTATTTCTTGATATTATCCAGGAGGTCAGGGTGAGAGGTCCACATTTTCTCAAACCTAAAAGGATGGTATCTCCTATGTACCAGAAGGGAAACTAAAAGAGAAATGGAAGAGTGGTCCGAACCAATTCTGGGAAGCAGAGATAGTCTGCAGCTGAAGGATTGAAGCCAGTTCGAAGATATAAGAGCTCTATCCAGCCTAACCTGAATGCAATCATGGCCTTTTCTCTTGTTTGACCAAGTAAAGGATCCGCCCTTAAGCTCTACGTCCATAAGGGCCAGATTATTTATGAAGTTAGAAAGATCCTGTTTACTTTCCCAATCCGGGGGCATACCTCCCTTTTTCTCTTTATCTTCTAGCGGTGTGTTAAAGTCTCCCATGATTATACCTTTCTTAATGTCACAATCTTGCACCATATTACCAACTTTGGTCCAAAAGTTTTTTCTATCTCTCTTATTATTGGGGGCGTAAATATTCACTAAAAACCAAGAATCATTGGTGTGCAAATGTTGAACTCTGCAGAAAAGAATGTTATCTTCATCATACTCAGCTACTATATTGAAATACTTATCATTGAAAAGTTACAGCAATCCTCCAGACGCTCCTTCAGAGTTAGAGGCTATGCCCTTCATGCTATTGTTGAACTTAATATTTTCCATCCTTTCCTTCTTCATTTTAGTTTCCTGGATTAGAAACACATCAGGCCTTTGGTCCCTTATGATATTTCTAATAACTTCTTGCTTGTGGATTCCATTGAGTCCACGAATATTCCAAGATAAGATCTTCATGATTTAACTACTGAACATGCTTCCTGGATGGTGCGCTGCGTACCATCCTTAATGTTTCTTCTGGCTTCCTCTTTCCTGATTTCATTCTTGTTTTTCCTTCCCACTAGGTTAGATTTGTGACCGAGATCAGCCTTGGCCATGCTTCTAGTAGAAGGGGGAGAAACCGGAGAAGGGTCCCTGCTATTCTTCTTCTTTCTACTCCTGACTTCTGTCCAGGGATTCTCTTCTCCCTCTAGTCCTTTGTCCAGCCAAGCATCAATTCTTGCCAAATCTTCCATTGTCGATGCAGACAGGCTCTCTATGATTCTGTTTACTGTTGAAGGGGGGGGACAACACACCAGGTTAGGGTCCTGGGACATGGGTTCCCCCTCCTTTAGTTCTTCCATGGAGTTTGGGACAAAGGATAGTTTCAAGTCATCCTCCTGAGAATCCAGAGGGGGAAGAGTCATATTTTCACCTGTCTCCTCAGGTTTCTTCTCAGATTCCTTCGCATTGGGGAGAGGTGTTGAATCATCTTTCACTCCTTTCTCTTCTCCCCCTCCTACATTTCCAGTTGCCCAAGGAGGCCCTGATTCCTCTTGGTGCGCATTAGGAGCAGTATTTGTTTTTCCTTCTGCCTCTCCATTTGCCTTGACTTGCGATGCTTTTTTCCTCCATTCTTTTTTGGGATCTAGAGAATCTTTTATCCCCCCTTGTGGACGAGCCTTTCCCACCGTACTCTTCCCTTTGAAAAGTGGGTATGATCCAGCCTTGTGGCCAGCCTTCTTACAATGGAAACAAGCAAAAGGCACACTTTCATAGTCAATCTTTTGAGATCTGTTTCCCAGATGAGATTGTAGTTCTAAAACTTGAGGCATGTCCTTGCCTTCGATGACTCCTACACAGATTCTTGCGTAGTTCAATCTTTTCTTAGCTGCTGTGATAGGGTCAATGGAGAGGAGCTCTCCAAAGGTCCTGGCTATGCCATCAAAGACATCCTCATGCCAATATTCCAAAGGAAGTTCCGGAAGTCTTAACCAAACTGGAACCTGAGATTGGAAATCATTGTTCAAATCCAAGTTGGATGTCCATTTTTGCAATATTAGGTTAGATCTGCCCAAAGACCAGTTCCCAGCACATAGTATATGAGAAAAATCTTCCGAGCAAGAGAACTCGAAAGACATGAAGCCTTTGGCCATAGCAGTCACTTCTACATGCCCTTTAAGGTCCTATTTTCTCCTGGTAAATGTCCTCACTACATCAATATTAGGTCTTGGCCCTACAAATTTTCCTACTAGAGTGTTCGCCATGCTTAGGATATTGTGGTCAATAATTTCCCTAGGGATTTCCAGAGCAAAAATACCTTTCTCCTTATCAGATTTGTCAATGACTTTTGGGAAAGACGATTTACCTGATGGTTTTATCCCGAATAGATTCGACCAGCGTCCCCATGCCCCAGACAGCCCACTGCCCACATGGGGGGGAGGGGGAATCTTCTCACCTGGATGGGGCATCATAACCTGTGGGTCCCCATCCTTTGAGGCATCCTCATCTTTCCCCTCCGTTTCCTGCCCTGCGCTTGCTGCATGCCTTGCTGCATGCCCTCCTGTAGACGTGCTCTCCTGTCTCCCGCCTTTCTCCAGATTTGAAACAACGTGATTCGAATTGCAGTTCCCGCCCGCTCCATCCCTCTCTCTCACCGTGCCCATCTCTTAACACCTTCCACGCTTTGTTGAGAAGAAAACATAATTGTAAAGTCTCTTGTAGAATGAGTTGAATACCATTAATAAATCATATGAATTGTGTAACTTAGTTAATGTGAATTGTTCTTAGAACAATGACCAAATTCTTGTCTTTAAAAGTTCTATGACTTTATGGTTGTGCACTATATTTTTCATTGAAGATGGAAAATAGATACATGAATCTAATCGACATATAGCATAACTCTATCCTGAACCAACTTGTGTAACTTTTTGTCCTTGACTTAACTATAGAATGAGCTTCTGCATATAAAGTTGTAGCTAATTAGATGCATTTGGTCTATATAGGTTTAATTTATTAATGTTACAAATAATACAAAGACTGTCTTGTGCTATTATTAGTATTCATGAAGCAAATCACAAAATGATAATGAAGTTGAATATTTACACAGTTAGTGCTATAGAGAAATTAGTTTAACCATTACACATTTAAGTTAAAAGCTATCTAATACCTAAATCAAAACTAGAATAAGTTGAATATAAACATAAAAAATACCTAATGCAATAGGCAAGGTCATGTGCATGATAAGATAATGGCAGAGCAAGGGCATGACAAGACCTTCAAGGGCATGAGCATGGAAAATGGGGCATGGATCCAACTTAACTCCACTGGGGTCTTCACAACTCTCCACTAATGTCTTTGATTCTCAGCTCTCCAATATCACAATTGATCAAATGCATAATGATTTATGTGGTGTTTTTGTTTTTTGTTCTATAATCATGTGGGTGTTGCAATTGCAATTCCAACTTCATTATTGTGATGACATCGAGGATAATTACAAAAAAAAACATGAAAATCACCCATAAATTATACTACCATTGCAAATTTCCATCGTAATTTGACCCCGAATATTATAGTGACTAGTCTTACAATCCTGTGATTACTCTCTCTCCTCATCATTCAAGATCGTGGGATCATGAGAGTCTAACATCTATCCTCCCAATCTTGGACATGTGGACTAATATTGTAATCATGTGATCACACTCTCTCCTCGTCATCCAAGATCATGGGATCATAAGAGCATGACATCTATCCTCCCAATCTTGCATCTGACCTTGATCCCTATGCTATGAAAAATCCTTAGGTTCTTCTATATCATCAATCTTATCATTTTATTTTATTACCAGGTCATGGGCCCATGCTACCACATGTCATCCTTTCGTAATCCTCCAATGACATCAATGACCTTCCATCCCAATTGTGAGATAACAATAGTGTTCCACCTGTCTCTTAGCTCTTACTTGGACTTGTTAATCTATGCCTCACATGGAACATTGTCATTGATCTATATTACCAATTCAATTGCAAGATTCCACATGTTAAGCTAATTTTTGTCCATGTCATCACCCAAGTGTCACCTATCTCTGTTTGGAAACCATTTCATTTCTCCAAGTAATCACAGACTCTCAAAACTTATCCATATACTCATCCTAATCTCCATGTTAGACCACATGAAGTCTATACACTCACTTCATTTCCAAGTGTGGGCCTACCCCATGTATGTACCTTGTCCAAAGGCCCAAAGGAATATTAGTGATTCATCTTTTGTGAGTTTCTTCATAACAAAAAACTAAAGGCATTGTCCCCTAGCAATGTAGGATAAACAACTTGAGTGCACATTTTTACAAATAATGTTAGCCACTTTTCAAAACGTTGGTCTAACAATGTTGAGCCCCAACATTGGATATTGGTCTTCTAAAAAAACCATTATTGTTTCTATCATTTCTTATTCATCTTTTGGTGTTTGTTTTACCTTTATTTTTGCATAAAATTTCATTGATTGTTTCTAGCATATGCACCTTACTTTACCCTTTTACTTAATTTTATTTCACTTCACTTGAATGCTGGCCCTTGTCATGCATATTTTACCATTGAATATTATGATAATCTCCTTTTGTTTCATACATTATATGCACATCATATCAAACATTAGATAGGCCCCATTTATATTTCATTATTGTAACTACATGTCGTTTTAATTTTGATTTCCCCTCCAATTATGTAGCTTGTTCAAACTTGGTCAAATTTCTTTGACCACCATGTAGCAGGCCTTAATTGGCCTTCCAGTCCACTTGTGTGCCACCTCGATACTCTATCAATACCAATACAACCTCTCACACAATCGTCAACTTGTTGGAGACCACTACCATGTGTCACTCTCTTGTGATTCCTCATTGATGCCATCATTATGTTGACTTAGATTATAGGATGGTAGGATCTGACCATTTGGTCCCTAGATTTCACTGATCAAGCTCAACTTCACTACTCTATCTACTATGTGGTATGATCTAGTTCTCTCTCAATCATCATCACTACCATGTGGTTTTTGTCATCGTCTATGATCCTAAGACATGTGTGTTAGATTGAATGTTGATGATACTACATTGGGGGAGTATCCTAAGCATTGAAGACTATTGACATGTTGCATTCATGACTACATTTTTCATTGATGTCAACATAGTACTAAGTTCTTGAAGATTGGAAAAGTGGCAGAGAGAGATCTTGGTTGTATAGACAAGGTTTTTCTTGTCTAGTGATGCATAGTCATGGACATGTTTAGTACAATGTCTCGATGATGTGGTTTAATGTGCAACAAGTAAGTTGAATACATACAAAAGTTGTATATGATTTACTGAGAGTAGTACAGAGACAGGGTGCTTGAAAAGTAGTTTCAGATGCTTGTATTATATATTTCATAGAAGATGTAATAAGAAGATGCACTGTTTGATAGTGATAGAGGACAGTTAGATGCACATGCCCTAGTATCGCACGTGTAAAGTTTTTTGTAAACTGTGAGATGATAGTGCTATTGTAATTGTAATTAATTAATTTTCTTATTATAATTAAGTGGGAAAGCCTCAAGGCTGACTCAAGGAATTATTTTCAAGATATGGTAGAAAGGAAAGATATTTTCCTTGTTTGTAAGTGTGACATTGAGTTGTATAAAGTGCAAAGTGTCAAAAAGAGCAGACTATTTGGTGAAAGCGAGTAAGTGATCCAAGAGATTATTGGATGCAAGATTTGTGATCTGGTTACAAGATTAGAAGGAGCAGAGGTCTGGTTGATAGGGAAAAGGAAGGAAATACTACTTATTTCTATTATTCTACAAGGAATAATACAAAGATAATTGGGCAGTGGGTTAATTGGTCTTGCCCTTGAAGTTTTTTGGGTAGTGGGTCCAATTGTCTTCCAAAACTCCTAACAAGGACTGATATGTACTAAATGTTGTTATAGATTCCTAATAGGGTCCATCCTCTAACAAATAAAATTTTAATTAGTACATCATCTTGTGGGTACCATCCCCACTAGGGTTTTCCCTAGTTAACATATTTGGTGTTATTTTGTATGAGTATCATGTTGTGGTTTATGATTATATTGCTCATGTGGTTAAAGTTTAATAAGCTTGATAATTGTGGTATTAGATGGATAATTAATTCACCCTCCCCCCTCCAAGTTATATTGGTGAACTATATATTCTAACAATTGGTATCAAAGCATCAGGTCCTTCAAGGATAAGCTTAACAATGTTGGGAGATCGATGTTGAATCTTTTGTGAAAGGATAGTCCTAGATTTGATGGGGTCAACTATAAAAATTGGAAGGAGAAGATGAAGAATCATTTTTTATGCGTGGGTCTATGTTATTAGCTCTTAAAAAGAGTGAGAAGACAATTATTAAAGAAGAGAAGATTGAAGAATGTAGTGAAGCAAAAATAGATATGTTCATGTGCAAAATGAGAGCTAGATAATATTTTCTATAAGCTCTTTCAGAGAATGAATACAATCATGTAAAATCACTTCAAACATCTCATGAAATTTGGAAAGCATTAGAATCTATTTTTTAAGGTGATACACATACAAAGAGAGTAAGATTGCATAATTGGATATGTGCATTTCAATATGCTAAAATAATGGAAGATGAATCTGTAAGAAATTATATTGGTAGGATAATAGAGATTTTTGTAGGAATCAAGTCACATGGTTCAACCAAAGAAGAAGATGAGGTTGTGTGGAAGATCTTTAAAACTTTGACAACACCTTTCAGGCAAGTTGCTCAGATGATTTAGCTACTAATACCTTGGACTAAGGAATTTACTAGGGAAATGTTGCTTGGAATATTGGAAGCAAAAAAAGTAGATCTAAGAAAATTAGGAGAACTAACAAGAGTAGAGATGACTTCCAATGCGTTGAATGTTCTATGAAGCCTGTCTAGAAGCACAAGGAGACATGGAGATTTTGCTAGTAGCAGCATAACCAGATTTGATGAAGACAAGAAAATTTAAAAAGGTATAACACTTCTCATGAGAAGAGAAAAAGATGGTAAGAATATCTTTAAATTTTGTACATGTAATGACTTTGGTCATTATGGATCTAAATGTCTTAAAAGTGATGCAAGAGCATCCTGGGTTGCACTGCTATACTACATGTTTCCAGTTTTTATCTTACTGTTGAAACTAGGTTATGCTGAAACTACATTTTCTAGTTTCTAAGTTCTTGATGCAAATCATGTAACTAATTTTCCATAATGAAAAAAGGGCTATTAACTTTAGGGATTGAATAGGGCCTAGAGTAATATCTATGATCTAAGGCACAAGTTCTAAATCCTTATCGGTTGGAGTTATGGCAATTCTCCCAGAACATCAATTTTTGGCAGTTCTGTGTGATAGTTTTTTGTGCTCAAATTTTGAGGTGGATATACACATTTCCTTGGTGAATCAGACTTTGTACACTTAAGAGGTTGCAAAGGTCTACCCACAGTTCAAAGTGTGAGTTCTAATTCAATCTGAGCTAGGAGATATCACGATTTTTCTTGGACATCAATTTCAAGATAGTTAATTGCTGATGTAGGCCAACTTGTGTATTTAATGTTAGGTTTATTTTCATTTAAAAATTTTTAAGAGCTAGCTTGTGGCTTCTCCATGTTCTCGAATGATATATAAGCCATTTTGGCTAGTATAAATAGAGTATTTAGGCTTAGAGCTAGGCATTTTTTAGAGAGTTTTAAGAGATGATTTGAGAGCAGGACTAGAAATGGTGAATTTTTTGTTGGATCTTTGAATGTGAATGTATTTTGTATCTAGCCATAGTGCAATAGGCCTTATAGCTTGGCATGTATGAAGATATTTTGATGAATCAATAAAAGTATTTTTATCTTCTTCCTCCTTTGCTTGTTGTTCTTTGTGTTTGCTTCTATTGTGTTAACTCTTGCATGGTGGTTCGGAGAGCTGGTTGTGCCATTGGCCCTAGTCTTCCCTATCTTTCCTTACATCAGGTGGTATTATAGCTTGAGGTTCATCCTTGTGGAGATTGGATCATGTAGAACCCTAAATCAAATTTGGTTGTAGGGTTGCAGATCTACATATTTGACCTATAACTTGTAGAGGGTTAGAATCTTGTAGGAACCTGTAAAGATGGTTCATGGTAGAGGAAATGTTGATAATGCTATATTAGATGAATTGAGACAAATTGCAGCTAGATTAGATGTTGTAAACATAGCCTAGAGGAGAGGAGCACATCTTGATGATGTAAGTGATGATGAAGTAGCAACACCAAACCTGAATCTAGAACTTGAAGAAGATGAAGATGAGGAAAGATTGTTGAGAGTGTTATCTAGGGTAAATTTAAAGCCTGCTATAGAAGTTGTTCCTTGTGATGAAAAATTGGATACAAATGTTGCATTGGATTGGATCTCAAATATGGAGAAAATCTTTGAGTATGAAAATACTCCTAATAATAATAAGGTGAAGATTGTAGTTACTAGGCTTAAAGGTCATGCTTCACTGTGGTGGGAGCATTTTCAAATTGATAGATAAAGGATAGGAATGGAGATCAGAACTTGGCAAAGATGGTTGATAAGGTAAAGAACAAATTCCTTCATGCTGATTACCAAGTTAGCTTGTTGAGAAATATGCAAAATTTGAAACAAAAGGACATGATTGTGAAAGAGTATACCAAGAAATTTTGTAGATTGGACATTAGAACTGGACATATCAATGATGATGTTGAAAAAATTGCAAGGTACATAAATGGATTGAGATGTGGAATTCAAGATGAAATAATTTTTGTGAAGTTTGAAAGTGTGGAAGAAGCATATCAATATGCCTTGAAAGCTGAGGAGATCTTAGCAAAGAAGAATGAACAAAGACAAACAGGTAGAGGTGGTAGATTCCAGGGAGGTAGAGGTAGATCTTAGGGTGAAGGTGGCAGATCTAACAATTTTGTGCAGGATAAAGAAAAATATAAATGGAAGAATGATGACAAAGACAAGACCGAGTGGAAAGGTGGTAGTTCTTATTGAGGAGGTATTGGATCTAACTGAGGAAGAGGTAATTCTTGTGCTAGAGGTAGTTTTTGTGGTAATTGTTTTAGATGTGGTAAAGGACATAGATCTTTTGAATGTAGATTTTTTGAAAGTAAGCAGAATAATAGAAATGTTGTGATTCAAGAAGACATTGAGAGTTCACCAAGTGGACTTGAGGCTGGAGAAAATTTGATCGTGAAAAGAACCTTATGTAATAAGGGAAGTGATAAGGAACCTATCCTTATAAGAAGTCTTTTCAAAACCAAATGTAAGATGGCTGGACAATGCTACAAGGTGATCATTGATAGTGGAAGTTCTGCAAATTTGGCATCAGAAGAGCTAGTTACAAATTTGTAGTTCCAGAGGCTGAAACATCCCAAACCTTATGATGTTTCATGGATCAAAGATGAGCATAAGATATTGGTAAGTGAGTAATGTATTGTGAATTTCAAAATTGGATATTACTTTGATGAAGTTTTGTGTGATATTATGCCTATGGATTATTGTCATATTTTGTTGGGTAGACCTTGGCAATATGATAGATATGTTATGCATGATGGAAGATTGAATCAATATACTCTTTGGGTAAATGGGAAGAAACAAACATTGCTTCCTTTGATTGAAAGTCCAAATGAGGTTAGTTGTACTAAAATAAAAGTTTGCATTGTTAATCGAAAGCAATTTGAAAAGGAAGTAAAGAAGAATCAAGTTTGTTTTTACATAGTTTCTAAAGGATCAAATGTTGGTTACAATGATCAAGAAACAAAAGTTGGTAATGAAAAAGTGACAAAAGAAATTGTAGAATTGTTGAATGAGTATAAAGATATTGTTGCCGATGATATTCCTAATGATTTACCTCTAGTAAGAAGCATAAGTCATTGTATGGATTTGATTCCTATAGCTAGTTTTTCAAACAAAGCACCATATAGATTGACACCCACAGAGAATGAAGAACCTAATTGACAAGTGCATGAGTTGTTGCAGAAAGGTTTGATAAGAGAAAGTTTGAGTCCATGTGTTGTACCTATTATATTAACACCTAAAAAGAATGGAGAATGTGCACTGATTCTAAAGCTATCAACAAGATCACAATGAAATATAGGTTTCCTATGCCGAGGATGTATGACATAATGGATTGTTTGAGTAGAGAAAAGTATTTTACAAAGATTAATTTGAAGAGTGGTTATCATCATATCAGAATTAGAGAAGGTGATGAATGGAAGACTACTTTCAATAAAAAAGATGGTTTGTATGAATGGTTGGTTATGCTTTTTGGTTTGACTAATCCACCTAGTACTTTCATGAGGTTGATGAATGACGTTCTGAAAAGATTCTTGGATAAGTTTGTGATTGTTTATTTGGATGATATTCTGATATTTAGTAAATCTAAGGAAGAACATCTTGAGCATATTAGACAAGTATTGTAGAGGTTGAAAAAGGAAAAGTTGTTGATTAATCTAAAAAAGTGTTATTTTATGCAAGAGGAGATTATATATTTGAGATTTGTGATTTTAGCTAATGGTTTGAGAATGGATCTAGAGAAGGTTAAAGTAATTTTGGAGTGGCCTAAACCTAATAATGTGGGCGAGGTAAGATAATTTCATGGTTTGGTTAGTTTTTATAGAAAGTTTATAAAGAATTCCAGTGCTATTTGTAATGTTATGATTGAGACAACGAGAGGAGATAAAAAGGAATTCAAGTGGACACATGGAGCTGATAAGAGTTTTGAGACTTTGAAACAAAAGGTTGTTGAATTACCTATATTGGCTTTACCTAATTTCAATAAATTATTTCAAGTTGAATGTGATGCAAGTGGTAATGCAATTAGAGTTGTATTAAGTCAAGAAGGTAAGCATGTTGCTTTCTTCAGTGAAAATTTAAATGATGCTAAAAGGATGTATTTTGTGTATGATCAAGAATTTTATGCTATTGTTCAAGCATTGAAGAAGTGGAGACATTATTTGATTCCTAAGGAGTTTGTGTTGTATATTGATCATAAAGCTTTACAATACTCAGGAAGTCAACATAAATTGAATTAGAGACATATGAAGTGAGTTAAGTATTTGCAAAATTTTACATTTGTGACTAAGCACAAGAGTGGAGTTACTAATAGAGTTGTTGATGCATTGAGTAGAAGATGTTCTTTTTTGATTGAAATGAAGGTTGAAGTTCTTGGTTTTGATGAAATGAAAGAGTTGTATGATGTTGATCCTAATTTTTTTGAGGCGTGGAGATAGTGTAGAGCACCAAAACTGAGAAATCATGTAAGTAAGTATGATGATTATTTTGTTCAAGAAGAAGTTATATGAGGTTGAATCTGATTAAGGAAAATCATAGTGGTGGATTGGCTGGACATTTTGGAATTGATAAGACCTTGAGTTTACTAAAAGAGAAGTATTATTGGCCAAAAATGTATAAGGATGTTCAGATATTTGTAAAGAGTTGTGGAGTTTGTCAAGTTGCAAAAGGAGTGAGTCAAATTACTAGTTTGTATACACCTATTACTGTTCCTAAGAAATCTTGGAGTGACATTAGTGTGGATTTTGTTCTTCAATTGCCTAAGATAGTGAAGGGGTATGATTTCATATTTGTTGTATTGGAAAGATTTTCTAAAATGGCCCATTTCATACCATGTAGGAAGACATCAGATGCTAAGCATGTTGTTGAACTTTTCTTCAAAGAGATTTTGAGATTGCATGGATTACCAAGAAGTATTATTTCTGACAGAGACAGTAAGTTTCTTGGTTTTTTTGGAAGACTTTGTGGAAGAAGATGGGTACTGAGTTGAAGTTTAGTTCTACATTTCATCCACAAATAGATGGATAAATATAGGTTTTGAAAAGAAGCTTGGGTAACTTGGTGAGATGTTTAGTTTGAAATAAGGCAAGTAATTGGAAGATGGTATTGACACAAGCTGAATTTACATATAGTAATTCTGTGAATAGGAGTACAGGGAAGACACCTTTTGAGATTGTTAGTGGAATGAACCCTAGAGGAGTATTAGATCTGAGAGATATTGCTGGTGAAGAAAAGAGAAGTGCCATAGGAGAAAAAATTGTTGATTAATGGAGTCTTTGCATAAGGAAGTGAAGTTAAGGATAGAACAAAGTAATAAAAAGTATAAGGAGAATGTTGATCAATCTAGAAGACATCATGATTTTCAAGTTGGTGATGAGGTGATGGTTCATTTGAAGAAAGGATGATTTCCATTTGGAACATACAGTAAACTAAAGATGAAGAAGTTTGGACATTGTAAGATCTTTGTTACCACACTCATCTTTTTCTTGTGTCCTAAGTTGGTCCATTTGTGAGTCATTTCTTGGTCATGAAGTTGAAGTTGAAGTTTCAATTAACTTCAAGTTCAACTTTGTACTCCCTACTATCCTTCATATAACAAAGTCAACATTCACTACGTCGAGTCAGTCTTGATGAAGTCGAAGTCAAAATTGAAGCCCAATCATCTCAAACTTCAACTTCAACTTCGATATCAGTTTTGTATACTAACATTATGTTTTCATGTAGACATTCAATCTTTGAAATAAAAAGGTGAAGTGGGCCCCAATGAAGAAATTTCAAAGGCATGTGAGATAATTAATGAGGATATAGAGGTGACATGTGTGTTGATATTACAAGATTTGGAAAAAAGGAAAATTTGTCATTTCATGATGACATGGAGCATTAATAGGCATGCAGATTTGATGGGCATTTATAACAAATCACTCAGAGGGTCTTTTTCGATGTGTGACACATGAATAGTAATTATTATATTTACTTACCATATCTGTACTACGATTTCCTTCATAAAGTTATCCCTTAAATTTATACTTAGCCATTTCACTACTCATTTCACCATTTGCAAAAAGGAATCTCGGTGCCATCTGGTAGGGAGAATGTGTCGTAGGATAGGCTCTATCAAACTATAAGTGCACTACCATTATCCTCTGTAATTTTTATTGTGCTTTCTTTTGTTTTGAAATATTTCCATTTGTGTCTGTTAGACCCTATCATCCCATAGAGGGCCATGATATTATTTTGCCCCAACATGTCCAAATTTGAAAAGCCATGTCTCCTTAGCTCTTTACCTAAAATTTGTGACACATTTGTGGTTAATAAAAATTTGACCGATGTCATTGAAAGAGCCAAAAACATCCAGTCAAGTCCTATATATCAGAGACTGGTTAAAAGTGGGTTGCTTGAAGCTGTTGCATTTCCTACAACAATTACATGCCCAGAGCTAGTTATTGAATGTGCAAATCATTATGATCCTAGCAAAAGGTGTATCAAGAAAATTTTAGGGGAAGTGATAGTTAAGATCAATAGAAGTAGTGTTTGTTCAACTTTTAGGATCCCTCACAAAGAACCCTATGAACTGTGGACATTTGACGAGGCAAAATGCCTATATGCTAAAAGGAAAAGAAATTGTGACAATAAAGTAGCCTAGTCCTAGCTCCTGAAACCAGTAGAGCATGGTTCAAGGTTGCCCAAGCCGCTAACCATTGAACATTTCATCAAGGAAATTGCAAACATTGTGCTTCTATTGAACAAAATCAAGGGAAATGAGAATGCATTTCATTGGGAGACATGGATGCATTTCTTCATCCAAAAGATTGTTGAAGGGGATAAGTTCATTGACTAGGCTGACCTAATGTATAAGAATTTGCACAAGGGTTTAGTGGCCGTCAACAATTTTGGTCCATTTTTCCTATCTTCCATTTTTATTTATGTCTTAGCAATATCTAAAGAATGGGAAAGCCTTCCACATTCGCCATGGATAGATGAGATGCCTATTTACGAACACTAAGTGATCTTCAAGAAGATACTTTAAGTAAAGAGTTCAAAAGAGGGAATGATGGCTTTCTGGGAAGGCTAGTCTTTGAACTTCAGGGTCATGAAAATAATAGGCTATTTATGGAAGCAATGCAAGTTATACAAGTCTATGGATTCTTTTACATTTAGTTCCCTAGGTTCACATATCTCAGGATAGATGGTTTTTCAGGTGAACCATTGAAGTTTCCTCGTTACTACCTAGTCTCTATTATTTTATCTAAAATGTGTAGACAATTCATCTCCATGATAGAGTCTTTTGAGATTTCAAAGAGGTCTTCTTCTATTTTTCTTTCCTATTGAAATCAGCCACTATAGATGTCCTAGTCTAAAGCAAGCCATGTTAACAAAAGCATCATTGACCCATCTGTGCTTTAAGCCCTTCTCCCCTCAGGAAGATTTTGACTACATAGGATTCATCAAGAACAATGTTAAAAATGCAGTCTCCCTTGTTCACATTCCACAATTAGAAGACTACTGGGAAAATTGTCTTGATGAGTTTGAGGTGAGGAAAAGGCTATGGTCAAGGTTAATAGTTAAGATAATTAATATGTTTAATGTTGATCTTGACACATGCAGGCTAAAGGAGGAAGATTCAAAAGAAGTTCTTGACCCATTTTACATGGACCAAATCGAATGCATGGCCATTCCCAAAATTGATTGGGGAAGAAGAGAAGAAGATGATGCATTCTCTCATACTAAGGATGTGTTGACTAGGACTGACAATTGGATAAAATCAAAAATTATTGCCACCCCTGAATTGATTGGGAAGCCTTCAAAAACTAGAAGTAAAAAGGCCCCTCAAAATCAAAAATTTATCACTAATAAAGATGTTCATGGTCCTATTGTAGGTTCGATTGAAGTTGAAGCTGAAGCAGTTCCACAACCACTTCAACTTCAAGGTCAAGTAGGGACCCCTAAAGCTAAAAGGGTGACCCATTCAAGCACAAAGAATGCATCAAAAACCAAAGATAAGAGTATAGTGATAGTTTATCTTAAGGTTGTAGAAGAACCACCTATGGTAGATAGTATACCTGAACCCCAGAAGTCACCAGTGAATACTAAGAGCCAGGAGAGTAATCTTGCCTTGGCTAGGTTCTCCCCTGCCACTGATAAAGAACTAGTTACACCTAAGTGGTTGGAGACTTTTGTTGAAAGGAAGTGGAGCATGGTGCCTCTTTCGATGCTAATTGATGATTTAGTTAGTAAATTCTTGGGAAAAACACTTAAGGTGAAGAAAACTAGGATAGAATTGAGGATCAGATTTGATAAAAGCTCAGGGCATTGGTTGGCTGAAATAGCCATGCCACCAAATGGAAGCTCATGTAAATCCCTAGCCCCTCAGAACTACCAGATAATGAAGGTCAATTTAGGAAAATGAAACTATGAAGTGGATATGAAATTATTCTAAGCCTCTACTAAGAAAATTACACATAGGGTGTGGAAGGATGGGTAGGATAAACAGTATGGCACCATGTAACAATGTCATCCTTCATCCAAAAGAAAAACCTATCACTGAGATGTCAGTGATTGTTGATGTGTCCTCTGCAACGAACCATCAATCCCTTGATAACCTGCAAAAGTGCAAAGCATTTGTAAAGACAGTAGGGGAATGGGTGCAAGGTGTCCTAGATGACACTGTGAAAGACATAGGTCTCCTAGATAAGGCTTCAAAAGAAATCTCCACCATCATTAAAAAGGTAGAATTAAGCAACGAAGCATATGAGAAAGAAAGAAACAATTGGGAAAAAGTAGTGATATGGCTAGAAGATATCCACGAGTTTGGACTTCAAAAATTTCAAGCTAAATATCCTGTGGTAGGTTTAGATGAGAAAACCTTGTATGTAATCAAGGACTGTATTGAATGGAGGAATGAAGCATTAATATAAGGCACAACTAAAATTAGAAAAACCCCACAAGAACTTAAGGTCATACACCAGATAATTCAAGGAGACCTCAAATAGTTTGTCAAGCATTTCACAGGTAAAGAAGAAGACACTGTTGCCCAATCCGAGGAAGTGATCAAAGAGGTTCAGAAGAAATTCTAGGAACTCCAAGACGAGAAGACACCAACTAAGCAAGACTTTTGTAATGTAGCCCACACTAAAGCCATGCTGATAATTAATCTGAAACACTTAGAAATGCATGAGGAAAAGATAGGGGAATTGAAGAAGGAAAAAAAAAAATGGAAGCAGGAGCTTGCCTACATTGGTCTACCTCATTAATCCATTATTTCAACATTTTCAACTACCTACGAAGCATGGAAAGCGGCGAGAAATGCGGTCGACATGGATGTTGCCACCTAATTGAAATATATAGTTATAGATAGTTTCTTAGTTGTTCTTTTCAATTATTTTACTTTTCTTGCAATTTAGTTAACATAGTTGTGTTAACTTAAAGACTATTTTACTCTTAGCAGGGTAATTTTGGCAACTTTCTAGCCCCATACCTTATAAATATGTAATAATTAGTATGGCATAGGGTTAATCTCCAACAGACCGATAGACAAAACTATTTTTGTTTTAGGTTTAATCTTAAGTTTTAGAAGATAGCATTTCAGATTTTCAGCAAATATAAAGAAAAATTTGCAGTTTGATTTTGTTAAAAGCTTTGGAGGTAGATATTATTATCTGCTTGTTTGAATCAGTATTTCTAAAGATACTATTTATATAAAAATCTTTTACTTTGTTTGTTGTCAATTCTGATATTTCCTATTGAAAATTTGAGAAGCTATGAGAAGTGAGTTTTATTGAATCTTCCTACTTGTTTACTTAACTTTCAATTATGTGGATAATATTGATAGTTAAGATAATGTGGTACTTCAACATTAAAATCTATTTTATATTGATGAAGTAGAATAAGTTGATTTAACATTGTCAGTAGATTGTATTTTGAAACAATATTTTTGTTGAGTTAAAGATCAAAAATCATTATTCACAATAAAGGTAGCTGCACCTATTTTATTGAAGATACTTTAAGGAGAGAATTCCTTAGCACTTTATAGGAATTCCTTTGTTGGTATGTATTTTTCTCTATTTTGAATACAAAACCATTTGAGAAAAACTATTTACTAACAGTTTTTGGTGACTTCACTGGGGAAAGACTAGAAATGGTTTTACCTCATCATGAAATTTTCCCAGTAGTTCAACTAGGCTTAGGGTTTGACAATACTCAAGAGAACATTATTTCAGATCTAACTGCACAAGCCTGGAAACTCAAAAAAAGCCTAGAATAGTTTATACAAGTTAATCAGATGGTTGAGAGAGAAGAAGAAAGGGTCGAACTCATTAAAGGTGTACCTGTTGCTAATGAAGAAGTAGTAGTCGACAAAATAGTTCCAATACCATTTTGAGTATTGAATGTTTGTTCTATTATGATAAACTAGCTAGTAAGAAGTATAATCAAAGTGAAGAAAGGAAGGGGTTCATTGATCAGTCTTAAGAATTTGTAAAGAGTCTTAATTTTTCTCCTAATCTCTCTAAAAAATGCAAAAAAAATTGTTAAAAGAAAAAGTAGACCAACATCTCCTTGAAAACCAACCCCTATAACCATAAGCCTCCAAGCCCTAATCTTACCCGGGACACTAGTACCTTCTCATTTTAACACTCAACCTTTGAGTTTCATCCCACCATGAATGGCTGCTAACCCTTGGGGTGCACAAGTAGGTCCCCTAGCTCTTGAAGCTAACTTGAATCCTCTCCCTAAAGGTGCTATAGAATTATTACCCAAATTTAATGGAGATGGGAAGAAATCTACTAATGAACATCTGAATGCCTTCAACACTGCTTGTGCAGTTCTTGTTGTCACTCATGAATATGTAGTTGTAAGGTTATTTGTACAAACCTTGATTGATGATTTTACTGATTGGTTTCATGATCTCCCAGAAGGGTCCACCACCACTTGGGGTGAGATGTGAAATGATTTTGAAAATAGGTTTAAAGCTACTGATGATGAACATACCTTACTGCTCCAATTGACCTAGTTAAAAAAAGAAGTACATGAGCCCATGAGAGATTTTGTAGCAAAAATTCAATAAAATGCTTCATAAAATCCCTACAACTAAGAGACCTAATGTGAAAAATTGCAAAGGTTTCTTTGTTAATGCAATGCCTTTAGATATTAGTTTTCATTTAAGGAGAGACAGGGTAGCAGATGTTGATGCTACTCAAAGGCTAGATGTTGAAGTAGAAGATGATGTTCTAGCCATAGGGAAGTGGAAATGGGAAATGTAAACTTCAAAGTCACAACCATCTACTCCTGAAAAATCATACCCATTAGTTCAGAAACTCATGAATGATGTGATGACTATTAAGAAGCAAATTTTTAAGATGAACTCTTAGTACCAAGATATTCCATGAAAGTATCCAGGTCAAAGTAGTTCTCAAGGAAAACAAGTTACTTTATCCCCAAATCAACAAAGATTGTAGATTGAAGCTCCACCCAATAAAAATACCGTGTGTGTCTTTCATCTTACAAATGATCATGAAGGAAGTTCTTGTCCTAAGAATATAAATATAAGCAACTTGAAGCAAAAAAAGCAGCCTCAGCTAATGTAAAAATAGAGGAAGAACCTGGTGACTCTATAAACTATTATCTTGAATATGAATCTGATTCTGAAAAAAGTGGTGATATCCATTTAACCTTAGAAGAAGCTGCATGTTTAGTCTTAACCCATGGATAGAGAGTTGCTAAAGCTGATGATTCTAAAAATAATGCAACCCCTACTCAGGCAAAGGGATTAAAGACAA
Source organism: Cupressus sempervirens (assembly GCA_028749045.1). Taxonomy (NCBI): domain Eukaryota; kingdom Viridiplantae; phylum Streptophyta; class Pinopsida; order Cupressales; family Cupressaceae; genus Cupressus; species Cupressus sempervirens. The sequence goes on along the minus strand of CM053787.1, from coordinate 1,017,839,308 downwards.
AGGGGGAAAATGAAAATAAGTTATCACCAATATAGTCAAAGACACCCCAAATCTTGAAAAGGTCTGATCCTAATTCTTCATTTGGCATTGTTGAGTTTTGTAAAGCATCTAAAATATAGATTTCCCCTTGTTGAATACTTAAGGATGAACCATGGAGAGCTCAATAAACTAATTGAATATGTTCATCAATCATCCCTTGATTTAGTGACTAAATAAATAAATGAAATCAAGGTCTTAGAAAAAAATGATATGTCTGGTAAGCAAACAAGTGAAATTCCTCAGGCAAAGAAACTTGAGACCCAAGCATCTAATAACTAGAAAGGGATACTCCAACCAAAAAAAGTTAGCCTTGAAGCTCCTTTTTCTCAAAAACTTGATCCATTCTATATATCGCTCTTCCTTCATGGTTTTAAGCTAAATAATTGCATCATAGAATCCCCTTGTTGAATAATTAAGGATGAACCCTGGAGAGCTCAATAAACTAATTGAATATGTTCATCAATCATCCCTTGATTTAGTAACTAAACAAATAAATGAAATCAAGGTCTTAGAAAAAAATGAGATGTCTGCTAAGCAAATAAGTGAAATTCCTCAGGCAAAGAAACTTGAGACCCAAGAATCTAATAACTAGAAAGGAACACTCTAACCAGCCAAAGTTAGGCTTGAAGCTCCTTTTTCTCAAAAACCTGATCCATTCTATGTATCACTCTTCCTTCATGGTTTTAAGCTAAATAATTGCATCATAGATTAAGTTGCTTCTGACAACATAATGCTAGTTATAGTAGCAAAGGCTCTTGATCTTCCTTTAACCAAAACCTTTGGTAAGTGTTATTCCATGGATTCTGAGAAGGTCCCTTTAATAGGCCAGATTAAACATGCCCAAATTTCTTTTCCAGCTTATCCTTAGAAAAGAATTAAGCTTACTATTTTAGTGGTAGAGATTCCTACCAGTTATGGTATCCTTCTTAGTCAAACTTTCTCTTGAGACTTGGGAGGGGAAGTTAAAATGGATTGGTCTCAAGCTGTTATACCTGTGGGGAAAGAAAAAGTAACTTTGTTACTTGAAGCCAAATCCAAATATACAGTCTTCCCATCTGATGATCCCAAATCTTAGATCCTTTATTAGGAGACTAATTTTACTAACTATTTGATTTTGTCTAAAAGTGAGAAAACAAGTGAAAGATCAGAAAGTAAAGATTCATTGTGGACCTTAGAGTTCGATGGAAGCTGCTACTCAAATGGATCTGGGGCTGGCATTGTGTGTTATATCTCTTGATGGTTAGAATTTTCCTTCTTCTTACAAGCTTTCTTTTCAAAACAACAATAATACAATAGAAGAAACCAAGAGAAGAAATATTAAGCTACCAAAGGCAAGGGGAGATGCTAAATTAATAGTAAAGCAAGTTAAAAATATATTCTCAATAAAGAACCAAATACTAAAACATTATAGCAACCATGTATGGAATGAGATCAAAGATTTTGAAGCCTTTGCAATTGAAGCGATTCCCTGAGAACTAAATCATAAAGCAGACTCTCTAGAAGTATCAGCCCATGTGTTGATTCCTCATGTTGACTTCATAAATAGTAAATATTTGGTTGAAATCATTCATAGGCCAAATGTTCTAGAAAATAAAAATTCATGGAAAGTATTTAAGGATGATGCTCACATTAATTCTTTTTTACAAGGTATTGGAAACTTCTCTATTAATTATTTTGAAGGTTCAAGTTCTGAATGTAGAGAGTTTTTTCCTAATCTCACTGATGAAAAATCTAGTGATGTATTACAATTAAAAGGAAATGTAATACCTAAAGGCCTAGTTGAGCTTGAAAGACTCTTTGATAGGCGAGATGCTTTCTTGGCCCAAAATTTATCACCTAAAGAAGATCCAAATGCTGATTATGAAAAGGTCAATTTGGGAGATAAACATGATCCCAAAATTATCAACTTGGGAACCTATTGCGGAGAAGATAAGAAAGTATTATTCATCAAAAATTTTACAAAATATATTGATGTCTTTGCTTGGTCTTATGAAGATTTAAAAACTTTTAGAAGTGGATAGTTCAAATATCATATCACTCTAAAACTGGGTACTACCCCTTTTAGGAAAAAGTTGAGAACATACAATCCAAAGGTTTCTGATGCAATTTTCAAAGAAATAGACAAAATGCTTAAAGCTTGCATCATCTTTCCAATTCATCATTCCACTTGGGTGGAAAATATAGTGCCAGTCAGAAAGAAGAATGGAGAGATAAGGATCTGTGTTGACTTTAGAAACCTTAATCAAGCAAGCTTGAAACATAATTTTGCTTTACCTATAATATATCAAATTCTTCCAACAGTTGGTGGTTCGGAGATGATGTCCTTTTTAGATGGTTTCTCAGGTTATAATCAGATAGAAGTTACCAAGGAAGATCAACACAAAATAGCATTCACAATACCTTGGGGCACTTTTTCCTATAAAAGGATGCCTTTCGGCTTAGTAAATGCAGGTGCCACCTTTTAGTGAGCCATGAATTCAACCTTTGGTCATTTGCTAGATAAATGCATCACAGTGTATCTTGATGACATGACAGTATTTTCCATAAAGTGAAAGAAGCACCTAAAATATTTGAGAAAAGTACTTGAAAAATGTAGGGAACACGAAATTTCATTGAACCTTAAGAAATTAATTTTTGCTATAACTGAGGGAAAGTTTCTTGGGCACATGGTTTCAAAAGAAGGAATCAAAATTGACCTAGAGAGAGTAAAAGCTATTCAAAAACTATTTCTTCTTGTCAATCATAATGGTGTTAAATCCTTCTCTGGATAGATCAATTTCCTCAGGAAATTTGTACCTTATTTTGTAGAGACTATCAAACCAATGGCCAAGTTGCTAAGTGAGAAGCAAAATTTCAAATGGGATGAACCAACATCTAAAGCATTCAAAGAGGTGTCTATTGTATACTATATAACTAATTTTCCATAATGAATGAAGGGCTACACACTTCAAGGATTGAAGATGTCCTAGAGTACTATTGATCCAAGGCACAAGTTCTAACTCCTTGTAGGTTGGGAGTTATGGTAATTCTCTCGAAACATTGATTTTTTGGCAGTTTTGTGTGATAGTTTCTATGCTCAACTTTCAAGGTGGATGTGCACTTTTCCTTGGTGAATTACACTTTGTGCACTTAAGGGGTTGTAGAGGACCTAGGTATCTACCCACAGTTCAAAGCATGATTTTTAACTCAATCAGAGCTAGGAGATATCAAAATTTTTCTTGGACATCAATTTCAGGATAGTTAATTGCCGATGTAGGCTGACTTGTGTTTTTAATGTTAGGTTTATTTTCATTTAATATTTGTTGAGAGTCAACTTGTGGCTTCTCCATGTTCTAGAATGATCTATAAGACATTTTGGCTAGTATAAATAAAGTATTTAGGCTTAGAAGTAAGAAGTTTTTAGAGAGTTTTAAGAGATGAACTGAGAGCAGAACTGGAAACTGCAAATTTGTTGTTGGATCTTTGAATGTTAATGTATTTTATATCTGTTTGTAACCCAGAAGACCTTACAGCTAGGCATGTATGAAGATTTTTTGATGAATGAATAAAAGTATTTTTCTCTTCTTCCTCCTTTGGTTTTTGTTCTTTGTGTTTGTTTCTATTTTGTTAACTCTTGTAGGGTGGCTCAGAGAGATGGGTGTGCCATTGGTCCTAGTTTTCCCTATCCTTCCTTGCGTCAAAAAGAGAGAAAAAGTATAAATGAAATTTTAATCCTAGGAGAGATAGAAATTGTTTGTATGCTAATGAAGATGAAGAATTTGACGAAATAGTTCAAAGTGAAAGTGATGATGAGCTAGGATTTGTAGCTGTTAAGGAAGATGATCTTGATAGAGAAATTAGAGAAGAAAAGGCTCTAGTTTCCCAAGTTGAAAAGAAGTTTAATTGTATAATAAGTAGTGGTTCTTCACATCAAATAATTGGTGATATGAATAAGTTTGTTAAATTTAAAAACAATGATGGAGGTATTGTTAGAGTTGGTAACAATATAGCCTATCATATTACAAAGATTGGATCCATTACTTTAGATGGAAGAACAAAGATTGATGATGTTTATTTTGTTGATGGATTGAAGCATAATTTTTTGAGTGTTGGACAGTTGGTGGACAAAGGCTATTAATGGAAATTCATAAAAAGACTTGCACTATCAAGGATAATGATGGTAAAATGATTGGAACTAGAAATAGGTCCAGAGGTAATTTATTCGAGTTGAATCCCACTAAATTGACTTGTTTGGTTGCTAAAGTGGATAATAGTTGGTTATAGCATAGGAGATTCTGTCATATAAACTTTGATAATATTGCAAAGATAAGTGGCACATTTATAGTTAGAGATCTGCCTAAGATAATAAAGCTTACTAATGTGGTTTGCAAAGAATCTATTTTCCCTAAAGAGAAAAGGTATCCTTGTTTGAAGATTGGAGATATTGTTGGAAGATTGGTTGGAACCATAAATGTTGATGATATGTTACATTCATTACTGAGTTTTTCATTGATGTCAACATAGCATGTTTGATTTCTTTTGTGGTATCTTATAGAAGAATAACGAAAACATCAAGTTGGTAGGTATGAGTAGTTGAGCATGATAATGATCCAAGGTTATAAGAGATACTCTTGAGTATCTGGTGTATGCAGTTAACGTCAAAAGTAGAAAGAATTATGTTTGTTCTAGTGACGTCTGTTCTAAGATAGAGTTTATAGAGGTATGATCTAACTTGGTATAGCTCTTAGTAGAGTTGATATCTTGAGGGTCAAGGGTGAGGACCTGAATAAGACATGTTGGTGATGACATGGATAAGATCACTCATCACAATATTGCATGTACGAAAAGTTATTCAAGTTGCAAGGTAGAAGATTAAGGTTATCACTAAGTGTAAGGTGTTTTTAATGTGGTCCTATAATAATTAATTGAGAAGGTCTAATAGCTGACTCAGGGAATTCTTTTATGGACTCGGTATAAAGGAACGGCATTTTCCTTTATCATGGTATCAAATAAGTGTGAATGAATGATTGAATGATCGATGATAAGTAGCAAAGAATGTGGAATGCAAAGTTGAGCAAACTAGTGCGAAAGTGAAGAAAACTTCCCTGCCAATGTTTTTCTAACTGATCTAAAGTTTGGTATTTAGATATGAGGTTCACAACATGGTCTACAAGGTGTGACAATGATTGGTCTAGTTGATAGGATAGAGGAAAGGATAGAAGAAAAAAAAGATAATAGTAAATTACTTGTTTGAGCAATGAGCTCTTCTTGTACTTGAAATTACATGTTTGGGCAATGGGCTCTTCGTGCATACATTGTGGCACAACTCCTAACAGGGTTGGAATCTCCTAACAGGGATTCAAAGTCTCCTAATAGGGACTCATTGTACAAAATGTTGTAAAAGACTAATACTAGGGTCCATCCTCTAAAAAAGAACATCTATATTAGTACATCATCTTATGGGCATCATTCCCATAGGGGTTTTCCCTCTAATCAAGGGTTTCCCTAGTCAACATATCTAGTGTAATTGTCTATGTATACTTTATTATTATTGTTTACTTTGGTTGATTGGTTAAGTTTTTTAATGAAGATGGTTTAATTTTTGGATAACTGATTCAACCCCAACCCCCCCCCCCCCCAAGTTAAGGAAAAGATGAAGACATATATTGGATCTTGACAAAAGTAGTGAAGACAATCATTGAGGAAGAAGATTTGGAAATTCACATTGAAGCATAAAGAGATCTTTTCATGTGTGACATGAGAGCTAGATAAGCACTATTGACTGCACTTCCTTAAATTGAGTACAATAAGGTAAAATCACTTACTACTTCACATTTGATATGGAAAGCTTTAGAAAATAATTTTGAAGGTAATGCACATTCTAAGAAGTTGAGGCTAGAAAGTTGGATTTGTGCATTTCAAGATGCTAAAATGATGGAAGATGAAGTTGTAAGAACATATATAGCCAAGATAGTAAAAATTACTATAGGTACCAAAGCTCACAGAGGAACCAAAGAAGATGACGAGGCTATATGGAAGATATTGAAGACTCTAACACCACCATTTAAGTTAGCAGTTTAGATATATAGTTGTTGATATCATGTACTAAAAATTTCACAAAGGAGATGTTGCTTGGAAGACTTGAAGCAATTGACAATGAACTTAGACAGTCTGGAGAATTGACTAGAATAGAGACAGCTTTCAATGCCTTGAATATTTGACCTAACTTATTAAGGAGCACAAGTGCTAGAGGAGATTTTTCTAGCAGCAAAAAATCTAAGGAAGACAGGAAGATTGATGAAGCGGTAGGCCTTCTAATAAAAAGAGAAAAAGGAGTTAAGAAAATCTTTAAATGTTGGACTTGTGATGAATATGGTCATTATGCATCTAAGTGTCCCAAAAGGGAGAAAAAGTATGAGGGAAATCATAAGCCTAGAAAATATAGAGATTTTTTGTATGCAAATGAAGATAATGATTTTGATGATCAAGCATTAGGTCCTAGTGATGATGAAATTGGATTTGTGGCAATTAAAGAATAAATTCTAGAGAAGGTAGCTTTGGTATCATAGGTTGAGAATAAATCTAATTGGATAATTGACAGTGGTTGTTCACATCATTTGACTAGTGATATGAACAAGTTTGTTGACTTCTAAAGTTAGGATGGAGGAATTTTCAGAGTTGAAAATAATGCATCATGCCAAGTAAAAGGTATTGGATCTATAACTCTTGATGGTAAAACTTAAACTAAGGATGTATACTTTGTTGATGGTTTAAAGCACAATCTTTTGAGTGTTGGACTAGCAGACAAAGGTTATCAATTGTAGTTCATAGAAAAGACATGCATGATCAAGGATAAAGATGGAAAGGTAATTGGAGCAGGAACTAGATATAGAGGTAATGTATTTCAATTGAATCCTACTAAAATGACATATTTGGTTGCGAAGGTAGATTAAAATTTGTTATGGCATAAAAGATTTTTTTCCTATAAACTTTGATAGTATTGTGAGAACCAGTAGAATGTTTGTTGTTAGAGATTTGTCGAAGATTGTAAATCATACTAACATAATTTGTAAGGAATGTGTTTTGAAAAGTATAATAGAAATTCTTTTTCCAACAAAAAGTTTACCACTACAATGAAGTTGGATATTGTACACACAAACCTTAGCGGCCCTACAAAGACTAGAGGATTCTATGGTGAAAAGTATTTTATGATTTTTGTTGATGATTTTTCTAGAATGAAGTGGGTTGCATTTCTTAAAGAGAAATTAGAGACATTTGACGAATTTAAAATATTCAGGAATAGAGTTGAGAATGAATCTGGTATGAAGATTAAATGTCTGAGATTAGATAGAGGAGGAGAATTTACTTCAAATGAGTTTAACATGTTTGGTGAAGAAAGTGAAATTTAAAGACAACTATCAACACCAAGAACCCCTGAATAGAATGGTATTGTAGAGAGAAGGAATAAGTCTATTACATAAGCTACAAGAACTATGTTAGCAAAAAATGACGTATCTGAGACATTTTGGAGAGAAAATGTGAATATAACAGTCTACACTATGAACATAGTGCAAGTAGAGAAGGACACAAACAAGACAGCTTCTGAATTGTGGTTTGGTCACTCACCTACAGTTAAGCATTTCAGAATATTTGGAAGTAAGTGTTACATAAAGAGAGATAATGACATTGGTAAGTTTGATGTTAGAAGTGACAAAGGTATGTTTCTTGGTTATTCATTGAAAATCAAGGCTTATAGATGTTATAATCAAAGAACTAAGACTATTATGGAAAGTGCAAATGTGAGAATTGATGAGAATTTCATAATAGAAGACATAATAGTTGCTTACAATTCAAATGATGATGTTGTTACTAAGCCAAGGAATAATGAGGTATTTCTTGAGACTTACAATGATTTGTAGAATGAAGGACAACAAATTTAGGAACAAAGGTTGAAACCTTTAGTACAACCAAGAGTTGAGATAACAACTCCTACTTCGGGAAAGAACATGATAAAGAGTCACCCATTCAAATAGATCATTGGAAGTAAAGACAAAGGTGTGATGACAAGTAGAGTGAATGAAGAACTATGCTTTATATCTCAATTTGAGCCTAATAATATAGATGAAGCATGCAAAGATAATTACTAGAAACAAGCTATGAAAGAAGTATTGGATCAGATAGAAAAGAATGGAACATGGGAATTGATCCCCATACTAGTAGACAAGAATGCGATAGGAACTAATTGGGTATTCAGGAATAAGATGAATGAGCAAGGAGAAGTTGTAAGAAACAAAGAAAGATTGGCATGTAAAGTTTACTCACAACAAGAAGGAATAGATTATGAGGAGACTTATGCTTCAATGGCTAGAATAGAGGCAGTAAGATTATTCTTAGTATATACAACACAAAATAAATTCAAAGTATATCATATGGATGTCAAGTCAACATTTTTGAATGGAGAACTTGAAGAAGAGGTATACATTGAGTAGCCTGAAGGATGTCCTTTGATAGATGACAAGGACATAGTATGTAGATTGAGGAAAGCATTGTATGGATTGAAGTAAGCACCCATAACTTGGTATGCGAGGTTGGACAAGAACTTTGACAAAGCTTAAATATAGAAAAGGTATGCCATATAGTAATCTATATTGGAAAGAAAATGATGAAGGTTAAATGATTTTAGTAATATATTTTGATGATATTATATTTGGAGGAAATGATGGAGAAAGTAAGAAGTTTGTAGAAGAAATGAAGAAAGAGTTTGAAATGAGCATGATAGGAGAGATGAAATATTTTCTAAGATTGTAGATTATATAGAATAAAGAAGAAATCTTTATTTCCAAGACCTAAGTACTTGAAAGACTTATTGAAAAGGTTTGGTTTGGAAACATGCAAACCTATTGGAAACTATGGTAACTAGACACAAGTTATCTACAATGGATGAAACACCTACTCTTGAGTAGAAGAAGTACAGATATATGATTAGAGGATTGCAATATCTAACTCACACAAGGTTGGATATAACAAATGTAGTTGGAATTGTTACAAGATTCCGCGTTGATCCTGGAGAAGCACAGTATGCAATAGTGAAAAGGATATTTATATATCTGAAGGGAACATCTGAGTTTGGATTATGGTATGATAGATGTAATGATTTTATTCTAAGTGATTATACTAATGCAGATTGGGTAGGTAGTATGGATGACAGAAAGAGATCTAGTGGAGGAGCTTTCTTTCTTGGAGGAAAATTGGTTTCTTGGTTAAGCAAGAAGTCGAATTGTACATCTTAGAGTACAATAGAAGTAGAGTATGTTGCACCAGCAAATAATTGCAATCAATTTATTTGGATGAAGTACTTGTTGAAGGATATAAAGATAGAAATAAATGAAATTTTTGTTATACATTATGACAACACAAGCACGGTAAATATGTCTAAGAATCTAGTATTGCATTCGAGGACTAAGCACATTTTTATTAGGTATCATATGTTGAGAGAAAAAGTTGCAGAAAAGGAAACTAGATTGGAGTATGTAAGCACTAAAGAGAAGATTATAGATATATTCACTAAGCCTCTTCCCAAAGAGACTTTTGAGTATTTGTGAGGTATGCTTGGGGTTATACCCCTTATTACATTAGACTAAAAGATGCAAGAATGCATTAGTCTAGGGCAATAGAGCACCATTCTTTGTCTGGACTAGATACTAATGCTTCCTATATGGGGGAGTATTTGTGATCGAGAAATTCATCTAGGACTCTTGTTGCTGTTGTTTTCAATATTGTATTTTGACACTTGAGCTAGAAAATTGTTGTTGAGTTTGATGTTGAGATGTTGGTTGCAGAAAACTTTGACATTGATGTCAATGGGGGAGAAGTATTGCATGAAAAACATTATAGTAAGGGGAGAAGTATGTTCAAGGAGAAGTTTGGCATGAATTTATAATAACAGTTTGGTACAAAGCACATTGAGGTATATCAATTGGGGAGTATGATTGATGAAGAGGATTTGCAGATTGACAATCTTTTTTTTGTATTCTTGGAACTAGATATTTTTCATCTATGTTTCCATCAATGCCAAAGGGGGAGATTGTTGGAAGATTGGTTGGAAGCATAAATGTTGATGATATGTTACATTCATGACTGATTTTTTCATTGATGTCAACATAGCATGTTTGATGTCTTCTATGGTATTTGATAGAAGAACAGTGGAAATATCAAGTTGGTACAAATGGCTAGTGGAGCATGATAACCATCTGAGGTTATGGGAGATACTTTTGAGTATCTAGTGTACCCAATTAATGTCATTAGTAGAAAGGAAAAGTCTAAAAGAAGTTATGTAAGTTTTGGTGATGTATGTTCTGAGATAGAGTTTATAGAGGCATGTTCTAGTAAACTTGTTATATCTCTTAACAGAGTTGATATTTAAGGATCAAGGTTGAGGACATGAAGAAGACATGTTGGTGATGATGTGGCTAAGCTCACTTTTCATAATATTGTTTGTATGGAATTTTTTTCAAGGTGCAAGGTGAAAGATTATGGTTATCGCTAAGTGTAATGTGTTCTTAATGTAGTCCTATAATAATTAATTGAGAAGGTCTAATAGCTTAGGGAATTGTTTTATGGACTTGGTATAAAGGAAGGGAATTTTCTTTTATTGTGGTAATGAATAAGTGTGAATGAATGATTGAATGATCAATGATAAGCAACAGAGAGTGTGGAACATGAAGTTAAGCAGAGCAATTTGGAAGTGAAGAAAACTTCATTGCTAAGGTTTTGCTAAGTGATCCAAGGTTTTGTATTTGGATCTGAGGTTGTGACCTAGTCTACAAGGTATGGTTGATAGGATAGAAGAAAAATAAGATAACAGTAAACTACTTGTTTGAGTAGTGAGCTCTTCTTGTAGTTGAAACTGCATGTTAGGACAGTGTGCTCTTCTTGCATACATTATACCATAATTCCTAATAGGGTTAGAATCTCCTAACAGGGATTCAAAGTCTCTTAATAGGGACTCATTGTACTAAATGTTGTAATAGACACCTAACAAGGTCCATCCTCTAACAAGGAATATGTATATTAGTACATCATCTCATGGGCATCATTCCCACTCGAGTTTTCCATCTGATCAAGGGTTTACCTAGTCAACATATCTGGTGTAATTGTTTATGTGCACTTTATTATGGTTGCTATTTACTTTGGTTGATTGGTTAAGTTTTTTTAATGAAGATAAGTGTTTTAATTGCTGGATAACTGAATCACCCCCACCCCTGTAGCTATCTTGGTGGACTATTATTTCTGACAATCATTTCCCAGCAAGAAGCTCACTACCATAGAGAAGATGGAGATTATTCACATAGATTTGTGTGGACCCTCTAAAACAAGAGGATTCTATGTTGAAAGGTATTTCATTATTTTTGTTGATGATTTCACTAGAATGATGTGGGTAGCATTTCTTAAAGAGAAGTTTGAAGTTTTTGAGAAGATTAAGATATTTAAGAATAGAGTTGAGAATGAATATGGTGTTAAGATAAAATGAATGAGATCAGATAGAGGGGGAGAATTCACCTTTAGAGAGTTTAACATGTTTTTTGAAGAGAATGGAATTAAAAGATAGTTATCTTCACCTAGAACACCTGAATAGAATGAGATTCTAGAAAGAAAAAATAGATTAGTGGTAGAGGCAACAAGAGCAATGTTGTTAAAAAATGATGTGTCTAAGATATTTTGGAGAGAAGCAGACAATATAGTAGTGTACATTATAAATAGAGTATATATTAGAAAAGGTATGAGCAAGACACCTTATGAACTATGGTTTGGTCATTCACCATCAGTTAAGTATTTTAGAATATTTGGAAGCAAGTGTTATATTAAGAGAGATGATGATGTTGGTAAGTTGGATCCAAGAAGTGATGAAGGTATCTTTCTTGGCTATTCATTGAAAAAAAAGCATTCATAGAACTAAGATAGTAGTTGAGTGCACAAATGTAAAGATTGACGAAAATTTTAGAACTAAGGAAAAGATGTTAGACTACAATTCAGATGAAGAAGAAGATAATTCTAGAATTGTTAGACAAAATGTTGAAGTTTTATTTGAGATTAACAATGAAATATAGAATGATTGTTAAATGTTAAGAAAAGAGGAGAGCAAAGGTCTGGACCTAGAAATAAGATAAGAGTTGAGATGTCAACTCCTACTCCTAATAGGAAACTAACAAAGAATCATCTTCTGAAAAAAATTATTGGAATCAAAGACAAATGTGTGATGACAAGAAACAGAGTTAATGAAGAGATATGTTTGATTTCTCAAGTTGAACCTAAGAGTGTTGGTGAAGCATATAAATATGATCATTGGATTGAATAAATGAAGGAAGAATTAGATAAGATTGTGAAGAATGAAACATGGGAGTTAGTTCCTTGTCCTAAGGACAAGAATGTGATAGGAACCAAGTGGGTATTCAAAAATAAGATGAATGAGCAAGGAGAAGTTGTGAGAAACAAGGTTAGATTTGTATGCAAAGGTTACTCAAAGAAAGAAGGCATAGACTATGAAGATACTTATGCCCCTATAGATAGAATGGAAGTAGTAAGAATGATCTTGGCTTATGCAGGGAATAAGAAGTTCAAAGTATATCAAATGGATGTTAAATCAACCTTCCTAAATGGAGAACTTGAAGAAGAGGTATATAGTGAATAGCCTAAAGGTTTTCCTCTGATAGAAGAAAAAGATATGATATGTAGACTAAAGAAAGCTCTATATGGCTTGAAGCAAGAACCTAGAACCTGGTATGCAAGGTTGGACAACTATTTGGAAAAGCTTGGATTTGCTAAAGGTGTGACATATAGTAACTTGTATTTGAAAGAAATTGAGAATGGTTTGTTGATAATAGTAATATTTGTTGATGACATCATATCTGGAGGTAATGATGAAGCAAGTGCTAATTTTTTCAATGAAATGAAGAATGAGTTTGAAATGAGCATGATAGGAGAAATGAAGTTTTTCCTAGGAGTGCAGATTATGTAGAACAATGGTAACATTTTCATTTCACAAACTAAGTACTTGAAAGACTTGTTGATGAAATTTGGATTGGAAATTTGTAAGCTTGTTAGAACACCTATGATAACTAGTCACAAGTTATCTAGCAAAGATGAGACATCTACAGTTGAGTAGAAGAAGTATAGATCCATGATTGGAGGTTTTCAATATTTGACTCACACTAGACCAAATATAGAAAATGCAATTGGGATTGTAGCTAGATTTCAAGTTGATCCTAAGGAGTATCATTATGCAAATATAAATAGGATATTTAGATATTTTAAAAGAACATCTAACTATGGAATTTGGTAGGATAGATTGAGTGATTTCACTCTATGTGCATATACTGATGCAGATTGGGAAGGTAGTATGGATGACAGAAAGATCAATAGTCGTGGATAATTTTTCCTTGGGAGAAGATTGGTTTCTTGGCTAAAAAGGAAACAAGATTGTATTTCTAAGAGTACAATTGAGGCAGAGTATGTTGTAGCAACAAATAATTGTAATCAAGTGATGTGGATGAAACAAATGTTGAAGGATATCAGGATTGAATTTGCAGAACTTGTTATCATTTACTCTAACAACACATGTATAGTGAGTATGTTTAAGAATCTTGTATTGCATTCTAAGACTAAGCATATATCTATTAAGTATCATGTGCTGAGAGAGAAAGCAATAGATAAAGAGATCATATTAGAGTATTTGAGTACTAAAGATTAGATTGCAGATATCTTTATGAAGCCTTTATCTAAAGATACATTTGAGTACTTGAGAGGTATGCTTGGGGTTATGCCCCTACCTAATTTTGAGTAGATGATGTAGTAAGTGCATCAATCTAGTGGTACAAAGCACTATTGTTAGACTAGACTAAATGTTGATGCTTCCTGTATGGGGGAGTATATGAGATGAGTTGAGTTATTGACGAATCTTGGTTTTTGGTCTTGAACAATATCTTTGGACACTTGAGCTAGTTGAATACTTGGAGTAGTTAATTGACATAATGAGGCTTTTTTCATTGATGTCAATGGTGGAAGAATATGCATGAAAAACATCTCCTAAGTATGAATGGGGGAGAGATAGTTATTAGGGAGATTTATATAGATTCATGTAAAGAAGGAGGAATATCTCTATGGGGGAGATTTGCAGCATGAGGAATTTTGATGTATTGTGACTTGTTTAGTGTGAACAACTATTATTGATCTTAAAAGAAGAAGAAGAGCGCAACAATGTTATAGAAGATTTTGTATTTGATTGATGAAGAGGACTTGAGAAGATGAGAAAAATAACAAGTTGTAACTATTTTGGTATTTGTGGAACATAGATATTGTTCATCTATATTTCCATCAATGCCAAAGGGGGATATTGTTAGCATGAATGTTGATGATACTACATTGGAGGAGTATCCTAAGCATTGGAGAGTATTGACATGTGGCATTCATGATTGTGTTTGTCATTGATGTCAACATAACAGTAATTCTATATAGACTGATAGAGTAACATAGAGAGATCTTAGTTATACAGACAAGGTTTTGTTTATCTAGTGATGTGCACTCATGGACATATTTATTTTAATGTCCTGATGATGTGGTTCAATTTACATCATGTAACTCAAATACATACAGAAGTTGTACTTGATTTACTAAGAGAAGTACAGAGACAGAGTGCTTGGAAAGAAGTTTATGATGTTTATATTATATATTTCATTTGAGATGTACTGAGAAGATGCATAGTCAGATAATGACAAAGGATACTTGGATGGTGACATTAGCAGATGCACAAGCCCTATTATTGCACGTGTAAAGTTTTATGTAGACTATGAGCTAACAGTGCTATTATAATTGTAATTAATTAATTATCTTATTATAATTAATAGGGAAAGCTTCAAGGCCAACTTAGGGAATTATTTTGAAGATATGGTATAAAAGAATTTTTTTTTCCTTTTTTGTAAGTGTGACATCAAGTTGTATGAAGTGCGAAGTGTGAAAAGGAGCAGAGTGTTTGGTGAATGTGAGTAAGTGATCCAAGGGATTATTGATGAAAGATTTGTGATCTGGTTACAAAATCAAAAGGAGCAGAGGTCCTGTTGATAGGATAGAGGAAATAAGTGCTTTTCATTTCTATTATTTTACAAGGAATAATACAAAGATCATTTGGATAGTGGGTTCATTGGTCTTTCCCTTGAAGTTGTTTGGGCAGTGAGTCCAACTATCTTCTATAACTCCTAATAAAGTTGAAATCTCCTAAAAAAGATTCAAAGTCTGATAACAGGGACTGATATGTACTGAATGTTGTCATAGACTCCTAGCAGGGTCCATCCTCTAACAAGGAATATTTATATTAGTACATCATCTTGTGGGTACCATCCCCATCAGGGTTTTCCCTTTGATCAAGGGTTTCCCTAGTTAACATATCTAGTTTTATTGTGTATGAGTATGTTGTTGTGTTTTTTTAAATTTATTTCTCATATGGTTAAATTTTAATAAGGTTGATAATTGTGGTATTAATTGGATAACTGATTCACCCCCCCGCCCTCCCAACCCCCTTAGTTTTATTGATCGACTATATATTCTAACACCGTGAACAATACCGTGATCTCATGATTCTCTCTCCTCTCCATCTTAGATCATAAAATATCAAGATCCTAACACATGTCCTCTCGGGCATGCATCCTACCTCAACCTCTATGCCACATGACATCCTCTAGCTCATCTACACCATCTGTGTCGTAGGTCCCTATCAACCTATTTTAACACCAAGTCACAAGGCCCGACAACCACATGTCATCCTCCTTAATCTAAGTGTCACATGATACATTATCATTCATCCACATTACCAAGTCAACAAAGTTGATTGCAAGCTTCCACGTGTCAAGCCAATTGTTGTCCATGTCATCACCCAAGTCTCACCTACCTCTATTTGGATACCATTTTGTTTCTCCAAGTAATCACGTATCTCTATGTCCATTACAAGGAGAGGACCCACCTTGTGCATGTAACTTCCCTAAGGGATAAATAAATTGACTGTACATTTTTACCAATAACACTAGCCACTATTCAAAATATAGATTTAACAATATGGAGCCCCAACATTGAACGTTGATCTTATTGTTCTACATTTTATCACCACAAAATGTTGGTAACAGCATGAAACTTTCTGAAGCTAGGTTCATGTTTCTCTAAGCTTGATTTTGATATTCAATTTCTTAATGTTGATCGATCCATCCATTTCAATTTGTATATCAAATATTTTTATTGAAGGCCTTCATCAAGTCTTTTTCATTTTTATTTCTATCAAGCCTTTGCTTGATTTTTGAAGCCTTCATCATTTGTTCTTTACTTTTGAGTTTGTGTTTGTTTGTTTTTATTCCTTTGGTTTTGCTCACATTATGCCTTTCACTTTTCCCTTCGATTTGGTCTAACCTAGAGCTCAATCAAACTTGTCAGTCAAGAGATATGCTTGTTTTGGTGCCTCAAAAGTGGATCTTTTTGGTGCAACAACACAAATTAAAAAAATGATATTATATTTTTAATTTGACTTTCACTTTTTGATAAATATTACTTATATTCACTTTTGTTAATGATTTTAAGCTACTTTAACTTTAAATTTTTAACTTAAAGTGACTATAGTGCACTTTATGTTATAATTTTAAGTTGACTTACTTTTCTTTTTTTCACTTAAAGTAACTATATAACTATATAGTTCTAGGTTAATTTTTAATTTTTAAATCAAATGCTTATTTAATGTTACTTTTTAAATGATGCTTACATGTTATATTTTTTAATATGATAGATAAAAATTGTTTATGACCCATTTAGTAAGATTTTTATAATTTAAGTGAATTAAAGGACTTTAAGTTATGAAAAGTGGGCATTTTATATGCAATTACATGTAAAATCCATCAAAAGTGGATAACGTAGCTCCTTCATAAAGAATTAGTTCATGTAGCTCCTTCATCAGTCATATCTATTCTGGATAACATTATGGGCACAAAGATTGGTCATGTGGACATGGTTGATTTTCTATATAAAGTTGAAACTCCAATTGGCCAAGAAATGAAGCGTATTAAGAGAAGAAACATTCAACTCTTGCCTACATTTCCTATGGTGTCCATAGAACTTGATTTCATTTTAGATGTGCATGGTGGTTTACTCCAAAGATGAATACTATCAAAGACGTTGACGGCAACATTATTATTAGCCTTGATCATGAATTCATTGAGTAAATCTTCAAAGTTCCTCATAAAGAAAAATGTGTAGATTGGACCAAAGAATCATCTTTGGCATGCTAGAATGGGAAAAAAGTTGATTATCAGAAGTATGCAAACCTATATTGGTTAGAAAATAAAAGAAAAAAACTTCTCTAAATGGCTAAAGACTGTTCATCGGTCTAACTTCAAGAAAGGATATAAGGATCTCATCATCCTTCTGAGCAGAATTTGTGGCCTTAAAGATTCTACTGATTTTGAGCCATGGATGTATAAGTTTATTTTTCAAATCATGAAGAATAAAGAACACAACTTTTAGGGAGAGCAAATCAACACTACACTTTGCTAGAAGATATGCAACATGGGAACTTCGGTACACTTCTACATGAATTCTTATCTTTTTTACATTTTTGTTGCTATGCGATCTTTCTCTAGTCTTTCAACCAAGGGAGATCATATTTAGCTTCTAGTTTTGAATTACTATGACCAAATCACTTTGGTAAATAGAAAATTTCATTACAAAAGAGTCCAAGATGCCTTCTCTGCGCATTTTTGGTGCTTGTTCAATAAATATTTATCTGTCAAAAGAGTATTTGATGCAACATGGGAGAAGGTTAACCAATACGGCTGTATTTTTATTCAATTTCCCACTTTCACATACTTAAGAGTTGAATATTTCAAAGGTGAGTTGTATACCTTACCTAGGTATGTTACAGGTCAAATTATTTTGATGGAACTAGCTAGACATCTCATGGACATGCAGGGTGATCAGCGTGTTATGCATAGGCCTAGTTTCAACATTGCCTCAGCTAAACCATTGTCTATTGGCAACTATTTGATTATTTTTGTGCCTAAATAAAAGAATATGGAAGTAAATTTGTAGTTGATCACCTTGAAGAAGTTCAAGGCCAAATTTGACTTTGACTATCGAGAGATGAATTCTGAAATGAAAAGAGCTTACACTCATGTTCATTGCACCGAAGACATTTGGATTGATATGAAGACAGAGCTTGACATCATGAAGATAGACTACTGCAGATTAACCCTGCAGTAGATAATTGATCTTAACATGTTGGAGATCCCTTCAAATCTCCAAGTTGAAGATGATGGCGACATCCTTGATCTGAAATTTCATCAAGTCAATTTTTATATAAAGTGCCATTTTCCTATTCAATGGAAACAAAAGGAAGATACATCTATCATGGATAGATTTCAACCCATTTTAGAAAACACCAACAAATGGTAGAAAAATAAAGGCCTTAAAAGAATAAATCCTAAGATGGACTTGGATTGCGGAAATTTTGGTCCTCTTTGTAGGAAGTCACATCTAGAAATTAATCATAGGAAAGATGGAGGTTCATCTTCTGATGCCAAGGATTCCCTCAAATTCAAATTGAAGGGTGGAAAAAGGAGCTAAAACATCTCAAATCTTTGAACCAATTCAAGAATCAAATGAAGAATCATAAGAAGAATTGGAAACAGAATCTGATAAAGAAAAGTCAGATGAAGAAGGGGAAATCATGATCATATCTCCTCCAAAGTCTACACAAGTGTGTGCACCATTTATACATGAAGAGCCATTTCTGCATGACATAGATAACAATGTGGATTCATTTTCCATGGTTTTCACTCCTTTTATTCCAATTTTGGAAGTCAATACAAAGGCTCTTCCTATTTCTTCTCTTGCTCCTCGCATTCCTACAAATAAACAATATGAACATTTAGCAAATGTGTTTGAGGATTTCCCGACTCTTACCAATGGTCAAGTTTCCCAACTTGATACATCTTTGATAAGTTTTGACCTTTTTCATGACAGAATCTTCTCAGAATGTTCCTATGCCTTCATTTGTGCAAATTGAATCTTATTATGTTACAACAAAAATACAATTAGGATCAATGCCAATGGTCTCCACTATATCTACTTCTATGGATGAAGGTTTTAGCCTGCCTGCATGGTTGATCAAAATAACAATGAAGAGGAGAAAAGTGGTTGTTCCTCTGGACAATCTCCCTATTAAGAATAGCAAATCCAAAACTCTAAAAGACAAGATTGTTTCCAGAATTTTGGTTGATTTGGATAAAACCAAATTTGTTGAAGTTGGTAAGCCCTTGGTAGATAAACCTATTGAAGAACTTACTCATTCTAATTACAAGTTTGTAGGAGTTGATGAAATCCAACTCCATAGTTGCCAAGATCACCTACATGCAAATAGCTTGCTGAAGAGAAATCGAAGGAACAAGAGCTTGAAGAAAATAAAGCAGGAAAAAATATTTCACAATAGGAAAAATGAAATTGCTATGTGAATTGATGATTTTACAATGAGAGAGAGCCCAAATATAAAGGCCTCATGGAAGCTTGTAGAATAAGTTGGAAAGTGGTAGAAGATAAGGTTGACAACCAAGCATCCACAAAAAGGTGGAACATGCTAGAAGGGAACAAACTCCCGTGTTGTCAACAACTAACCACTACAACTATTAAATAATAAATATTAAATAAATGCATTAACCTAAGTAAGCTTAAGTAAATAGAAAAAATAATTAATTATTTACTCTAACACCCCCCCTTAAGTGCAACTTAGGGGAATGCCTTAAGCTCACAAAACTAAGATGAAATGCAAAATGGGACCCTGCAACAAGGCCATGTTAGGTACCCATGTACAAAGCAAAGAGAAAAAAAACATGAAGTGAAGGAAGGAAGGCCTCAACCAATCCCCCAAGGACAACTTCTCCCAAAAAAGAGTCAAGAGGCCTGCTTAAAACCATAAGTACAACTAGCCCCCCCAAGAGAAATACTAAAGCCTCCATAGAATAAAGGAGCCCTTGAAGGAGGGATCGAACCAATGCAAATCCAATGTGCAAGAAACAAGGGTACATTACAAGGGAATCCCTGAATGAGAGGCAAAATTGGAAAGCCTAATTGATGCCCAGAGGAGAATGTATGAGGAACCAGAAAGGGAATCCCCAAGCCAGGTGTGATGACACTATCATGAATGTCCACTGTAGAATTTGCAACAGGTGCACCTGGAGTCTCAATGAATGAAGCTGGAGGATTAGGCAGAGCAAAAGAAGAATCCCGTGGAAGAGAAAAGCCCTCAACTGGATGTGGTGTGGAAGTCAAAATTGTTAGATTAGGTGAAAAACTAATCTCCCAAGAAAACCTGCATGCATAAAACTATCACATGGATGAAGCAAAGAACAGAGGCAAGGAAAAATCATGGAGGCCAAAAAGCTAGATCCATCTTATGGACATGCAAAGAGAAATATCTCATATAATCCAATAAGTGAATGAATAAAATAAAAAGAGGTGAATCCTTATAAAGGAATCACGAAACCCAAAAAGGAAAACTAAATCCTAAAAAAGCTAGGGTTGCACAATACAATTAATAAAATATAAATTATATGCACCTACAAGATAGCTTAAGAAAACTAGAGTAATAGGCAACTTAATTAATTAAATCAAAGTGATTTAATTAATAAGTTAGAACAAATAATTACTCTAACACCCCCCCTTAAGCGAAGCTTGGGAGGAAGCTAACCTAGCATAGCTATGAAAGAGAATTGGGTCCCAGCAACAAGGCCTGATTAAGTACCCAATCACAACAAAATCTCTATAGAGAGGAGAAATAGAGAAAACCACATGGAAAAAACCCTAATCCAAAAAGAGATAGCAAAGAATGTTCCAGAAGAAGGAATAGGAGAAGCCTCAAGAGTAGAGAAGACACCTTGAGAAGATGTCATATGGTGAGAAGCACCTGAATCCAGTATCCAAGAAACCTCTGAAGAAGATGCAATGGTAGCCTATAATGCATGACCCTTTCCAAGATCCAATGTAGATGAGAAAGATGTGGAAGAAGACTAAAAGGTAGATCCTTGTGAGGTAGAAGAGGATGGAGAAGAAATGGTGTTCTTCTGAAGAAGAGCTTGCAAATTTGCAGTTTGTTTCGCATAGCCATTAAATCTCTTCTGAAAACAATGTGCCTCATCATAAGATCATTTCCCACAATAGGAACAAGTAGGAGTCTCAGTCTTCTTTTTCTCCTTCTTCTTAGAAGATGATGAACCAGTAGAAGAGGGATCTTATATCTGCTTCGACTTCTGCTCCTGTGTAAGCAATGCCTGTGACTGTGAACCTGAAAGTGAATCCATTTGAGTAATCTTGGACTGTTCATGGGTTAACCGATCACAAAATGTCTCAAATGAAGGCATCCTGTGTCTATCACCCAAGGCATCCATAGTGGACTAGAAAGTGGAAGAGAAGATCTAATACTGTCCCCCCAACTTTGAGAGTATCAAAAAGATACACTCATCATCTGTCTAGGTTTTCCCACATCCCTATAAAAGTGTACGCAAATATTTGAACTTTATCAAGAAGTCCTCAATGGTGGGAAAGCTGTCAGGTGTTACAGAAGTCAACTCTGCATCTAGCTGAAGTGCCTAAAACTCATTCACTTGGTCAAACAAAGTCTAGAATTTGAGCCAATAAGCTCGTAGAGTAGTCAAACCATCCAAGTGAAATAGTAGATTGTCTGAAATGTTCAGTGCAATCAATCCCATGGCCTCATCCATTTTGTTCCTATGCTGAAGAACCTCAAAAGCTCGTGTAAGAACAGGTTGATTCTCATCCAAACATGACCATAAACCCCTTGACATGAGAAGTTGTGTCATTTGTGCCTTCCAGGTGTGATAGTTGTGTGGTGTGAGACAGGTCACAGATGGATCCGCCATTGAGAGAAAGAAGAAGATAGAAGTAGAAGGGTCTTATTCTGAATTAAACTACAAAAAAGAAAATGCTCCCCCCCCACAATGTATAAATTGGGCACTCTTTACTTAGTGCAATTATAATAGCCAATTTATGGCCTATTTTTGAAAGTAATATTTCTATCTGCAAAACCTATAATCTAATTATAGATCTGAAAAGTAGAAAAAAAAAATACACTTTCAAAAAAAATAGAACTTGATTATGTGTCTAGATGAGCCCGTACTAAGCATTTGAAGTGGCAAAAATTGAGAATTATGAGTTGCAAAAAAAAAAGGAATAGAGATCTCAAACCACCTGCATCAATGTGTAGATCGCGAAATCCTACCCCAAAACAAAAAAAATTGCTCGAAAAAATGAGTCCGTATGAGGGAGATATCGCTGTTTGAAAATCACCACTGTAGTTTTTCTTTTGAATCACCGCCGTCGCACCTCTAAAAAATAAAGAAAAAAGTTCAAAAAATATCAGATCTGTTATGTCAAACCCTCTTTCTCATTTTTTTCCAAATACTGAAAAAAATGCTCTTCCTCCCGATTGAAGAAAAAATCACAAACAAATTAGGGTTTGTGTCTCCCAATCATGGCTTCAAAAAAATCCTTCGAACAAGAAGCAGCAGGGAGGCTCTGATACCATGTAGGAGTAGATGAAATCGAACTCGACAGTCGCCAAGATCACCTACATGCAAATAGCTTGTTGAAGAGAAACCGAAGGAACAAGAGCTTGAAGAAAATAAAGCAAGAGAAAATATTTCGATGATTTTACAATGAGAGAGAGAGAGACCAAATATAAAGGCCTCATGGAAGCTGGTAGAACAAGTTGGAAAGTGGTAGAAGATAAGGTTGACAACCAAGCATCCACAAAAAGGTGGAACATGCTAGAAGGGAACAAACTCCCGTGTTGTCAACAACTAACCACTACAACTATTAAATAATAAATATTAAATAAATAAATTAACCAAAGTAAGCTTAAGTAAATAGAATAAATAATTAATTATTTACTCTAACAAAGTTTACTAAGGTTGAAATCAAAAAGCAATCACGTTTAAGTTGTTTGCAAGATACTGAAGATGCATTGGCTAATGTACCAAAGAGTAATCACGAGCTTTGGGAAAAGAAGAATCAACTAAAACAAGAGATTTCTCATCTAAATGAAGTCATTTGACTACAATCTTCTTAGAGTATCGTTGTTATGTCTCAAACATCTAAGGAGAGAAATTTTATTGAAGTTGCTAAGTCTTGGATATAAGAAATCAATTCTAAAGGAGTTTGAACCATCATAGAGACATTTGTAGTTCTTAGGTGCGTCAAAGAGATGAATGAAATGGAGTGAAAATTAATCTCTTTTCTTACTCAAGAAGTGCATAACTTGAAGGAAATCCTTGATGATTGGGATGAAATAGTAAAATTTGATCTGGATGTCATGGTCTCATGTGACATTCTTTCATCATGTGAAACATTCTCCAGATTTCAAGGGCTCATTGGTTACAAAGAGGAAACATTGAGGAAGCTAATCACAAAGTTGCAGGTGGCCTTTGGAGATTATCAAGCAATTGAAACAAGTGTTACTTGTGATTTGGAACAGATGGGATGCCATGTTACTGATGAATCTAGTGATCTTATTGGAGCAAAGAGAGTGAACTCAAAATATACAATTAGGATCAATGCTAATGTAGATTCTAAAGACTTTGGTTCACACACGATGAACAAGTTTGTCTTGTATAAATCCTTGAAAAAAAACTTGTTAGATACTACAGTGAAAAATTCTAAAGTTGTGCAATCAACATAAGAAAATGCAATAAGAGTAGAAGCCATATTGAAGACCATGGAAATTGTTGATCTTCCCATAGTGCATGACATCATTGTTAAATTCAAGGCATTGAGAAACAATATCTAAGATTATTGGTTTGTTTTTATTTATTATTAGTAGTTTTAAAGGATGCATTGCATGAAAAAGTGTAATTACATGTAATGTGAGTTACATGTATGTAAAAGGATGTAATGCGAGTTGAATGTGCAATTGCATGTAACCTTTTATTTTCTCCTGTAGTTAGATTAGGTCAAAGTTGGTTGAGTTGCTCCCACTTTTCCCTCCATCTTTTTCTCAACTCCTATGCCTATTTAAAGGAGTGCCCCCTCATTGTAAAATCATCATTATCTTTATGCAAGAGAGCTTTGGAGAAATTGTGCCAACCAAACTTTTTTTTTTGTAAGCACTATTTTGAGAGAAAATGAATACAAAGGAGCATTTGAGACTTAACGTTGATTAAGTGAGATTTTTGCTTGCATAAGTTATAAGCTTTGACTATAATTCATCTAAGTTATCTTTCATTCATGTTATCTTGTGTTCTTGATAACCGTATCTCGTGAATTGAATAGAAAAGAATTAAGAAGCAATTGAAGCCATATCTTTCTTTGTGCTCTAATTGTAAAGCTTTTCTATATAGAAGTATGACTATACTTAGAGCCAAATCGGTACATTTTCAGCTAGCCTTTGAGTTAGTGAAGGTTTATCGGTATAACTATTTCCAACTCTTGATAGAGTGTAGTTAGAGATTCACCCTACTGATTACTTGCTCCACAAGGAAGTGGATTCTTTCTTGAAAGTTAAGAAGAAAGGATATTGGTAGCAGCCATTTTAAAAAATCTCTCAACTTCTTGCTTATCTTGAGTTAATCCAAGGAATGGTTAGAAGGGGGAGCCTTCCCTTCAAGGTAGGAGAGACGTCTCACACGCTATGGCTAGTCATCCTATTTTGTGATTGGATTTTTACCCAAAATTGTTGGTTGTAAAATATCCACCCAATAGATCTTCTACAAAAGTTGTCATTATTGTCATTGATATGTCATTACCAAAGAAAGGTGTCATTTATAAGTGTAGACCCTTGCAAATTACAAATGCTACCAAAATTAAGGGAAAACCTCATTCAAAATAACACCCAAATTTGCTGAAATATGTACTAGTCATGTGTGCTATGTGATGTCCAAATGGGCCTCCATTCCCTACATGCATATATCTTGTTAGGTTGAAGTGGTCACTTTCCATAAGGTAAAAGGGTGCCCAATATTCCAATAGTCTATTTCACAGGCCCATGTGCACTCACTATTTATGAAAAATAATGAATTTTCTTTTCTTTTATGAAAGTGGCCTGATCAGCCCTTCAAAATTTGTGTGTGCATTACCTTCATTTGCAGTATTAGTAGATTTTGAAAATGTTATATTAGAAACCACATACCTCACCTACCTTACATTGATGTGTTGACATGTACTACCTATCCATTAGACCCCAATCCTTTCTTTAAATGGTTGACCACATCAAATGGTATTAACTCCTTAGTCTCTAAATAATTATATTTTTTATAATGACCGTATGATGTGATTGGAAAGGGTTGGAAAGCTTATCCATGAATGCCATTTTTTGTATTTGCTTGATCCACGTCTTTTATAGACAATAATCAATCTTTTAAAGTGACTGGATCATTATCATTAGAACCTTTGTTTCCTACCAATATTGTATAATTTATTGTATATCTTTCTGAAAGGTTAGCTTTCATTTATGGATTGTATCAATTATAATTATTTTTTATATTTTCATGCCACTAGGAATAACATCATGCAATAGATTCAAATGATCAGGCATTATGTGTCTTTATGAATGAGGCAAATCACAAAAGAATGTCAAATCCTCTCCATCTAAAATTATACTATGAAGCACATGCACCTAACCTGCGAAGAAGATTTTCTAGAGACCCCATTAAGTTACTAGATCAAATTCAATCATAGATTGATCATTAAGAACATCAATTAAATCATTCCTATAATGTAGCACACTAAATGAATACAAAATAAACATAATTAATCATGGAAAACATTTGGTTTGAAATTATATAACCGCAAATAAGGGCACCTTAGAACTCTACTAAATTGATCACCTAAAGGATAGAATAAATTATCCTTTGATTTGCATTAGGAAACATGACAAATGAATTCATCCGAGACTCAAAACTAATAAGTTGCATGTCTCTGATGTCTAAAACACAATAGTGTAATAAATATTTTCATGAACTTCATTTGAGCAAAAGATGGTGATCTCCAAAGTAGGACACTTGAAATTCTAGAAAAACACAATTAGTAAACCTAAATGATACACCTTGAATTATGTGGACACAAAACCAATCAAAAATGACCATGAGGGTCTCAAACTTGAATTATAATCTATCTAATTCATAATGAGCATATTTACAATTCAGTAGGGCATGAAACCTACCAAGCATTAAAATGTTCAAATGCAAAGATGGCTTATTCATTCAATCTTACATGAGCAAAATCTACAGATTTGCAACCTAGCAAAAAAAATTTATAAAACCATTTCAAATTCCAAACTAAGGAATTAAGATGCATGTATGGGATAAAGAATAAGTGGGGAAAATAAAATTCACACGATATAGCATGAAATCCATCTAGGGCACCAACGGTCAAAAGCTCAAATATAGGTACTGTAAGAAATATTTCAACATGGTACTCTCAAATTTTTTAGAGTACCAACAGTCACTCTATCTAGAGATATATATATGGAAATAAGTCATATAACTAATAGAGTAAACCACATCCACACAAGAAAAATGAAATCAGACCTCTCTATCATTTGGTGGTCCCAGGACACCAAACTTGAACCCTCTAATTTTCCCTTTATTATCATATTGCAAGATGATCAATCTGAAAATGTTGTGGTCATATAAGGGTCATGATCATCAAATTTTACATTTTTTATCATGTCATAAAAATATTCTACTCCATCACATCTCTTATAGATATTCTACTTCTTCACATCTCTTATAAATCTTGAATAACAAATACCTCTTGATTAGATTTGAATAAATCTTCCAATCCATTAGGCCAACAAGTACCTTCACATTTTAACTTGCTTGCAAGAGGACCTATCCCTTTAGAATCACTACCATTTTTTGATTCTTTACATGATGTAGAAAACACACATGAAGCACATTCACCACTTGATTCAAAATATTTGCATGACGAAAAACCTTCATACAAAATAGAATCATCACATAGTTAACCAACAAATTTGTCACACAAAATCCCACTTTCCTTTAAAAGAATCCTAGTCTCCTCTGATAAGGCATATCAATGTCTTAATTTTGAAATAGTTTTCATTGCTTGGACTTACTCTTTGTGCTTTGTCAAAAAAATTTCCAAAATATTTGTGTAAATATCTTGTGAACTTATGCCAGAGGCAAGTTAGAACCTATTAAACCTATGGGCCGTGTTTATGACATACTTTGTTTAATATTATACATAGAATGTAGTATTTCATATAAATATCTTAAGCTATGTTCTAATATCTAAATAAAATAGGAATGTTATCTTGCATATATGTTCTAGATGTTTCTAAATTTCAAGAAAATGAAGAGCAACATGAAGGGTTGTGATTATTGCACTAAAGGAAGAGGATGATGGAGACCAATCATGGCAAAGGAAAGTGTAGTTTAGTTTCTATTAATTAGTTGTGCCTGTAGAGGAGTTACCATTCCAGGAAATTTAGGAGACACAACTTGCTATATTTCTTGCAAGTTGTTATTTTTTTGCTTAGTAATCAATGTACTATTTCATGGTTTATCTTTCACCTTCTTTTCTGGCGATGTTTGTTCAAGACTTTTATGTCATGTTTTTAATAAGTATCCAATCCTCTATAAAAAGGATTCAAAGAATCTTAGTAAGCTAACAAGAATATAGATAATGTTGGTTTAAGATTTAGAAGTTACACTTTTTCTGTTCTTCATGAGTTATTCAGTTGATGTAATCAAAGAGGGATTTCAATGAAAGATTGATTTTGGAATACTTGTTGTGTTCATAGTTATTTGAAACCAACTAAGGGGACCCACTTGGGAGGTGGAATAGATTTATGTAGAGTAGATTCATTCCTTGAAATTTCCTATTTTCAAGATAGATTTACTGTATTAGTCCTACAACATTGTTACTATGACAATTCCTGCAACACTTGCAAAAAATGATCATGGTGGATGTTTTGAGTTGTTAACTAGTTCAGATTCATTTTCCAAACCTTTCTACAGTTATCTATTGTTAGCCCAAGTGTGTTTACTATATTGTCACAATAATATAGATTCCTTTCATGCATTTTACTTTCCTATAGCATAGGTGTTAAGACTCTTAAAGGAACTTAGTGCACATATTATGTGACCCATTTCAAGTCCTATGTCCCTGGGTAGGCAATTCAAGTACATTTCATGATGGAATAGGCGGTCTTCAAAATAGATATAGTATCCTTGAGAAAGACAATAGTGTGATTATCTTCATCTATTATGAAATCATACATTATTGGTTTCGTTGCCGAGGATGGTCTCAAACTAGGAACCTTCATGAGTCCTTTATTTTCATATTAGTTTATTAGCTAAAATCTACAAAGTTGTAGGCTTGATTAACAAGTCACCAATTCAATTGCATGCATTGAAGAGGAAGACAATGAGATGAATATGGCATATTTCTTCCATGGAAGTTTGTTAATTTGAACAAAGAAATTGAAGAAGAATTTGAGTTTCCTTTTGAGGATGTAAGCCTTGATTTTCCTATAAATCTTCCTCTAGATCAAAACCCTTGGCCATGAGCGGTCTTTAGCCGTTTGCTGAAATTTTGGCTAGCTTTCTTGATAGTTCTAGTCCAAATCCACCTATTGTTAACAATCCTATAGCCAATGCTCCTTTTCAATAGTAACCCTATAATCAAATACCTCTAGTAATGACACAGCCTACTTTTCCATTTCCTCTCCCGAGCCTCATAATCAATGCTAATCTCAAAAATTTAATTGTAATTGCTCTTCCAAAGTTTTTTGGCCTTGCAAATGAGGATGTTGATACTTCATTGTTCGAGTTTGACATACTCTGTCATAGCTTTGACTATAACACTGATGCCCATAAGCTCAAGTTGTTTCCAGCATCACTAAAAGAATTAGCCTTACGATGGTTCATAGGCTTAGGAGCTAGTAGATCAAGTACTTGGGATGAAATGTAAACTTTGATTCTAGATAAATACAAAGAGTATTGCAAGGGGAATGATCCAAGAGGATATGATATCTTTAGAATATCACAAAAGGAGGATGAAAAATTGGAAGACTATGTTTTACATTTCTTGTATACATTGTAGAAGAACCCTTAGCATGTACTGGTAGAGGATTCATAGAAACTAATCTTCTTTAGAGGGGTACATGATAATTGTTTGGAAGCACTAGACCTAATGGCTGGTAGTGATGTATATCAATCTTCTTGGGATGACCTCAAGAAAATCTCTCTTGACCACTCAAGGTCAAATATGAAGAAAGGCAGAGGACACCGATTCCTAAATGGATTAGTCAGGGTATATCAAAGCTTGAGATATCTAATCTACTCTTAGATTTCAAGTAGGACATCATAAATTATGTCACTACAGATCTCAACATAATGACTACAAAGAAGAAGCATGCAGAGGTAGAGAAGCAGTTAGTTGAGTATTGTCCACGCTGCCAGAAGCAAAAGAAAGATTGTCAATGTAAATTGGTCACTAGCATAGAGAACCAACATCTTCCAACTAAGTACCTCAAGATAGGAGGAGAGGATGAGCAAGTATTCTTTATTGCTCAATTTTGGAAATGGGCCCCATGTCAAGGTATGGATCAAGAGCCTTTACAAAATTCAAATCCATATGGTAATAAATGGAAAAACCAGTGTCCAAGGTCCTCCATGATATAGTCAACCTAATTAGAATAGTGCTTAGCAAAATAATCCACAATAACCTCAATGACCTTAGTACTCCCAATCTTCCCTACCAAACCAAAAAAACAACCAGTGGTTTAACCAACAAAATAATCAATGGCAGAATCAATAGAACTAATAGCAACCACGCCAAGGGAATTGGTGGTCTACAAACCAATGGAGAGGACCTCAACAATGGCCTAACCAAAATCCTAGTAATCCACAACTACTACCTCTAGTTCAACAACCTACACTAATGCCACAACCTGCAAGTTTTGGACCTCAAAAGAAGACCTAGTTTCTTGCACAACCTTATCCAAATCCAAAATAACCAACAATCACAACAACCCATGTATTCTATTGATGCTTAGTAATATCCTGCTTATACTCAAAATGTTGCAGATATACATTTGAGATCTAGTACAACCCTACCAGTGCCTAAATTGCCTCTCACAACTGAAATACCAGATACTCCTACAGCATTAGTACCAGTAACATCACTGCCACAAATAGTTGACCCAACCAATATAACTAGCTCAGCTCAAACTCAAACAGTAGTTGAACCTTGTTTTCCACAAAAGCTCATACAAAGTAAACCTACACAAACCAAGGAACAATCCTTTGACATCATTGATCATCTAAAGAACATGCATGTCCAAATTCTTTTGTTCCAAGCTATTAAAGATGTTCCTACTTATGGAAAAGCCATTAGAGACGCCTATCTGAAAAAGCCTAGGAGAAAGAAAAAGGACCCAACCAGAGTCTATGTTATATGATAATTAACTAATATTATGTTAGGGAAATTGGTTATTCCTAAATATTCTGATCCAAGAAGTTTAGTTGTGAATGTGATTATAAATGGTTAGTTTGTTAAAAATGTCTTGATTGATCTTGGTGCTGCTACAAATATTATGACCAAGGATACTATGAAAAAGTTGAATACAAAGGCTTAACGGCTACCCAAAAATTTTGAAACTTGTAGATACTTCTACTATCACTCCTGATGGGATGATAGAAGACATAGTAGTAACCTTAGACTCTCTAGAGTACCCTATAGATTTCATGATTCTGTCCCTGAAAATCAATTTAGTTGGTTACCCTTTCATTTTAGGATGACCACGATTAGCTACAACCAATGCAAATATAAATTGTAGGTCAGGGAGTATGA
This sequence comes from Cupressus sempervirens, assembly GCA_028749045.1. Lineage (NCBI taxonomy): Eukaryota > Viridiplantae > Streptophyta > Pinopsida > Cupressales > Cupressaceae > Cupressus > Cupressus sempervirens. The sequence continues at coordinate 1,017,808,378 of CM053787.1, read as the reverse complement.
CCATATCAAATGGACAGGCAACAAAGAAATTTTTCTTGTATCCTCCAGCACAATCCCAACCAGATTTAAGTACACCTGTATGGATGGATTTAGGGGATGGAGAGGAAGAGTTAAACTCTAGAGCACAACTTATGATGTTACATAGACAGTCTTTTCTAAAGTTGTAGGAGGAAGATTCAGTAATTCAGAGTATTCTTAATAATACTTGTGTGGTAGAAAAGGATGTATCTAATTGTTCTGTGTTGGAACTAACTACATATGAGAAATTTAATGAGAATTATTTTTTGCCCAAGGAAGACATTATCCATAAGCTTTTACCATGTGAACTAGATACAAGTCCAATCTTTGAAGCTGCTATGGTTGATCTCACAATTATTGTTGAGTTTTCAAAAGGTCATAATCTCTATGTCAATAACAAACTACCTCCCAAACAAATGAAACAATTAACAGAGCTTCTTAAAAAACATGAAAAGGCTTTTGCATGGAACTCTGGGGATATGAAAGGGTTAATTCCTACACTATGCACTCATAGAATATACGTTAATGAAGGGTGTCTGCCACTCCGTTAACCCCAGAGGAGGATTAATCTAGCACTCAAAGAAATAGTTAAAATTGAATTGCAAAAGTTTCTTGATGCTAGTTTTATATACCCTATATCTGATAGTAGATGGGTCTCACCTCTGGTTATAGTAACTAAAAAGGGAGGGAAATGGTGAATTTGTGTAGATTATGTAGAGAATTGAATAAGGCAACCAAGAAGGAACACTTTCATTTACCCTTTATTGATCAAGTTCTAGACACTTTGGCTAGTAAGAAATATTTGTCTTTTCTTGATGGGTATAGTGGTTATAATCAGATAAGTATAGCTCTAGAAAATCAGGATAAAACCACATTTACATGCCCATGGGGTATTTTTACAAATTATGTCTTTCCATTTGGCCTGTGTATTGCTCCTGCGACATTTGAAAGAGCTGTAATCAACATTTTTTTTGATATATCGCATGACTACATGGAAATATACATGGATGATTTCATAGCCTTTGGAGTCACCTTTGAGGAAGCCTTGATGAATCTTGAAAAGGTTCTTTTATGATGTAAAGAACATAATCTATCACTCAATAGGGAGAAATGTTTCATGCTCATGTAGGAAGGAGTGGTGCTTGTTCATTTTATATCAGCTGTAGCGATACAAGTGGACCCGACTAAGATAGAGGTAATTCTAACATTTCCCATACCTACAAAACCAAAGGATGTAAGATCTTTTTTAGGTAGTATTGGCTATTATAGGCATTTCATAAAAGATTTTAGTAAAATAGCTAGTCCTTTGTATACACTATTGACTAAAGGAATTGAATTTATTTGGACATCTGTGTGTAATGAAGCCTTCCTGTAGCTTAAGAAACTCCTCACCACATCACCAATTTTGAAGGGAATAGATTGGTCAATTCCATTTCATATCCATATTGATGCATTAGACTATGTTGTATGTGTTGTATTAGGACAAATGCCTGCTAACCTTGAAAATGCAATCTACTATATTAGTAAAAGCCTTCACGGTCTTGAACTAAACTACACAGTAATTGAGAAAGAAATTTTAGTTGTAGTTTATGCACTAAACAAATTTAGACATTATGTAACTGGATATCCTATTTTTGTTCATACTGACCACTCAGCTATAAAGTACTTAATGAACAAACCTGCTATAACTGTTAGATTGGCAAGATGACTCTTGTTGTTGTAGGAGTTTGATATTACCATTATTGGTAAGCCAGGAAAGTCCAACATTGTTGTTGATTATTTGTCCAGACTGCACATTACTAATGAAGATCTGAATCCAATTGAAGATACCTTTCTACATGAGCATTTGTTCCACATAGCAACACATACACCATGGTATGCAGACATAGAAAACTATCTTGCTACAAATAGAATGCCCCCACACTTTTCTCACAAAGACAGAGGAAGCTAGTAGAGAAAACTTTTCATTATTCATGGATAGATAACAATATCTTCTATACTAGACCAGATCAAATCATGAGGAGATGTGTTAGGGAGGATGAGATATATGACATACTACATGCCTATCATGACGAACCATGCGGAGGCCATTTTGCTGGAAAAAGAATAGAATTGAAGGTACTTACAACTAGATATCATTGGCCAACATTACTTAAGGATGTAGTAGATTATGAAACCAAGTGTGAAAAATGCCAAAGGATGGGTTGGCCAACCAAGTCAGATGAGATGCCACTCAATCCATAGATTGTTGTAACACCCTTTGACAAGTGGGGCATGGACTTCATTGGTCCAATTGACCCACCATCAAATGAAAAATCCTACATCTTATAATGCATGGATTATTTAACTTAATGAGTGGAAGTCAAGGCAATGAAAAATTCAAGAGATGAGAAAGTAGCTAAATTCTTATATGAGGAAATATTCACATGCTACAGAGTTTCCAGAGAACTTATCATAGATCAAGGAGCCTAGTTCACATCAAACTTGATCACTGAACTTATGAAAGAATACAACATAAGGCACCAGAAATCTAGTCCTTATTGTAGAACAAGATTTAGTGTGCAAAGAACATTAACAATAAGGAAAACATTCACAAACTAAAACTATATTCACATATAAGATTAGACAAAACAAGGTGTAAGAGAGTGCAAACTAAGAGGAATGTCACTCCAAAAGCCTCCTTGATTTTGTAGATGCGTCCTTTGATGTAGATGCATTGTTGGATGGAGATGTGTGCTCAATAATATTTCTCAAGCTTCAATAAAAAAATATGGATCAAAGTGGATTTGTGGATGGATTTTTCCATTATGATGGTATTCTGATAGTCCTTAAGCTCTCAAAATAGCATCGTAACATTAGCATGGAAGTGGATGATGTTTGTGAAGGGAGAGGCTTCTATTTATAGGCCAAGGGGTAGAGGGATGGATGGTCAAGATGCAAGGATGGCAAGATGGTGAGGGAGGGCTAGGATGCACTCAAAGGGGAGTACATGGATTGTGATTGTTTGAAGCCAATTAGGAAGTGACACATGTCATAGGATGATTGGATGTGAGAGGATAGGATAAGGGTTGGTCAAAGGAGTAATGAGGGAGGTTGAGCCATAAAGAGGGATGGTTGCGCCATAAATAGAGATGTTTGGGTCAAATAGAGATGGTTGGGTCATAAATAGAGATGGTTGGGAGGAGGATGAGATTGTTGTTTTTGGCTTGGGTCATAAATGTTGGAGAGTGAGGGGAGAATGAGATTGTTTACTTTGGCTTGGGTCATAAATGTTGGAGGGTGAGGGGAGAATGAGATTGTTGACTTTGGCTTGGGTTAGCAAGTCTTAACCCATGTTTATGATTGTGCACATGTTTAGAAGAGGATTAGGCTTGGATTAGAGGGGGATTAGGGGGTAAATGGCTTAAGATTTGATGGGATGGGTTAGTTAGGTGGCTAAATGAGGTTAGTATGTGTAAATGGGTTGGATTAGGGGTTAGGATAGGGTTTAGGTAGGCTCTTAGGATTTTAGATATTTTATTAAATGATTTATTTAATAAAACGGGGATATAGAATTAAATTGAATAGATTTGAGGATTTATTCAATTTAATAGAGGAATAGGGATTTAATTGATAAATTGATTTTGGGTGATCTTTTAATTTTATCAATTGGACTATAGTTAATTAAATTAACTAATTAACTGGGGGATGGCAATAGATTAATTAAATATTAAATACTTAATTAATGATGCCTTAGGAGATGACTAAATAGGATTACTTAAGTGATGTAATCAGATTTAGGTGTCTACACTTATCACCCTAAGGAAAATGGATAAGAAAAGATCACCAATAAAGAAATTGAGGCCATTTTGACCAAGATAGTGCAAATACATAGGAAGGATTGGAGCAACAAGTTAACTGAAGTTGTCTGGGCATACCGAACTACATGGAAGACAACAAATGGATTTACTCTATTTGAACTTTTGTATGGAAAAGTAGCAATGTTGCCTATTGAATTTGAACATAAAATATTGCACATTGCTTTGGAATTAAACATCAATCTTCCTACAGCACAAGAAGAGAGACTTATCCACTTGAACTCACTGGATGAAATGAGAAAGATAGCTTTGGAAAGAACATAGATCATTCAACAGAAGTGAAAGAAGTGGCATGATGCACATGGCAGTAATAAGAAATTCAAAGTGGGAGATTGGGCTCTCCTTTACGATTCTCATTTCAAAGAGAATCCAGGGAAGCTGCAGACTCAATGGCTAGGGCTTTACGAAATTAAGTATGTATTCGACAATGGAACATTATAACTGAAAACCATTGATCCTGTTTAGTTCAAATTTCTTGTAAATGGCCATAGGTTGCACCTCCATCACAAACCATAAACCAAAGATAAGTTTTTGTAGTAGTTCCAACTAAATAGTTTACTAGCTCCTATGGACATAGTTCATGTAGCAGAGGGTGCAAACCTTCTTCCTACAACTATACCATGACAAACCTTCAACAAGCACTCATAATAAAACCTCATTTAATCTAAGGTCCATTCTTTCATTCATTTTTCATTTTCTTCATATCAACTCATCTCATTTCTTTATCTATCATCCACTCACACTTGACGTCACCCACAAATTTTGTTTTTACTACTTTCAATAAAATATACCATCAATACCTTTTCTGCGGTCACCCAACTTTGCCACATCATCAATTTGCATGCAGAAGTACACTCTAAAATTTTCAAGTACAACATTTTTTACTCCTTATTAGTTTTTAGTGCATAGGTTTCGATATTTATATATAATACTGCATTAAATGTATAGTATAAGCCTTAAGCCAGTTTCTCATTCCTATGCCAAAATTATTAAGTGTGGACACTTGTCAAAATTTAGTGAGGGGCCAAGAAAGTGTATTATTTTCCAAATGTCATCTCCACATCACCTTATTCATGTCCACATTATAGGTTGTACTTTGGCGGCAGTTTGATTTTTAATTTTAAAATCTTTTGTGTATCTATCGTACCTTTTTATTGTGATTTTGGGAAAGATCTCTTGTCTTCGACATAATTAAAAAGGACTATGATTTATTATGAGAACACTTCCATTTAAACCTTGATTTCCTTCATAATTAATTGCATCATTATTTTACATGCCAAACATAATGGAGTCTTGTTAAGAGAATGTGGTATCGACATTTCTCAAAAAGATCAATTTGAAAATTTGAGAAGAGGATATTTGCAGAAGTTTTAAAGGGGTAAAATTTATTAGGTTGGTGAGAATAGAGAAATTTGAGGCTAGAAATTTTTAAGATGGGAGGATAGCTATTGAGATATGAGCCAGTTGTTCATAGTATTCTACTTGCGGATGTGGAAGTAGTCCGACGATTCAATGCCTGTGGATGGCTTGGCTACTTTTTGCAGTTAACTAAGCTCAATCATGAAGTAGCAATGGAGATTACGAGGACATTTGATGAAGGGGAAGCCATAGTATGGGGGTTAATAGTAATTTCTACTAAGGAGTGGATAGCACAAGTCACAAGACTACCAGCTAATGGGGAGCATTATCCGAATAAACATGATGTCAGGTCATCACATGAGCAGTTCTCTCAGCCAGGTTATGCTCAACTAGAAATTACAAAGAAAGGGTGTAAAAGACTCTCTCTCCTGGCTCATAATGAGAATTGACAACCCATATCATTAGGTATTTGACCTGCAAAGGCAGGTTTTCAAACTTGCACGCTCATCATTTTAAGCTGCTTAGTTGTCTAAGACATAACATTCAAGTTGATGTCCCCAATTTCCTTTATAATATGTTGTGTATTAGCATTGAAGAAACTCAGAAAAGAAATCTAAACTCTATTTCTCATAATGCCCTCATCAAATTTTAGTTGAAAGGTCTCTTAGGGATTCTTCCCCTATATCGTGGGCATAATTTGTTGAATTTAAAACCTTGCAGCTTCAAGCCAACCTTGTTCTGCAAAATTTAGGGAATGAAGAAGAAATTGTAGAGCCTAGTTAGAATCTAGCTATAATAGAAAAAGAACCAGGGTTACCCTCTCCTAATAAACCTATTGCGCCTATTTCAAAGGGTAACATACTTAGTTGTTACAGAGATAAAGGCAAGCATAAGATTGTTAGAGAGAGCCCTAATCTTAAAAGGAATCCCAAAACCCTTCTGTTAAAGAAACAAAGTGAAAAAGGTCCATTCCTACAAAAACCACTCCTATAGTGTCTACCCTAGTAGAACCTAAACCAAAGTAGACCCACACAATAGTAGAAGTTAAAGAGTTTCCTATGCATCAAAGCCCTTGTATGTGAGGTCAAGTAACCTTAGTTTCTAGTGAAAACCTAATTATGTCAATTTCAAAATCTCATACAAAATCAATGGTTGAGAATATTCCAGATGACTCTCCTATACGGTTGGAACCCCAAAATGTCTAAACAAATGAAAATGAGCCTGATAATGAAATGCCATAAGGAAATCAAGAAATGAGTAAGTCAAACCCTACCGTTGTCTCAAAAAAAGCCCTTGAAAATTATCAACCTACTTCGCCACTAATCCCCTATATATTCTAATGTTTCTATCATGCCTTATGGATCCTCCTAGTATACCCATTACTTCTAGCAAGTTGTTAAGGGAAAAAAGAAGGAATCTATGGCTTGAGAATTCCCTTCATCTATAGTTCAATCTATATTATTTGGTATGTGCAATCACTTCATTTTCCAAAAGTCCTTGCAGAGGCAAGAAAGAGACCAAATGTAGAAAGTAATATTTGACAAAGATGAGTAAATTGAGTCAGTGAAAGAGCAACTTGAGAAATAGAAACAACAAATGAATAAAGCTTTAAAGTTGGCTAACCAGGTAATGGCCTGTAGGCTACCACCAATGGTGTATTCCATTTGTTTGAAGGAGTAGTTTTTGCTATTTCAACTGATGATGATAATAAGGGATGTTGATTGTGAATTTAAAAATGCTAAAGATTTCTATAATGTGTATCAAACTTTTCCTTTATAGTAGAAGAATTTGTTGTGTGAAATTTATTTACATAATTTCATAATTCCACATGAGATAGAGTGGAACCCTCTACTTTACATAGGGGATGTTCACCTCAGAGCTTTAATGTCCTGGATGCATAACAAGACAAATTATGATAGGTAGTTAGATACCTATAGAGATCTTGAGAAGTCTGAACCATTACCACTACGGCCTGAATCACGCAAGCTTGATGACCTTCTAAGAGAGTAGTTTAGATTAACCTATGGAAGACCAAAACTTGAGATTAGGGAGAAAGTGTTTGCAGAAAAGAAAAGGTTTATCAAGATTACCAGACAATTCCAAACTTTACATAGCAAAGAGCTATTACAGGGCTTAGAAATTGATGGAACTAACTGCAAGAAGCTTCCAAAAGGGTAGAACCACATGGCCCTATCAATTATGAGGCAGTTGTTAATAGGGTGGCCAACTATATACAACTGGGAAGAAAAATAAAAAAGGAACTATGGATGCCACTGACTTTTCAACCTCCTACCCTTCTATGGCCTCTTTATGGTAATGATGCTACCAAACCAAATCCATTGATTGAGGAACACATAGGTGAACATTGGAAGTGCACCAGAGGATTCTTCTACACTTTTAGAAGTGGGAAGCAAGGGAAAACTACAATGGGAGACTTCAGAGCTATGGAAAGGAAGTATAATGCTTGAGAACAAGCATTTGAATAGTGGGGGTAGATGATGAGGCATATTAATGTCTTAATTTTGAAATAGTTTTCATATTTTTGGACTTACTCTTTGTGCTTTGTCAAAAAAATTTGTGTAAATATCTTGTGAACTTATGTTAGAGACAAGTTAGAACCTACTAAACCTATGGGTAGTGTGTATGACATACTTTGCTTAATATTATACATAGAATGTAGTATTTCATATAAATATCTTAAGCTATGTTCTAATATCTGAATAAGAGTAGGAATATTATCTTGCATATATGTTTCAGATGTTTCAAACTTCTAATAAAATGAAGAGTGACACAAAGGGTGGTGATTATTGCATTAAAGGAAGAGGATGATGGAGAACGATCATGGAAAATGAAAGCATAGTTCAATTCCTATGGATCAGTTGTGCTTGCAGAGGAGTTATTGTTCTAGGAAATTTAGGAGACACGACTTGCTATATTTCCTACAAGTTGTTATTCTGTTGCTTAGTAATCAATGTACTATGTCATGGTTGATCTTCCGCCTTCTTCTTTGGTGATGTTTGTTCAATACTTTTATGTCATGTTTTTAATAAGTATCCAATCCTCTATATAAAGGATTTAGATTGTCTTAGTAAGCTAATGAGAATATAGATAATGTTGGTTTAAGATTCAGAAGTTATTCTTTTTATGTTCTTCATCAATTATTCAATTGATGTAATCAAAGAAGGATTTCAATGAAAGAGTGATTTTGGAATACTTGTTGTGTTCATAGTTATTTGAAACCAACCAAGGGGGCGCAATTGGGAGGTGGAATAGATTTATGTAGAGTAGATTCATTCCTTGAAATTTCCCATTTTCAAAATAGATTTATTGCATTAGTCCTACAACATCGTTATTGTGAGAGTTCTTGTAGCACTTGTAGAAAATGATCATGGTGGACGTTTTGAGTTGTTAACTAGTCTAGATTCATTTTTCGAAGATTTTTATAGTTATCTATTGTTAGCCTAAGTGTGTTTACTGTTTTGTCACAATAGTATAAATTCCTTTCATGCATTTTACTTTCCTGCAGTATAGGTGTTAAGACTCTTAAAGGAAGTTAGTGCACATACTACGCTGACCCATTTCAAGTCCTACGTCCCTAGGTTGACAATTCAAAGTGTATTTCATGATGGAAGAGGTGGTCTCCAGAATATATAGTATCCTTACGAAAGACAATGATGTCATTATCTTCATCTATTATGAAACTATACATCCTCAACAATTACCTTTTTCAAAAATAATATCTAGTTTATAACAACTCCTAATTGCTGATCTAAAATTAGAGACATGGAATTCTCATCCATATGCACAATTGTTTGCAATGGAATAATTGGTAAACAATTATTTATATCCTCATTTTCTAGTACACACACCTCGCTTAGCTCTTTATTTGTACCATCTTGAACAAACTCACATGACATAGGCACAGGCTGAATTAACATACCTTCTTCCTCATTTGAACTATTGATATCTTTGTCACATGATAAAATAAACTAAAATCATTTTCATCCTTGAATTGTTTGTTTCACAAAATTTTTTACTAACCTTTTCTTCATCGACATGATGAAAATTTGCTAACTAAGATCTCACAATCTCTTTCAAATCATCAACAACAACATGGTTAGTATAACCAGCAAGAATGAAATTACTTTGATCTTGATTTATATTTTTGCTTTTGTCAAGGAGGTCATTTCTACAAGCTCCCCCTAAAACATTCTATTAAATGAAACACCCAAATACCCTTTTGAACAATAATTTCAAATGCCCAAAATATGCTAGCAACCCATCATAACAACAAACCAAAAAAACCCCATATCTGCAATAAACAACCTACAAAACTCATATATCTTGACCTTTCTTTCATGCATCCCCATGTATTCAATCAAGAGTTACAACAATAAAACCATAGCTTTGATGCCACTTGTAATGAAACTTGTAGCTAATAAAACTATTATTTCCACACAACTCATAATGAATCTTAATCAAATAAATACTTACAATCCACATGCAAGAGAATAGACAACATACCCACAAAAATGTGACACAAGATATACCTTGATGGTTTTTCCAAGTTAAGTTGGATCATAATATAATTCTCAATTTCTTAGTTTAAAAGAACTCATTTCTAATAAAACCATATTTTAATTTGATTTGCAGTAGTAATCATTATGATTTACTTAACAACAATAATTATTATGATATTATAAATTGATATTATAGAGAAACCCCTTTTTTACATCACACACACATGCATGTTCGATACTATTTAACATTCAATATAACTATATTAAATAATAATTAAATTTAACTAATCAAATTTAATTTAACTAAAAACTAAATTTAACTAACATTAAATAATAATTAAAATTTAAAAATAATTAAATCTTATAGTAAATAATATTAAAAATACAATTTTAAATATATTATAATTTTATTTAAAAAATTATTTTAAAATATTTTATTTTATTTTATGTTAAAACATATAACTCTCCTATAGGGAGGCTACCCATGACGGCTTTGTTGCTTGCGTAGTTTGGTGGCCTGCAACAACATATAACATAGCCAAGGGGTGGCGTTTGGTGGCCCACTCCTTCAAACAAAAATATTTTATATTATGTTTAATTAATTTTTTTTATATAAAAAACCATTTTTAAAACTACCACAGTAATAAAATGTGGTAATTCTCTTTTTAAAAAAAAAAGATTCTATAATATAATATGTTAGGAAAATTATTTCCAAGCAATCAAACTTCTTCAACTATAATATGGTCTCATCTTTTCAAGCCCTAGCTACAAATTCAAATTTATAAATTCTAGCTTTTCTAGCATGGACTTTTCTCCAAATGTTTTAACTATGAAGATCAATCGTTTTTGAATTTCAACAAGTATCATTTAAACAATATTGATATAACATTCAAAGCTTTTCCACTTTAGGTTTTCATTCTTTACAGGCAAGAAGAAAATAGAGGTTTCTACAAACCCTACCTTTATTTGGTGCAAACAAATCTGTGAATCCTTTGTTCTTGCAAAGTTCACATCTCCCAACGCCTTCCGAAAATTCTCATCTTTCAGCTCTAAAGTTGCTCCTCCAAACTATGTGTGGAGAAATGAGCTCCAATCTCTTAATAAAGACTCTAACCCTACCTAGGGTTTTCGGTTTCACTCACATGTAAAGGCCTCTCAATAAAAAATAAACTTTTATTATTTTAATTTATTTAATTTCTTTGTGCACACTTAGTGCCTTTAATTATAATAATGTTTTATTATATTATTCCTACTTTATTTTTTAATTAGCAAGATGTTTTTAGAAAACATATTTATTTTTTTAACTAATAATAATATTTTAAGCCCATTATTTAAATGCTACTTCTAAACTTATTATTGTAAAACTAAATAATTTGATTGCTTTAATTCCAAGATTAGACTTTTAATAAAATCTTTTAAATTTAACTTTTTTATTTAATTAATTTATCAATTCATTAAATATAATAATATAGTCTTTTCTCCCTTAAATTTCTCGTTTAATTAAACCATTTGATAATTTTCTTTGTTGATTTAATTACAATTTAAAACCACAAAAGAAACCACATACTCCAATAAGAAAACTTGACTAAAAGACAAAAGTACAAAATCAAACTCAAGGGCAAAGATATCAAATTCATGTAACTTTGACGAATTTAGAAGGTTAGAGAATAAAATACTTGTCCTTTATCTTAGGAAAAAATGGGCCCATGTTTCTAATTTGGACTTGAGAACTTTCTCCCCTTTTTTACCATTAAGATATTGTGATAGGGCACGCTCATCATAGCAATCCAGGGAAGTCAATGATCGGTACCTGCAACTTGCATAAAAGTCAAACATGTAGATACATACATACATACATACATACATATACATATATCTTAACTAAACAGGCAGTGAGGAGTGGTGCATCATATAGATTCCAACTAGAAGGTGACTATGATGCTCTCCCTCAACTATATCAAATACATCAATCATAAATTAAAATACATGTACACCATGCACATGGAAGTATGGGGCAAGTAGCTAGAAAAACCATATGTAAATCATCTATATAACTAATAATTATAAAAAAAAAACCATAATAAATGATAACACATAAAATATCCAAGTACAATGTAGCTCATCAAAATCCAAAACATGTAAACAATATCAACCAATCGGGTAACCAAGTCCCACTCAAACCAATCACATAAGCATGAAAACTGCCTAAATGAAATTGAAAATATAATTTAAAGAAAACTAGAGGTATGCACCACATATTACATAAACCATGTGCTACCTAACTCCCATTGACCCATATTTAATACTAGGTATTTAATTATTTTCCCCAATATTAAATAATTACATCAAATTTTATCAAAATGTTATAATACAGTTATCAAAAGTATCCTATGGGATTCTCTCCATGTTGCACATTCATCTAGGTGCAACATATACATAATAATATAATATAAACAATACTATGTAATGTGTGCAATACACAATCTCAATAATTCTAAATTGACATTTTCCTTAATAAACATAATCAATAGTAATTGGTATATAAATATAGAGGGGACACAAAAAACTAACTTGATGGAGAAATAGGTCAACACAATAAGCATTTTAATATCATCTGCAAACTCTACATATCCAAGCTTTGAGTGAAACAAAAACTAGCATGGATTCTCCTATGCATATTATGGTAGTCAAGGAGGTTCTTGGGAGTTTAGGTAAAGATTTCATAGGGCCAATCAAAAACATAAGATTCAAGTAGGACTATTCCTTGCAATGTTACTGCATGTGGGCATGAGCAAGAGGGTAGCAGAGACTGTAGGATTTGAGCAATACAAATTCACAAAACTTGAAGAACACAAAGAAGAAAAGACAAAGAAGAGGAAAGGGTTTTTCTTTAAGAATATGAAAAATATATTATCATACTCAAAAGATGAGAGATATTTACAAAAGATCAATCCTTATAGAAAGAGATAGAAAAAAGAAAGAAAAAGGGAAACCCTAAGAGGTAAATGACATTTAATAATTACTAATTTATTGTTAAATGGAAATGCAAGTGCATAAAGGGAAATCTTAAGAAGGGACTAAAGGGAATTTAATAAATAAAATAAAATAAACATTTTACTCTAACTACCTCACTTAAGATGAGAAACAGAGCAACAAAGTAGCTACAAACAATGCATGAAAAAGAAAGGAAACTACAATTTTGAAAGCAAACCTAGGTCCCAACAACAAGGCCTAATGTGGTACCCAATCACAACCAAATCTCTATGAAATAGAGAAAACCCAGTGGGAAAAACCCTACTCCAAAAAGAGATAGAAAAGGATGCATAAATGAAATATCTCAAGAGACTCTCTCAAGACCATAAGTACAATGAATCCCCCATGATAGAAGCTTGAGACTCCATAGCGCCACCACCCCCCCCAACAAGAATGATAAAAATCCTATGTTAATGACCATACCAATGTGGCTCCAATCTGAAAGATACAAAGGCAATGGAAAAGGAGGGTGAAACCCCTGAATGTAAGGTGAAGCTGTAAGACCTAGCTGATGCTCAGAGCAGAATGCATGAGAATCCTAAAATGGAATCTCTAATGGAGGTGAAATAACAAGTGTGTTGAATCTATCCTCTAAGAGGACATGTGTGTCCTTTGATATATCATCAACAATTGTAGTAGGTGGCTCAATGACTGGAGCTACAATGGTAGGCAATGTTGAAGAGTAGTCCTATACAATAGATGAAATATGAATAGGAGATGGAGGTTTAGAAGTCACAACACTAGTCAAAGGAACAACACATAAGTTCAAGTGACCCGACTTCACCTTAGCATTCTCTCATGAAGAAGGAGAGTGAGTCTTCGATAGTAGACCAAAATGAGAGAAAGAGTATAGGTGGGAAGATTAACAGTCCCTATAGCAATAATATTGCCTATCTCACTATCTTTGATGTGCACTAAATCTTGTGCAAACTCAACTATCTTTCATGTCCCACTGTGTATAATTTGATAGATAGAGAGAAGGTTAGAGAACAAAGATGGAACACAAAGTACATCATGAAATGTACCATCATCAATGCTAATAGAACCTTTCCCACTTATAGTCATAACAATGTTGTTCCCCATCAAATGTGTGGAGTAGGAGAAGCCTTAAAAGAAGAGAACAAACCCTGAGAAGATGTCATATGGTGTGATGCAGCTGAATCTAGTAACCATTTAGAAGAATGTGGAGTAGTAGTTGCACATAGTGCATGATCCTTTCCTATATCTTTACCATCTGAATGAAATGATGATGATTAAGAATATCTATGAGAAGTAAAAGGAATATCAATGTTGCTCTTATGAAGGAGAGTTATCAAATTTGAAACATGTCTGGCATAGCCATCTAACTTCTTATCATAGAAACGCGACTCATGATGATTAGACTTATTACAATAAGCACACTTTGGTCTTTCTAGTTTTTTTTTTTATCTCCCTTAGGAGGGGGTGGGCTTGATGTCTTGGGTGAACCACGTTAAATCTCAGTGTCTTGTGTTCTTTTCTGTGTGATCTATTATTTTATGATATTGGTTATATTTGCATGTAATTGTTATTTATGTATGTGTTTAAATCCTAACATCTATGAGACATCTAATTCTAAAAATTGAGGGTCGAAGGATCTCTAGATACAAGAGGCTAGACATTAGATATGGGATTGATTTCTTGATAAAATTATATAAGATTTGATATAATGAAGGGGCTACTTAAGTAAGGGACTTTCTCAAAATCCATAATCTAGTGACAAAGAACAAGAGAGTGTAGAGAATGAGGGATATGGAAGTTGGGCTACTAACAATGTCTGATGGTCAAGACCCCCTACAACAAGACATTGAGCAGTGGGATCCAAATAGGTGCAGAAAACTTGTAATGATGCAAACCCCACAAAATAATGTGATAATTTAGGCACGAAGATACATGTCAACTATCCATCTAGAGAGGATAGTAGATTCTGATGTGGACACAATAGAGGGAAGTGGGAGTGGGCAAGGAAAAACAATAAATCAACTTAGGGAGGATAGTTGTTACTTGAAATAATCTTAGAACATTGTGATTTTGATTTTAAAGGTTGTCATTGCTAGCAAATAATGTAAGGACTTTGTGGAGTCACTATTAGCAATGGAACAATGCTATCGAAAAATAGAAGGAGCTATTAAAGAAAATGAAGAGTTATAAGAACAAAGAGAAGTATATCGAAGATATAAAAATTCAAAAACAATATGTCGAAGATTCATGAAGAAACCTTATGAAACCCTAATTAGGTCAAGCAACTAGAAATAAATTAGGTTAAGCAAGATTATAAGAGAGATCAAGAAAATAAGGAAGGAGATGTGGATAGAGAGATTGAAAGAAAAGGGAAATAGAGGCACATATAAACTATATGGTTATCAGAAGGAATAGTAAAAAGTGAAGGAACAGTAAGGGAACATAAAGGACCTGTCAAGCTTTAGAGAAAGTCAATCACACTTCAAATTTCTTATTATTTTATCCTTAATAGTTTGTCAACAAGATTTTCAAATCCCTTAACTAGGTAGTCTTTAATAGGACTTAGGAGTTCTATATTGGAACTTATTATAAATCCCTTAACCAATTGAACACTGTACAAGTGGGATTAAATATATTAACCAAATAGTCTTTAATAGGACTGTGAATACTCCAAATAGGGTATTAAACACCTTTAGATGACATTATTGTAAGCTCTTAATAGGGCACCTTATCACGACAGTGATGAGTTGTGGGTACCATCCCCACCACAGTTCTTCCCTTTGATCAAGGGTTTTCTATGAGACCAAAACACTGTGTTATGAGTTTATATGTTTTATTTTGTTGCAAGCTTAGTACTTTACAATTCAATAATTAACATTAAGTTACGACTTATCAGTTATAATAGTAGATATTCGTAAAAATATTCTATAGACTATTGGTTTATATTAAGCATGTTAATTAAGGTTGAAGTTTATGTGGTACTGATTAATCCCTACTACCCCCACCCTCAACCTCAATACCTTACCCAAATATTTCCAACAATTGGTATCATAGCTCTTGGTTATCTAAGAGGAAAGTTTAACAACTTGTAGTAGGTATGGGATAATGGAAGGTTATGAGTATCACAGACACTTAGAGGAAGCCCTAGAGGATACTCATGAACAAATACATGACCTAAGAAATAAGCTAAGAACCTCATTTGCAAAAAAGATTAGCAACAACTTTGATGCAAATGTCTTTTGATTTTTTGAATTCGATCCTAAAGTTTAGCATAGGCTTTTTAGCATTACGGCTCTCCATTCAAACTTTTTTCAGATTTTCTTTTCGTAAAGTCTCTCAATAAACTTCTTGATGCAATGCAATGTTGAGTGTACCCTCAATGGAAGAGACCTAGGTCCCAACTACCAACTGCACAACAAAAATATGAACAACGACGTAGAGGTTCAGATCTAATGCAACACTCTTTTATATATAAGAATCATAAGATTTATATCCAACATGTTGGGTTGTAAAGCCTTCCCGGTTACAACCATTACAAATGAGATAGAAGTTCAATCCTCATATGTGAACATACATATCCTAGCTACCATCCCTCAGGATGCTCCTAGCTACTCCATGCTTAAGAACTTATTCCTCTAGACATCACTAGACTCTATACTTATACAGTATAAGCCACAAGTTGACCTGGTAGATTACATTAAATAAACACTTTTGAAAAGCCCCAAGTGTACAAACATAACTAGCTCATATGATAAGACTAAGCAACCTTAGATATAGGTCTACACGCCATCCAATGATCTAGATCCAAGATCACATAAGCTAACTCCCAACAGTCGATGATTCCAAGAACAATCTACAGAGTTTGTCTAAGAAATGAAGAACATGCTACCAACATCCACCAAAAGAGTTCTAATTCAAATGCCATCAAGCCAAATGTTATGCAAACATAGGAAATGGTCCACATATATACCCCAAACACATCCCTAAGCTCACAAATATAAGGTCCACTCAAAACCATGCTCGATGTTCCTACATCACTTCTATATAAGCTTTTTATACTCAATTTTTACTTATTTTAAACTCATATATATTATTATAATATAATATGACTCTAACCTCTTATTAATAAATAAACATATGAAAGATTAATGTATTCCAACTCTATAAGATGCTTAAAAATAAATGCCCAAAACCAAGACATTCCAATTGTATAATAAATCTTCAAAGCTTAAAGAAGCCAATGCATTCCATTTGTTTACTTGACATATTAGATGTTCATGGGTTTAATAATATAACCAAGAGTCTTTAATCTAGAAATATTATTTTTATGTGGATTTGAGATATTTATAATTAGGCACTAATTCAAGGGAATTAATTATATGAGATCATTGTACAAGCTCTGTCGATGCAAGGTTAAGAAATATAACATAATCCGAATTGCTTGAATTTTAGAACATATTTATATGCAAAAGAAACAAACAAAAAAAACAACATATTTGATGCAAGGTTAAGAAATATAACATAATCCCAATTGCTTGAATTTTAGAACATATTTATATGCAAAAGAAACAAACAAAAAAAAACAACATATTCCACTTGTTTCCTTTAAACTATAACACCCACATTACAGGTTGCTTCCAACCGTTATTAAATCACAGGTGCAAATGTGCAAAAAATCAATGATGTCAGGCAATTGTAAAATAAATAAATATGATAAAGCTTAATAACTATCTTTGAAACAAATTGCGATTTAGGGTGTTGCACATATAGTCAGTCACTGGCAAAGCTTAACTCACAAGATAGAGTAAACTTATATTTATTAGTAGAAATAAACTTAGCACATGGAAGAATTGACCTTAATGCCCACTTCTCCAATGATTGTGTAAAGTCCAAGTTTTTGGGTGATTTTGAATTGTAAATACTTGATTAGTTGATTTATTTTATCTATTTAATTTGCACTGCAAATCTTTTAGGAGAAAAAAAATTTGTCTTCTTCCTTTTTAGTTATAGACACAATTATTTCTATATATATAAATAAAATAAAATAAGACAATATAATGTTCAAAAGATTAATAAGATATTAGATGATTGTAAAGCTCACGATTGATGTCTATAAGAAAAGAATGTTTGAAAGGATTATATTTGCACTTACAAAGCTCAATAAAGTTAGTAGTTTTAAAAATTAAAAAAATTATAAAGCATAAAAAAATATAATATTAAATAATTAGTATTATTTAATAAAAAGGAAATAGTTTTCAATTAAAAGAATTATTATATTAAAATAATTTTGTTTTAATGTTTAAGAGAAGTGTTGTAGTTAATATGTATACTTGTGTACTCAATTCTCTAATTACTAATTTTAAATTTAGTTCATTATTGGTAGATATATAAAGAACAATATGAAGTATTATGAGCAAATTAGTTGTGTTATTTAAGATTAAAAAGATGGAAGTCTACCTAGATTAGTACAATTTATAAGATGTGACACAAAAGTATGAATAATAATGCTTCCCAAATTAACTACTTGTTTCTAGATTGGTTAGTTTTTGAAAGAGCTGAAGGATGCCATAGATGGTTGGGAATGTCAAAAATGATAATTAAATTGAGGATGAAGTTGATGTTAGGAATATTTTTGAGGCATTTTTAAATCACTATGAGCACACATATTTAAGGAAATCCAATTTTAAAAATTCTTAATTTTCAATTAGTTTTTCAAATGAATGAACTAAAGAGTTCTATAATGAATGATTCATAAGATGCAACATATGTTGAATATAAATGGATTGCTCTATTCTATAATTAATTCCTGAGAACTTAAACAAATTTCAGCACCTCTTAAAAACCATAAATGATGTTACTTCTTACCTATATATCTAGCACAAATAGACTAATATTTGAACTTAAAGAAATCTATTTGTTATTATTATTTAAAATAGAAACTATATTTAGCTTAAATGAACATAAAACCTCTTTGACAATCTTTTATATTTTATGGAAAAATACAAGATTTTAATATACCCATCTTTTATATGTGGGATAGGACAGATTATTAATACAAGTACTCTAATGCATATACATTGTTGTCAAATAGTTGTACATCTAAAAGTAGTAGTCTTTTACTATGACAATAATAAGTCTTTAAATGTACACCTTTTTTTAATAAATAACACATTTATAGTATTACAATAAATATTTCTAATATTTTAAAATTAAAAAAACTAAAAATATTTATAATAATTTAGAATAGAAAAAGTTTTGTAGATTTGACTATAAGAACATCTTACAAGCTCTGCCAATCCAAGGCTAAGAAATATAACATAATCCCACTTGTCTGAACTTTAGAAATATATTTACGTACAAAAGAAACTAAAATATTTCACTTGTTTGCTTTAAGTTAAAATGCCCATATTGCAGGGTGCTTGCAAATGTTATTTAATCCCAAGTGCACAGTGTAAAACGTGTGATGCAATTGCAAGCTAATCATCTCTGACAAAGCTTAATTATTGTCCTTGAAACAAACTACAGTATTGGTTGTTTGACATATCAGTCATTGACACAGCCTCCTAATACAAAAGACACAAGGATCATTGACACTGCTTTTCACTTATATTTATTGGTAGAAAGAAACTCAGGTTGCACATGGAAGAATTGACCTTATGCCCACTCCCCTAATGATTATGATAAGTTCAAGTTTTGTGTTGTCTGTATTTGAAATGTAAATATTTGATTAGACTGGCCTCTCTTGTGCATTTAACTTATTCATATAATCTTTTAGGGCTTGAAACAGCAAAAACAAATAAGCGTGCCTTCTTCCAATGCAGTTATAAGACACAGTTATTGCTAGTTCAGGTGAGAATCTGTCAAATTCAATGCCTGACCTTGTGATTAATCAGGAGGTCCCATGTAAATGTAATTGCCACTGATGAAGGAATAAGGCCACAAGAGTCATGTTTATTTTGTTATGGAGATAAGGATGATAGGAAAGTAAAATTGTAATGTTAGGGATGGATTTTATTTATTTTTGGTTGGAATGATAAGAAATTTGCCCAATCAACTAAGATTTGGAGGTATGACTCATGACACAATTTGCCGCATCAACATTTCTAGTAAGAAGTGTCATGCATTTAACTTTTAACTCATCAAATACTTAATTATGATATCCCTATTTGTTGGAAAAAAGTTATTTGATGTTAAAACAATATCATATTGCTATTTAAAATATAAGCTAAATAAAACCTATATGATTTCAATAACTTTTGAAAATAAAGATATTTAAAATATAAGTTATATAAAACCTATATGATTTCAATAACTTTTGAAAATAAAGGTATTTAAGATGGTCACCTGATATATGGGTGATAGGACAAATAATTAATGGGACACCTAAAATACTAAATTTCCACTATGACAATAATGCTTGTTTAAATGTCCACCTTTGTTTTATAAATGACACACTTATTAATGGTACCTCTGATATTTATATTATAAAAATATTTATTTCTCTTGTTAATGAATATTTTTCTTTTTTAATGTAATATTCATAAGTTCTTGATTATGGATCCATCTTGACCAACATTTGGTTATTTTTAGTAACTTATATGTGAAATAATTATTGATAATATATAGTATACATATCACAAGTACTATATTTATTACCAACAATAGATTCATGACCAGTTTTTAACCCCTCTCTTGAACCATTTTTTATATCAAAAATTTCTCATAAAAATTTAAGAGCTATTGTCAATGGACCTTTGATCTATTGATGAAGTAAGAAGTTCTTAGGAGAGCCTTCAATGACTTATTGCGAAATACAAGATTTCCACAACATGATGAAAATAAAATTAACTATAACCACTTTGTAAATAAAAAACTCTCCATCAGATATTATATCAACCCACCTTGAATTTACTGCAAACGAGTTGTTTTACTTCTCTCATATTAAGAGTTCCCATTTTTACTGCTTCTCAAGAAGACTTGCTATTATATATGTTGTAATTGACTAAGCTAATGGAGCAGTAATCCCAGTAATCCCATGAAACGGGCTATCACAAGTTTATGGATGTTTGATAGATAACCTCCTCCAAGGAACCTGCCCAGTCTCCCACACGCCTTTGAAACCAAATAACAATTAGTATGGAAAACATCATGCACTTGTTATTTTGTAGGCCCTTTTCTGTTTGTTAGGTTGTGGGTTCGAGTCTCACATGGCAGAGTGGAATTGTGGACGGTGTGCAGATCTTTGTAGTTTGAACAAATGATGTCAAATATGATAAAATATTGAGAATCTTTTAATGTTTTTTCTCACACCTTTTGAGGCTCAACCATGCTGTACACAACTAGCAAATTGACTTTGGGGTCCAGTTGGTGAGACACAAATATCATAGACATAAATGTTCACTTGGTCGCCCCACTTAAGCACCAGGAGTGTCATATACAGTGATGTCTGCAACTGACCAAACATATAACTATTTCATATATAAATCATTAATTACCCATGTTGATAATCTTTCCATCACTACTTTTGAATAAGAAAAAGCTTTCCGACCATGCTGATCATTGATATATTATTTTGTTTTCAAATTTATATGACTGAAAGGAGGAGAACAATGGTTGGCATGCTTAAGCTTTACCATGCTAGGTTAAAAGTTAGCTTCTTTTTGTTAACAATCATTTGTATGTAATTTTTGGTTTCTTGTTTATTGAGGCATGTCATACCCAGACCCCCTCTCTTATTTAAAGTATTCATTTATATTTATTTGGAAAAAGTAGAGCTGTTATAATCAGGTCAGAATTCTATTTTATATATGACTTCAACAAAAACACTTTTCAAAAGCTATCAGATTTCAACAATTTATATGAATGCTCATGAAAGTTTCTGAATTTGATTGTGTAATTTTTTTACCATCAATGTTTTGAATCACTAAATGATCCAACGTGAACATAAAAAGATATATTGAATCATGACTCAATAGCTTCGTGGCTTTTCAAAACAAAGTAGAGACAACTCCAGCTTAATAGAGATAATCTTAAGCATTACAGCTAGCTTTTCTCGCATAACAATGATGAGAGGAATTAAGCACCATTTGATAGAATTAGCCTAAACTTGAAATTTGTTGGTATGCTGAACCTTTTGGAAGAATAAACTGCTAGGATGGGTGATTATTGAGGCATGGGCTTTCCTCCTTCTTACCCAGTTGTGCATAGACAAAGCACTTGGGAGTGGAAGAATCTCAGATAAAGTAGAAATAAAAAGGTTCATGATGATTGCTTCCAATATACCACTAACATAACATAACTGGAGGAAGGAAAGGATCTCGGAGCAAAGAAAATGACATTTTATTGTTAAGTAGAGAATCTTTCTCACAGCGAAAAGCTGTCCAGATAAAACTGGCCAAACACTGGGAATAAGGACTAAATATGAATGTGTAGGAGGTCTGACTCTGTATCTTAAGATAGAACTTGGCAGAAAATTTGATGTCTTGTTTGACAGAGTAGATGCTAATTTTGGCAGCGCTTGTTATCTTTTACTGTAGGACAACTTAAGTTTCACATTTAAAAACTAATAACAAAGTTAATTCAAGCATTCAAATTCATCATCCATCTTCCATTTACTTCAATATGATACATAATTACATTCAGGGATCCCATTCTTCAAAATTTGTTACTCGAAAGCATCAAGTACATCCATCCATGCATCCCCACTCCATCAAAGACTTTGTTGAGATATTGGTTCTCTGGAACAGGACTCCCTCAATCCACTGTTCACTCACAATAAGAAAAATGGTAGAAGGAAGTCACTTCAGCTGCTCCAGCAACGTATATGACCACTGAGGACAATGCATTTCTTCGTGATCCGTCATCCCAATTATTTTTAGCTAAACTTTCATACCTATAATACTTTGTCCTGTAAAGCTCCTTATTTCCTCCCCTATATGAGAATTATTCTTCTCTGCAGCCATTCAAATTATCCCTCCTAAATTGTAGCCATTCCAGAAGTTGTGAGACAATTCCATCTTCAGTTCAAGACCAGCTCAAGTGGTTTCCTCTGGAGACGAGAATTATGTTGTTAAACATGTACCAAGCACCATAAGTTTCCAAATGTAGATGCTATTCCCATGGTCTCAGATGATAGTATGATAGCAAGTCCCATTGTTTGTTTCTGAATTTTCAGATGGGTTGAAAGGTAAGCAGGACCTGACACAAACCACTTGGGAACTAGAAATTCCATCAAACAAGGTTTGAATGGTTGATTGATGTCGGATCAATTTGGTATTTCTGCAAAACCCCCATCAAATAGGCCAAATAGAAAACAATAAGGTAAAAATCCCCTCAATTGATCAAATGGGATGAGAATTAGCTAAAACCCCCTCACATGGATCAAATTGAAGAGAATCAGCTAAAACTGCCCTCACTTGGATCAAATTGGAGAGATCAGCTAAAACCCCCCTCACTTGGATCAAATTGAAGAGAATCAGCTAAAATTCCCTCAATTGATCAAATAGGATGAGAATTAGCTAAAAACCCTGTCACATGGATCAATTTGAAGAGAATCAGTTAAAGCCCCTGTCACATCGATTAAATAGAAGATGTCCATGTAAAACTTCCATCAAATGAAACTAGTAGAAGTTAACAAGCTCAAATCCTCATCAGAAGATTAAATGGCAGATACCTTCACAACCTCAAGTAGCAGTTAGTACTCAATTCCATCACAATAAACAGATTGAATAGTCAAGAAACCAAGAGACAATTCTCTCCCTTAAGTAATCCTTGGGTGGTAATTGGATATTTGAAATTAACATCTTCACCTCATAAAACCTGCAATTTTTATTTAGAAAGGCAGGCTTTTGGAGCTGGAGGTGGCTGTCAAGGACTTGAAACGATCAGATGGAGCAAAATCTTGAGGAAGATTTGCTCGCTTGATGATCCGCTGCATATTATGCTGCAAACTCTGTTGAACTAGATGGTTTACAACTTTTCTCTCCTCACTCATATGATCATCTCCATATCCATCTTTGTTTATTGGTTCCAGTTCTGTATGCTGAGCAGATATGGGTGCAGACATGGTTGAGTTTTTTCGAATTCTATCATCTCTGAGGCACTCAAGAATTCTAGAGGCTCTCTTCTGAGCAAGTGTAGTGCCAAGAAGAGTGAGTTCTAAGAGAGAAGAGATAACACCAGATTCTATCATGGCTCGTCTATCAGACCAACTATTGTGTGCAATGATCATGAGAATGAAGGCTGCTTTCTCTTGGCATTTTGGTGCATCAACCCAATTGAGCACATCTATTAATATTGGAAAAGCATCATTTGTTTTTCCAATGGCTTTTCTCCCATCCTCCGTGGTTGCCAAGTTGCTCAAAATCCCCAAAACCTTCTCTGATACATCCATATCTTCAATTGTATTCAGTAGGAACTCAACAACATTTGTATCCACGATAAGTGCAGCATTTGTGGGACAGATTGACAGATTGTAAAGAGCCCTAAGTGCATCTCTCCTTCCCTGTCTACTTCCATACTGCATGATGTTTACCAAGAATGGTATTGCACCTGATGAACCAATAATAGGCTTATTCACATCTAGCGCTGACAAGCTTAGAAAATCAGTCACCACAGCTTCTCTAACAGACTCATTTGACCCCTTCAAAAGGGTTACCATCTTCTGAACAGCGCCAGCTTTTACTATTGCTGCTTTATTTCTGCAGAATGTGAATAAACTATGTTCAGAATCCAGATCATATCCTCTCTTGATCTATATTAAAGTGAAACTTCAGGAAATAAGTCGAGATTACGGTCTTGGACATGCATTTTGAAACCGACATCTGAATGGTGGTTTTATCCATGATTCTAACAGCTATAATACTAAAACTTTGCAGGTGCAGATATCCATACATGTGATTGAAAGGAAAAGTGAGCATAACATCCTAGCTAACTCAATGAATTTATATCACTGCACAGATTCGCATGTTGGAAGCTCTGATTAACATTGTCAGAATGGAGAAAACTTAAAACTAGACAGGTGCATTTGCCAACTTGGTTTAAGCTACTTCCTGTGTTACAGCAGTACTGGGGTACGTTGGGACGAGTTTCTGTGATGAGGGACAATGGGCCTCAATTTTGGGGTGGTGAGGGACGGCCAGGAGAGGACTGGGTAGGGAGGGGTGTTGTATACTATACATATAGAACTTGAAATGTTAGGTATGAAATGATGTTTCAGTATAACATACCAAATTAAAATACTTGAACACAGAAGAATTGCAACACAAACAAGAACCATTGAACATTCAACATAGTAATACCTAATAGTAACATTCAAAAAGCAAAATGCAAATAGAAATTCAAGTACCCATCCCAAAGGTGACTTGGATGGGAGTACCCGGTTACTCCAAGTACCCAGTGCAGACATGTCTAGAGGCGTACTTCAAGGTTTGGGAGGGGGTGGAAGTCCCCGTGTTTCACTGGTTACTTCGACATTGAAATTGGGGAAATTGTGTAATGTAGTTTCACGTTGACCTTTGCGATTTATGGACTCATACATAGTTGTAGCTATATGGGTACAGGACAATTCGACCTATTCTTCATGGATTCGGTTACAAGTAAATCCAAAATTTTCTGCATGCTTCACAACGATTCACTTTAAACCTAGATTTCTAGACTCAAATTCCTAGATTTTCATGAAAGGATCTTTAAACAAGGCACTGTAATGAGACTCGAAGCTTCAAGTCAAGAAAAACACATAGTATAATGGAAATCAGTTTCAATGCAACTGAAAAAGAAAGCTTACAGGTCGTTGCCGATGGCAAGATTCAGAAGGGCAAACAAGGCAGAGGTTTGCACATTTGCCTCGGATGAATCGAGCATTCCAACAAGAGGAGGAATTGCACCAAGCATGGCGAGAGTAACTCGGGCATGTGCATCATCCTTTGCAAGTTTTCTGATATCGATGGCGGCCTTTTTCTGAGCCATCTCATCACCAAATTGCAGCATCTGTACCACTGTTTGAAGCTCGTTGAAGGCCCTGATCTTTCTCTCCAAATGTTCGATTTCCTCTTCATCTACGCTCATACTTACTTCTTCTTGGGTCATCAATGAACGCCCTGACCTGCATTCCGAGATCTTAGAATCATTTCTCAGGCTTTCTACAAGCTGTCTCCATTCAAGATCTTCACTGGCCTTGCGACTGCTGCCATCCCGGGGATCAAGTCTAGACATGTTCTTCAACTGTTTTCCTGTTTGTTCAACAGATTTAAGACCCCGATTCTCGTCCCCAACGTCGATTCGGGTTCCGCCATTGTCAGGACTTTTGATCTCCTTGTGACCTACATGCTGATTTTCTGCATCAAAACCGGATTTCTGCGGCTGTTTAAGAACCTCTTGGGTTGTGGTCATTGGCGAGCTTCTCTTATGACGACCAGAAGAGGAGCCTCCACAGCGCACGGTGTCAATGAGCCTTCTTCCTAAGTTAGCTCTGCAAAATGCAAATGAGGCCTTTGCCACAGACCTCCTGCTCTCCACCATAACACTGCCATTGCTTGAACTGTTTGGCATTGTTACTTGAATGGGTACTGCATACAGAATTAAATACAAATCTCCAGCTAAGGCTTCAAATTTCTTAACTCAGAGTTTGCAGAAACTCACAGCTTTTGAAAATGGGTGATGTTCAGCTCGATGACTTGAAGTGAAGACCGTCATGACCTGGAAGAGGTCCTTGTAGCTGCCGAGATTCAATGCTGATACAATACGATAACATTCAACAATTTGCTTTGGTGCTAAACTCTACTCCAAGCAAATGTTTCCTTAGCCGCAGGTCACACTACAAAACTTCCTATCATTTAAAAATTGGGAATTATTAAGGCATCTGAAACCCATCATTATACTCCATTCAGCATATATTCTTCTCAGGCATGCTCAAAATTATATGTGATCAGATTCTTGATCTCCAAGCTATCTGGCAGCATTGTTGTTCATCTAATCTTCAACCATATAATCTGTAAGGGAATATTAATAGAGAGCAGAAGCTGTATGAACCAGTGTAGAACTTTCAAGCAAAATTAGCTGTGTCTTCTACAATATCGTCAATCTAAGCTGCACAATGAATGCGTATGATCACGCTTATTGAATCTTTGGGGGCGTGAAAACGTTCTGCAAACAAATGGCATCAAGCATCTCAAATCAGTAATTTCTGCTTCAACTACAGTCCCACTTACAAGACCTAAGATGGCATGTAGCCAGTACACCAACGTGGCACAAAATCACCGCGCCCAAATGACAAATGCATCATACACTCTATAATCTAATATATTCCTGAAATCACTCCATGATTTCCGGATAATCAAGCCCCTGTCTTACTTTTCAATATGTCAGTATCCCTTTACTCATGAACTTCCTAGATTGAAGAGAACATCGAGCATTCAAACTACTCAAATTAAGCCAATCGGCTGCAGTCTCTTGGAATCAAGGTATTTTCCACAGTCCCCTTATGGGTATATACACATTTAATGTGTATAGAGCAACAAATTAAATACTCATGTATATATCACCCACAGGTCGATCCCCATTCTTATCCCATACCAGGACATTGGAGATCTCAAAATATACACATATAAGAAAGCACTTGAATCAATTTTGCCGCTGCCCCTACCTGCAAATATAAATAGACTCCACCCGCCATTAATCTACTGCAAACAAACAAACAATATATTTTATTTCAGTACCCCACATAATAACCATGGGCTTCAATAAAATAATATCCATTCACAAGGGCCTCGCGCAGAGCATTCACTCGTTCATATTCTATCATGGCACTGACACTACCCTGACCAGCATATCATCAGAAAATCAAACAAATCATCTTGGTAAGACATTAATTCTGAGAGACATCCTTAATCATCAGAAAACTGATATCCTTAAACATCATTTCGGAAAAACGAAAACAAAAACAGAGTAATGTGATCCGATTTTTATAATCTGGGCATATCGATTGAGTGAAACAAGTGTATCAGATCAGAGAAAATAAAAGACAGACGATGCAATCCTACCTTGGTTACAGTCATTGAAGGTGGTTTGCGGGTAAGGCTTTTATTTATGTCTTTTCTCCTCGTGCTGCCGAACAATTGTACACTGGCTGGTTGTACTGCAGTCTGCTTTCCTGCTATGCGTGTTTGTGCCCCTCACTATAAATACCGCTCGCTCATGGTTTGTGCTATGTAAAGGGAGTGCATTTTCGTGGCTGTATAGCCACGGGCCATGGTTCTTACGCTCCAAAACGATTTAAATGCACCAAATCATTTATTTAGCTGTTTAGAATGAAATAATATCTTTATATTCTTGATAACAATAATAATCAAAGTAACGTCGAACAAAATCGGGAGTATTGAAGAGTCAAAGTACCGAGTTTACGAGCGGTGCCCAACAAATAACTAATCAAGATTCTCCGTGAATCGTGTAATTTTTTTTATTCACGGGTCCGATTCACCGTAGAGGTAAGACACCGACATGGTAGTTTTTTCACTTCTTATATCAGATTTTCTCAATATTTTTCTGAGAGTGTGTATGAATACTTTAATCTTTACTATTATTGGTAGGATCTTCTTTATACTTTATAATCTATTAGCATTTAAAAAGTATACATAATGTGAAAGATGTTAACAATCTTTAATTTTTAATTTTTTTAAGATAAAAATAATTCAATAGTATGAGAGATTATATAAAGTGTTGAATAACAATAAAGACTAATCTTTTCAGATTTATTTTTTTCATGTATAAATGATATAAGCATTTAGAAAGCAATATATGTTTTAACTAAAAGAGGTGCAAAAAATTATTAAAATGCAAAGAGAACTAAGATAGAGAGAGAGAGAGAGATCTACAAAACCTTATCACAATTTGACCAAACATTTAGCAACATCATTCCATTCTCTAGAGACGTCTGTGAAAAGTGACAAAATCAAAAGACCTGTGTATATAATTGGAGAAACTAGTTATTAACCAAAGCTAAGTGTCAACTAACATCTATAAGATCCTACTTAGTTAGCAGGTTCACAACCACATGAGACTTAGTCTCACAAATAATCTTGTGCCAACCACTCGAACAACATTATTCGTGAATGGTACGAAATGGTAAGCAATGTTGAGGTATAAATGACTTACCAAATCTATGGGGGACTATTATACATTGGAATAAAAAAAAACTTGCCTACAAGATAGATCTGGTAAGTACAACCTAATGAGTTAGCATACCAACTCGAGATCTACGCCTTATAGGGTTAGATTTAATTGATTCCAATAAGAGATGCTAAATGATATGTAAATATGAATGCTAAATCTAATCTATGAAAGTAAATGTAAGTAAATAAAGATAGGAAATGTGTGTGCTTGAAAGATTGCACTTTGAACTTGATTTTTCTAATTGTTGGAGTCTCGAGATTTGTTGGTTTTCAAATCTAACAACTTGAAATGTGCAACAACCTAAATTGGAAATTTTTTATTTGGAAAAGGACAAGTTTGACCTAAGTTAGCCTAGTCCTAGACAAACTTGACCTAAGTCGACCTTGTCCAGTGGCTTTCTGTACTGAAAAGCATAAGCGATCTAGAATAATTAGACTGCTTTGTATTTTGGATCTTTTAAGATTCATTTTTTTAATGTATAAATGTTATAAGCATTTAGAAAGCCATATATGTTTTAACTAAAAGAGGCATAAAAAAATTATTAAAATTCAAAGAGAAATAAGATAAGAAGATCTTAAGAGAGAGAGAGAGCTCTACAAAACCTTATCACAATTTGGCCAAACATTTAGCAACGTCATTCCACCCTCTAGAGACGTGTGTGAAAGTGACAAAATCAAAAGACTTGCATATAATTGGAGAAACTAGTTAGTAACCAAAGCTAAGTGTCAACTAACATCTGTAAGATCCTACTTAGCAGGTTCACAACCACATGAGACTTAGTCTCACAAATAATCTTGTGCCAACCACTCAAACAACATTATTCGTGAATGGTAGGAAATGGTAACCAATGTCAAGGTATAAATGACTCACCAAGTCTATGGGGAACTATTATACATTGGAATAAAAAAAAACTTTCCTACAAGATAGATCTAGTAAGTACAACCTAATGAGTTAGCATACCAACTCAGGATCTACGCCTTATAGGGTTAGGTTTAATTGATTCCGATAAGAGATGCTAAATAATATGTAAATATGAATGCTAAATCTAATCTATGAAAGTAAATGTAAGTAAATAAAGATAGGAAATGTGTGTGCTTAAAAATGCAAGAGGGAGATTGCACTTTGAACTTGATTTTTCCAATTGTCGGAGTCTCCAGTTTTGTTGGTTTTCAAATCTAACAACTTGAAATATGCAACAACCTAAATTGGAATTTTTTTTTTTGGAAAAGGACAAGTTTGACCTAAGTTAGCCCAGTCCTGGACAATCTTGACCTAAGTCGGCCTTGTCCAGTGGCTTTCTATATTGAAAAGCATAGGGGATCTAGAATAATTAGACTACTTTGTATTTGGATATTTACCTTTATCTATAATTTTGTGACTTGTGAAACTAGGAAATGTGTGTGTGTGTGCATGTGTGCATGTGCACGTGTGTGTGCATGGCTATGTAGGGCTTTGTCTTATTCAAACCCTCATTTTGTTAATTTGCACCTCCATAAATAGTCATTAAAATATGTAAAGTGTGATGTGCTTATGAATCTAGAGTATGTCTAGAATGCTAATGAGCTAGAAAGTAGATGCCTAGATCTAACCCTATGTGTGATAGAGTGAAACCCTAGTATGTAGATGCAAATAATTATGATTGAATGCATGTAAAGTATGAAGTACCAATGCTTAGATTTGAAAATAGCAAGAAAATTGTGCCAAGCCCCTAAGGGAAAAAGTACACTTAGCCATCTTCACAATCCATTTGAAACTCCATGATAATGTAGAAAATGAATGTCTTGAATGATTGAATAAGTCCTCTATCGCTAACCTTTTTCTCCAATGGATATCATCAAAGTAGGGCTCATATCTTACAAATGTATGTTGTAATTAAATTGGGGTTTTGACCTTGCACTTGATTCCATTGTATAAAAATTAAGAAATTAGGTCGGTTTCATTGTGATTTTTGGGTGTCAAGATTAAATAGCCAACCTTGTATCTAGAAACCCTTTTAAATCCATTGAGATTGATGAAGGGTACTCCCCTTAATAACACAAACACACATAATAGAATGGATAAACAAACAACAAACCACAAGAATCGACCAATCGCAAGAACATGAAACTTGTTTTCTATTGTCTTCAATGAATTGATATGTCAATATTTAGAAATATGTCATGCTATAGCCACATGGGCATTTTCATTATAAATATATTTAAGACAAATCCACCACTTACACCCTTAAAATTGTCCTAGATAACCTTATGACCTTCTCTATATAGTGAAAAATTAATTGTATAAAAATGAAGAAATTAGGTTGGTTTCCTTGTGATTTTTGGGTGTCAAAATTAAATGGCCAACCTCGTATCTAGAAACCTTTTAAATCCATTGAAATTGATCAAGGGTACTCCCCTTAATAACATAAAGACACATAATAGAATGGATAAATAGACAACAAATCGTAAGAACATGAAACTTGTTTTCTATTCTCTTCAATGAATTGATATGACAATATTTAGAAATATAGCATGCTATAGCCACATGGGCATTTTAATTATAAATACCTATAAGACAAATCCACCACTTACACCCTTAAAACTATCCTAGATAACCTTATGACCTTCTCTGTATAGGGAAAAATTAACTTCCATAGAAGGTTCTAGAAATTTTAACCCTAAAATATGAGGCCAACTATCCTTAAAATATTATTATTTATCTTTTCTTACTTTGGAATATGCCCTAAACAACTTTTGGAACTCAAAAAAGTATTTAAAGGAATTTATTTTTTTCTATCCTGAGTAGTGTAACTTTTGAAGGCCATAAATCTTCACTCATAGACCTAAATAGCTATTATAACCCCCTTTAGGAAATTGTCTATAATAGTTAACTAGTGAAACATTGGTTAGCCAAGGTTTTGTTAGAAAGTAAAGTCTACCAATACAACTAGGGGGTGAATCACTTGTGTGCACTAGTCAAACTTAAACTTAACTTGTCAAATCATACTTCAAGAACCAATAATATGAACAATGCCAAGAGATAGAACACAAACAATGAAATATTTATTTGTTAACTAGAAAAATCTTTAATCCGAGTAGTGAATTGACTAATATAACAACCTCTTTGCCAAGTTCTCAAATCAATCTCAATATCATCATTTTCTCTTCTCTGATCAAATTTGCATCCTCAATATCTGAACATCAATTACGCAATCACACAAACCACACTTAATCATACTAAAATCCAAGGAAACAACCTTTCCTTTATACATTTTCTTAATAACTAATTAAGTTGGCCTTTGAAGCTTTCCCAATACACGATGAGTAGTATAGGACCTTAATAAGATATTAGAATTGTGTTCCACATGCTACATTACGCTTTACAATTTCCAAAATAAAACCCATTACAAGAGTCGACTGCCAGTGAACATGTCACATGTTACACTTCAACGACCTCCACAAAATAATCTCTAGAATCTGCTAGCACAAACATAGCATCAAAAACATGTTTTCAACCATAATCTAAGCTTGCTTTCCTTTATTCCATCTTTCTTAATATATACTTCTAATTTACTAGTAATTTGTTTCCTCCACACTAGCTTGCAACTAGTCCTTACTAAATCAACTATAACTCATCCAATCCTTCATATTAACATGTGCAAACATAGATTTAGCATCTAAACATATCCCTGAATATGAATCTAAGCCCACATAGCTTAACTTTCCATATCCAAACCCCACTACAAACAATATCTCCCTTTGGTATATTCCCATAATCTCCCCCTTTAGCATTGATGGTAGCATGATGAAAACCCATCAACCCAAAAATAAATTTCACTCTTTGAGCAATCTCCCCAAAATATCAATATCAAAATTAAAAAAATTGAATATCCTCAACATACATGCTCTCCTCTATTACTAATAATCTCCCCCATACATACATGTGCTACTCTCCCATTCTTATATGAGGTTTTCATGTGCTACTCTCCCCCATTGACATCAATGAAAAAGTGTCAATATACCAATCTAAGATTCTGAAGTACTCTAATTATTTACTTGTCAAACCAATTTGCAAATACTAGGTGCCCACAGACATTGTTGTATCAAAACATTACATAAGAGTTCTTGAATAGCTCCTCCCAAAGCAACTACTCCCCCTTGGGAGAAGCTTCAAGCATCCAGTCTAGAATGAATAATAATACGATTGTACATGACTAATGCAATCCTTGCATCAATTACTATGAATTAGGAGGGGACATTATCCTAGACATACCTCTAAGGTACTCAAAGGTATCCCTAGTGAAAGGTTTAGTAAAGATATATGTTATTTGTTCCTTTGTACTAACACACTCCAATCTATTTTCCTTTTCTACAACCTTCTCTTTTATAAAATGATACTTTATAGCAATGTGTGTATCTTTGAATGTAAAACTAGATTCTTTGACATACTTATTGTGCTTGTGTTGTCACAATGAATAATAATAGATTATTGAAATTCAATACCTATATCCTTCAACAATTTCTTTATCCAAATGTTTAGATTACAATTATTTGTTGCTGCTACATATTGTGCTTATGTTGTAGATTGTGAAATGTAATCTTATTTCTTGCTTATCCATGAAACCAATCTTCCTCCCAAGAAGAATGCACTAGCACTTGTTCTCTTCCTATCATCTGCATTACCTGCCCAATCTACATCAGTGTATGCACATGGAGTGAATGTTGGCAATATGGTCAGTTAGATGTCTAGAGAGTTGTCAATTATATGGCAACATGTATTCAACATTTCACTTATGCATTTACAGACAAGAAATTGTCTAAGTGTTATATAGTTTGCAGTAGTACAAAGACAAACGTGATGTGTACAGATGACACACTGCAAGTTAGATTATGCATAGTCGAGGATAGCTTTATTACAATGTCATGATGATGTAAGTTAGTGTGCATATGTGTACGGACAGTACGACACAAGTTACAATTACAATACTAGTATAGGTATTTGACAGAACATAAGAGAGCATATCAAAAATTATGTGTTGTACAACTTAAGGAATTATTTTGGTGACAAAAAAATTACCTAGTCATGATGAGATGACTTTGTGGATATTAATCCATAAGTGATATTATATTATGTCAAGCGTGTGAAGACACGAAGGGCGACTGAGCAGAGATTTTTTTAATTTGTGAGATATAAGTAGAGATCTTATCTTGTGCAAATAATTTGAAGTTTATGAGAATGATGTGTGGCATGTGAACTATTATGAAGATAATTTGAAAGATACGCAAACCTTATGTGGTGTGAGATCTAATGTATTATTAGATAAAGTGTGAGTATCAACACTAAGAAAGTATTGTATGTATACCTATACTTGTGAAGGACTTTATTGATTATTGCATGTTAGGGTAGTGGGCTCTTCTTGCATACATTGTATTTGATCTCCCAACTCCTAATAGTGTTGAAGCAATTTTTAATAGGGTTGAGGCTTCTAACAAGGCCTAGTCATCTAACAAGGACTCGAGACACTATATGCACTTTATAGACTCCTAACAGGGTCAATATCCTTAACATGACCCTTTTTTTAGTTGATCATCTAGTGGGTATCATTCCCACAGGGTTTTCCCTAGTTAACAAATAATGGTGTTATGAGTTCTCTTTGTGTATGGTTATATTTACTATTCAACATTGTTGGTTTACTTTCATATGCAAGTTATAAAGTAATTAACAATATTCAATTGTGGGCAAAAGTTTGTAGGATACTGATTCACCCTCCCTTCAATATTATCTATTTCTAATAATTGGTATCAGAGAACAATTACTCTGAAGAGGCTTAACATCTTGAGTAAGATCCCTATGGATATGGAATAGTTAAAGAGAAATCTTGAAGAAGATCTTGAACAAATTGACCTTCTTACAGAAGAAAGAGATAACTTGAAAGATAGGTATGAAGATGCAACAATCTACATTGGTAAACTGAAAGACAAGATAGATGATCTAAAATCTGGTAAGGAATTAAATATGTAAACTAGTGATAATGATGTAGGATATCTCAAGAAATAAAATGAGATCTTAAAACATGAGTTGAAAATTGTGGAACTTAAGTTAAGTCTTAAGAAAGATGGTAGTAAGAGTGAACATAATCTCAAATCTAAGAATATAGACCTTAGATCCTAGTTGAGTCAAGTAAGATCTGAATTAGATTTTATTAAGATTGAGCATGCAAAATTAGAAAGTACAATACACTATTGTGAAAGGAGAATTAACACAAGATAAGCAACAGTTAGAGAAACTTTATCCCAATAGTGAGAAAATTGATGAACATATATTTCACCAGAGACCTTCTTATGATAAGACAGGACTTGGTTACGTTATTAGAGAAAAGTCAACCAAGAAAGTTGAAATTAGAAAAGAACCATATCCAGTTGTTGCATCCCCTAAAGAGTCTGATATGAGTAAGATTGAATCAAGCATTACTACTAAAGTATCTAAAGAGATTGAACTAGTTAATCTGTCTACGAAACATGATGAGCCTAAGAAAACAAAGCAAGTTGAGAAACCTAAGCAAGATGAACCACCCAAGGAAGTCAGACATGAATTTAGAGGTTAATGTTTCATATGAAATGAAACTGGTCATATGAAAAGAGATTGTACAGGTAAGTCTTTTAAACCTATTACTAATTTCTATTGTTATAATTGTCACGGTTATGGGCATAAAGTAGTAGATTGTAAGAAACCTGAGTTTGATAGTAATGACGAAAATAGTAGAATGCTTAGAAATACTAACCCTACAGGTCATGAAAGAGGAATATCACAAAGCAGATCTAATGACGGAGGAAGATCTGATGGAGAAAAGAAATAGTTTGTATGTTACAAATGTAACAATCCTAGACACACTACAAGGACTTGCAGAGCACGTGATAGTCATAATGGAATCAATCAAAGGAGGAATGCACCTGTATGTTAGTTATGCAATATATTTGGACACAAAATGAGATATTGTAGAATGGAAAAAATAAACTTCAATAGAAATCCTAATCATTGAAGATATTGCAGTTATCTACTATTGTATGGTTGAACTTTATTTTGAGACTGAAGAGGAGGAATTCTTTGAAGTACCCTTCCAATACATTAAGGATGATCTAGATAACTATGTCCATGCCATCACCATAGCCAACATCTCATTCATCGACCTGCCCCTCACTAACTATCAAGAATTGGTCGAAATTTCCACCAATGTTTGGTCGAATTTTTTTTTAAATGTTGTATCAAGCAATTGTTTCTTATCCAAGCCATTTAATTTGCAACCTTTTAAATATCTGCAAAGATAAAGTTGGAGCAGGAAAATTTTTTTTCTCAAAGGTGTCCTCTCATTGTAAAGCGTCCATTCCATTATCTGTTGAACTAGATATGTCTTGTTTGTTGAACAGATAATGGAATGGACACTTTACAATCAAAAGACACCTTTGAGAAGAAAAATTCTCCTACTCCAACTTTATCTTTGCAGAGATTTAAAAGGTTGCAAATTAAATGGCTTGGATAAGAAACAATTGCTTGATATATCATCAAACAAAGAAGAACATAAACATATAACATGGACATGTATTCTTTGAAATGAAAGCATCCAAGAATGTAAGCAAAAGTAGAACTATTGAAGTGTAACATGCCTCATTATGCACTCTTGATATTGCCAAAGTTGATATAAATTTTTTCAACTGTGAATAATGATATATTATATAATCAAAGTAACAAAGGAATTTCATATTCATGATAGTCAATTTTCAAAGTACTGTACAGTACAATACACAAGTTGAAGAAAAAAAGTATCCTTTAAACTGAACACCACTATATGAAAATTATGTATTTTATCCCATAAGAACTTCAACATTGGAACAACTACTTTTGAAGTATACTAAAAATGAATAGGGCATAACATTTATATAGAAAAGAGATAACAAAATTTCATTAAAATAGCTATAACAATAGTTATAAGAAAGATCTCTTTTGCACTGTTCTATGAAATTCTACATAAATATCCTTAGTATTTTGTCATTCTTCACTTTCCAAGTTGGATCAGATAGATTGTTAAAGATGTGACTCCATGTCTAAGATTTTCCTTGAAGAATAGACTCCCAAACATGGATCTAAAGACAATTTTATCTACATGGTCAATCTACAATGTAGCATCCTCACATAATTTTATAAATTTAAGTCAATAAAATTTGAAGTTCATTAAGCAAACTGGAAAATAGTAAGATCTCTATCTCATTGTACTAAAAACTCTGCATAAATGTCCTTTAGTATTCTGTCATTCTTCCCTTCCCAAGATGGATGAGATAGATTGATACAGATGTGACTCCATGTCTAAATTTTTAGTCAATGACTAGATTCCCAAGCATGGAACTAAAAACAAAATTTTGTCTACAGTGTGAATCTACAATGCAAAATCCTTACATAATTCTATAAATTTATTCTAACAAAATTTGTAGTTCGTGAAGAAAACTAGAAAATAGTAAAACGACCATGTCCATGCTTGGAATTCATGATAATCATAGTTTCAACAACAAAGACCAAATGAAGATCTCAACTATAAAACACTAGCCAGACCAATTTGAATTATCAATTGACCAAAAAATTAATCTTAAGCTAAAAAATTTTCTATCTTCATTTATATTTTATAGTATCCTCCTTCCAAGTAAGGGAGTGTACCTCTGATTGGGTAGGTTCAACTTGTAGAGATGAATGTGGAGAAGATGACTCAAATGTGTTTAACTGCAAAATATGATTGCTATATAAAAGTACATCAGAATTGAATCTAGGATATGATAACTAGCATACAATCAAAAGCATTCTTTGGATAATAATATTTGACATTAAGACAATTAACAAAAAAAGACCTTGATATCAAGCATACAACTGAAAATAGCCATTAATTTTGAGTATTCATTTACGCATAGTTAAATAATCAACCATAATCCATAGTTTAATGAAATACATAAACAAGTGTGATCAAGGGAATGCATATAACACAGTTAAGAAATTGAACACAACACACTAACCAGGGTGCAGTGTTCAGTTTCAAGACTTGAGTAATCAAAAGGGGAAATTACCCAATGAAAACCTTTATGATGACACTTCTGAAAGCCATGAAGTGAAAACTGAAACAATATCTTGGAGACGATAGAGGAAAAGGTCCTTTGGTACTGGAGCATCTATTATTGTATCAAAACAACTTATTTGCAAGGACTGAGCCTGTGCGTTGCTTCTATTCTTTGACATAAGTAGCACGGCTACCTCATTTGCCAATTTTGAGAATGCAACCCTGTAACACCAGATATGAAAATAGTATTGTTGTTGCATAGGATAGTAGAAAAGACTACTAAAAAAGGAAATCAGAAGATTTGGAGTCACAAGCAAATGCTTCTTATGAGAACCTAGTACAAAACTAGAATTTGCCTCACATTTAATGGAAATTTGGTTCACCACAAGCACAATGAGTCCTTCAGATGAATATGTAAGTCCTGGCATGAAATATTTTTCTTTTCTAGAGAGGCCTACAACATAAAACTCACTTATATAAAAGAAATACTAAAAACAGTCACATGCACCATAAGTAAACCATTCAACCTTGTAAGAATATTTGCATGGCAGCAATTCAGAAAATGTTATCAGCTTATTATAGTACTCATGTTATTCTAGGAGCATATGTCAGAATGGTTTTAAAAAATCTTTGCAAATCTATTATTTATAGGCAAGATGTAATACTAATCGTTAATGTAAAGATAGAATTAGATTTTGTTTTAAGCAACTATTATGTCACCCTTTAAAGATTGGATGCAAAATATTTGAACTCAATACAATAATTAATTGGGGTTGAATGGTGCATACTCCGATAAAATGACTATCTGCAAAAAATGCAACTTGAATGAAATGATAATAAATACAAAATCTAATAAAAATTGAAGAATGTTAGTCATAGTTCATAAGCACAATTAGAAATGCATGTTGTCATTGATAAAACATTTGCAAGGAACCCATGGATAGAGGAAGGAAAAGTAGACAACAAAAATATTTATGGAAGACAGAGAAACAAAAATAAAAGAGGGAATCTAGACAATATTTAACTTGTGGACTACGTGACCTAGAGATGATAAAGCTTAGGTTGTAAAAGCTTTTGTTACTCTATGGTAGCTTGTTTTATATGGCAATGAATTGATATTGTATGGTATAGTATGTTTTGCAAGGTATTGATTTCCCATTTGCTACATATATGCAAATAACACCACCCAACGGAGATCATATGGAAATCATTATGCACCTTATGATGTTTGTATTAATTCTTCTTAAACCAAAATATAACAGTGCTTCATAGTAGAGAGGGAAACCTTGAGCCGAATTACTACTTAATACCTTTTAGCCTAACCATGTAAATCTTCTTAGGCACTAATTAATACCTTATGTCTAAACATATACAATGGAGAACAAACAATGTACAAGCTATTCCATCCAACAAGATCACAACCACACTGCTATTTGCTTCCAAACAAGGAAAAAACTAGTAACTGTTATTGTAGAATCATGCATAGTCTGTTGCAATTGTATTATGGTTGTACAATAATGAATGTCAAAGCTTGGTTAAGGTTTCTCAAGACTTAAATAGATTTCATCAAGGTTGATGTGTTTTTTTAGGGCCTTTTTAATCACCTAACTTAGTGCAAACCTTTACAAAGGAAATGTTGCTTATATATATACAAAAATATTGAACAAAAAAATCAAACCAATTTTTTTTTTGAGAAAATGCCAAACCAAAATTTAAACTAGAATCTGAACTGAAAACTAGCATCTCATAGTAAAAAGCAGATCTATATGGAGGGGACTTTACCATCTATGATAAGAAAAACGCAAGATGTTTCAAACAAAGATATATCTGTAGTTTTGGAGAATTTTAGTAAACAACTTCTAGTTTTCCTATGCTATTGATAGGAGTCTATTGCATGGACCACCCAGCTTGGGTTTGGATCTAAGTCACAGTAGCATCTTTCATTAACCTATTTGGATATGAATGGAAATAATTGTTGTTGGCAAGAATAAAAAAACATGATTTTGGTTACTACCACCCTCACTAGTGTTGCTCTCTACCATCATACACAAGAACAAAAGTGTAATGACCTTTTTTTTTTGGAGATCATTTGTTTATTTATGCCTTTCCTTTATTTGTATCCTTTTACCATATTTTTCCTGATTGATCCTTTATACATGCAATCACTTTCCAATCATTGCTTATAGTAACCTTTGATATGTTGAAATAATTACACAATAGGAATATTTTGTACTGTCTGATGTATCCATATAAATGTCCAGCAAGAGAGGCAACCACTGATAGAGATAAGTTGCTATTTCAGAATTGGATATTCTTGCAACAATAACGATGCAGTCTCTGATTATTAGCGCTGAACGATGCCACTGGAGTATGCCAAAGGGATGATAATGGATACAAACAAGAGATAAAGCCTCTTCTTATTGCCCTCTGGCTGAATGAATCAAACTCCATCTTATACCTAATACAATGAGAAGGGTTGCATTTTAACAGACGTGTCTTATGTCTCTCCGTCATTGCATCTCCTCATAATGTGCAAGTTCTACCTCTTTAAGCATAAAAAAAATTTTATTAACAAGTCGCTTCACTTCATTCACACCCTTTCTTAAATGATCCATGATAATAATTGCTTCTTAAAACATTCCATTCAATAGTAACGTCAATCAGAATAGTTACAGTTGTTAAATAATAATATAAATCATGCTTGCTGCTTGTTTATTTATAGAAATCTTTTTATTCATATTATACTAATCTTGAATTATCTTAATCTTGACTAGCCAGTCTTAATGTCTTCATGATTGCCAATTGGATGATGTCTTTATCGTTGGCCTTCTCATTATTATTTATTTTAACAAGCACTTCTTTGCAATGATAACCTCATTGTCCTTGACCAACGATGCATATATTTATGACCCATTTATAATGCCATTCTTAATGGCATAATCAATGGGTTTATCTCCCTTGTTGGACTTAACAGTATTTTGTGCTTATCTTCCATGTCCACTGGCCTGATTACTCTTCCTTGTTCTCACTGTGTATCTTCTTATACATGTAAAATGTCTCTCTCCATCTCCCATTGATGGTAGGATCACACAACATATATACCTGTGTTGGAGAGGTATGAGATTTCAAACAACGTAACTAAGAGTTGCACATGATTGATACTATATTTATCATATATATTTACTTATATTATATGTTATTATAACATATTTGATTGTATTATCCTTTATA
The DNA here is from genome assembly GCA_028749045.1 of Cupressus sempervirens. NCBI lineage: Eukaryota > Viridiplantae > Streptophyta > Pinopsida > Cupressales > Cupressaceae > Cupressus > Cupressus sempervirens. The sequence goes on along the minus strand of CM053787.1, from coordinate 1,017,767,141 downwards.
TTAACTCTTGTATTAATTTATATAATATTATATTGATTATTTTATTAATCAATTAATATTATATATATATTCAAATGTGATAATATCTAGATATGTTATTATTTCATTGTTTATAATGTAATTGTAACATTTATTTATTCTTATATCTTAATCTTATTATTATGAATAATAATAATTTATATTATTACTATGAATAATACAAATGATAAAATAAATAGATCATAAGTATTTATCAATATTATTTCTTTTGTGAACAATCGATAATAACGTATGAACTATTATTATATTATATCCAATTATAGGATTCCCTCTTAAAGTATGATATAAGAATAGGGTAATATATGTGTATTAAGGTACATATATACAAAGGCATGATATTAATACATTTGATATAATTACGTAATATTGAAGAATCATTCTAATCAATGAAATGTCGACTTGTTTGATTTTGAATATCAACTCATTTAATATTAGAATGGGGGTCGATGAATAATAATCTACAAATGATGTGATAGATATCCTTTTCTCTTGGAGACAAGGACATATTAATATGTTAACTTAATGACAAATTATATCATTATTATTAATAATTAATTTATCATTAAATCTTATAAATATGGGGACATGACAAAAAGCTCCATATTGTCCAAATATTATCACATTGTTCTATGTTTGGCTGATAAACATTATTGAATACAAACTTTCCTACCATTAGTGCCAACCAAGAAAACAAAGAAAGTCTCCTTAAATATGGTGGCAAAAATGATAGGCCATATGCTTTGGCTTATCAAAGAAAGTAATACATTCTACCAAAATCATAGAAATATCATTACATCCTCAACTAAATAGATTATATCCCTAAGATCTTCATTTCATATTATGTTTGCCTATATGAAACTATAACAAAATCTAACTTTTAGAAAAGACAAATGTATTTAAAGGCCACATATATGTTGGAAGGAGTTGATTTCTCCTATTTAGAAACCATGCAACACAGTAAGGCTAATCTTTAGATAAACTATCTCATGATCATGCCTACAAAACAAAATAAGGCTAATCATTAGATAAACTATCTCATGAAGAGAGACACTTGCATGCAATACACACAACACATTTTTAAAAATGGCTTATCAACATAAGTGAATGTATTTAACAGGTGTAATTTATTAGTTTAAAACCCTTAGAAAAACTTTTTATTGTTCACTATGGAATGGGGGAGTAAAATTCACATGGGAGAAGTGTGAAAGGTGCTAAGGAAGAATGTTGGAAGGGGAAACATTCAAACCAGTGATCTGAACACAAAAATATTTGTAGTACAATTGCAAAAGAGGAGGAATAGGTGATTTTCATCTACTATGGAAATAAGAAAGAAATGAGAGCTATCATGTTAAAAATAAAAAGCCCAATGGCCATACCTGCTGATTTGAAGCTACATTCTATGCATTTCAAAAGCAGAATCTCTTGCAAAAATAATTAAACCTAGTTGTAGTAATAATATTGACACCATTGTGACGAGCACATGCCAAAGCCATGTGTAGTGGGTTGTACAAAGCACACGTGGTTTTCTTTCCACGACTTGGGCATACATATTTTTAGTAGAATTTTGCATTCCAAAAAACAAAAGACTATCGAGAAAATAAGTTCAGACCAATGAGACAGCTGCGAATTTGAGAATAAAAGTAATATTTAATAGAAAATGACAAATGATGCTTATTTGATGGGATTACTTTCCTTTTTGAATGATTCCTAAGGAACGATTAAATGGAAAAGTTAGGTGAAAACATTAGTCCCTGCCTATGGGTGGTAGGGACTAACAAATTGATAATTCAATTATCAGTAGCATACATTAATCTTCTTAAGAATCAGTGATTAGTGATTAATATGTGATGATTACAACTAAAAGTTGAACTTACTAGTAAGATAATAATGAGAGCATACCTTGTGTCTATCCTCCATTGTCTTCTTGAAGATGTCATATAGTAGCTCATTAGCCCAACCATGGTATACAAAAGAGCTCTCTTGTCTGTTGTATGCTTTCTTCCCATGCCTTTCTTCTTTTCCTATATTTATCCCATGACCAAAATCAGTGTTTCAAAAATTACTGACATTGAAACAAATAAATAAATAATGAATAGACAAGCAATGACTGCAGGTTATGCTCAGCATGGGCATTGCAGGGAAGCCCTTCATCTATTTGAGCAAATGAGAAATGTGGATTTACATCCAAACCACATAACCTTTATTGGCATTCTATTTGCATGCAGCAATGGAGGCCAAGTTAATGAAGGCAGACATTAATGAGTCAAGAGAATGGTATCACACCAAGGATGGACCATTATGGTTGTATGGTTGACATTCTTGAGCACAATGGTTATTTAGGTGAAGCAGTTGACCTTATTCATAGAATGTCATTTGAACCTAATGTTGTTGTTTGGAGGGCATTGTTTCGAGCCTGCAGGGTTCATCAAGATATGGAGTTGGCCCAGCTTGTAGTAGAGAAACTTTTCAAGTTGGAACCGCAAAATGCCACAAGATACATAGCACTTTCAAATATTTATACTTTAGGTGGATGGTTAAATGATTTGGAAAATTTGTAGTTAATTAGAAAAGAAAGGGGTCTAACTAAGATTCTAGGGTGCAGTTGGATCATGTCGTTGAGAAGCATTCATAAATTTATCACATGTAATAGAGTGCACCCACAAACAGAGAGGATATATGCAACGCTAGAAAATTTGGCTTGGCAATTGAATGGTTTAGGATACACACCTATCAACAACCTTGTGCTGTATGATGTCGAGGATGAGTTAAAGAAACATATCCTACCCTACCATAGTGAGAAACTAGCAATTGCTTATGGGCTTAGTACTTTGCCTATTGGGACATCGCTTCGCATCATCAAAAACCTTCGCATATGCCCTGACTGTCATTGCTACGCCAAGTTTATATCAAGAGTTTGTTGGTCTGATTTTTCACACTTGCAAATTTTTTTTAAAAATTATGGTGAGAAATCATTTGAGTTTTTTAGGATTGCCCTAGTCTTGCCCTGTTTCATGTGTTATCAGAGTCTATTGATTTCTCCAGTTTGATCTTTTAAAACAGCCATGAAATTGTCCCAGGTCTGAAATTGATGGCATCCCTTTTGAATTTCTCAGAAGGAGTTGTAAAATGTTTTAAGTTAGTCCTTTACGTTCTTACGGTGTGAGGTTTCACATAACAACGGAATACCTTTTGCTTTTCGTTTCTGTGGCCACGCTTTCTGATATAGCGAAGAGGCGTAAAGGATTTATCGCACCTTCAAAAGCTCTTTCTATGGGCTTACAACTAAATACCTTGAGCGAAGGAGTCGGGAAGCCTGCAATGTGATCTACGCGTATACACCTCAATGGGTAGCATAAAGGCGTAAAGCATGATCTGAAGGGCACGCGAGGTATTACGGTGTTACCAGTAAAGGTTTTTTTGTAAACACGGAGGCAAGGTTTCATGGTGTTTACATGTCTACGATTCTTGGGTCTGCGGACAACCGTAAAGATTTGTTCTTAGCGGTAAAGGAATCATGTGGGACCTGTTGAAGTGTCAGAAGGGCACAGTTGCAGCAAATCAGATGGAGACATGACATTTATGTCAGATGTGCCCATCCCTTGTGGCATATGACTTAAGCTTTTGATATTACGCCCTTACACTTGTAGGTTAAGCGTATGAACGAATAGCTATTTTTCCTTTTTTTCGTGGTTACGGATCCAGTCTCAGCGTGTAAGCATAAAGAGGTGAGAAGGAAGATCAGTAAAAGGGGTTTATGCTCATACAATAAAAGGAAGACGTGAGATCACAATAGCAGTTGAGAGGGCTCTCCGGTGATATGAATAAAGCTAAGTCGTAAGAGTGGGAGATAATTTTTGAAGCCTTATGCTGCCTCGAGAAATGAAATAAGCAAAACAACGTAGAGGGAATTTCCAAGGTCTCTGCAGATACGTGCATGTAGAAGTGTAAAGGCTACAAGGACGGCTTGAATAAGGGATTTACGCTCACACGAGGAATGTTGAATTGTAAGAACGGAGATGTTAGTAAAAAGGTTTTCGATGTTCTGGTGTAAAAGATTTCATAGGAACGTAAAAGGTAATAAGATAGAGTTAAGGATCTTTACGCTTATACGGGAGAAGCTTAAATCGTAAAGGCGGAAACACACAGTAGAAGGGCTTGAGATCCTACGGGGTAAAAGGTTTCGTAGGAACATAAAAGGGATTTGCAAAACAGTGTAAGAGAATCATTACGTTCCTACGATTAGGGCATTTTGAAGCTTCTCCAAGTGAGCGTAGAGATCCATTGAGAGCATTTCTGGCATCACGAAGATTGAAGGTTTGACTCAGCGTAAAAATGGAAGATAGTCATATAAGAAAGAACCTTTGATGTGTCACGACAGATAAGCAAAAAAGGACAAAATTACTGTAGCCAAGCAAAGTAAGGCTTTGAAAAGTACAATCAAAATCCAATTTTGTGGCTGATATACCCTGATGGCGACTTGTGATCATAAGTTTTAAAGCTCATGCATGCTAAATTTATTAAAAAGGTTGGCAGATATATAATTAAAACATCAAGGATTTAATTGAATTACCAGCCTCAAGAAGCTTGTTCCTGTGCTATTCTAAATTTTTGAAAGCTACAGAGCTCTATGTATCTTGTGAAATTGCAGAAGAATTCAAAGTAAAAAAAAACATGGCTGACCAAGAAGTTGAAGAGGTGCACGCAGAAGAATTTGAAGTCGAAGATGAGGGTGATCATGTGGTAGAAGTCACACCAGAAGGAAAAAGGAAGAAATCTGCTGTCAAAACAGAAAAGAGGACAAGGGTCAGAAAACCAAACAAGCATGCAGAAGACTGGTTAAAACTCCTTCCAAGGTGGTCAAATGAAATTTCTGCAAATGATCATATATTCAAAGACCCTTATGCTTTTTTTTGAGATGCTGAATGCCCTAGAATTACTGGCTATAATCTTTTTATGTACTTTTATCAGAACAGAATAGAGAATGTGCCAGTAATTCATACAATCCAGTAACCAGGACTTTTCACAAGCATAATGGGAGTGTATTATGTACATTGGATAGAACTTCTTTTATTGAGGCTTTTGGATTGATGGGACAAATGGATATACCTATTGACATTGCAGACTTACAAGGAAAATTTGCTAGGAATAAAACCTACTTTGTAAACAATGTCATGCTGCCACACATTCCTTACAAATTTAAGAAGGCAGGGTTAATCCCAAAAAAGGTGGGAGACTTTTTACCTTTGAGTAGGTTCAAAAATTATTTCAAAAACACAGTGTATGGGTTGCACAAAGTATTGGGAAGTGATGGTGCAGAGGATTGTGTATATGGTTCTCTTTTTCTGATGGCATGCGACATACATGATCCTTTTCATCATAAGGAGTATGATTATGTGGCCTTTATCATTGACAGTATGCACATGCAGATTTGTGATGCTAAGAAAGGAGAACTGAAAGACTTCAAGTTCCACCATTATTCATTATTGATGCACCTTATCCTATATAGCAACATTGGGTACATCAGTGGAGACTTCATTGATCAAACTTCTGATGAATTTGGTGAGTTACCTGTGCAACTCTGGACTCGTATTTGGCATAAAGATTTATTCTATTGAAATGCTCTAGTTTTTTTCAATTTGTTCAGTTCTGTTATTATGAGGCAGCTAGATCATACTTTCTTTAGGGCACCCAATGTTTTGAAGACTCTGCTTAGGCCCTCTTTCTTAGAAGAAAAAATAAAATTAGATCATAATTGGGGAAGCATATTTTTGTTTAAAGAATGTACTTTAATCAGAGTTTTTGCATGCCCACAGCCTCCTCATCTATTGCCTAAATATCTACCCCCTAGATTGGCCATTATTGAATTCTTTTGGCAATTCTTATTGATGAATAAAGAAATGATCCCTCCCTCTCTGCATAAGCCTACTTTTGTATGTAGAACCTTTAAGGTAGGATACTTTGAAATAGGCAAGAATGCTTTTGAGGAATTGAGTGACTATTTAGGTCAGTATAAATTTCCTACTGGGCCCTATAGGATGTATGATTCTGACAGTTATACTGCAAACGAGGTTAAGACCATTAAGGGTTTTGCTCTGCCTCCAAGTAAGCCTATCCCTATAGAGGACCTAATTTCCAACATAGTAGCAACAGGGGAGGTAGATGAGTTATTGAGGAAGTATGAAGAAATAAGGAAAGTGGAAAATGCTTTGAAGAGGACCAACCCTGATTTTCAGGGTTTTTATACAGAAGTTCCATATCCAAATAATCTGAGGAAAATGATTGAGAATATTGATCATATTATGTTACAAATGCCTCATGAGCCAGAGGGAGAAGAAGCCATTGTAAATAGAGAATCCCCTGAACCAGATACACAATTAGAAATTGATTTGGAAGAAGAACAACCATCAACATCAGCCTGGATGCCACAAGGAAGTAAAAGACAAAAGACAATGCACATCCCTGAAAAGGTGGTAAGCAGAGCTATACAAGTCATGTTTGGAAGTAGTGAGTATTTTTCTGATATTAGGCAAAATTATTTTCATCAAAGGGCTATTGAAGCAAGAAAAGCTTCTACTGACATGCAAATTGTAGCATCAAGGTTGGATGACAGGCTCATTCAATCTGAGAAATTCATGGAAGATGACGATTTTATTAAATCATCAAAATTTAAAAGTTTTCTCTATAAAATCAAACAAAATGAACTCACATTGAGTCTCATGCCAGGAGAAGATCCAGAGAAAAATAAAGAGTTAGTTGAAAAACTATTGGCTTATGACCCTGAAAGTGAAACAATGACTGCCGCAGAAGCTAGGGAATTAGTACATAGGAGTGGCATGATTCTAATACCACATTGGGACATTGAGAAAGCTTTTGTATTGGACCAAATGAGAAGACAAGATAAGGCCATCAGTTATGAAGCCACTAGCAGTGAAGGTTTTAAAAGAGGGTCAAGTTTTAATGTGGACACTAAAACCCTAGCAGTATGGAGTGTGGCCCCTAACACCAAGAAGCCTAAGATGATGGATATAGAAGAAACTGCTCAGGGCAATATGATTGTGTGGACATTGGAGAGCACTACTGGGAAGGAAATCTCCAATTTGGTAAAACATTTTGCTCTTATGAATGAGGAAAAGGTTGATGAAATTGAGGATAAGTTAGCTGCAATGTTTAATGAATGCCTTGATATCAGGAGAACATATGAAGAAGAGCTCAAAATGAGCCATGTACAGAAACAAAGAATAGAGGAGTTGGAGGAAAAAATTAAGATTCTGGAAACAGAAATAAAATCCCTCAAAGAACAGCTCAAGATAGCAACAGAGGCAGAGCATGCACCAAGGCAAGAGGAAGAAAGAAGGCACAAAGTAGAAGCAGAGGCCCAAACAGAAGAAATGCTTATGGGAACAACAGTGTCAGTGCCTGTGATTAGTGTGGAAATAGAAGTTTCCCAGGTCGACAATAATACCAAGAAAAATGTTTTGATGAATGTATTAAATCATAGAATCAGCATTCTGAAAAGAATATCTTAGGATACTTATAATACATTCATCAGGCTACAATCTGCAGAACAGGTATGCATGGGTGCAGCTAGATGGCTTGAGCCTATTTTTCAACAGTGGGGACCCTATATGCAATTTTTTGACAGGTTGATACCCTTGTTAGCCAAGAAGCCAGATCTCCCAGATAAAGTTATTACTGTGAAGGAAGGTATGGACAAAGTGAAAGAATTATTGCAAATCTTCATAGGGAAGCTGGCAGTAATTCAAAGTAAATTAAAAATGCTAACAAATGGTTTCTATTCTTTGATTCCTTTTGTTATCAATTCTAATGATAAGTTAAAAGATTTTGATGAGTGGTCTAATTATTTTGATCACATTATAGACTTGCCACAAGTGGTGTCCATCCTCCAAGATGGTATTGATGAATGTCTTTTCAATGAACTAATTGATACCCTTTTCAAGATTGAAACTGAAGTGAATAGGTTTATCATAGAAGGAAGGGTGATTACTGATGTCAGGTGGCAGAAAATATTGGATGAATTAACAACAGTTAAAGAATGTGATTGGCCCACTAAAAGAGAAATATTTGTCTGGGAAGCAATCGCAGAAATCAAAGCACTACCAACTGGGAGCAGTTAGAGAAAAGGACAAAATTGAAGATTTTATGCTCCAGTTGTCATTTGCCTTTTGTTTTATTTGTTTTGTTTTGTTTGTTCAGTTTTCTTCTAAAAAGGGGTAATTTACCCAATTTTTGTAAAAGGACACGTGTCACTTTCTTTAGCCCGAAGCTTGTTGCATCTCACACTATTTAAGTGAGATCCCAAGGCTAAAGAAGGGTCCGAATTCTATTTCTTCTAAGTATTGTGCTTAGTCTGGTTTTTGGTCCAAATTTTGAAAGCAAGTTTGTAATGTATTTTGCTGTCAAATTCTCTAAGAATACATGAATATAGAATGACTTGTGTTTCTTTCTGAAGGCCATTCCGAGTCTATTGCAAAGGATATACCATTTTCAAAGGAAATGAATACAAATTAGGAACTGTCCCCATATCAGTTCTTTCTGAATTTTGTCTCCTTTTGAATACTTAGCTACCTTGATGTTGTATGAGTAAAAGCTTGTGCAATTGAATGCAATCAAATTAGGTTGTATATCCATTTATCATTGCTATTAATTCAATGGATTAAATAAAGGCTTTGATGAATGTGATAAGATTCCTTCAGTATTGAAAAGGATTTTTAAATGATAAGTTCTGATAAGAATTGCTGATAGAATTTGTTGTAAGGCAACAAATTAGATCTAAGAATTTGCTATAGACTCTGAACCCCAATGGATTAGGCACTGATCAAGTTATTTTAGCTAAAGGAGAAATATCTTACAAATGGTTTTTCAAATGCATCATCAAATCAAATTTTACTTTTATTTCCTATAGATCTTCAAAGTTGGCCAGCACTTGTCTGCATGGAATGTTTTAGCTTCAGTTAGCCATTGTTGTTGAAAACATCTGCAGATCTATAGAAGAATTCTTGGCCATATCTGTTTATGGGATGTGTTTTATCAAGTTAGTAAGAATTGTGTATATGTTTAAGGATCTTGAAATGAGAATAAGAATGAAACTAAGAACAATCCTCATACATTTGTTTCAATTTTGAACCATCCCTGGGTACACCCACCCTGGTTTTGCAGAGCCAAAAGAGTAGAAAACCATCTATGTTGAAGTTGGGTCCAAATACCTTACATATGCAATTGTTAATAAGAATAGGCTAGTCTTTAGATTGTGTATGTACTGTCATTTTGGTATTAAGCATTTTGTCGCTTAGTAGTTTTAGCACTTCTTAAAACACCAACAAAATGGCAACTCTACTGGGGACTTGTCCAACACCTCTGTGAAAAGTACCGCAGTTTCTTTGGTCCTGCTGTGTATGTGTGTGTCATGTGATCTATGTTTTTCCCGTGGTTATAAGGGAATCTTTTGGTGTCAAACCTTGAGAATTTGAAGAAGATAGAGCCCAAGTACCATTGCTATACACTGACGTATCCAGCCTATCCAAGTGTCTTATCTAACAAGCAAGAGTTGCAGTCTTATGACATCTGTGATTGGTCTGTCTGTGCCATATATTTTTGTTCCTAATTGTGTATTATTTTCCTTTGGTCAGCTAAAATTGTCATTATATATTTTCCCGAAATAGGGTGGTGACTCAGTCAAGGTTTTGAAGCTAGTGCTTATTGTAACAAAAGGTGAATATGGCTGACAAGAGAAAAAACACAAGAGCTTACATGAGAGCCAATCCCGATGTATCAATGTATACTGATTTACGCCAAGGTGGTAGGAAGAACCAAAATAAGAAAAAGATAGATCCAAATCCCACTTGGAAACCCAGAGGTAATGCATCCATCAATTCCCATTATCAACCAGTAATAGGAAGAGAGTCTTCTTCACTTAGCTCTGAATCCGAAACTACAAGACTCTTAGGAGGCATTTTCAGTACCCCATTACTAGATGAGAGAGTTTTTCAAGACAAGGATGTGTCTTCTATAGGAATTGCTTCATTAAGACTAGATCGTGTAGCAGATATGAATTATAGGCTAGGATTTAGGAGTTCGTCTGATAATCCTTTTAATCCTAGAGTAGCCCCATATGTAGAACCAAACCTTATAGATCTAGATGACCCTGTTGATTTCGAAGGAACTTCTGCAGATCCTAAAGAAGTGCACTCTGAAATAGAATTTTTGAAGAAATGGATTGCTGAGGAAGAAGCTAAACACATTCGTCTTGAAAAAGAGAACGAGCAAGCCACCTTAGATGCCATAATAGAAAGAGATGCTCTACTAAGAAGGATGGCTGCTTTGAAAGAGCAAAATAAAAAATTAGAAGAGAATACCACAACTCTCCATAAGGATGTTTTTGGAGATGTTGATAATCTGAGAGCTAAAGTTCAAGAATAGGAGAAACACCTAAATCAAAGGCAAGAACCAGTTATTGCTCAAGTTCAAGCCTATAAACCTGTTCAAGTTGATCTTGTAGAGCCCATTGCAAAAGCTCCAGATAAAGGGAAAGGCAAGGCTATAGGAATCCAAATAAATGAGCCTCAAGCTATACCAAGCATACCTATACAACCCTCCATGTCTAAATTAGATCTAGATCTTGAGAAGGCTCGAAAAGAGAGGGAAGATCTTGCAAAAGAACTTGAGAAGATTGAGAATGAAGCTCAAGCTACAGAAACTAGAAGGAAAATCCAATTCATAAAGTCTAATTCTGCATTGGCTTCATGGCCCAATTTGTCTATCCCACCTACAAATCTTGCACTAGTTAGTGCTCCCACAATTTCAACTCAGGGAATACCCCAATCTGCTCCTACCCCATCTTCCACTATTGGCACCCAAGTCCCATTTGTCCCACCACAACAGTCCCAAGCTGCTCCCCAGAGTCAAGCTAATATAGCTGGTACCTCAAATGTTCCTGGTTTCCAGAAGAAACCTATATACCTAGAAAAGTATAGACAAATATCCTTTGCTGGTATTCCTAGTGCCCCCCATCCCATATCATTTGATTTAAGGGATAAAGTGGTTAAGTTTTTTGGAAATAATGCTATTACTGGTGAAGAACATCTGAGGATTTTCATTGACATGTTGAATGACTATGAAGTTGAACATGAAGACATGGTAATGAAATTGTTTGTGCATTCACTAATAGAGGATGCAAGGGATTGGTTCAGAAGATTGCCTGATGACAGTATTACCTCATGGAGTGATTTGGAGAAGTTGTTCAAAGAGCAATATGGGAACAATACTAATGCAGGATTCATGTTGAACGAGTTCAACAATATCAAGAAAAATCCAAATGAATCCACATTTGATTTCAATGTGAGATTCCAAAAAGGTATGTACAAACTTTTTCAATTTATGAGGTTAAATGAAGACGTCTGTCTCACAACCTATTTCAATGCTTTTGATAGCAAAATGGCTTATCAATTGAGGGATAAAGATCCTAAAACTTTAAGAGATGCCTATAGATTTGCAGTAAATATAGAGAATAATAGAAAGGCATCTAGCAAACTAGGTAGGAGGGATGATCCTAAGCTTTTTAATCCTAAAAACAATAATAAAAGGGAGGGTGACAAAACTCCTATAGGAAAAAAGCCCGAAGAACCTACTATAAGACAGGTTTTAGAAATGCTCAAGAAGATGAATCCCACTAGTTTCAATAAGCCAAATGTTGCTGAAAGACCCCCTTTGAATAACAACAACTTCAATAGGCAGCCTAGGATGCAGAATTACCCTTATACCACTCAGTGGAAAGATGGTAAACCAGTTCCCAACCAGACCCAAAATGTGAAGGATAAGGGTACTCCAGACCCCCTGCAAAGGAACACTATAAATATGAATGATGATGTACCATGGTGCATTATATGCCAATCACCTCATTCTGCTGATTATTGTGTTGTTGCTCAGTCATTTGCCCAAGCCCAAGGAGTGCAAGCTAAAGAAGAAACTGAAGAGAAAAGCCATGACAATATAAGCTGCAATATGGTGAGCATGTGTGATGATTTGATAGATTCTAATTCAGAAGAGCCTAAAAATAATGTTACTAGCTAGAGAATTGCTTACCAACTACGTCATCAGCAAGTACTTTCAGATGATGAAGGGTATGATACAGATAAGGTATGCAGTACATTTTCTGATGTAGGTCTCACAAGTTTAAGAATGCCCTCCAAGGAGGAAATTGACAGAATTACAGTCGAAATGATTTCACAAGTCCATAGTAATTATAATTTGAGAAATAGAACAATAAATAATGATGCAGGAAGGCCATCTAGTGTATTCATCAAAGACATCACTCATAAGATGAATGATCAAGACAAGAAAGTCAATGTAGATGTGCCTAAAATCAAGGAGAGCAAGGGTAAGAAATGGGAACCAAAGAAGAAGGTTCAATTTCAGATAAGCGAAGCAACAAAACCAGTTGTGCAACCAAAGAAGTTAGAACTGGATGTTGTCAAGCAAAATGTGGTGCCTACTACTCAAAAGACTCTAATTCTAGGTACTATTGTAAAACCTACTGTGGTTGAACCTGTTGATATGATATCCATGTTATCTCAAATTACTGTAAAAGTGCCCTTGTCTGAACTTTTTAGAATTGAAGAGCATAAGAATAAGGCTTTGTCATGGTTGGGTGGAATAGCAAACAATGATATTATTGTAGATCAAACTATGTCCCAACAGACCCCATTGGTAATAGAGGACAGTGGTATTATATCCCAGATTCTTCAAATGTTTCTAGATGATTCCTCAGTGGAATTCATAGAAGATATTGATCCTTTTTTCCTTAGTCTAATCATAAAGGGGAAGACCTTAAAAAATTGCATGATAGACTCAGGAGCTTCCAACACTATAATGCCTTTCAAAGTAATGGAAGCCTTAGGATTGAAGGTGGATACCAAGCAGGGTAGATGCGAGAGGGATGGATGCTAGGGAAGTCCCAGTCATAGGTACTATAAATGCCTTACCATTCAAACTAGCTGCATATCCTGAAGTAGAATTGACCATGTCTATCCTTGTGGTAGATATACCTCCACACTACAGAATGTTACTCTCTAGAAAATGGAGTGCTGCCATGGGGGGAAGCCTACAATGTGATCTTACTTATGCCACTTTTCATATAGGGGACAAAGTTGTCAAGGTAAATAGGGAACCAAGGGTTAACCACATTTTAGGTGAAGAAATTGACAAAGATACCACTTGTTTCCTAGATACTGGGATTAATGCATTCAGGGCTGAATTAATTATTCAGGAAGTTGAAAACTTACCTGCTATCATCGAAAATGAAGTTGAATGTTGCATGAATTCACCAAGATTATGGACAGTGTTCTTTGATGGGGCTAGTTCTAAAGAGGGTGCAGGGGTAGGTGTAGTCTTTGTGTCCCCTGAAAATAACACTTTTAGGTATTCATTTACCTTGAAGTTTGCCTGCACTAATAATATTGCAGAGTATGAAGCATTGCTGCTAGGACTCAAAGTTGCCATACATCATAAAATTAAGAAATTATGCGTCATAGGGGATTTTGAACTAATTATCTCTCAGATCAAAGGAACCTACTCCTCCAAGAATAGGAGATTGAAACATTATAGAAATGCAGTCTAGGATCAGATAGAATTCTTTGATGCATTTGGGATCTCATGGAGAGATAGGACCCAAAATAAGATGGTTGATCTGTTGGCAAATGTAGCCATCAAGCCAAAAGAAATATCATTTGTAGGAATCTCTCAAATTGAGGTGCAAAACAGACCTTCCATACTTGACAACATTGAAAATTGGCAGTTTTTTGAAGATGATAAAGATATTACAATTTTTTTGTTAAATGAAGACAAGTACCACGGTCAGGAGATGGATTGTAGTGGACTGATTGAAACCATAAATGGAAAGGAAACCATTTTTGGTCAAGAAATAATGCAATTGAAAACAAATAAGATGCCGAAGGGGTTAGTAGTTTTGGAAAATATTTTTGATAGCTAAGACAGAGTAAAATTAGGAGTAAGCGACCCCAAACCCCAGGAGTTAGAAGAAATAAACTTGGGTACTAATGAAATTCCTAAAAGGGTCTATATTGGCAAAAATCTGTCTATTGAAATTAGGAAAACATTGATTGACCTACTTAGAAAATACAGACATGTTTTTGCTTGGTCATATGATGACCTTAAGGCTTACAGAGAGGATCTTTTCTAGCACGTCATACCATTGAAGGAAAATGTAAAACCTTTTAGGCAAAAACAGAGACCAATCAATCCTACCCTTGCCCCAAAAATGCAAGAAGAACTGACAAAACTGAGAGATGGTGGGATAATCAAACCGATCAAGCATTCCACCTGGGTTTCAAACTTGGTTCCTATCAGAAGAAAAATAGAGATATTAGGCTTTGTGTTGATTTTAGAAATTTAAACATTGCATCTCTGAAAGACAATTATGGCTTACCTAATATGGAAGCCATGTTACAGCAAGTGACTGGCTCTGAATTGATGTCAATGATGGATGGTTTCTCTGGGTATAATCAATTTCTAGTAAAAGAAAGTGAACAGTTCAAGACAGCCTTCACAACCCCTTGGGGAACATATGTGTATGTGAGGATGCCTTTTGGCTTGATTAATGCAGGAGCTACCTTCTAGAGAGCCATGGATGTAGCATTTCATGAGTATATTGACAAATTTATGGTTGTGTACCAGGATGATCTCACAACGTATTCTAATAAGGCTGAAGATCACTGCAAACATTTGAAAAAAATCTTTATAAAAGCCTTGGAATATGGAGTATCTTTAAACCCAAAGAAATGCACATTCGGGGTCACAGAAGGAAAATTATTAGGACACATAGTGTCTAAGGATGGGGTAAAAATAGATCCTGAAAGGGTAGCAGCTATTGACAAAGTCCCCAAACCAAAAAATGTGAAAGGAATTCAATCCTTTTTTGGCCAAGTAAATTTCCTGAGGAGATTTGTTACCAATTTTGTTGAACTCAGTAGACCCATCTCAAAGATGCTCAAGAAGGGAGCCGTTATAGATTGGAATGGTGAACCTTCACAAGCATTGTAGGATATAAAAATTGCAATAAAGAATGCTCCAATTTTGAGGACTCCAGATTATACAAAACCCATGCATATTTTCTCTTTTGCATCATTCCATACTGTAGTTGCAGTCTTATTACAGAAAAATCAAGAAGGATATGATCAGCCGATTGCCTTTTTCAGCAAGTCACTACAGCCTGCTAAACTGAAGTATGAAATAAATGAAAAGCAAGAATATGCTTTGGTAAAGGCTGTAAAAGCTTTCAGATGTTACTTGGTAGGTGCTACTATTATCGCTTTTGTACCTAGTGCTGCAGTCAAAGATATATTCTCTCAACAGGAAGTATCAGGCAGGAGGTGTAGGTGGATCAATAGAATCTAGGAATTTAACATTGATATACAAATAACAAAGTTAGTAAGAGGTCAAGGTTTGGCCAAACTCATGGCTAAAACTAATCTAGAGGCTAATCAGATAAATTTAGTAAATGATGATCTCAGAGCTGACTTATGTGACATGGACCAATGTGATTGGTACACCAATGTCATATATTATTTGCAACATATGGAAGCTCCTCCCCATCTGCTTGACAATGAAAAGAGGAATACTAAATTGCAGGCCATTAGGTATATAATTGTCCAAAATAACCTATGGTGGAGAAATTTTGAGGGAGTTCTGTTGAAGTGTGTTGATAAAGAAAAGGCAAAAGAGGTTTTGAAAGAAATGCATGCTGGAGTATGTGGGGGACACTACATGGCCAAAACTAATGCACATAAGATAATGAGAGATGGATTTTGGTGGCCTTCCATTTTTAAAGATGCCAAGTTATGGTTAGGAAATGTGACCCCTATCAGAGGTTTGTTGAAAAACTAAAATTGTCAGGAAATACTCCATTAAAGCCAGTGGAGATTCAAGCACCTTTTCAACAATGGGGTCTGGACTTCATAGGAGAGGTTTTCCCCAAGTCTAGCACTGGCTATTCTTGGATTCTGGTTGCCAATGAATACTTTACAAAATGGGTAGAGGCTATCCCCACAAGAAATGCAACAATTAAAGTGGTAAATAATTTCTTGTTGAATAATATTATTTCTAGATTTGGATGTCCACAGAGAATTGTAACAGATAATGCTATGTGCTTCAGATCTGAGGAGTTTATCAAGTTTTGTGATAAATATGGAGTGACAAGGTCATCATCTGCTCCATATCATCCACAAGGGAATGGACAAGCTGAGTCCACAAATAAGAGCCTGTTGAAGGTCATTAAAAGAACCTTGGATGATAATAAAAAGGCATGGGATTCCAAATTACAGTTGGCAATATGGGCTGACAGAGTAACTGTAAAGAAAGAAATTGGTGTAGCTCCATTTGATTTAGTGTATGGGATTCAAGCCAGAATGCCTCAGAATAACTTGGTGGGACTATACAATTACATCCAGTTATATGAAGAAGATACTACAGATGAAATGCAAGAAAGAATGGATGAATTGGTAGGACTGACCAAAACCAGAAGAGAAGCATCTTTAAGGAACCAAAAGTTGCAATTACAAGTCAAGACACTCTATGACAAAATAACTGTAAGCAGAAAATTTGAAAATGGAGATTTAGTCCTGATGTGGAATGCCAGAATTGAGGATAAAGGAAAACATGACAAATTTGATCCTATTTGGTTAGGCCCATATCTCATTGAAAATACTTGGGGTGAAGATTCTTATATACTCAAAGATATATTTGACAATATTCTTGAATTGCCAGTTCATGGACAGTTCTTGAAGAGGCATTTTTCTTGAAAAATAATTATTTTTCTTCCATGAACAGTAGTTTTAGGGTTTCCTGTTGTTTTGTGCATTTTGTGCTTTCTGTAAATCCTTGTAAATACCCTTGTGCAGTCTGGTCCCTTGTTTTTGTGTGTTGCTTTGTGCTCTCTGAAGAAGTTGTCATCTTACCAAATATGTGGTCTGCTCTCCTAGAGATTCTGAATTCTTGCATAGACTCAAGTAGTCTATCATCCCCAGATAGAGCCACTGTTGGTCTGATTTTTTACACTTGCAATTTTTTTTTGAAAATTATGGTGAGAAATCATTTGAGTTTTTTAGGATTGCCCTAGTCTCGGCCTGTTTCATGTGTTATCAGAGTCTATTGATTTCTCCAGATTGATCTTTTAAAATAGCCATGAAATTATCCCAGGTCTGAAATTGATGGCATCCCTTTTGAATTTCTCAGAAGGAGTTGTAAAATGTTTTAAGTTAGTCCTTTACGTTCTTACGGTGTGAGGTTTCACGTAACAACAGAATGCCTTTTGCTTTTGGTTTCCATGGCCACGCTTTCTGATACAGCGAAGAGGCGTAAAGGATTTATCGCACCTTCAAAAGCTCTTTCTACGAGCTTACGACTAAATACCTTGAGCGAAGGAGCTAGGAAGCCTGCAATGTGATCTACGCATATACGCCTCAATGGGTAGCATAAAGGCATAAAGCATGATCTAAAGGGCACGCGAGGGTATTACGGTGTTATGAGTAAAGGTTTTTTTGTAAGCACAGAGGCAAGGTTTCATGGTGTTTACATGTCTACAATTCTGCGGTCTACGGACAACCGTAAAGATTTATTCTTAGCGGTAATGGAATCATGTGGGACCTGTTGAAGTGTCAGAAGGGCCCAGTTGCAACAAATCAAATGGAGACACGACATTTATGTCAGATGTGCCCATCCCTCGTGGCATATGACTTAAGCTTTTGATATTACGCCCTTACTCTTGTAGGTTAAGCGTATGAACGAAGAGCTATTTTTCTTTTCTCCATGGTTACGGATCCAGTCTCAGCGTGTAAGCGTAAAGAGGTGAGAAGGAAGATCAATAAAAGGGGTTTACGCTCATACGATAAAAGGAAGACATGAGACCACAATAGCAGTTGAGAGGGCTCTCCGGTGATACGAATAAAGCTAAGTCGTAAGAGCTGGAGATAAGTTTTGAAGCCTTACGCTGCCCCGAGAAATGAAATAAGTGGAACAACGTAGAGGGAATTTCCAAGGTCTCCGCAGATACGTGCACATAGGAGCGTAAAGGCTACAAGGACGGCTTGAATAAGGTTTTTATGCTCACACGAGGAATGTTGAATCGTAAGAACGGAGATGTAAGTAAAAAGGTTTTCGATGTTTCGGTGTAAAAGGTTTCGTAGGAACGTAAAAGGTAATAAGACAGAGTTAAGGATCTTTACGCTTATACGGGAGAAGCTTAAATCATAAATGCAGAAACACACAGTAGAATGGCTTGAGATCCTACGGGGTAAAAGGTTTTGTAGGAACGTAAAAGGGATTTGCAAAACAGTGTAAGAGCATCATTACGTTCCTACAATTAGGGTATTTTGAAGCTTCTCCAAGTGAGTGTAGAGATCCATCGAGAGCATTTCTGGCATCACGAAGATTGAAGGTTTGACTCAGCGTAAAAACAAAAGATAGTCATATTAGAAAGAACCTTTGATGTGTCACGACAGATAAGCAAAAAAGGAAAAAATTATTGTAGCTAAGCAAAGTAAGGCTTTGAAAAGTACAATCATAATCCAATTTTGTGACTGATATACCCTGATGGCAACTTGCAATCATAAGTTTTAAAGCTCATGCATGCTAAATTTATTAAAAAAGTTGGTAGATATATAATTAAAACATCAAGGATTTAATTCAATTACCAGCCTCAAGAAGCTTGTTCCTGTGCTGTTTTGAAGTTTTGAAAGCTACAGAGCTCTGTGTATCCTGTGAAATTGTAGAAGAATTCAAAGTAAAAAAAAACATGGCCGACCAAGAAGTTGAAGAGGTGCACGTAGAAGAATTCGAAGTTGAAGACGAGGGTGATGATGTGGTAGAAGTCACACCAGAAGGAAAAAGGAAGAAATCTGCTGTCAAAACAGAAAAGAAGACAAGGGTCAGAAAACCGAACAAACATGCAGAAGACTGGTTAAAACTCCTTCCAGGGTCGTCAAATGCAATTTCTACAAATGATCATACGTTCAGAGACCCTTATGCTTTTGTTCAAGATGCTGAATTCCCTAGAATTACTGGCTATGATATTTTTATGTACTTTTATCAGAATAGAATAGAGAATGTGCCAGTATGTAACCCTTGGAATAGAAATATGGCAAAGTTAATTTTTCCAGAAGTGTTTGTTGATGTTGACCTGTTGAAGGCCCTAATAAATTCATACAATCCAGTAACCAGGACTTTTCACAGGCATAATGGGAGTGTATTATGTACATTGGACATAACTTCTTTTATTGAGGCTTTTGGATTGATGGGACAAATGGATGTACCTATTGACATTGCAGACTTACAAGGAAAATTTGCTAGGAATAAAACCTACTTTGTAAACAATGTCATGCTGCCACACATTCCTTACAAAGTTAAGAAGGCAGGGTTAATCCCAAAAAAGGTGGGAGACTTTTTACCTTTGAGTAGGTTCAAAAATTATTTCAAAAACACAGTGTATGGGTTGCACAAAGTATTGGGAAGTGATGGTGCAGAGGATTGTGTATATGGTTCTCTTTTTCTGATGGCATGCGACATACAGGATCCTTTTCATCATAAGGAGTATGATTATGTGGCCTTTATCATTGACAGTATGCACGTGCAGATTTGTGATGCTAAGAAAGGAGAACTGAAAGACTTCAAGTTCCACCATTATTCATTATTGATGCACCTTATCTTGTATAGCAACATTGGGTACATCAATGGAGACTTCATTGATCAAACTTTTGATGAATTTGGTGAGTTACCTATGCAACTCTGGACTTGTATTTGGCATAAAGATTTCTTCTATTCAAATGCTCTAGTTTTTTTCAATTTGTTCAATTCTGTTATTATGATGCAGCTAGATCATACTTTCTTTAGGGCACCCAATGTTTTGAAGACTCTGCTTAGGCCCTCTTTCTTAGATGAAAAAATAAAATTAGATCATAACTGGGGAAGCATAGTTTTGTTTAAAGAATGTACTTTAATCAGAGTTTTTGCATGCCCACAACCTCCTCATCTATTGCCTAAATATCTACCCCTTAGATTGGCCATTATTGAATTCTTTTGGCAATTCTTATTGATGATTAAAGATATGATCCCTCCCTCTCTGCATAAGCCTACTTTTGTATGTAGAACCTTTAAGGTAGGAGACTTTGAAATAGGCAAGAATGCTTTTGAGGAATTGAGTGACTATTTAGGTCAGTATAAATTTGCTACTGGGCCCTATAGCATGTATGATCTTGAAAGTTATATTGCAAACAAGGTTAAGACCATTAGGGGTTTTGTTCTGCCCCCAAGTAAGCCTATCCCTTTAGAGGACCTAATTGCCAACATAGTAGCAACAGGGGAGGTAGATGAGTTATTGAGGAAGTATGAAGAAATAAGGAAAGTGGAAAATGCTTTGAAGAGGACCAACCCTGATTTTAAGGGTTTTTATACAGAAGTTCCATATCCAAATAATCTGAGGAAAATGATTGAGAATTTTGATCATATTATGTTACAAATGCCTCTTGAGCCAGAGGGAGAAGAAGCCATTGTAAATAGAGAATCCCCTGAACTAGATACACAATTAGAAATTGATTTGGAAGAAGAGCAGCCATCAACATTAGCCTGGATGCCACAAGGAAATAAAAGACAAAAGACAATGCACATCCCTGAAAAGGTGCTAAGCAGAGCTATACAAGTCATGTCTGGAAGTAGTGATTATTTTTCTGATATTAGGCAAAATTATTTTCATCAAAGGGCTACTGAAGTAGGAAAAGCTTCTACTGACATGCAAATTGCAGCATCAAGGTTGGATGACAGGCTCATTCAATCTGAGAAATTCATGGAAGATGATGATTTTATTAAATCATCAGAATTTAAAAGTTTTCTCTATAAAATCAAACAAAATGAACTCACATTGAGTCTCATGCCAGGAGAAGATCCAGAGAAAAATAAAGAGTTAGTTGAAAAACTATTGGCTTATGACCCTGAAAGTGAAACAATGACTACCGCAGAAGCTAGGGAATTAGTACATAGGAGTGGCATGATTCTAATACCACATTGGGACATTGAGAAAGCTTTTGTATGGGACCAAATGAGAAGACAAGATAAGGCCATCAGTTATGAAGCCACTAGCAGTGAAGGTCTTAAAAGAGGGTCAGGTTTTAATGTGGACACTAAAACCCTAGCAGTACGGAGTGTGGCCCCTGACACCAAGAAGCCTAAGATGATGGATATAGAAGAAACTGCTCAGGGCAATATGATTGTGTGGACATTGGAGAGCACTACTGGGAAGGAAATCTCCAGTTTGGTAAAACATTTTGCTCTTATGAATGAGGAAAAGGTTGATGAAATTGAGGATAAGTTAGTTGCAATGTTTAATGAATGCCTTGATATTAGGAGAACATATGAAGAAGAGCTCAAAATGAACCATGTACAGAAACAAAGAATAGAGGAGTTGGAGGAAAAAGTTAAGATTCTGGAAACAGAAATAAAATCCCTCAAAGAATAGCTCAAGATAGCAACAGAGGCAGAGCATGCACCAAGGCAAGAGGAAGAAAGAAGGCACAAAGTAGAAGCAGAGGCCCAAACAGAAGAAATGCTTATGGGAACAACAGTGTTAGTGCCATTGATTAGTGTGGAAATAGAAGTTTCCCAGGTCGACAATAATACCAAGAAAAATGTTTTGATGAATGTATTAAATCATAGAATCAACATTCTGAAAAGAATATCTCAGGATACTTATAATACATTCATTAGTCTACAATCTGCAGAACAGGTATGCATGGGTGCAGTTAGATGGCTTGAGCCTATTTTTCAACAGTGGGGACCCTATATTCAATTTTTTGACAGGTTGATACCCTTGTTAGCTAAGAAGCCAGATCTCCCAGATAAAGTTATTACTGTGAAGGAAGGTATGGACAAAGTGAAAGAATTATTGCAAATCTTCACAGGGAAGCTGACAGTAATTCAAAGTAAATTAAAAATGCTAACAAATGGTTTCTATTCTTTGATTCCTTCTGTTATCGATTCTAATGATAAGTTAAAAGATTTTGATGAGTGGTCTAATTCTTTTGATCACATTATAGACTTGCCACAAGTGGTATCCATCCTCCAAGATGGTATTGATGAATGTCTTTTCAATGAACTAATTGATACCCTTTTCAAGATTGAAACTGAAGTGAATAGGTTTATCATAGAAGGAAGGGTGATTACTGATGCCAGGTGGCAGAAAATAGTGGATGAATTAACAACAGTTAAAGAATGTGATTGGCCCACTAAAAGAGAAATATTTTTCTGGGAAGCAATCACAAAAATCAAAGCACTACCAACTGGGAGCAGTTAGAGAAAAGGAAAAAATTGAAGATTTTATGCTCCAGCTATCATTTGCCTTCTATTTTATTTGTTTTGTTTTGTTTGTTCGGTTTTCTTCTGAAAAGGGGTAATTTACCCAATTTTTGTAAAAGGACATGTGTCACTTTCTTTAGCCCGAAGCTTGTTGCATCTCACACTATTTAAGTGAGATCCCAAGGCTAAAGAAGGGTCCAAATTCTATTTCTTCTAAGTATTGTGCTTAGTCTGGTTTTTGGTCCAAATTTTGGAAAGCAAGTTTGTAGTGTATTTTGCTGTCAAATTCTTTGAGAATACATGAATATAGAATGACCTGTGTTTCTTTCTGAAGGCATTTCCAAGTCTACTATAAAGGATATACCATTTTCAAAGGAAATGAATACAAATTATGAACTGTCCCCATATCAGTTCTTTCTGAATTTTGTCTCCTTTTAAATACTTAGCTACCTTGATGTTGTATGAGTAAAAGCTTGTGCAATTGAATGCAATCAAATTAGGTTGTATATCCATTTATCATTGTTGTTAATTCAATGGATTAAATAAAGGATTTGATGAATGTGATAAGATTCCTTAAGTATTGAAAAGGATTTTTGAATGATAAGTTCTAATAAGAATTGCTGATAGAATTTGTTGTGAGGCAACAAATTAGATCTAAGAATTTGCTATAGACTCTGAACCCCAATGGATTAGGCACTGATCAAGTTATTTCAGCTAAAGGAGAAATATCTTACAAATGGTTTTTCAAATGCATCATCAAATCAAATTTTACTTTTATTTCCTATAGATCTTCAAAGTTGGCCAGCACTTGTCTGCATGGAATGTTTTAGCTTCAGTTAGCCATTGTTGTTGAAAACATCTGCAGATCTATAGAAGAATTCTTGGCCATATCTGTTTATGGGATGTGTTTTATCAAGTTAGTAAGAATTATGTATATGTTTAAGGATGTTGAAATGAGAATTAGAATGAAACTAAGCACAATCCTCATACATTTGTTTCAATTTTGAACCTCTCTAGGTACACCCACCCTGGTTTTGCGAAGCCAAAAGAGTAGAAAACCATCTATGGTTTTGTTGAAGTTGGGTCCAAATACCTTACATATGCAATTGTTAATAAGAATAGGCTAGTCTTTAGATTGTGTATGTACTGTCATTTTGGTATTAAGCATTTTGTCGCTTAGTAGTTTTAGCACTTCTTAAAACACCAACAAAATTGTTAGTTGAGAAATTCTTATTCAAGATTCCACTTGTTTTCATCACTTTAAAGATGGCAATTGTTCCTGTAAAGATTACTGGTAGCAGATTAATATGCCAAATAGGAAGAAAAATTTTCTTTGAAAATGTCAAATTTTGGACAATGGCTATCAAGAGCATGATGTTGCATAAAATGGAGTTCCAGATGCCATTCTTATTAGTAGAAGAGAATCTTGGCAATTTCTTTTGAGCCTACCAGGTTGTTTATTGGTAATCCTATTGGGATCATTAAGAAGCCTCCCCATTCATGCTACTACTGTCATACCCCTCTTAAAAAGGAGCACTAAGGGAAAAAATGTTATTTTTCCTTTCATTTTCTCTGATCTTACATGTTAATTTTTCTAGAAAGAATTACTGGTGAACAAAAGTTTGTATAAACACAACATTCTTTGGTTTCAGTTACAGTTCAACAACCATAGACTTGCAAATAAGAGATCCAAAAATTCAACTAGGATAGAATTACCACGGGGTCAGTTGATGTTATTTCTAGTTAGGAAGTTGTCTAAGAGCTATGGTTATGTGTGATTTTCCATGAACATATACACGAATCATTTGGGGATGGCTTTGTATAGATAAGACAAAATGTGGAAATTAAAGAATTTTGATTTTTCAGTTCAACTTTCCAATATTTGGATTCAGCTTGGTACCAAGGATGGACATTGGAAAGGTTCAAGGATAGGTGAAACACATTGTATAAGGGTTGGCCCTCTATACTTTTTTCATGTTCATGGTTTGACTATTGTAAGAGGAAGAATGTGGTTTCCATGATGTAGTGACCATTTGCAAGTGTTGGAGCTCACTGTACTTCTTGAAACGGTTTCAATTCACCCTTTGGACACTATAAACACTTGTAATCAACTAGAAATTTAGGGTATGGAGACCATGAACTCAATCTTCTAGTATTTTTGTCCTTTCAGAGCTCCAATGACATCTTCTATTTCTTTGTGGTTTGCTTTACTAAATAAAAATTGTTATATAGTTTTCCATGTGTTATTGCAGTTTTGAACAAACTAAACCCATCCTATAAGTGTTCTGAAGCAAGTCTTAAGTTGTGGAGAAGGTTTTGTGTAGAGTCTATAATCAGTGAATCTTTAAGGATTTTCTCTATCATTCTATAGATCATGTGGTATTCGAGTAGAGTTATATTCACCTTGCATGTGTTTGACCAATATAACAAGACCATTGACTGGTTTGCCCTCTACAAGATCAATTGAAGTTGAGAATTTAGTTCCTTTGTTCTGAACAAAAGAGAGTGGAATGAGACAATGATATCAATGGAAAGAGATGTTAAAGAAATGGATGAGGATGAAATATGGTTTAGAAAGATGGAAGATGACGCTGGTCACAATTTTCTCTTTGTAGGAAAGTTGGATAGGCATTGCATAAGAACATGAAGAGGAGAAAAGAGGTTAAGAGGACCAAGTAAAAATAAGAGTCTTGTTTATATATTTTTTCTTTTTTTTTATAAACCTGAGGCAAAGACAGATGTCCAACCCTTTGATGGGGAAATAAATGTAGAGAAATCAAACCAACAAGTTTCTAAAATGGAGGTATACCTTAGTTTGCGCATGTTGTCTCTTCATCAATAAATTCTCATTTGCTAGACTTATCTGTATATACTTTCATGTGTATTGAAAGGTATGCCTATTTCTTGCAATTATTTTTAAGTGAGAGGACTATAAGCAGTTAGGAAGAAACAATTTTACACCATTTTCTATGAGGAAAAGATATTAATGCAATTGTGTCATGTCAGACAAAGCTCAGGTCAAAGTGTACAAGAATACAAAGGAAAGCTGTTTGGGCACCACAAGAGGCTTGTTTTGATAGCCTAACAAAGATTTTGATGAAAAATGTGCACAAACACTAGATAATTTATTTGGAATTACAAATGATAATAAGTACTTCATACTTTGAAAAAACCAAGGTAAAGGACAACAAGAAGAAGTTGTTGAGTGAGGCAAGGGTATGGGCAAGTTGAAAAAGAAGAAGAATGTCACTGGTACCATCAATTCAAAGGGACAGAACAAGGACATTCCATTATGAGAAAGATAGCCATAGAGGAGAAAGATGTTGGAATACACCTAGAGTCTGTAACCTTAAGGATTAAGAACAAGAAATGATAACAATGTCACCTATGTGAGTAAAGGAAAAATAGAGAAATATTTGTAGCTCCAATATTAATGAGAAATTGTCATGTGCCATGGTGTGTAAGGTTGCATGTTTATTGAGTGATGGCTTTCAAGATGTAGAAGAGCTCAACAAACTTTCTACATCCAAATCCAAGGGAAAGGGAAAATTGTAGATGCTCTTTTTGAAACAAGTTCTCAACAAATCTGATATTATAAAAGCTATTATTTAAGTATGGTCTTAAGAGCGTAAATATTAAAAAATCTCATTATTTGTGGTGTTGAAAAATGGAATGGATGTTTTAGTTATGAAGCAATGCAACTTCAAGTTTGAACTTAATTGGGAATTCATAGACGAATGAATTATTGATGTGGTTCCATTGAATACACAATTGGTGTCATCTTTGGGAGTCCTTATTGTTAGTTTGTTAGCTTTGGATAGCTATTTGTTATTTTGTTAACTAATGGGAAATTTTTTTTTAACATAGTTGTAGTAATAATATTGACACCACTGTGATGAGCACATGCCAAAGCCACATGCAGTGGGTTGTACAAAGCACACACGGTTTTGTTTCCACAACTTGGGCATACATATTTTTAGTAGAATTTTGCATTCCAAAAAACAAAAGACTACCAAGAAAATAAGTTCAAACCAATGGGATAGCTGCAAATTTGAGAATAAAACTAATATTTAATAGAAAATGACAAACGATGCTTATTTGATGGGATTACTTTCCTTTTTGAATAATTCCCAAGGCATGATTAAATGGAAAAGTTAGGTGAAAACATTTGTCCTCGCCTATGGGCTATAGGGACTAACAAATTGATAATTCAATTATCATTAGCATACATTAATATTCTTAAGAATCAGTGATTAGGGATTAATATGTGATGATTACAACTAAAAGTTGAACTTGCTAGTAAGATAATAATGAGAGCGTACCTCATGTCTATCCTCCATTATCTTCTTGAAGATGTCGTATAGAAGCTCATTAGGCCCACCATGGTATAGAGAAGAGCTCTCTTCTACGTTGTATGCTTTCTTCCCATGCCTTTCTTCTTTTCCTATGTTTCTCCCATGACCAAAATCAGTGTTTCAAAAAGTACTAACATTGAAACAAATAAATAATGAATAGACAAGAAATGGTTGCAGGTTATGGTCAGCATGGGCATTGCAAGGAAGCCCTTCATCTATTTGAGCAAATGAGAAATGTGGATTTACATACAAACCACATAACCTTTACTGGCATTCTATCTGTATGTAGCCATGGAAGCCTAGTCAATGAAGGTAGGCAAATTTTCATTTAATGAGTCAAGATTATGTTATCACACCAAGGATGGACCATTATGGTTGTATGGTTGACATTCTTGGGTGTGATGGTTATTTAGGGGAAGTAGTTGACCTTATTCATAGAATGTCATTTGAACCTAATGTTGTTGTCTAGAGGACATTGTTTCAAGCTTGCAGGGTTCATCAAAATATGGAGTTGGCCCAACTTATAGTAGAGAAACTTTTCAAGTTGGAACTGCAAAATGATACAAGATACATAATACTTTCAAATATTTATACTTTAGGTGGATGGTTAAATGATGCGAAAAAATTGCAATTAATTAGAAAAGAAATGGGTTTGATTAAGATTCTAGGGTGCAGTTGGATTGTGTCCTCGAGAAGCATTCATAAATTTATCACAGGTGATAGAGTGCACCCACAAACAGAGAGGATATATGCAAAACTAGAAAATTTGGCTTGGCAATTGAATGGTTTAGGATACACACCTATCAACAACCTTGTGCTGTATGATGTGGAGGATGAGTTAAAGAAACATATCCTTCCCTACCATAGTGAGCAACTAACAATTACTTTTGGGCATAGTACTTTTCCTTTTGGGACATCACTTCACATCATTAAAAACCTTCGCATATGCCCTGATTGTCATTACTATGCCAAGTTTATATTAAGAACTGTTAGTCGAGAAATTCTTATTCGAGATTCCAATTATTTTCATCACTTAAAAATGGCCATTGTTCCTGTAAGGATTACTAGTAATAGATTAATACGCCAAACATGAAGGAAATTTGTCTTCGAAAATGCAAGATTTCAGAAAATGGCTATCAAGAGCACGGTATTGCATAAAATGGAGTTCTAGATGCCATTCGTATTAGTATAAGAGAATCTTGGCAATTGCTTTTGAGCCTACCAGGTTACTGATTGGTACTCCTATTGGGATCATCAAGAAGCCTCCGCATTCATGCTACTGTTGTCATACCCCACTTAAAAATGAGCACTAAGGGAAAAAATGTTATTTTTCCATGCATTTTCTCTAATCTTACATGTTGATTTTCTAGAAAGAATTACTAGTGAACAAAAGTTTGTATAAACACAACATTCTTTGGTTTCAGTTACAGTTCAACAACCATAGACTTGCAAATAAGAGATCCAAAAATTCAACCAGGATAGAATTACCATGGGGTCAGTTGATGTCATTTCTAGTTAGGAAGTTGTCTAAGAGCTATGGTTATGTGTGATTCTTCCAGGAACATTTACAAGAATCATTTGGTGATGGATTTGTATAGATTAGACAAAATGTGGAAATTACAGAGTTTTCACTTTTCGATTCAACTTTCCAATATTTGGATTCAATTTGGTACCAAGGATGGACATTAGAAAGGTTCAAGGATAGGTGAAACACATTGTATAAGGGTTGTCCCTCTATACTTTCATCATGTTCATGGTTTGACTATTATAAGAGGAAGAAAATGGTTTCCATGATGCAGTGACCATTTGCAAGTGTTGGAGTTCACTATACTTCTTGAAAGATTTTTAATTCACCCTTTGGACATTGTAAACTCTTGTAATCAACTAGACAGTAGGGGTATGGAGACCATGAACTCAATCTTCTAGTATTTTCATCCTTTCAGAGCTCCAATGACATCTTCTATTTCTCTTTGGTTTGCTTTACTAAAGAAAAAATGTTATATAGTTTTCCATTTGTTATTACAGTTATGAACAAACTAAAACCATCCTATAAGTGTTCTAAAACAAGTCTTAACTTGTAGAGAAGGTTCTGTGTAGAGTCTGTAATTAGTGATTGTTTAAGGATTTTCTCTAACATTCTATAGATCATGTGGTATCTGAGCAGAGTTATATTCACCTTGCATGTGTTTGAATAATATAACAAGACCATTGACTGGTTATGCCCTCTATAAGATCAATTGAAGTTGAGAATTTAGTTCCTTTGGTCTGAATAGAAGAGAGTGGAATTCAACAGTGATACCAATTGAAAGAGATGTTAGAGAAATGGATGAGGATGAAGTATGGTTTAGAAAGCTGGAAGATGATGTTGGTCACAATTTTTTCTTTGTACGAAAGTTGGATAGGCATTGCATAAGAGCATGAAGAGGAGAAAAGAGATTAAGAGGACCAAGCAAGAATAAGAGTCTTATTTATATATTTTATTCCTTTTTTTTATAAACTTGAGGCAAAGAAAGATGTCTAGCCCTTTGATGGGGAAATAAATGTAGAGAAATCAGACCAACAGGTTTCTAAAATGGAGGTATACCTTTGTTTCTGCATGTTGTGTCTTCATTAATAAATTCTCATTTGCTAGACTTATCTATGCATACTTTCATGTGTATTGAAAGCTATGCCTATTTCTGCAATTATTTTTAACTAAGAGGACTATAAGTAGCTAGCAAGAAACAATTTTACACCATTTTCTATGAGGAAAAGAGATTAATACAATTGCATCATGTCAGACAAAGCTCAAGTCAATGTGTATACAAATACATAGGAAAGCTTTTTGGGCACCACAAGAGGCTTGTTTTGATAGCCAAACATAGATTTTGATGAAAAATGTGCACAAATACTAGACACTTTATTTGGAATTACAAATGATAATAAGTAATTCATACTCTAAAAAAAGCAAGGTAAAGGACAACAACAAGAAGTTGTTGAGTGAGGCAAGGGTATGGGCAAGTTGAAAAAGAAGAAGAATATTCAACAATCAAGCATAAAGGTGGTTTCTCCCCATTGAACAAAAATAATGTGTAATTTGTGACATTATGTTATTAAAGAAGCAATAAGATACATGTGAATTAGTGATTAAAGAAGCAACATGATATGTGTGAATCATATGCACAGACCATTAACTCAAGGAAAATAGATATAAAATTTCAAAATAAAAGGAATATGGAACATATGCAAGACCAATGTTTGATATACTAAATTCCAAATCCTTTGAATCCTACTGATTAGGGCTAGATTTTACTCCTCCTCATTTAAGCTCAACAATAATGAAACCACCTGCAGAGCTTTCGGTGTCATTTTTATTTTCTTCAATCTCAACACTCAAAAAAAAGACATCCAAAAAAATAACATAGGAAGAGATGTTGAAGAACCTAAAACAATGGAATTTTTGGCTTAGCTCCATGCGTAGGACTCAGCGTACGCTGATTGATCTACACAAAGCCACAATAGGAAAAGCCACACTAAATATGTAGATTTTTCCTCATGGGAATGAAGTCCCAATTTTTCTCCCACCTGTGCTCATACCTTTAGGATTTCCCACGAATTAATGAAAGTTTTTCTTTTTTACCCATGAATCATGAATGAATGAAGATTTTGTTTTTTTTGTTATAACATTGAGTTGGTTGAAATATACTTATTCATCAATAATTCTATTCAAGAATGTAGATTTACCATCCATCTGATATAATTTGAATCCTCTATGAGTTGCATAAGCCAATAAAGTCCTTACACCTTCTAATCTTGTAAGAAGGGAAAATTTTTCACCGTAATCAATACCTTCTTCTTGAGAATAGCCTTTACATACCAACCTTGCTTTGTTTCTTAACACTTTTCCATCTTCATTCAGCTTATTTCTGAATACCCATTTTGTACCAATCACATTTTTATCTTTGGGCCTAGGTACAAGAGTCCAAGTTTTATTCTTTTCTATCTATTCTATTTCGTCATTCATAGCCTCAATCCAACTTTCATTTTCCAGTGCATCTTTAAAACTTCTAGGTTCAAATTTAGCAAGTAAACATGTACCTTTTAGTTTGCTTCTTGATATTATTCCATTTGATTTGTCTCCAACGATTTGATCAGGTGCATGATGCCTTCTAAAATATTTAGCCAATATAGGTTCTTTTAATTTTGAATGAATTGTACTATATTTAGTTTGAATCTCAACTTCAGACTCGAGTCCTTCTATCTGTGTCTCAGGTTCTTCAGACTCGGTATGCACTAACTCAATAGCCTCTGAATGTGACTCGGGTCCTTGTGACTTGGTTTGCACTTCCTACAACTTGGAAACTAATGGAGATTTTGAGAGCTTTGGAGATGAAGTCTTCTTTTTGTTAAATGTGTTTTGCAATATATCAAGTTCATAGTAGACAAATCTTCTGTAATCTTTTGATTCTTTTTTGCCTTCTTCTTCAGTCTTTTCTACAAACTCATCAATTCTCACATGTGCACTTTCTATGATTTTGTGAGTGGACAAATTTAGACATTTGTATCCTTTACTTCTGTAGGAATATCCTAGAAATATACCTTCATCAAATTTTCCTTTTGTAGACTTTTTCAAGATATAACATTTGCTACCAAATACTTTCAAGTAACTTACATTGGGTTTGTAGCCATACCATAGTTCATAGGGACTTTTTTTTGAGTCCTTCTTCAATTGAACTTGGTTCAAAGTATGAATTACAGTGTTGATAGCTTCCTTCCAGTATTTGATAGTAACATTCTTCTCAATCATTAGTGTCCTTGCACAATCCATCATGGACCTATTTCTTCTTTTAGCTATTTCATTCTACTCAGGAGTACCAGGGGCTGATACTTGTCTTTTAATTCCTCTTTCAATGTAGAAATTGTTGAATTCATTTGAGGTGAATTCACCACCTCTATTTGATCTCAAGCATTTCAACCTTTTTCTAGTTTCTTTTTCTACTCTAGCCAGATACCATTTGAATTTCTCAAAAGCTTCTGATTTTTCTTTTAGATACATAACAATCATCATTCTAGAATAATCATCAACAAAAAGAATGAAAATTTTTTCTTCACTACAAGTTTCTATTCCAATGGGTCCACTTAAGTTAGTATGCACAATTTTCAAGACATCTTCTGACTAACAGTTTTTGCTTTTAAAACTAGTCTTTCCCATCTTACCAATTTGGCAGTTCTTGCATAATCCAACATCAGGTTTCTTCAAACTAGGAAGACCTCATACCCTTTTGAGTTTGCTAGTCTTGACCATATTATCAATGTTTACATGACAAAGTCTTTTGTGCCATAGCTAGCTTTATTCTACTTGAGCAATAAAACATGAACAATCACCAAGATCAAGATAAAATAGGTTACCTTTTGTTTTCTTTCCTGATCCAATCAAATTTCCTTGGTTATCCAATAGTCTTGCCTTGCCATTCATGAATTCTACCTTGAATCCAATATTGTTTAGCCATGCCACACTTAGTAAATTATGTTTTAGTTCTTCAACCCAATAGACGTTGTCACATACAAGTTCATTGGTTGATGAGATACAACCTTTTCCTTTTATGCAACAAGGTTGATTGTTTCCAAACCTTACACTTCCTCCATCATAATGTTCAAAATGTTCAAACTTAGTTTTTTCTCTAGTCATATGGTGAGAACATCCACTATCTATGGTCCATATGTCATTTTTGCTAACATGAGAGACAAGTACCATCTTATCTCCTTCATCATCAGATTCATCTTTTACAACAATATACACTATTTCATCTTCACTGTTGTCAGAATTTTTAGCCATAAAACAAGTTTTCTTACCTTTGTCTTTGTAGGATTTGTGACCTTTGAATTCCTTCTTGCCTTTGTACTTGTGGCTTTTCTTTTCTTCCTTTCTTTCTTTGTTTGGACACCTAGCAGTAATATGACCAATTTCTTCACAAGAAAAATATATTAGAGGGATTTTACCTTTGAATTTTCCTCTGCTCCTAGAATATTTCTTTGCAAGTAGAGCTTCAACAATTTTAAGACACTATTAGAACTTTCTTTAGTTTCTTCCTCACTTTCTAATTGATTATCTTTTTTTTTCTTGTCTTTTTATTTGAGTGAGATTTTAGCTTCAAATGCATACTCAATATTCTTGGAAGTAGGAACATAGTTGTCAAAATTGTCTAGTTCAAAAGTTGTCAATCTTCCTACTAGGGCATCCA
The DNA here is from genome assembly GCA_028749045.1 of Cupressus sempervirens. Taxonomy (NCBI): domain Eukaryota; kingdom Viridiplantae; phylum Streptophyta; class Pinopsida; order Cupressales; family Cupressaceae; genus Cupressus; species Cupressus sempervirens. The sequence continues at coordinate 1,017,734,155 of CM053787.1, read as the reverse complement.
AGCCTATCTTGTTATTTGGATCACATCTCTTTCTTGAATAGTAGATACTCTAATTGCATAGATAGGAAGCAAAGTTCTGAGTATTTTACTTACAATAGTTTCTTCTTTGTTTTCTCCTCCAGGTGCTCTAATTGCACTAACACTAGCCTAATTCTTTCCAAATATTTTGCAACATTTTCATCTTCTCTCACTCTCATTTAATCAAATTGTCCTCTAAGGCTTTCTAATTTGACTCTTCTTCCATTGTCATCTCCTCCATACATTTCTTTCATTTTGTTCCACATATCAAGAGCAGTTTTATAGTCTTTGACCTCATCAAATTCAACATAACTAAGAGCAGATGCAATGTCAATCATCATAATCTTAGGGTTCTTCTTTTTAGCAATATCTTCAACTGATAATGTTCTAGTGGGAGTTTTATTTTCTTCATCAAGATATTTGCATCCTAAATCATTGATGGTAGCAAGGTGAAGCCTCATAAGTCCTTGTCATGCTACAAAGTTGTCTCTATTTAGCCTTGGAATCTCTCTCTTGTAAGACATCCTAATCTTTAGCTTAGGTCTTTGAAACTTCTCTACAAGCACCAAAAGCTCTGATACCAATTATTGGAAATATAAGAGGAATAACTAAGAGGGGAGTGGTGAATTAGTTACTACTAAAATAAATCCTAGATCCCTTGGATATCAAATAAAATTTAGACTAGTAAAACTGATTACTGCTGATACTCAGTAAGCATAGAGAAATTGATGTAACTCGGTAAATGCAGAGTATGAATTACTTAGCAGATCTTAAGACATTATTAGTAATTACTTGCAATCATGAAAGAAATAACATGAACACATGAGACACTAGGATTTAACATGGAAATCCAATTTGGGAAAAACCACCAAATGTAACTAATTACTATTTTTCACTCTTCTGAAGTGAGCCCTATTAGGAGCCAACCTTGTTGAATGTTACAAAACACACTGTTAGGTGTGATCCTGTTAAAGGATTTAATCACCCTATTTGGAGTGGCCTTGCAAGAGGTCTTGAATAGTTCAATGGAATTGCCACCTTGTTAGAGGATTTACAAATGGCTATTAAACCAACTCTGTTAAGAGATTTTAGATCACTGCTACAATGGTTTAGAAAGTAACAATGAAATGACTTGATTGTGATGCAACTGAATTACTGATTACAAATCTTTGTTCTGGTTCATACTTGATCCTTCTTGATCAAATAATACTTTTTTGCTCTATAAGGATACCCTCTTATCCTTCAAGTTCATTTCCTCTCTTCTTATCTCCTTCAACTTATTCAACTTGCATCTCAAACACTTCAAAATCACAACTTGACCTTTTACTTATACCTTCTAGATTGTCAAGTCGACTCAAAGAAAAATTAGAATAACCAATATTCATCACCATAGTAAGCTAGAATTAATAGGTAAAATAATTAAGCTTTACATGCCAAAATAAGAAAATCCTTTGGTAGCCGACCCAGCTCAATAGAAACTGATCCTAGAGCGATTTCCTGTGTTAACCAAAAGAAGCTTGATTAATATTGTGAACTTACAAAATTCCTTTGGTAACCAAGTGAACTCAATTAATACTAACTTAGTTCAACTTTCCCTTCATTAACTAAGTGAGATTAGTTAACACTCTTTTCTACATAACTTCCTTCGACACCCGAGTTAGCTTGGTAGATACTACCTTCTATATAGAGGAAACTTAGGAATGCTCGGTAGACAAGGAAAACTATCTTCATTGACCAAGTGAGCTCAGCATGTACTGACTGTCAACTGATATGACATATGTGTAACATCAAAGACAACACACAATTAATCAATTGTACCCAATAGACACACCACCAACTCTCGATAGTTGTAACTTTGATGAAGCAGTGATGGCTCTTTTTGGCCTCAAGAATCTCCAAGGTTATGAGCATCAGATTCAATGCAATGAGGAAGCCTACTTTGGTAGCCAAGTCAACTCAATCACAAAAATGAAAAAGAAAACAAAAATAAAAAAATTGAAGAAATATCCTCTAGTGAAAACTTTGTTGGAGCACTCTTGGATGAAGAAAAAGATAAAATAAAGGATGCATCTTCTTGTGAAAACCTCCTAGGGGCACTAGAAGAGGGAGAGGTTGACTTGCCAGTCAAAACTCTACCACTAGAAAAGTCATCTATATTGAATTAAGAAATAATTCCAGTTAACTTGGGTACTGTAGATAATCCACAAATCACCTACGTTGTTCCTACCCTAAGTCTAGAAGAACAAGAAGTGATGACTCAGTTCCTACAGAAAGGCAAAATAAATTTTGCATGGACATACAAAGACATGCCTAGCTTAGACACAAACTTATGTATGCATCACCTAGTAGTGGATCCCAAGATTATACCTATTAAGCAAAAGCTACACAAGATGCATCCTAAGGTAGCACTCTTGGTAAAAGAAGAATTGTAGAAAATGTTAGAAGCAAAGTTCATTTGACCTATTGATAATCCTGAGTGGGTTTCCAATATTGTTCCTGTAGGAAAAGCCTCTGGGGCATCTGCATGTGTTCATATTTTTGAGATTTGAATCTCGCATGTCCTAAGGATTATTTTCTAGTTCCCAACATAGACATTATAGTGGATTTGACTTTTGGACATGAAATGTTATCTCTAGTCGATGGTTTCTCTGGTTACAATAAGATCAAAATTGTAGAAGAAGACCAACACAAAATGATATTTACTACCCCATGAAGAAAATAATGTTACCAAGTCATGCTTTTTGGTTTAAAGAATGCCAAAGCCACCTATCAACATGCAATGACCACAATCTTCCACGTTCTTCTACATGTAATAACGGAAGACTGTGTTGATGACATCCTAGGAAAATCTAAGACACGTGATTCTCACATTTTTGTTCTTACCACCATATTTGAAAGGTTGGATATATATAAAGTTTTCCTTAACCCCAAGAAGTGTGTTTTTGGGGTCCAATCAGAAAAATTGTTAGGTTACATAGTGTCAAGAAGAGGCATTGAGGTCAAACTTGCAAAAGTAAAAGCCATCATGGAAATGCCTCCTCCTACTACATTGAAACAACTTTGTAGCTTTCAAGGGTAGTTATAGTCCATTAGATAGTTTATGTCCTAGTTAGTAGATAAAGTTCATCCACTTCAACACTTGCTTCAAAATGACACCAAGTTTCAATAGGATTGCCTATGTCAGAAAGCATTCGAGCAAGTTAAGGTATACCTAGCTAATCCACCAGTACTAGTCCCTCCAATCACAAGTTGACCATTAATTTTCTATATTTCTGCCACTTCAATTACACTGGGTGCTCTTTAAGCACAACTAGATGACAATGGAAATGAGCAAGCTATCTACTATCTCAGTCGAACATTAGTTGGCTATGATTTGAACTAAACTTCTATTGAGTGAGCTTGTTTGGTTGTAGTCTTTTTCACATAGAAACTACTCCATTACATGCTTAATCATACTACACACCTCATTGCTAAGATAGATCCCCTCAAGTATTTGCTATCAAAAGCTTTCCTCACTAGTTGTGTTGCAAAATGGGTTTTGATTTTAAGTGAATTTGACATTGTCTATAAAGACGGCAAGGCCATAAAGTGACAAGCCATTGTTAATCAACTTGCAGAGGATCCTCTTCAAGGAGACCATCCTATCATAGTAGATATTTTAGATGAAACAATTATGGCTGTTACCCCTAGTACACAATGAAAACTTTATTTTGATGGTTCTTTCACCTAGAAAGGATCGAGGGTAGGTATTTTGTTTGTTACACCGCAAGGAAACCTTATCCCTAAGTCTTAAAAAAATTTATTCCCTTGCTCAAAAATCATAGTTGAGTATGAAAGACTAGTAATAGGGCTATGTCAAGCTATCTGATGGAATATCAAGAGCCTACTTATTTTTGGGGACTCCCAATTGGTCATTAGACAAGTTACATATTAATACCAAACAAAGGATGAAAAGTTGTTGCCATATCATTAGATAGTAGGAGATCTTAAACAACCTTCCATTGAGATAGTCTTACAATAGTTACCAAGGACAAATAACAAAGCAACAAATGTTATGGACACCATAGCCTCCATGATTGCCATGCCCAAATACTAAGTGTGAATTTCTTGTCAAGAATCTTTTTCTTCCTGCTTATGAGAAATCTGAATCAGAGCTAGTGTGTGAGATTATTGGTCCTGAGTCTCTCTGGTACTTTGATATTTTTCTCTACCTTCTTCATAACACAATCCCCATATCCCTTTCCATAAACCAAATTAAAACCTTCATCCATCACATTACTCGAAACACTATCCTAGGTGACACACTTTTTCAAAAACACTTCAATGGAACCCTCCTCTGATGTCTCAATTTAGATGAAGCCAGAATGATGTTAGAAGAGGTTCACCAAGGAATTTGTGGTGCCTATTCTAGTGGACATAAAATGGCAAAAAATCTCCTCAAAATGGGTTATTATTGGCCTACTATGGAAGTTGATGCCTATCATTTTATGAAACAATGTGTTCCTTGTCAGCAACATGGATATTTGATACACACTCTGGTCCAAGACCTTCAGCCTACCATTACACCATGGCCCTTTTCTCATAGGGATTTTGATCTTGTTGGTCAAATATATCCAAATTTTGCAAATGGCCACAAGTATATTATTGCCACCACTGAGTACTTCACAAAGTGGGTCGAGGCTATCCCTTTAACCTACACTATCGAAAAATAGGTTTTGAAGTTCATCTTTAATTACATCATCTATCATTTTGACATCCCTCGAGACATCATAACTGATAATGGGACTCCTTTCAAAAATCAAGAGGTTGCCACATTGTGTAGAAAATTTAGAATCACCCAACATTTCTTCACCAAATACTTCCCCCAAGACAATGGCCAAGTTGAAGCCACTAATGAAACCATTTTGAAGATCCTAAAGAAAACCATTAATGCAACCAATCATGACTAGCACCTCCAAATTGCTCCTACCCTTTGGGCCTATCACACCTCCATCAATACCCCCACAGGAGCCACTTCATATTTCCTTGTTTATGGCTTTGAGGTTGTATTACCCATCAAAATTGGGCCTCCTTCCCTCAAAATCTCTCTCAAGAATATGATGTATGAGGAAAAATACTAAGTTTCTCACTTGAAAGAGCTGCAACTCCTTGATGAGAGCAACCTCACTGCCTTAAACCACCTTTGCATGTATCAACATCACCTTCAACTCTAGTAGCACAAAAAGGTTAGACCTTGGGAATTTGAGGTAGGTGACCTAGTGTTCCAACGTAACATGAGGAATCTCTAGAACTAAGAAAAGAAAGGAAATTTTGAAGCCAATTGGCTTGGTACAATTATCATTACAACCAAGTATGGTTCTGGGGCATATCCTCTTCCTAAGCCTATAAATATTCAGCACCTAAAGTGGTTCTATGCTTGAGTTTTGTAGTTCTTTTACAATGTTGTTAAAGTTTTGCAAAATTCCAAAAAAATTAGAAAATTAAAAAATCCAAAAAACATTTGTAAAATGTTCCTAAAGAAAAGACTAAAACCTGAAAAAAGTTTGTTGTGTAAAGTCAATAAGGTCCATTATTTATAAGACTCATCTTACTTCACCACATTTCCCCCATTTCATCCCATCCTTGTGCATAAGTCCTAGTTGGGTCATGCTTTCCATGCATCCCATAAAAGACCTCTTGTCTACAAGGCCTCCATCCACTTTCATTTTTCAAAAGATCTCTAGTCTGTGAAGCACTTTCCCATCTAATGTTTGCCCTACTCCCATTATCCTAAACTTTTTTTTCCACAACAATGACTGCAACAAAACCCAAACAAAATCACCATTGAGACTTAACAATTTGAGAAACTTGTTCTTTCCATAACTATTGCCAATAAACACTCATGGAAAAAACTTAGACAAACAAAATTTCATAGGATAACTCCTTCCTACACATGGCACCATAAACTTCACTCACAGACTAATGTCCTTGGTAGTAACTGTGGACCGAATGACTACTTGGTCATGCGATCTCTTTTGGTTGATTTCATCTTTTTGTGTTAGTAGTATCCTTCTACGGTGTGCCTCGATCTTCCATATCTTGGTATCACTTGAATGGTTCCAACTAACTACACAAATCATTTGCAGTATGATCTATTTTTTATGCTTTAGTACATCTATGTTAGTTTCTAAGTTATGACTATGCACTACTCACTAGGGGCACCAAGTTAGCACACTTTCCACCAAGACTCTTAAAAAGAATTTGGGTGTTCCTAGACCTCTCTAGTGTGTATATGTCATTTGTTCCATCATGACTATGAAAACTACATCTATTGTCCTAAAGTCTCTATTTTGTTGAAAGTCTAGTTCATGCAAACGAATCTTATCATCTATGCTACTATAGCTTTTAGTGTATAAATCCTTTTGCAAAATTAAACTAGGGTGTGCTCTCCCATATAAACACTACTAAATCTCACGATATCATGTAGTTAGGTTTCATGTAGTATAGGACTTCATTACACTCTACTTGAGACAGGGGTTCTGTTTATCCCAACCCCCTCCTATGTTAGGCTACTTGATTCCTACAAGCTATAATTTAACACAAGTTCAACCGTTAGGTCTAATTCATATTGCATTTTCATGTCTCACATTTACACTTTGTGTTGGTATCATTTCATTTTGCATTTTTTTATATCATTCATGATTAGTGTGACTTGCTATGTTACTGGCATTTTCATTTAGGATACATCCATTTTTGTATATATTACATTCATCACACCTATATTATGCATCTCATTCATTATTCATTACAAATCATATAGTGAATCCATACATATAAAACAACAGAATGCATACATCTCATACATTGCCATCATATAGGACCTGCATTATCCATACATTAGTCATCATATATGTATCATAGAAAATATTATATCACATCACACATATCCTACATCACAATGTTAGTAGCAATATCATACCATCATGCATCACACATAGTACTTATAAAGCCTCACAAACATAAACATAAACATCATTGAATCATGTCATCATATATCAAAAAATAAGTGTCCATGTACAATCCATATACAAAAAATCACGTAGTGCATCATGCAAAATACATCATCAAAAACCCACTACATCTGCATATATATCATTGTATCAAAAAATTGACCACTCTAGGGATTATATGCTTGGCCATGAGGACCTTGTTCCTCCTATACCCCCTCCTCATGGGGGCCTCCCCTGCCCAACCAACAACTCTAATCTCTACTGACCACCTATGACCCATGAGATGTATGCCTCCTGGTGTTAGGATAAACCACTGACATAAATAAAAAACTACATGCAAATATAACCAATAACAGAAAATAATAGAACACACAGAAATGAACACAAAGCACCAAGATTTAATGTGGTTCACCCAATCCCTAGGCTTTGTCCACCAAACAAAAAGTCTGATCTTATTACAATCTAGTGATTACAACCTAATTACAATTCATAATCCCTTACAGCTCAATACTGCCGGAAGAACCAATTTCGCATCACAACATAATGAAAGATACCCAACGCTAAGCCCTTTTATACAAGTATTAAACTGCTTTAGGGTTATAACATGTCGGCCATAATCTAACAATCTCCCACTTGGGGACTAATCAGGCTCCACACTAAACAACAATCTCCCACTTGGAGACTGATCCTATAGCAATACAACTATCACATGGGGCTCCCACTGGATCAAACCATCTTGGACTTTGCTGTTCTTCTATTCATGTTCAGTCTAAAAGACTAACCGAAGCTGAAGAGGAGTTCAGCTTCTCCCTTGTTACAACCTTTGTCAACATATTTGCTAGATTGTCATTGGTATGTATCTTCTCTAGCTTTAACTGTCCATCCTCCAAAATTGACTGAATGAAATGGTACCGCAACTGTATGTGTTTGGTCTTAGAATGCAGAGCTGAATTCTTAGCAAGATGAATGGCACTCTGACTATCTGTAAGAAAATAATTATCCTTCTGAGGATGTCCCAATTCTTCCAAGAAGAACTAAATCCATATCATCTCCTTCGCTGCCTCTGTAGTAGCAACATACTCTGCCTCTGTACCCAGCTCACAACTGCCCCACCAACAGTAAAGATATAACCTGTAGTACTCTGCCTAGTATCAATATCCCCTGCCAAATCTGAGTCAACATAGCCCTGTAAATCAGTAGTAGAGCCCCCAAAGTGTAAACACTTATTGGATGTCCCTCTCAAATATCAGAGAATCCACTTGACAACATTCCAATGTGCAAATCCTGGATGACTCATATACTTGCTAACGACTCCCACTGCATGTGCAATATCTGGCCTAGTGCATACCATAGCATACATCAAACTTCCTACAGCTGAGGCATAGGGTACCTTGGACATCTTATCCTCCTCTTCCTGTGTCTTGGGACACATCTCCTTAGTCAATTTCAAATGACTAGGTAAAGGTGTGCTGACAGATTTAGCATTCTCCATACAGAAACGTTGCAAAACCTTCTCAACATAATCAGCCTGAGATAGTGTCAAGGTTCTATTCTTCCTATCTCTGCAAATCTTCATACCAAGGATTTGTTTTTCTGCCCCCAAATTTTTCATAGCAAATGCATGTGCTAACTGGCATTTTAGCCCCTTAATATGATCCATGTTAGACCCAGCTATAAGCATATCGTCAACATATAGACATAAAATAATGTAGCTATCATCATCCAACCTCTTAAAATAAACACAATAATCTAAATGACACCTGTTATATCCATGCACATGCATAAAATTGTCAAATTTTAGATACCATTGCCGAGGTGGTTGCTTCAAGCCATATAAACTTTTCTTCAATTTGCACACTAAGTTCTCCTTACCTTTGACCTAAAAACCCTGTGGCTGAGCCATATATATTTCTTCATCCAAATCACCATGAAGAATGGCTGTTTTAACATCCATCTGCTCTAAATGCAAATCTTCAGTAACCACAAGACTTAAAACAGTACGAATAGAAGTCATTTTAACAACAGGAGAGAATATCTCATCAAAATTAATTCCCTTTTTCTATGCAAATCCTTTTACAACTAACCTGGCCTTAAATATTTTCTTACCTCCTTCCTCTTCTTTCAACCTGTAAACCCACTTATTCTATAAAGCCTTTTTACCCGTAGGCAACTTGCACAAATCCCATGTCTTATTTTTCAGCAAAGAGTCCATTTCATCTTTCATTGCAGACTCCCACTGAATCTTAGTACCCACCTACACAGATTCATCATAACTTTCAGGTTCACCTGCATCAGTAAGTAAAATAGAATACAAAGAGGGAGAAAACCTTTGTGGAGGTCTAATTTGCCTTGTTGACCATCTAACATTTACTAGTGTGTGTGGTATTTGTTGTTGCAATTGTTGCACATCATGAGGAATGGCTAGAACATCAGCTTTTGGAGTATCATCCAACACTACATAATCATCTTCTTTCTTCTCATGTTGCTACAACAGATCTTTGTACAACACTTTCTCATTGAATATGACATCCCGACTTCTAACAATTTTAAGATTTTCAAAATCCCAAAGCCTATAACCAAATTCATTAATGCCATATCCAACAAAGACACATTTCTTTGATTTAGCTTCTAGCCCGGTTCTATTTTCAGAGTCTATATGAGCAAAAGCTTCACAACCAAAGGTCTTGAGAAAAGAATAACTCAGCTTCTTACTAGTCCATGCTTCCTCTGGAATACCACAACCCAAAGGAGTAGAGGGACATCAATTAATCAAATATACTGTAGTATTGACAGCCTCCGCCCACATGTGTAAGGGCAACCCAACATGCAACCTCATGCTCCTTGCACGCTCCATTATAGTCTTGTTCATGCGTTCAGCCACTCCATTTTCCTGTGGAGTCCTTGGAACAATTTTTTGTCTACGAATACCATTAGTGGAGCAATAATCTTCAAATTCATGAATGCAATACTCACCACCATTATCAGATCTAAGACATTTTAATTTCTTAAAAGTTTGAAATACATCAAATTTTTGTCTAAGGAAATAAACCCATACTTTTCTTGTTGCATCATCAATAAATGTAACATAATAATGAGGGCCACCAAGGGAAGATACCTGAGCCGGTCCCCATACATCTGTATGCACAAGCTCTAATTTCTCCTTTTTGTTTTCCTTCCCTGTCTTTACAAAACTCACTCTCTTTTGTTTTCCATACACACAACTTTCACAGAAATCCATATTCACACATTTTAGACCTGGTAAAACTTTCTTTGAATGAAGTACTTTCATGCCTTTCTCACTCATGTTCCCAAGTCTATTGTGCCACAACGCTGTATCAGAATCTACAGTAGCTATTTGTTCTCCTTGCTCAACTGTAGCAATTGTTCCTGAACATTCATTTTCCTCTGAAACAATCAAAGTAGAAGAAACAATATGACCTGTACAAAGATATAAGGTGCCTAATTTCACACCTTTTGCTACTACAAGGGAACCTTTTGAAACCTTCCAATTTTTATCATTAAAAGTAACTACACAACCCTCATCGCCGAGTTGCCCTACTGAAATTAAATTCCTACTTAGTTTTGGAACATTTCTTACCTCATGTAGTAGCCAATGATTCCCATTCTACAACTTAATCTTAATTTTTCCCTTTCCAACAATCTGACAGGGTTCATTATCCCCCAAATAAACAAGCCCAAAATCCCCTTGGACATAATCAATGAAATAACCTCTATGAGGTGTAGCATGAAATGAAGCACGAGAATCTAAAACCCATGAATCATCAACACTCTCTAAAGATAGAAACAAAACATCCTCTTCGGATTTGTTACTTACCACATTTGCCTCCTTGTCTCCATCTAATTTATCTCCTTCATTTTTCTTTCGATTCCAACAATCTTTCTTTTTGTGCCCTAGTTTCCCATAGTACCAGCAATCATTTGGTGCTCTCGATTAAGACCTCTTCTCCTTTGAATTTCCTCTTGATTTTCCATGATTTCCAGAGTTACTTCCTCTTTCAGCCGTTCTACCCTTGCTTTGTGCATTTAAAGCACTTCTTGATGTAGATCCACTTGAGGATTTCCTACGAGTTTCCTCACTTAAAATAACACCGATCACATCATCATATTTTAGGGTACTAGATCCAGGAATAGAATTACTCATAGCCATTACCAAGCCATTCTAGCTTTTAGGTAAAGAACACAAAATCAAGAAAGCCCTAATTTCTTCATCAAAATTGATACCCATAGAAGATAATTGACTAGTAATAGTATTAAACTCATTTAAATGATCTGCAACAGATCCACCTTCTACCATTTTTATATTAAATAAATGCTTCATGAGAAATACCTTGTTTGAAGCAGAGGGCTTTTCATACAGTGTCGCTAGGGTTTTCATCAAATCTTTTGTCATCTTTGCTTTTGTAATATTAAATGCCATCGATGGTGCCAAGCATAATCGAATGCTTCCAAGTGCCTTTCTATCCAAGAGATCCCATTCAGCCTCTGACATAGTTCCCTGATTCTTGGCTTTGCCTTCCAACAGCTTCCATAAATCCTTCTGATATAGATAGTCTTCCATTTGCATCTTCCATAATTCGAAGTTCTGCCCATTAAACCTGTCAACCCTCAGCTTAGCCTCATCTGCCATCACTCCCACTCAACCGTGAGACTCCCACTTAATTGTGAGACTTTCCTGCAGAGGATAACTAAAAGACAACCTCGCTCTGATATCATTTGTTAGGATAAACCACAGATAGAAATAAAAAACTACATGCAAATATAACCAAAAATAGAAAATAATAGAACACACAGAAATGAACACAAAGCACAAAGATTTAATGTGGTTCACCCAATCCCTAGGCTACGTCCACAAAACAACAAGTCTGATCTTATTACAATCTAGTGATCACAACCTGATTACAATCCGTAATCCCTTACAGCTCAATACCGCCGCAAGAACCAATTTCGCATCACAACATAATGAAAAATACCCAACGCTAAGCCCTTTTATACAAGTATTAAACTGCTTTAGGGTTATAACATGTCGGCCATATGTTGGCCATAATATGTTGGCTACCATGTTGGCCACGACCCAAAAAAAAATTTTCGGGCCGAACCCCACTATTTATGAAGTATGTATAGTACTTTCCTGATCAGTCACCACAATCTAACACCTAGAACTTTGGCTATCACTGCTCCACTAGCATGAAATCATGATACAATGTTTTTTAGTAGCCTACCTCTTGTAGAGCTCATGTCTCATGATGGCATGTAGTCAAGGCCTCCTACATCATAGTGACCATCCCCCTATCCTGTGTCATCTGTATCATGATGTCTCATTGATTGCGATACTCATCAACCTAACATTGTAAGGTCTCTTTGTCAAACTAAAGGGAAGACACATCCTGTCATAGAGCATCTAGCTCTACTAGCTCACCCACATCTACATGTATGGTAAAATCATTAAACTTGCTAGTGTCTATCCTTACATGCAATACTACAAAGGCCTCCTGCACACTGTCTTCCCTGGCCTGCTCTGCCTATACCTCCACTTGTAGTTGGGAAACCTTTTCTTGGAGGCTATCCCACTCTTCCCTAACTATATCTACATCCCCTTGTTGTGCTAGAGGTTTCCCCTATGGTACCTATGGTATGGGCACTCTCTGTGGCTCCTTTCCCTATACCTGTGTACCTTGTTGTGGTCCTTGCACCGATGGTGGCCCTGTTGGTGCCTGCCCTCCCCATTGAAAAAATCATAGTCCTTATGGCCCTGGTAACTAGGGTGCCTATTCCTCTTTTCCCCCTCTACCCCCATCTTGCCTACCTCATTCCTACTCTATTGGTGGAGGTTCCCTTAGTACTAATAGTCTTAATAGCTAATATACTGCCCATCACTGTATGCATGTCGGTTTCATCCTGACATCTCCATGATCCTATCCATGCATTTATGGAACTAGCTGCATGACACACCATGAAGCCCTAGCCAATCTAAACGTGTCCCAAATTCCCACAGTTGACCCACCTCCTAAGACACCACTAGATACATGAACCTTTCTGCCACAACATCCTGCACTTGTCAAAACTTTCTTTGCACCCTAGAGGGCATATAGCGTATCACAATGTGCATCATCTTACCAATCAACCAATAGTATGACTATGCATACTACAAGTAGAGATGATCCTCTAAATCATCCTTTCCACCTGCGGGTAGTATGGCTCCCCACTGCTCATAGTCTACACATGGTGTCTAGTCAAACATGATAATCTCATCCAAACACTGTCACCAAAATCCTATTGACTCAGTGGAGGTATACTGGATGGGTGGCCTGTATTAACATATGTATGGCTCCCTAGGCTATCATGTCTCACATTGAGTAATAGGTCATGTCACACCTATGTGCTCCCATGACCACACCATAAGTATTGTCAACCCTAGGTTATGGTACTTTGTGTCATATAGGTACACATGTGTAAGTCATAGTATAGGTGGACCAAGATGGTATGGCCCCAATAGAAAACTACTCCATCATCCTGCAATAGAGTGCTAAGAACTTGTGACCATCCAATAAAAAATCCATGCCCAACATGCTATGATACTATCCTCCATATCAAAGAGGCCAAATAAAGAGCTAGTTGTGGTAGTCCCTAGTCTATGGCCTCTCTCCATGCCATCCATGACTACTTAATTGGCAGTCGGTGTCTTCGATACCAAAAGCACTCTCATAGATAGGGATATGTACCCTCCACAATGTACTCTAGGTATCTCTCGCAGATCAAAACTCAAAGTATCTACCACACATCCAATAGAGTAACCATCACCTCTCTTGTCGAAAGATGGAAGCTCAAAGTTAGTGTATGTCACCCCTCCACCAATGCTGATAGCTACGTTAAATGCACCCTTAGGTCTAGTAACTCGCAGACATGCTCAAGTCCATAAAGTCACACATGTCCTCACTCTATCTTTGTCAATCTATAACCTAAGACCATAGTTGCTGGATAGTACTCTCATGACTGAAATGTCATGGTTACCTCCTACAACATAGACATGCAATAGTCAACCTTCCTTTGTTTCAATGCACATTTTCTTTATCTAAGCATGGGGCATCTTGCTCTATCAACCCCCAACCATCCTTGCCACTCAAGTCTACTAATACATCCACATTAATGAAGATGCCAATCCATGCAGACATGGATTCATGAAGATGCCAAAATACAGAGGCGTTGATCTAGCATCTTCGGTGGCTTCGCAGATATCAATTTTCTTCCCAATGATTGTAGTTTTATCATCTGCAAAGATTAAGACATAGAGATCATCATCTCTAACCTATTTAATGCCTCATTATTTCATCTGCACAGATGACATGATGTAACCTGTCCTCTTTGAATAGGATAGGATGTATCTTGTCATCTCCGCAATGATGGTTTCCTTGATTCATCATCTATGAAGATGACAGAGTGGAGAATCAGCATCTCTACCCTAACCCTATTTTCCCCCAATTTATTTCTCTGCAAAAGCATAAAAAATGACAAGTTGGGATAGTCGACTTACCGGTGGTCCCATGTCGACTGGTCTTTGTTGCTCTCCAAGTTGTAATCTCTCGATTGGATCCATCCTTCACTCTAATTATCTACTCTCTAGGTGTACAAATGACTCTTCAAAGAGCCCATTGGAGGCTTATATATGCCCCCCTAAGGTCCCCTTTTGAGCCCGTGATCATGCCTTGGCCCTAATCTACCCTGGTTTATCCCTAAGTCATGCAAAATGTTCATCTGTGTCTTTTCCCTTCACTTTCTTTTCTTCTTGGGTCTTTTTTTCGATAATGCACAAATTTTGATTTTTGCTCTATTTTTGCAAGGGGGCACCTTCCTCCCACATCATCATTGTTGGGACTCAAAATTGACTTCTCGATTTGAGTACCATTACAAGCTTTTGAGTCCTATAAGTGCTTTTAATGCACATGTACCCAATTGTCTTTTTTAGGCCTAAGAGGTATTTAATGTTCCTAACACCTTGCATTCAGTATGTTCATGAATCTTGTAATGATAAATTATCATTTTGAGTCATTTTGAGTAATGTCTAAATCTGCATTTTTACCTTAGTGTCAAACAATGATAGGTAGCCTAGTTTGCAATTGAATATCTTGCGCCCATACGTGTTTCATAACCCACCACTTTTAGAATGTTTAGTATGCATATTAGAGAACTTATTTTTTAGATTTCAAGTCATTTAAAAATGTTTTTATTAGGTTTCGAAACCCTCAAAGTTAGTTGTTGTCATGCTAATGCAAATTGTTCAGAATTTTGGGAGGCCCTGTTTAACTTGTTATAACTTTGACCCAATTAACCAAAATGAGATAATTCCTCTTGCATTACATTCTAGAGGTCAAAGACTTATTATGTTTATGATTTGAGCTTATGATGAATCCATTTGATCAATTTTTGAATGCAACTTATAAAGTTTTATTGGTGTCAAGAAATACAGATTGATTAGTACCCATATTCGGGATGTCATAACTCAGAATATGTGATAGGTGAGATCAAATGGATTGTACTATTGCATTCTAATCTAAAAATTCTTTAAGTGTTCCAGTCTACAAGTTTTGACGAAACCATCTGTATACTTTCCTAGGTCCATTTTGTTTGCAAAAATCACTTTTCTGCCATTGTTCCCAGTCCTACAAATCCAAGTAGCCCACTTTGATCATTCACAAAACTCACCCTATTATTCATCATGAGCCTTAATCATGCATTTATACTCTCCTCATGATAGTGAACCAATGACCCAATTTTCATATGCTTAAGTGTCAGTTTGACCTTCTTTCAAAGCCAAAATCGAATGCAATTTATGCTTTTCTGACATGTTTGCTTGCAGGCAGTTCTAAGAAGGTAACTTTGATGGTCAATATCTTTTGACCTCGAAGTCATCATGGGACAAAATCTGACAGGGTACAAGAGTACAAAACAAATAAGTACTATTTTAGATCTTGGGGCTTAGTCAGATGTTTTAGTTAGTTTTTAAAGCCACTTAGAGGACCTCTTGGCAATAAATTGATAGTTGGCAAGAAATGGTGAGATGAATTCTAAAATGTTCAATTAATGATCATCTTTGTTTTCAATCACTGCAATGAGTTCATTAGATTATTTTGAGGTGTTGGGTGTTTTGATTTAAGAATTTTTTTATAGTTGGACCCACTTTGGGGCCCGACTAATCTCATCAAGATGCAATTGGAATTGATTATATCCATGAGTCACTTTTATTGCCATTAGTGTATTTTTTAGTTGTCAAATGAACATGCAAAATTACTACATATGGAGAATATTAAAGGAAGGAATTAAGTGCACCATAGAAGTCCCTAGTCTCATACTTGTTAAGATCTTGTTCATATGCAATTAGTTTGTGGGGTGTAATTATTGGACAAAGTATCATAATGCCTTAAATTTGTAGGTGGGTCTAGCATAATGTTTTGATATGGCACTTGACTACCCATAAAATTAAAGGTGCATAGGTTTGTTGGTTTTTAATTTTGAAGGAAACATTGAAGACAATGCAACTTTTCTTTTAGCACTGAACATAAATAAATCATCTTCTTCCATTAGGAGTAGACTATGGGCAAGTGGGATTTCCAAGAAGATGATTCTACATGGTTATCCATTAACCAAGGTTCATGTGTTGCAATGACTCAAGTGTTGAAGCGGCCAAAGTGTTCGATAGATCCAACACCCTCAACGGTCTCAGTGGAAGCTCATAGGATTCTAAGAAAAATCTAGCACCCTCAATGGTTACAGAAGACCCATTTGTGTAGATTTAGGGAGAATGGTTTTCATTTTTCAACCTTCAACAAGCTCCTTGGATTTCTTCTCAATGCCATATTCACGTGGCTGTCCAACTCAAATATAAGGGAGAATTCAAAATGGATAAATGGTCCCCTTTTATGCATTAGGAGTTGTTGTACATGGAGCTGGTGTTGGAGGAAAAAAAGAGATAGTGTTGGAGGATCATGTGGAGTGCTTTCTATCTAAAAAAGGATGCCTAATGTGGAGGATGTCGATTAGAGAGGCATTGCATAGTGAAAATTTGGCAAGAACTAAACCTTTTTATATCAAGGAAGGCTGTATATAGTAATATACATGAGCATTCATTCGAAAGGGTCACAAATAAGCATTTGACTTCTCATGTGGAGATGGTGCATAGGAAGAAGAAGGTCCTCGCATATCAAATGAATCTCTATAACTAACTCACATCAATCATTTTCATAGGTAAGATTGATGCTCTGTAGAGGGACATGGAGTGTTGAATTGACCTGCATGAACGAATCACACAGGACTCTGATATTGGGGAGATGATCTAGATGTAGAGCTCCATGGTATTAAAAAGAGAAGCTGGGAACTGACCCAACCTGGAGTGACATTATTTTGACTTTCGATCTTCTTTGTCACATGTGAGAGGTGGAGCCACCATAGCTGTAACTCACAACAAGAGAAGTAGGGCACCATGACACATGAAGGTCAAAGGAAAAGGCTTGAGATTAATCCCACATTGCCTACGTGGGGGACTTTATGTTATTTTAATCACCAACACACAAAGCTTAAATGTCTTTAAGACATTTGGCTTTTGAGGCACAAGAAAACTTGTGCGAGGTCCACATGGTCGATAGCTTGGCCACCATAGTGAAATTTTAAACCACATATGCTATATGTGGAAGGTGACATGGCATACACTTGAACATCCAAAAGACCAACAAAAAATTGACAAGTGGCAGTTAGCTGGGTGAATCTGATAGTGACACATGGTAGAGGTTTCTGAATATGACATGCAAACTGAGGCAGTGACATGGCAAGCAGTGACATGTGTCGTGACATTGCTATGTCATGATGAAATGCTAATCAAATGATGAGGATAGTGACATAGTGAAAAGCCACCACATGGCAAGGGTGATGATGTGACATTAGTAATATGGTACAGATTATGAGATAGATGACAAAGTAGTGACATAGACGAAGGTGACACATATCATGATGTCGCTATGTCATGATGATGTGGAAAAATGTTGACGAGGACAATGAAAAAATGACACAATCACTATGTGACACATGACACCTGGGTGGAAAAAGTATTGACTAAGTGGGAAATAGGAAAATCAGAATGTGACATGTGTCATAGCATGGTCAAACCTATTTTGACCCAAATGGAAAGTGAGGGAAAAATCTCAAAATGTAGAATTTCAATTTTTTTATTATTTTCCTCAAAATCATGTGAATTAGGTCTTTTAAATAAATAAGGATTATAACCTAAAGTTTGGATATTAGGAAAGATTAAATACTTCCAAGTAAATGCAGACCTTAGAGCCATGCCAAGGATATGAACTTCAAACTAATTTTCTAGGCACTCTTGATACACCAACATAGCACTATCATATATTGACGAATGAATTTTCCATTTTTGAGGTTTGTTTCTACACATGAAGTCATATGTTTGAGTTATTCAAGGTTTTGTCTCAAGTATCCATTTTTTAGTCTAATTTAGGTATAGCAATTTAGATTTGAATGTTAGCAAGATGGTGAACTGGACGAATGCTAGAGGTAGTAAGGAAACAGTTAGGGATGGATATTTTCACCTCCAAGTTAGTTTAATGATGAAGGTTTTATCATCATTTCAGATGCATATCTGATGATTTTTGTCAGGATAGGTTTTCTCATCAGTTAGAGGAGATATTTTTAGTTTGTTATAGAATGATGATGATATTCTATTATGATTTTGGTTGTAGAAAGATGAAAGATTCTTTGCAATAGTAGAGAATGATGATTCAGGTGGACACATGTCATTTCCAAATCAGATCTGGGATTTCATTCCTTTCCTATATCTTTCTCTTTCTGATTCATTGTAAGGGTTCCACTTCTAGAGAAAGTTTCTCATTATTGTGATACCATGTTAGTTGGTTCCAGTTTTGGACTTTTTTCACTGGTGTGATACTACTCTCTTTAGCATATTTTCTCTTGGCTAAAAAATAATAGTTAAGCTAATATAGATAGTTGTTATCTATTTAGTGGTTTAATGAGTTATTTGCATGCATCTTGAATGTATAATTTCAAAGAAATGAATACAATGGACAAGAATCTCCTTAGTTTCATTCTGATTCTCATATGTTATCTCTATGATCTGTAATGTTGTGTGGTTTAGGGATAAAATATTTAGAGCCATTTGCATCCTCTTAAGGTTGTATGTCTGGTATGTTTTGTTGTTGGAATGAAGAGCCAAGTAAATGCTTGATGTATTTGATAGGGTTGCTAGTTATTTGAGAAGGATATTTCATGAGAATGAGGCCTCTATGAATACCTATGTCTAATTCACAAACTGATAAGATATATCTGATATCATGACGTAAGGAATATGTCACTGGTATCATAGATGTATGTGTGTGATTTATAGAACTTTTCAATAGAGAAGGCACTGATTAGCTATATGATCAACTTGTTCTTAATGTTGTAGATTTGGAGATTTGTTGAAAACAACATTATAATCATCCATTCCCCTTTCTATTTAAGAGCTGAAAGGATGCCCTCATCAGCTTGTGGATTTCATAGGATTTGCAATTTTCTACTGCATATCTTTGTCATTGCATGAGTATAGGAGAAATAAGGGTTTTATCTACTTTGTTTAGATTCAGTTGTATGCTTTTAACACTAGTACCATGTGAAGAATCTAATAGGTCCTTGCCTAGGTTTTGCAGAGCCTGAAGTAAAAGAAGGGTCTAGCCTTATAGTTGGCATGGTGTCTAAAAGGATATCTTACAGATGGGAAGTAGCTACCCCTAGATGTATTCTATTCTCATCAGGATAATTTGAAGTCTAACATTTCAAAACACTAAAAAAATGGTGACTCTATTGGGGAGAGCCACAAGGAAAGTAATACAGTAGCGAGGAATTGTGGTGTTCTTTTCATATCCTTGTTGAATTTTGTGTTTCCTAGTTATGCCTTATTATTGACAGCATTAACTTTAAATATTAGCGATGAATAATGTTTCTAAGATCACTTGTGAGTTCTCATGTTTTAATCCAAGTGACCATGAAGTGCTGCTGTAATTTTAAGAGTCAAGAATATAAGTCTTTTATTTTATCAAGATCATAAAATTTCAAGGTTGTTGTCTAAAGTTTTTCAAGGGTCAGTGCAAGAAGTTGGGTCTCACTTTTGGCCAAAAAGTGGAAGTGTTTTTCCTTTTTTTGAAATATTATGTCAATTGATGCCAAAATTTGAGCCATTTAGAGATTAAATATAAAAAAACTTTGAATATGTAATTTATTTGTATACCCATATGATAGATTATTTTTTTGGTATGGATCTTTAAAAACCACTTTTTCAAAATGCCTATTTCAGGACCATATCATGCTTGTGTACTGACACCATAATTTGACACAAATGAATGAATTTTTGTGAATCCTTTTAAATGGAGTTACCGGACACACCAAAGATTGATGAGAATATTTTTCTTGAATTTTTTAATGATTTTTTTTTAAAATTAATTTTTAATTGGCTATAAAAGAAAATTTTAAAACCTCTCATGTACAGACACCATAATTTGATCAAAATTTCACTTTTTCACTTTTTTTTTTTAAACTTCAAAAAAATTGAATGAAGATTGATGACATATAAATTAATTTAAGAAAAAATATAAAATTAAAAAGTTATTAAAGTTTTAGTGAACGTTGCTATTTTGCATTTAGGTACCACCTTTGATTAAAAAATTAAAAAAAATAGTAAATAAAAACATAACTCTATAAAATTTATGTTTTTGAAATCAGGACAGTGAGAGCTCTAATGGATTTTTGTTTTGTAATAAAATTTGATCGGGAAGACCCTCTAAAAATTATGGCAAGGCATGAATTTGTCAATTCAATGCCTTAGCCAAATCTTAAGAGGCCAAGGCATAGGCTTGGGCTCACCAAGCCTGTCCCAAACCAAAATTCGAGGCAGGAAAAAAAATCTTGCCTCATGTTGTAAGAAATGGGCACCCGTTATTTGAATTTCAAAAAATGGGTACCCATTTTGAAAAGCTAAAAGCGACATGTAAAATTCGTTGAAAACTTAAAAAATTAAATTTTTAAGAAACGGGTACCCATTTTTTACTTTTAAAAAATGGGTACCCAATTTTTAAAAAGTGGGTACTCGATTTTTTAAAAACGGGTACCCATTTTTTATTTTTAAAAAATGGGTGCCCGTTTCTTAAAAATTTAAATTTAAATTTTTTTGAGAAACGTGTACCTATTTTTTGAAAATAAAAAATGGGTACCCGATTTTTAAAAATAATGGGTGCCTATTTTTTAAATTTAGGGTCAGGCACCCGAACCAAAAATGGGTGCCTATTTTTTAAAATCGGGTACCCGTTTCTAAGAAGTTTCATTTTGTGGATTTGACTTCCGTGGAATTGTGACCCAACTTTGTGCATTCACCCTCAAATACCTATGTAAATTTTGGACCAGCTTGTTATGTTTAGCAAGTTAGGCAAATATTTTGTCACTAAGTGAGAGGCAACCAAAAGTTATATTATTGTACCAGTGCATTATGACGTTAAAAGTATTGTGAAGGATACAACAGTTGGAATGCATATTTGAAGAAGTGATCTTAAGTTCTTGGCAATGGTTGGAAAGATTATGTGAGCTGCAGTGCAAAAGTTACTAAATCAAGATAAGATCTGATTTTTTTGTTGTTTGTAGCATTCAAGTGGTTTGTAGGCATCAAAACTAAAAGGTATTTCCCACTTTTGTGAGATTTCTTTTCCATGAAAGTAAGTTCTACAAAATCTTATCTGTCAAGTGGTATTTTCAGCACTAAGTAAGAGAGTTGTTTAATGCATCTCAACATACTTTGTAAAGGATAGATTCAAAAAATGTATTTATATTTTGAAGTATGTTTGGAGATTGAATTGTTAGAAGAATTTTCAGATCTGTTGCAAGTAATAGATTCTAAAAATGAATTTGGTGAATGAGTTGTAGGTTCGTAAGAAATGGAACATTTCTTTTCACCTAGTATGCATCCCATTGATAGAAATTGTAGATCTATCTCTACCAAAAGGTATATGCCATTAATTTTTGATGGCATTCATGGTTTCCCAAACACTATGCCATATAATCTTGGAGTGTATTTGCCTAAGTTTAGTGGAAACCATTCGGATTCAACTAGTCATCATGTTTACATGTTTAGTGACTTGATTGGTGATTTTGAAATTACTCATGAAGACGTGCATATGAAGTCGTTTGTTCAAACTTTAGAAGGTGATGCTAGAGATTAGTTTTCCTTTTTGCCAACAACTTCTATTTCATCTTGGGATGAATTGCATGCAACCTTCATGAAGCAATTCAAGGAAAGAGTAAGCATCTCTGGTTCTTTTGAAAAGTTCTTGAAGATCCAAATCAGTAATGATGAGTTAGTTCCTAAATTTAATATCAAATTTGCAAGAGTTTTTAATGAGATTCTTTAAAATTGTAGGCCGGATGATCAAGTGTGTTTAGTAGTTTATCTTGATGCTTTCAGTGAAAAGATGAGCTATCTTTTGAGTGATAAAGAACCTAAGACTTTTCATCAGGCATTCATGACAACAATGAAGATTGAGAAAAATATAAAGTATGGTTTAACTAGGGATCATTTCTCTAGAAATGTTTGCTAGCAAGATGAAGTCAAGAGGAGAAATCAATATCATGAAGAGTGTTCAATTTCAGATTAGCATGTAGGTACTACTGCTGTTGTAAACATTATTGTTGAAAATTAAAAAGTAAAAACATGTGAAAATGAATTTCTTTTGTTACAAAGAAGAGCTGATCCTTTTCTTGCCAAACATAGTGCACCTTTTTGTAGTATTACAATAGCAGATGATATAGTTAATTCACTTGATCAATTATATGTGCAAGAAGAACTTTCATTCACTCCTCCTATTGATGGTTTAACTTATGTTGAGAATTTTATTAATCATGAAGTTGAAGGACATGTATTACAACATGAGCACAAAGAGGCTGAAAGTTTTGTTTCAAGTGATAAAGGCAAAGTTGCTAATCCAGTTTACTATGAAGGAGCATTATAGGAAGACAATGATGAGAGTGGTTACTCGAGTTAAGAGGAGGATAGTGATAACACATGTTCATCTTCATATGAATTTGATGCAAATTGGGAAGAAGAAATCAATGATGGAAGTGAGTACTCTTATGCGAGTAAAGTGTGAGTTCTTTTTCTAAATCTGAAAATGAAGTTTCATCTTAGAATTGTATGAATCAACTTGAGGCTGAAACTTTTGAAGAAGAGTTGTCTACACAATATGAAGATAAAGAGATCATTTACAAGAAAAAATTACTTAGTTGTGTAGATGAATGTCAACATGTAGTAGTAATCAGTAGTATATAAGTAATTCTAAGATTAATGCGTCAACACCTATTGATAAAATGAAAGATGATTGGTTTTCAAGACATTTGAATCATCTTAGTGAAGACAACATAAGTAACATTGGTTTATATTCTACATGCTTCATTGATGGAATGAATGGTATGTCTTCGTGTGATGATTCTAATTTTTCTTCTTCATATACTGAAAGTGTTCATGACAATGATGTTAGAAATGGTTTCAAAATTTTCACTAATCTATTGTATGGTGAAGAGTTTGATGTTGATCAACACATCACTTGTTATAAAATATACAAGGGAGCTTTGCATGGAGTTATCAACCCACTTTTTGAAGACCACATGGAATTTTTAGATTTGGTTAATGCCAATCTTGATCATGATACATTGTCTTACTATTGTAAGAGACCATATTGTTGTTCTTCTAGGTGTGACAGTGAAAGTGATAATGATGTCATATCTTGTGATGTTAATAAAGAGGTGTTAGATGAAGTTATGATTAAAAATCAGCATGCTCCTTGCAATGAGTTCTATGGTAAATACTCTAATATGGTGGCAAATCTATTTGCTGATTACAAAGAATCATTGGAGGACTCTGGATTAGTTTTAGACATTGACATTGATGACATTTGTGAGTATAAATCTGATTTCTCATTTGAATACCATTCGGTTATGCATGAAGATACACAATTTTAAGGTATATATGATCATTTCCCCAAATTAAATATGAAACTTTCATATTCAAGATTGAAAGCATGCATGATTCATTCGATGAAGAAGAGTTTCAATTTGAGTCTGATATGTTTGAGCATGCTGATCTATACTATCATAATGTGCAAGTTGTAGAGAGTGACTCTAGTTTTTACATACATTATGAAAGTGAAGGTGTAGATTCTGTTCTGCCAAGTGAGTTGATTCAAAATGCTAATTTGATTGGTGAAACCAATAGAAGTGATGTTTCCAACTTACCTCATAAAAATTCAAATGAAAATCAGGTCTATGATAGAGGTAAAAGTTTTTGTTGAAGTTCAGTGGCCCGGGGCCATCATTTGTACAGTTAGGATTAAATATCCTTGCTTTCAACAAGCTATTCAAGAGAAAAATTTCTCGTCAAATATGTGGTTTTATTCTTCTAGTGATTATGAATCCCCTCTATGCTTGCAAGGGACATGCATCCCTAGATAGAGCCACTGTTGGGACTCAAAATCTCCTTCCTGATTTCAGTACCATTCCAAGCTTTTGAGTCATATAAGAGCTTTTAATACACGTATACCTAGTTGTCTGTTTGAGGCCTAAGAGGTGTTTAATGTTCCTAACACCTTGCATTTAGTATGTTCATGCATCTTGTAATGATAAATTGTCATTATGAGTCATTTTGTGAAGTATCATTTTGAGTCATTTTGTGAAATATCATTTTGAGCAATGTCTAGATCAACAGTTTTGCATGTGTCAAACAATGACAGATAGCCTAGTATGCAATTGAATATCTTGTGCGCAGATAAGTCACATGACTCACCAATTTGGGAATGCTTAGTATGCATATCAAAGAACCTATGTTTCATATTTCAAGTCATTTTGAAATGTTTTGATTAGGTTTGTTCAGAATTCTAGAAGGCCTTATTTGACTTGTTATAACGTTGACCTAGTTGACCAAAATGAGATAATTCCTTTTGCATTGCATTCTAGAGGTCAAAAAATTGTTATGTTTCTGATTTGAGCTTATAAAAAATCCATTTGATCATTTTTCAAACATGATTCCAAATGCAATTTATAAAGTTTTGCTAGTGTCAAGAAATGCAAATTGATTGGTACCCCTATTCAAGAAGTCATAACTTTGAATCCATGATAGGTGAGATCAAATGGATTGCAATTTTTTGTTTTACTCTAAAAATTCTTTAAGTGTGCCTGTCCACAAGTTTTGACAAATCCATCTGCACACTTTCCTAGGTCCATTTTGTTTGCAAAAATCACTTTTCTGCCATTGTTCCCAGTCTTACAAATCCAAGTAGCCCACTTTGACCGTTAACAAAACTTGCCTTGTTATTCATCATGAGCCTAAATCATGGACTTATACTCTCCTCATGATGATGAACCAATGCACTAGTTTTCATACACCCAGGTGTCTGTTTGACTTAAATTCAAAGCCAAAATTGAATGCAATTTATGGTTTTCTGAAATGTTTGCTTGCAAGCAGTTCTGTGAAGGTTACTTTGACAGTCAATATGTTTTGACCCCAAATTTATCATGGGACAAAATTTGACAGCGTAAAAGAGTGCAGAACAAAGTAGTATGTTATATCTTGGGGCTTAGTCAAATATTTTAGTTAGTTCTTAAAGCTAGTCAAAGGACCTCTTGGCAATAAATTGATAGTTGGTAGGAAAGGGTGAAATGAGTCTTAAAATGTTAAATTAATGATCAGTTTTGTTTTGAATCACTACAATGAGTTCATTGGATCATTTTGAGGTTTTAATGTTTTGATTCAAAATAATTTTTTTTGTTAGACTTGCTTTAGGGCCTGACTAATTTCATTAGGATGCCACTGGAATTGATTATGTTTATGAGAGTTACTTTTATCATCATTAGTGTATTTTTAGTTGGCAAATGAACATGAAAAATTACTACATATGGGGAATATTAAAGGAAGGAATTAACTGCACCATAGAAGTCCCTAGTCTCATACTTGTTAAGATCTTGTTCATTTGAAATTAGTTGAGGGGGTATAATTATTGGACAAAGTATCATAATGTCTTAAATTTGTAGGTGGGTCTAGCATAATGTTTTGATATGGCACTCAACTACTCATCAAGGTACATAAGTTTGTTGGTTTTTAATTCTAAAGAAAACATCAAAGTAATGCAACTTTTCTTTTAGCACTAAACATAAATAAATCATCTTCTTCTACCAAGAGTAGACTATGGGAAAGTGGAATTACCACGAAGATGATTCTATATGGTTATCCATTACCCAAGGTTCATGTGTTGTGGCGACTCAAGTGTTGAAGTAGCCAAAGCGTTAGATAGGTCCAACACCCTCAATGGTCTCATTGGAAGCTCATGGGATTCTAAGTAGAATCCAACAACCTCAATGGTTATAGAAGACCCATTTGTGCAAGCTTGGGGAGAATGGTTCTCATTTTTCGACCTTTGGTGAGCTCCTTGGATTTATTCTCAATGCCATATTCAAATGGCTATCTAGCTCAAAGCTAAGGGAGAATTCAAAATGGATAATGGTCCCCTTTTGTGCATTAGCAGTTGTTGTACACAAAGTTGGTGTTGGAGGAAAAATAAAGGTAGTGCTGGAGGATTATGTGGAGCACTTACTATCTACAGGGATGCTTAATGTGGAGGATCTCCATTGGAGAGGAGTTGCGTAATGAAAATTTGGCAAGAACACAACCCTTTTACTTAAAGAAGGTTGTAGATAGTGATTTAGGTGAGTATTCATTGGCAAGGGAAGCAAATGAGTATTTGATTTCTCATGTGGAGATGGTGCATAGGAAGAAGAAGGTCCCTACATATCAAATGAATCTCTATAACTAACTCACGACAATCATTTTCATAGATAAGATTGATGCTTTGCAAAGGGACATAGAGCATTGTATTGACTTGCATGAACGAATCACATGGGACTATGATATTGGGGAGATGACCTAGATGTAGAGCTCCATGACATAAAAAAGAGAAGCAGGGAACCGACCCAACCTAGAGTGGAATTATTTTGGCTTCTGGTCTTCTTTTCCACATGTGAGAAGTGGAGTCGCCATGAGAGTAACTCATGATAGGAGAAGTAGGGCACCACAACATAGGAAGGTTAGAGGAAAAGGTGTGAGATTAATCCCACATTGCCTGTGTGGGGGATCTTATGTGTTTTTGCTAACCACCAACATATAATGCCTAAATGTCTTTAAGACATTTGGCTTTTGAAGCAGAAGCAAACTTGCTTGGGGCCGACATGGTCGGTAGCTTGGCCACCACAATGAAATTTTGAACCACATATACTATACATTGAAGGTGACATGGCATACACGTGGACATCTGGACGACCAAACAAAAATTAACAAGTGGAAGCCAGCTGGGCGAATCTGACAATGATATGTGGTAGAGGCTTTTGAATCTGACATGTAAACTAAGGCAGCCACATGGTGAGCAGTGACACATATCATGGAATCACTATGTTGCGAGGACATAGAAATTAGATGATGAGGATAATGACATAGGGACAAGCCACCATGTGGTGAGGGTGATGGCATGGCATTAGTGATGTGGCATAGATTACAAGGCAAATGACAAAACAATGACATGGACGAAGGTGACTCATGTCACGATGTCATTTTGCCATGATGATATGACAAAATGCTTATAGGGATATTGAAAAAGCAACACAATCACAACAAGACATGTGGCACCCGAGTGGCTGAAGTACTAGCTGAGTAGGAAACAAGTGAATCAAAATGTGACACATGTCACAACATGGTCAAACCCAGCTTGACCCAGATGGAAAGTGAGGGAAAATTTTCAAAATGCAAAATTTCAAATTTTTTATTATTTTCCTCATAATCATGTGCAATAGGTCTTTTAAATAAATAAGGATTATAACCTAAAGTTTGGACTTTAGGAAAGATTAAATACCATGCCAGGGACTTGAACTTCAAACTAATTTTCTAGGCACTCCTAATATGCCAACATAGCACTATCATACACTAATGGAACTGAGAGAAAGTGAATTTTCTATTTTTGAGGTTTTTTTCTAACAAGAAGTTGTATGTTGGAGTTATTCAAGGTTTTCTCTCAGGTATCCATTTTTTAGTCTCATTCAGGTATAACAGTTCAGATTTGAATGTTAGCAAGATGGTGAATTGGATGAATGCTAGAAGCAGTAGGGATGTAGTTAGGGATGGATATTTCACCTCCAAGTTAGTTTAATGAAGGTTTTATTAACATTTCAAATTCATATATGATGGTTTAGGTCAAGATAGGGTTTCTTATTAGTTAGAGGAGATATTTTTAGTTTGTTACATATTGATGATGATATTTTGTTCTAATTTTAGTTGTAGAAAGATATGAGATGCTTTAAAATAGTACGGAATGAAGATTCAAGTGGACACATGTCACTTCCAGATCAGATCTGGGATTTCATTCCTTTCCTATATCTTTCTCTTTCTGATTCATTGTAAGGGTTCTATTTCTCGAGAAAGTTTCTCATTGATGTAATGTCATGTTAGTTGGCTCTAGTTTTGGACATTTTTCACTATTGTGATACCACTCTCTTCAACATATTTTCTTTTGTATGAACAATTATAGTTAAGATAATATAGATAGTTTTGATCTATTTAGTGGTTTCAGGAGTTATTTGGATGCATCTTGAATGTATAGTTTCAAAGAAATGAATACAATGAACAAGAATCTCCTTAGTTTCATTCTGATTCTCATCTTCTATCTCTATAATCTGCAATGTTGTGTGGTTTAGGGACAAAGAACTTAGACCTGTTTTCATCCCCTTAAGGATGTATGTATGGTATGTGATAGGCCAACACTGGGGTAAATAAAAAAAAAATAATTAATGATTTATGATAGAATTTGGCTGGTCTATACTTGTCAATCCGAGAGCGTAAGCTTGTGAAATTTTTCCAAGCAATATGCTATCAAGGGATGATAGTTGTGATTTGAGTGATTATGGATGCAGGTAAAACACACAAAAATGAACCTATGGAAAACTGAAATAAGACTGTGATAGAAACTGTCACTTCCTGCGATAGGAGCTTGACTAAAACATACTAAAATGATTTGGACAATAAAACCATCAGAAATGAAAATGTCTTTCTACTAGCAATAACCATATAATCATTTATATTCACAAAAACTATGATAAAAAGTAATTCAAATTATAAGGAAATAATAATCATATTATACCAATGCAAATCTTATTACAAACTGCAATAGGAATAGCAAGCATATTATATCAATGCAATCTTATTACAAACTGCTACAGGAACATCAATCGTATTATATCAATGCAAATAAGATTACCAACTAATATAGAAATAACAATCAAATCAATTACTAATTCAAACTAAGCTTTATATTAATGAAATACAAACATACCACACTGAAATAAAAACCAAAAAATACACTAGACGTTCGAAGAAGTGGGCCCCCTCCTCAGTCTGTCAGGTGGTGAGATAGAAAACGTTTCTTCCTTAAGAAATTTTGATCATGCCAGGTCTATATTACTGTTCAGAATGTTTTTCATATACAAATTCTCTTCTTGAGCTGGTATATAAAGCTTCAATATAATAACAAACTCCAACTAACGGGGCATAAATTAGCATGGTTGGGTTCTAACTAATGACTAATAAGCCCACATCATTATAGACCATACATCATAAGATGGATTTGTTTGCTATTATAATGGTATTTAGATATGAGGAAAATCTTAGCCCATGGGTTTCTCCTTTCGTGGATAAAAAAAAGTTTATTATTGAGGAGACAGTAACTCATGCCCATGCCATAATATTCAACATTTTGTAGCAACAATATTGTCTTCATCCAAAATGATTTACAACAATATGGAAAAATAGTTTGGAGTTTAGTGGTCTTGATTTTCACGTGAGACTATACTATCTCATCTCCTTGCCAGCAATAACCTTTTATGCTTGGTTGGATTCTTTGTTGTTCACATAAGAATTCAATTGAGCTAGAGGAGTTCTATGTTGAGCTGGTAATATGGTCATAACATCAACAAAAGATAGAACAAACTTTGAAAATTGAAATCCAAACCCATAATAGTAAACCAAAAAAATCATGTTTTGAAAATGGCCTCTAAGTTTTCCATCATTCACTTTATGAAAATTTTGTCGTGCGAGATTGTAATTGGGCATGTTCTGGACAATACCCATGTCTCAGATTTTTGAGATTCATCCGTATCTGTTCATGAAAGGAAATTCAAAATTGCCTGTCCTTATTTTTAGTTGCTAATTATTCTGCTCATGTTCTTTCTCAACATACTCCTTGATTAATATTCTTGGAAGGAATAATGGTTTAAATTTTTGAGGAAATAATGAATGCCAATAAGATTCTTACATAGAAGGTGATAGGAAGAATCCTAACATATTATCAACTTGTTAGATAAATACAATTTCATCTATTTTTTCAAATATTCTATCTAATAACTATATTAAATATTACTCATATGCAACATAGAAGTAGAAAATGGAAATTGAAATGAATATGAAGGTTAAAATATGGCATAATCTGGGACATAAATTGCTCTCATCATTCCCCCCAACTTAGCTTATTGCACATCCTCGTGCAATCATTATGATTAGGCAGTCTTTAGTTTTATCTGGAAAAACTTTAGGTTTATGTATTTTGGCTTTGTTTCCACCTCAAACCATGATAACTCATAAACACAAATCCCTTTTCTTTACTTCACATGACAAGCTTTCTTATTTTTTTCTTCGATAGGGATATCACTCTCTCTCTCTCTCTCTCTCTCTCTCTCTCTCTCTCTCTCTCTCTCTCTCTCTCTCTCTCTCTCTCTCTCTCTCTCTCTCGCGCGCGCGCGCGCGCTTTTTGTTTTTTTCTTTTCATTTTAATTTTTTATGGCATCATGGTTCAAAAGGATTCATATGGGATAAATGTATCTCAATGTGCACATGAGGATTTTAAATGGGCAAATAGGAGAGATGAGAGATTAAACAAAGGCTATTGTATGATGGATATAATGGATAGTATGATGGGTCTAGTAAGGGTGATAGATAGAAGATAATAGGTTGACATTCCTCCCCCCACCTTAAAAGTTGACCATCCACAGGAAACAAGGAGAGGCTAGGAAGGGGTGTTGCACAATGATCAATATAATAAGCAATACAAATAAAGTTGAGAGATAAAATAAGGAAAAATAAAAATCAATTGTTTTACCAACATACATGTGTAGAGAGACCAAGGTTGGAACATAGAGTAACTTGGAAACTATGGCCACCAAAATGGAGGAATCCACAACAATGAATGAAGAGAAGCATAAAAAATTGTAACACCACAAAATACCACTATCTGACTAAAATCATCAAAGAGAAGACAACTAAAACAAACCAGAAAACTAGGAGAGTAAATGCAATTGGAGGGGCTTCATCATCAATTGAACTAGTATAGACAATATAGGAAGTAGCACTTTCCACTAAAAACACCTCAACTAAGCAAGCAACTCAGATTATGGGTGATCAAAGATTTGAAGATCACATTGAGCTACAAGAGTGAGTGATAGGAAATGCCAAGAATGAAAGAACCACTGAAGCCAATGAGTGTTCCTGAAAAGAATGATTAGTAGGAAAACCAAGAACACCAATTAATGCATTATTTTTTTAATTTTAAAAAAAAAAAATTCTTTTTTTTTTTTTTTTTTTGAATAAATTTTGATAACAACAAGTGATCGTTGGCAAGCCAATTTTCAATCACTCACCGCTTAATGGCGCTATAAAAATAGTTTCCACCATTAAGGATTTATTTTGCAGTTAACATCCACTTAAAATTGGTTTTCAGATATTAACTGGCCAACAACGCCCAAAGGTTTTCTTTGTTGGATCTTTTATTGTGTTTTTTTTTCTTATTTTTTTGATTTTTTTCAATTTTTCAATAATTGCATAGAATGACCAAAGAATTGAAATCCTAAGATGGATGATGAAAAATGATACCATCCAAAGCTTTTGTGTTTTCCATGACCTCATAGAAGGCACTATTGAAACTTGATTGCATAATGAACTTGAAATGATCACCAAGAATAACCTCATCAGAATTGGAACCACAAACCATTGCACTAGAAACATTTTTGATCTATGTATCTCTCACCACTAAATCTAAAAATTGACTGTAGAGATTTAGAACATACTGGGACACTTGGGTAAGAGTATTACTCACAAGGATGATGATTCTCATATTTCTCTATGTTGACTAAATAAGAAGACATCTCTTGAAGATATGAAACCCTATTCTTGTGAAGCATGTGAAATATCCATTGTAGGAAAAATGTAAAGTTGCGAGTAACACACCTTTATTAACAAATACATGAGTATGGAGTGAAAACCAATAGTAGTCATCAATGTGTCCATCAAATTTTATAGAGAAGGAAATACATCTCAAGGAAGGCGTGTAGTAGTTGGCACTATATTCAAAGTATCATTAGATGTGTTGTTGAATATTCATGAATCTTATAGACCATGTTGCATATTTTCCTCCATGTGATTTGTCACCAAAGAAAGGAAATCTCCTCTCAAAGTGGTGAACACCCTATGCCATTGATATGCACCATATAGCTAGCAAGCCCACAAAAGCTGACATAGTGTGCTATGCAAGGCTTGTGTAGAGAACCATAATTAATTGGTATTGTTTCTAAGATCATCACACCATAACAATGGACCTATAACCATATCCTCAAAACCAAGCATATAGAGTATAGTAATAAAACATCATCCATTCAATAAATCTATCATTAAGTAGGTTATTTAGTTTTATAGATGATTGATAGAGTTATTACTATGAATAGATACTTGATAGAATGGATAAATACAAATAAACTCTTGTGTTCATATAATAGCAATGCTAATTAACACTAGAACACATACCTTGAATTGTGGAGATATCACATGTGAAAGTTTGTTGAAACAACCAATGGAGCTTAATTTGAAATCATCCAAGAACCACAACATTGGAGGGATTCCCCCCAACTTAACTTCATGCTAAAAGGTCATGAAAGCATTAGGATAACCAAAGAAATTAGGTAACCCAAAGAGAGTAACACATCTTTAGAATTTTGTAAGCCTTATTGAATGATAGATAAATCAAATATTTTAATAATTCAATGGATGTATTCCAAAATTAACTATAGGTTATAAAAGTATAGGGAATTCAAATCATCCAAGGAATCAAGAAATCAACATGTGTAATCAATGAATGATCAGTTGGATATACAAGAACCAATAATGAAAAATATATAGATAGTAATACTTTGATCCTTGCTAAATAAATGAATCATCCATAGTGTATTTGGTCATCTTAGGACAATGAGAAGAATCAACAATGAGGAATAATGATCATCTAGTTTTAACATTTTGGCCATTAATACATAGAATCCTGTATGATTGTGCTTAATCAATTATTGGTCCCATATCAACAAGTATGTGAGGGATGTACCTTTTAACCACATGCCTCCAAATATCAATATGTATAAGTACAAGAGTAATAAAATATAGATATTGGAGGATTTGGTAGCATGTTTGTGGAGTATGGAATGCATATGGCTTAAAATTACTTAGTGCATGATTGATATTAACATACGTACTCATGAGTCCATTAATTAAAATTGATGCAATTTTAAGTATGGGCTCATTTGTAGGTATTTGGAATTCACTAAGTAGAAAAGAAGAAAAAAGTCGATTATAATTCAATAAGTAATATTGTTCTTCTAATTTAAGTAAACCAAAATCCCATTCCTTAAGTGCATCGATATATTCCAATGTTGATTTATCAATTTTAAGCACATCATTAGATTGTATAGGTAGGCTTGAAAGCTCAATATTATATGTATTTTCAACCACCTTATTATGAAGTATTGTATGAGGCTATATAGTTTCCTTTGGTGGATAGGATGTAGTCCAATGTGAATGGGATAATGAATATGGTAAGAAGTGTGAAGAAGATAAAGTAGATGGGAATAAGAAGGATGGGTGAAATGAAGATGACAAGGACAGATATGGTGGAATCTAAGAGGGATATATGGGTTGTTGTGAGTATACATGATTACATTCATTGTGCATGATAGGTGGAGAAGTATATTTTGAAGAAATATGTTGGATTTGTAATGAACTAGAGTGACAATACATGTTACCAACATAATGCATACCTTGATCTTCTTGGGTTGGTGCTTGAGATTGTTCATCCATTATAAATAATACTTGGTCACTTCCACCCTTATCATGGTAAGTATTAGACATAGCTTGCACCTCATTCACCATGTACTTGTGGTTTTTTGGGCATATACATTGGTCATCTTCCCTATAACAATTAGAACGACAATTGGTTAAATGTTCATCCTCAAAATCACATTGCTCTAAGAATTCATCAATAATTTTCTCATGTTCAAACATAGAGATAGAATTCTTACATACTTGTGATAATGGAAGATCAATATCATTTAAGATGCATTCATTACATACAGGGGGTGTAAAAATCTTACCTTTGGTTGGCACAATTTCCCCACTAGTTTCTTCTTTTGTTTTTAAATTTTAAGGCGGGGGTCTGGGGGTGGTAGTCACCAATGGGGTCAAGGGAAAATACCCCTTGTGGGGTCCTGGGGCAGTGCCCAAGGTGCTCACAGTACAAGGTGGGGTCGAGGGGCAGTGCCCCAATGCCGAGCACAGTTTGCCTCTTGTATTTCCTTCAAATTTTGCATTTTTGAAACAATTTTCAACCAAAACTGATATACTTGAACAACATTGAGAAGGCATCATTTTTAACATTGTTCTTCAAAATATGCTTGTATTTACCAATAACTCACAACAACTTATGATAATGTAAAATTTAATTAACTTCTAAAGCAACTAATGAATCTAATTTCTAAGGCCTTCTTGCAAACTCTAAAACAAAACTCTAATGCAATGCATCTATATGATTTACGCAATGTAAATTAAGATTAGTTACTCAAGCAAGGCTAGCAATTGCAAAAATTTTCATCCTAATGCATTGTTCCTAACTCAAATCAGCAAACTAACATGCCTTTGACATCTCTCCTCAGCAACGATGCCAAAATGATATGCCAACACTATGGTAAATAATAAGAAAAGAATTAACGATTTATGATAGAATTTGGCTGGTGTATACATGTCAATCCGAGAGCGTAAGCTTACAAAAGGTGTCTGAGCAATATTCTATCAAGGGATGATAGTTGTCATTTGAGTGATTATGGATGTAGGTAAAACACACAAAAATGAACCTATGGAAAACTAAAATAAGATTGCGATAGAAACTGTCACTTCCTATGACAGGAGCTTGATTGAAACATACTAAAATGATTTGGACAGTAAAAACATTAGAAATGAAAACATCTTTCTACTAGAAATAACCATATAATTATTTGTATCATAGAAACTATGATAAAACATTAGTAAGTCAATTTATAAGGAAACAATAATCATATTATAACAATGCAAATCTTATTACAAACTGCTATAGGAACAACACGCATATTATATCAATGCAAATCTTATTACAAACTGCTACAAGAGCAACAAGCATATTATATCAATGCAAATAAGATTACCAACTGATATAAAACAACAATCAAATCAATTACTAATTCAAACTAAGCTTTGTATTAATGAAATACAAACATACCACACTGAAATAGAAACACAAAAAATACACCAGACGTTCCAAGAAGTGGGCCCACTCCTCAACTTGTCAGGTGGTGAGATAGAAAACATTTCTTCCTTAAGAAATTTTGATCATGCCAGGTCTATATTATTGTTCAGAATGTTTTTCATATATAAATTCTCTTCTTGAGATGATATATAAAGCTTCAATATAATAACAAACTCCAACTAACGGGGCATAAATTAGCATGGTTAGGTTCTAACTAATGACTAATAAGCCCATGTAATTATAGACCATACATCATAAAATGGATTTGTTTGCTATTATAAGAGTATTTGGATATGAGGAAATCTTAGCCCATGGGTTTCTCCTTTGGTGGATAAAAAAAAATTATTATTAAGGAGACAGTAACTTATGCCCATGCCATAATATTCAACATTTTGTAGCAACAATATTGTCTTCAGCCAAAATGATTTGCAACAATATGGAAAAACAATTTGGAGTTTAGTGGTCTTGATTTTCACGTTAGACTATACCATCTCATCTCCTTGCCACCAATAACATTTTATGCTTGGTTAGATTCTTTGCTGTCCACATATGAATTTAGTTGAGCTAGAGGAGTTCTATGTTGAGCTGGTCATATGGTCATAACATCAACAAAAGATAGAAAAAACTTTGAAAATTGAAATCCAAACCCATAATAGTAAACCAAAAAAATCATGTTTTGAAAATGGCCTCTAACTTTTCCAGCATTCACTTTCTGAAGATTTTGTCGTGAGGGATTGTAAGTGGGTATGTTCTAGACAATACCCATGTCTCAAATTTTTGAGATTCATCCATATCTGTTTGTGAAAGGAAATTCAAAACCGCATATCCTTATTTTTATTTGCTTATTATTCTGGCCAGATTCTTTCTCAACATATTCCTTGTTAATATTCTTGGAAGGAATAATGGTTTAAATTTTTGAGGAAATAATGAATGCCAATAAGATTCTTACATAGAAGGTGACATGAAGAAACATAACATATTATCAACTTGTTAGATAAATACAATTTCATCTATTTATTCACATATTCTATCTAATAACTATATTAAATATTACTCATATGCAACATAGAAGGAGAAAATGGAATAGAAAATGGAAATTGAAATGAATATGAAGGTTAAAATATGGCATAATCTGGGACATAAATTGCTTGCATCATTCCCTCCAACTTAGCTTATTGCACATCCTCGTGCAATCATTATGATTAGGCAGTCTTTAGTTTTAACTAGAAGAAATTTAGGTTTATGTATTTTGGCTTTGTTTCCACCTCGAACCATGATAAATCATAAACACAAATCCCTTTTCTTTACTTCACATGACAAGCTTTCTTATTTTTTTCTTCAGTAGGGATATCACTTTCAACTTCTCTCTCTCTCTCTCTCTCTCTCTCTCTCTCTCTCTCTCTCTCTCTCTCTCTCTCTCTCTCTCTCACTTTTTGTTTTTTCTTTTCATTTTAAATTTTTATGGCATCATGGTTCAAAAGGATTCATATGGGATAAATGTATCTCAATGTGCACATGAGGAGTTTAAATGGGCAAATAGGAGAGATGAGAGATTAAACAAAGGCTATTGTATGATGGATATAATGGATAGTATGATGGGTCTAGTAAGGGTGATAGATGGAAGATAATAGGGTGACATTCCTTCCCCCAACTTAACGGGTGACTGTCCACAGGAAACAAGGAGAGGCTAGGAAGGGGTGTTGCACAATGATCAATATAATAAGTAATACAAATAAATTTAAGAGATAAAATAAGGAAAAACAAAAATCAATTGTTTTATCAACATACATGTGTAGAGAGACCAAGGCTGGAACATAGAGTAACTCGGCAACTATGGCCACCAAAATGGAAGAATCTACAACAATGAATGAAGAGAAGCATCAAAAATTGTAACACCACAAAATACCACTATCTAACTGAAATCATCAAAGAGAAGACCACTAGAATGAACCAGAAAACTAGGAGAGTAAATGCAATTTGAGGGGCTTCATCATTAACTGAACTAGTATAGACAATATAGGAAGTAGCACATTCCACTAAAAACACCTCAACCAAGCAAGCAACTTAGATTATGGATGATCAAAGATTTGAGGATCACATTGAGCTACAAGAGTGAGTGATAGGAAGTGCCAAGAATGAAAGAACCAATGAAGCGAATGAGTGTTCCTGAAAAGAATGATTAGTAGAAAAACCAAGAACACCAATTAATGCATTATTTAAAAAAAAAAATTTAAAAATTCTTCTCCTTTTTTTTTTTGAATAAATTTTGATAACAACAAGTGATCGTTGGCAAGCCAATTTTTAATCACTCACCGCATAATGATGCTGTAAAAATAGTTTCCACCATTAAGGATTTATTTTTCAGTTAGTATCCACTAAAAATTGGTT
The DNA here is from genome assembly GCA_028749045.1 of Cupressus sempervirens. Classification (NCBI taxonomy): domain Eukaryota; kingdom Viridiplantae; phylum Streptophyta; class Pinopsida; order Cupressales; family Cupressaceae; genus Cupressus; species Cupressus sempervirens. The sequence continues at coordinate 1,017,695,970 of CM053787.1, read as the reverse complement.
TTCAGATATTAACTGGCCAACAACGCCTAAAGGTTTTCGTTGTTGGATCTTTTATTGTATTTTTTTTCTTATTTTTTAGTTTTTTTAAAATTTTTCAATAATTGCATAGAATGACCAAAGAATTGAAATCCTAACATGGATAATGAAAAATGATACCATCCAAATCTTGAGTGTTTTCCATGACCTCACAGAAGGCACTATTGAAACTTGATTGCATAATGAACTTGAAATGATCACCAAGAATAACCTCATCAGAACTGGAACCACAAACCACTATACTAGAAACATTTTTGATCTATGTATCTCTCACCACTAAATCTAAAAACTGATTGTAGAGCTTTAGAACATATTGGGACACTTGGGTAACAATATTACTCACAAGGATGATGATTCTCATATTTCTCTATGTTGACTAAATAAGAAGACATCTCTTGAAGATATGAAACCCTATTCTTGTGAAGCATGTGAAATATCCATTGTAGGAAAAATGTAAAGTTGCAAGTAACACACCTTGATTAACAAATACATGAGTATGGAGTGAAAACCAATAGTAGTCATCAATGTGTCCATCAAATTTTATAGAGAAGGAAACACATCTCAAGGAAGGCATATAGTAGTTGGCACTATATTCAAAGTATCATTAGATGTGTTGTTGAATATTCATGAATCTTATAGACCATGTTGCATATTTTCCTCCATGTGATTTGTCACCAAAGAAAGGAAATCTCCTCTCAAAGTGGTGAACACCCTATGCCACTAATATGCACCATATAGCTAGCAAGCCCATAAAAGCTGACATAGTGTGTTATGCAAGGCTTGTGTAGAGAACCATCATTAATTGGTATTGTTTCTAAGAACATCACACCACAACAAGGGACCTGTAACCATATCCTCAAAACCAAGCATATCAAGTATAGTGATAAAATATCATCCATTCAATAACTCTGTCATTAAGTAGGTTATTTAGTTTTACAAATGATTGATAGAGTTATTACTATGAATAGATACTCGATAGAATGGATAAATACAAATAAACTCTTTTGATAAGATAGATTTGATATCTTGATGTATGGAATATGTTACCGGTATCATAGATGTATGTGTGTGATTTATAAAACTACCCAATAGATAAGGCACTAATTAGCTACAGGATTAACTTGTTCTTATTGTTGCATATTTGGCAATTTGTTAAAATCAACATTATAATCATCCATTCCCCTTTTCGTTTAAGAGCTGAAAGGATGCCCTCACTCATCTTGTGGATTTCATAGGATTTGCAATTTGCTACTACATATCGTTGTCATTACATGAGTATAAGAGAAATAAGGGTTTTATCTGGTTTCTTTAGATTCAGTTGTATGCTTTTAACACTAGTACCATGTGAAGAATCTAATAGGTCCAGCCATTTAGGTTTTGTAGAGCTTGAAGTAGAAGAAGGGTCTAGCCTTATAGTTGGCCTAGTGTCTGAAAGGATATTTCGTAGATGGGAAGTAGCTAGCCCTAGATGCATTATGTTCTCATCTAGATAATTTGAAGCGTAACATTTCAAAACACCAATAGTCATTATAATGCAACTCCTAGGACTTCTCTTCTCTTTAGGGCAATATATATATATATATATATATATATATATATATATATATATATATATATATATATATATATATATATATATATATATATATATATATATATATATATATATATATATATATATATATATATATATATATATATATATATATATATATATTGATATAATGTCATCCCCACATCACATTAAAGAGGGGGAAACTGTAGATTCTTAAAATCATCACAAATTACTATATTAATTTATTAATAATTCCCTTGACATTATAATTGATCTTTTATTAATTAATTAAAATTTTCATATTCTTCTTCTTATTTAATTAAATTTATTTAATTAAATAGGTTCACTTCCCTAATGCATTTAAATTTAATTTGAATACTCCCCCTAATGTGTTAAATTTATTTAATGCATAATGCTCTATAAATCCCCTTTTAAATAAATTCTAATTTATTTAGTTTCCCTTTACTTTATTAAATCTATAATCCTGTGATTAAATTAAATACTATTTGATTTAATCCTAATCCCACCTAAAGCCTAGCCTACCACCCATCACTCTCATCCTTTTAAGCCTACCCACTAGTTAATATCACTTTATTATCTTAAATACCCTCTTAAACACCTTTTATCCCCTAAGTGGTTGCTCACACATGTGTGAGAAAATCAAATTCCAAGAAGCCCCCCTTTCATTAATTCCTCTGAAAAGCCTCTTACACCCTTGTCCCCCATTCCTTTCCCCAACATTGCTCACACATGTGTGAGCACACATTGAGTCATCTTAATCATAAAAAGAATAATGTTGACTTTTGCATGGCTTGTCCCTTAGCTCACGTGTCTCCCTTGTGAGATCTATGTGGATGCCACATAGATGCCACCTGCTCAAGGTCTCCCTCAAGCCTATAAATTGAGCCCTTGTCTCAAGCATTTTCATCTCCTCCATTGCATTGTTATCATGCTAGTTTAGAGCTTTTTAGATATTTTGGTAGTTGTTTAATTTCTTGCATTGTTCTTGCATGTTCATTTAGTATTGCATCATTAGATTTACTTTTTGCATCCAACTTCACATCTTTGAATGGTTTCAAGCATGGTTTCTTCCATAGTCATTGCTTGAAGTGTTCTTTATTCATTTTAGCATAAGTTCATCACTTCATTTTCATACTTTCATTAATGTGAGATTCAATCATAGTTGTGTTTGAGGAGAGCACATCCAAATCACTCATTATTGATCACACCAACAAGGCCTCTTGTGGGCACCCTTGTTGAGCTACTCCAAGGTTGCATGGGGACTCTTGTCTTTTAGTTGCATTAGTTTTAAAACTCAACTAGAATTAGTTGTATTTTGATTTACTTAAATCTTTGACATACATGTACTATTGATATTTTCTTGTTTATGGTTCTTCCTAATAGGTTAGGTTTTCACACATACATAGTCCTTATTAGAAGCCTCAACCATTTTAGGAGTTGCTTCAACCCTATTAGGAGTTGGTAGATCAAATACAATGTATGCAAGAAGAGCCCACTACCCTAACATGCAATAATCAATAAAGTTCCTCACAATTATAGGTATACATATAGTACTTTCTTAATATTTATACTTACACTTTATCTGATCATACATCAGATCTCACATCTCAGAAGGCTTGCATATCTTTCAAGCGATCTTCACAATAATTCACATGTCACACATCTTTCACACAAACTTCACATTATTTGCACATGATAAGATCTCTACTTATATCTCACAAATTAATAAATCTCTCCTTAGTTGTCCTTCATGTCTGCACATGCTTGACATAATATTAAATTACTTATAGAATAATATCCAAAAAGTTGGCTCATCATGACTTAGTAATCATTTTGTCACCAAAATAATTTCTTAAGTCGTACAACTCATATTTATGATATTTTCTATTTCATTTTGTCAAATACTTGTATTGGTATTGTAACTGTAACTTGTGACATAATGTCTATGCAAATCTATGCATTGACTTACGTCATCATGACATTGTAATAAAGCTATCGTCAACTATTCATAATCTAATTCAAGTGTGTTATTCATACACATCACATCTATCTTTTTACTGCAACAAACTGTTGGAATTACAATAGGAAAGGTAAACTTCTGAGGAGGGGGGGGGGGGGGGGGGGTGGTGGGTGAATTAATACTTCAAACTTTGACCCATAAAATATTCACCACACATCCATCTCACATATTCAATAAGTAAAATGAAATACCACATAAAGCATGTAAACAAGTAAGCATTCACACATATGACACAAGATATGATTACCCAAAAACCCTCCAATGAGAAGGTAAAACTGGGGTGGGGATGACACCCACAAATATTCACTACTATAGTAATAAAGTGTATTCAATGAAGGTTACAATTTCTGATCATGAACCATGATCTACCCTATGAAAGTTCTACCCTATTAAAGGCTTACAAAGACTATTAGGTCTTACCCTATTAAAGGATTTCAACACCCTGATAAAAGTGTGCCTTGTTAAAGGAATTCAACTCACAATTAAGTAAACACCTTGTTAGAGGATTTCAATATAGCCTGTTAGGATTGCTCTATTAAGAGATTTAAATAATTCATTTGTTAGAATGTCTTAGCATTGATCCTACAGTTAGCACTCTTATGCTTGATGATAGATCACCTCTATCATATTGTGTACTTGATCCTTCTTGATTAGATGTCTCTTTCTTGTTCACTATTTCCTTCCTATGTTCTCCTTTAACTGATTTTGCAATGCAGTTCAGATCATAATACCTTGGTCATCATGAATGTCCTGGTTTGCACATGCAAAACCCTCCTTGATCATTCATTCATTCCCCTTCATACATTCTTAAAATTTAAGGTTTGTCTTCCTTAAGAAGACCTAGGTGACTTAGGGTTAGGTATGACTTAATGATTGTGCTTCACCCATATTTTTGCTTAAACCTTCCTTTTACCTAATTGGGTGCATGTAATGCATACATATTCCAACTTAAGATTCATCCTTATGAACAAAATATTATAATTCAATCTGTAAGTCAACTCAAAAATGATTTACATAGTAGTTTGTGCCAATACAAACAACTATGACAAAATTGTGTTACTCGACATCTAAAGTCTCGGATGCTCAGCACATACTGATTTCAATACTATCACTCATCATTTGAATGACTCGACATGCACTATTTTCTCAGCTCTTGAATCACTCGACATATACTGATTGCTTAGTAGTTTAGTGACTCGACACTCACTGTTGACTCAACATGTTCTAACTTATACATGTTGTGCTCAATATATGTTACTTATTCAACATGATCTAAGTAAATGACTTAAGTGTATAGACACTCACTTGTCAAAACCAATCAGAGATCAACACAAACTATCTAACACTTAAATAATATTCTATTTGTAAATATGCATAATTGAAATGTTGAATACATGTTGCCATAAATGACAAGTCTCTAGACATCTAACTAACCATATTTCCAAAAATCTCTCCCTTTGGCATTGATGGCAATATTTGAAAAAATTGGCTAAGTCCCAAAATGATGTCATAGAGAACAAAACAAACAAGAGTAACTACACAAAAATTGCCTTAAAAACATAACAATTTCATTCATGTTTTGATGGATCATTGCATTCCTTATCACTCTTTACATTGAGACATAAGTGTACTCCCCCTTACATATACATATACAATATTTCATACATATATTACTCCTTTGAAATCAATGGCAAAGGTATCAAAAAATGTAAACAAAAACTTTGTGACCTACTGTTGATCAACTTGATATTTTGGAAAAACAATCTACATAGACAAGATTCAATTTCTCAACTTCTCTCTTCTAGTTTTCTTTCACTATATCAAATATACTAATTAGTGTGTAAAGTTCATAAGATACTACTTCAACTGTGCTCAAGTTAGTATAGGCAAATTTATCATAGGAGGCATTTTTTGCAATACACTCCTCTAATTTCCTCTACAAAATGTTGATCTTTGGTGACAAAATCTCCCTACAAGTAGACAACCTTATTATTACCTTTTCCTTATTAGCCTTTGTGTCTCTGATTGCATCATGTATCTTCTCAACTTTAGTATCTTCAATACTGGCCTCTAGAAACTATAACCTTGTAGTGTGTGTATTGAGTTCAGTCATCTAATCCTTTAACTAATTCTCAAAATCTATTAAATATTTGTATGATAGTGTACACTATCCATAAAACTTCTTGCCTTCATCAATATGCTTTCTTAACTCCTTGATGCATACACCAAGTTCCTTCAAATCATTCCTTACATTCATGCATGTTGTGTCAAAAATAAATGCACCATGCTTTTCCCATGCTTGTGTTGAAGCAACTTTAGACAAGGTTCTGAATTCTTCATCAAAAGACTTTGCCAATTCTTTAGCCTTTGACTATAAGTTTGGATTAGTTATAGTTGTAGTAATTGTCTTCTACATTCTCTCTAAGACTTCAGTTAATGTCTTCTTGAAAGACTTCATAGATTTATTGTTTTCAAATAACTTTCTCAATGAACTCATTAACCCTTTTTGGTTATCATCATCATTAGATAGTGTTGTCACGAGCTTGACTGTTGATGATAGACTAGTTGCATTAGGTACAGCTATTGGGGTTACATAAGGTATGTGAGCTTCATGCTAAAACACTACCTTTGCAAGTTTTGACTCCACATGCTTTAGTTTGGGAAAGAATGTTGATTCTTGCATCACAATCTTCCCTAGTTCTCTTCTATGGATTCTTCACACTCCAAAACAAAATTTACCCTTTTATATTCTTCTAAATTTCTCATTATCTTCTAGGCTAGTGTATTCAATTTATTAATTATATCTTCTTATTTGTCTTTAAAGCATAGATTAGGCTCTAGAAATAGGATTAGGCCTTCATGAGGAAGCACCATTTTCTCTTATTAGGTGACTATTCATAATCACTTTAATAACAAACACCTTTAAATCATTCCTTAGAAGAGTTTCCAAAAACTAGTAGTTAATAGTTTGTTTCTTTAGATTTGGTTCACTTTGACTCTTGTGTGCCCAATTTAATTTGAGAAACATACTATAATCAATAGATGGGTTGGTGCATGGATTCTATAACCACCCTCTAAATTGGAGGCTACAGCTCCCCTATGGAAAAATTTTCAACAAATTTTATTTTTTTTACAAATCTTACTTCTAATTCTATGAATGTTCTTAACCAGAGAACATGAGAGGTGATTCTAAGCATCCTGTAGCTACACGATACTCAAGTTGGATATGAATTTGATAGATTACAACACTCACAACTATGAATACACATAAATTCTTTTTCCAATTTGTCAAATTAACTCCTACTGTCACAAATTTTGCACCCTTGCCTAAAGTTTGACCTAAAGGCAACCTTGTGAAACACAAAAACAATCTCCAAGCTATGAGACTTGAACAATGAGATTGAGTCTCCAAAGAAGGAAAACTTCCTTACTATAAGGAAAAAGTGAGAAGGAAAAGGGAGAAGGAAATGCATGAAAATCAAACTACCTAATCTAATCTAAAGGGGTGATACACCAAAATAGTATGTTTAGTCTTATCTCTACCTAGAAAAGAATAGTTCATCAATATAATCTCAAAGTACACATATTCAATCCTTGCTTAACTCAAAAACCGTAAATGGATCGAAAACTAAAAGAATACTATAAGGAAAGAGCTTCACTCTATATCATTCAAAGGTCAAATAAATGCAATCATACAAGCTAAAGAACAAAGGAAATACATTAACATAAGGGAAGAAGATATTGCACAATATATTAATGAAGAAAGAGGTATATTAGAGAAGTATATTCATTCAAAGGAAAAAGAATATTATAGTTGTAGAGCATATAATATCACTACTATAGAATCAGGGAAAAGACCGACCCTTGAAAGGGTTACAAAACTTGCTTTTATAGCTCAAGCATAAGTAAGAAAAATTCTACTAAAAGCCAAAACTCAACTACTACCTTTTAGTTATAGAGAATAATCACTACAGATATGAGGATGATTTGATTGAGTGTACATCCATATGCAGGAAATCTGATCTTGGATGCAAATTGAGCTCTGAAGAGACAAAAAATGGTAGTCGCAACTGCTTTGATTGGGTAGTAGATGGATAAACATGGTGGAAAAAGGATAAAAAAAAATTCATCAGGCATGAAGAACACTCAAAATAATAGTTGCAAGTGATCAAGGATCATTTTCTATTAAAGAACTATTGAATTATGTGTTCATGACCATGCCAGGTCAGTTGTGTTATCATTCAATAGAAATTAACCAAAAAACTCATTATGTGGCCCTATAATATTTAAGCATTCTCTCACCCTACTCAAATTTATTTCTATTAGGTTGACCTGTGCATGGCTTTGTTCATGGCTTCACAACTCATCTTCTTCATTAATTGTTTGGCCATGTGAAACTGCAACCTCTCCTTTTTAACTTGTTTCCAATTACTCTCTTAGGTGTAATCCTATCAGCCCAAAGAGTTGTTCTTAACTTTGAATGCCAACACCTCTAATTGTCCTCAATTGTCCTCTTGGTAATCCTAATTAGGTTCTTGTTGGAGGACTTAGCCAAGCCATTCCCTTGGGGATAGTAATTTGAGGAAGTGCTCAAATAGATACCATGGTCAACCGCCCAAGAGAAAATTTGAGTCCCAATAAAGGATTCGGCATTATCTAATATTATTGTTGAAGACACACCAAACTTGGTAACAATTCAATCCGCTATTATAGTCTCTATGGCATCCTTCAAAGCTACTACTTCTATCCACCTTGTAAAGTAGTCTGTTACAACTAAGATCCACTTATGACCATAGTTAAAATGTGGATTGATTGGGCCAATAACATCTTATCCCCCACTAGGAAAATGGTCAATAAACCTAAATAGGATGAAGGGGAAGAGTTGCTAACCTTTGTTTACTTGAAAAGAAAGCATACTTCTCACATTTCCTTATGTGTTTATAACAATCATAGAATAGAGTTGGCCAATAATAACAAGCTCTCATTATTTTCATGGTTGTTATTCTAGTTGAGAAGTGGCCACCATTAGGACCATCATGAAACTCTTTGATCATTCTATTTGTTTGATCAGGATTAATGCATCTTAATAGGGCCCTATTTAGATCTCTCTTAAAGAGAATTCCATCCACTAGGAAAAAAGGAATAGATCGCAATCTCAGTTGTCTTCTTTTAGCTATGTCTAATCCTTGTGGGTATCCTCCTCCCAACAAGAAATTTTTCATATCATGTATCCAACTATTTAAATTTTCACCCCCTACTGGTTGTTATCTATCAATACTAGTGCAACCTCCTCAATCATCTCCTGGGATGAAATCATATGCTCACACAGTCCTTTACCTCTCACAAGTTTTTTAATATTGATGTTAACATTATATTCCATGGCCTTGGTGATCCATCCAACTCTTTTATTATTGATATCTTTGTTCAAGAGGATCTCCTTCACACTTGCATGTGGAACTAGGAGCTGGACCTTTTTATGTGATAGCAAAAGTCTAAATTTCCTTAAAGCTCTTATGATAGTAAGAACTTTATTTTCCACATAATTGTATTTATCTTCATATTCTTTTAGCCCTTCACTTAAAAAGGCTATAGGTTTCTCTTCATCTACATCATTCAACTCTGTCAAGACAAGTGATATTCTTGATTCACCTCCAAAGGTACAGAGAATAAAATACTTATCAAAATTGGGGTTGATTAGGGTAGGAGTTGATGTTATTGCTACCTTGGTCTCTTCAAAATTGGCTCTCCCTTAATTTTTCCAGGTGAAAACCATATTCTTCTTCAGCATGGTTGTAAGAGGCTTGACTATGGTAGAAAGGTTAGGAATGAACTTCCTCACAAAGTTGATTCTACCAAGGAAGCTTTGCAACCCTTTCTTATGACTAGGAAGTGGGAGAGCAAGAATTTCTTTTACTCTTTTTGGATCAATGATTAAACCATCTTTAGACACAATATGTCCTAGAAACTTTCCCTAACTAGTGGAAAATATACACTTGCTTGGATTCAAGGATGCACCATATTCCCTGCATTTGATGAGCACCTGCTTGAGATGATTAAAGTGGTCTACCACATTCTTTGAGTAGATTGTTATGTCATCAAGGTAGACTAGTACAAATTTCTTTAGCATAGTCTTGAAGTCCATCTCCATTGCCTTTTGGATGGTAGCACCTGCATTGATTAGTCCAAAAGGAATTTTTCTATAGGCATAAGTGCCCCATTTAGTAGTAAAGGTTGTCTTGTATCTATCAGACTCCTGGACTAACACTTGGTTATAACCTGAGAACCCATCTAAGAAGGACAATCTTTTAGAGTCACTAACCTTGGATAATATTTTCTTCATGGAAGAGAGAGGATGATGATCTTTGAGAGAGGCCCTATTGAGGTCCCTAAAATCTACACATAATTTGATTTCTCCATTCCTCTTCCTAATAGGAACAAGGTTGGCTACCCAAGAGGAATTCTTAATAGGAAAAATAATGTTAGCCTATATTAGCTTGGATAGTTCCTTTCTCATCATAGGCTCAATCTTAGGATTGACTGGTCTTTTCTTTTGTCTAACAAGCTTTGCATCACTACATAAATCTATGGTATGTTGAAATAGACTTGGGTCAAAACCCTTTAAATCATCTTATGTCCATGCAAATACATCATCAAATTCTTGACATAAATGAACAAAACTTTCTTGTTCAACTTCAAAGCATACCTTTTCCCAAAATGAGAACCTTTCCATCAGCAATGGCAACCAATATGTGATCATCCTTATTTGCAGCTAGGTTCAAGCCTCCATTTCTTGCTTGATCATCAAGATTGTAAACAATCTCTAAGGTGATTAGACCTTTAGGTAACTTGTTGGAGCTAAGGTTCATGATCTGATCACCATATTGGCTTTGCAAAAAGTTGACAATTTGCACATCAGAGTCAAACACCTGCCCATTGGCATGGTTATCTAAAACTATAGTTCTTACAACCAGTCTAATGTATTTCTCTCTTTTTTCCTCAACATTCTCTAGCACATCGTAATGAACACCTATTTCTACAAGTCTATCAATATGTTTCTTTTCTCTTCTAGGGACCCTTTGGACATTGAATACTTGGAAACCCTTAAGTAGATCCCAAACTCTGTGCTCATATGATTTGAGTAGATTGTTCTTTGTAATGTTTTGGCTCCTTACCTAGTTAACAACTACTTCAAAGTCTCCAAAGACCTTTAAATCTTTGATTCCCCTCTTTTGTGCAAGTTGGAGGCCCTTAATCAATCCTTCATATTCTACTATGTTGTTAGTGCGACTGAACTAGAGTTTATAAGAGAAATAAAACTTCTCGAAACTAGGGGAGACCAGTATCACACTAGCCCATGAGCCATTCTTGTTTCTTGAACCGTCAAACAACATGCTCCATACTCCATCAATGTCCTCTTTTGCTTTCATGAGACTAGGAATAGAAGTACCTTTCTCCAATATATAATATGTGCCAAGGGCCATCTCTAGAGCTTCTTATGTTGGGTCAAATTGAAGGCAGTGGACCACTCATCTAAAAGATAATTAGGCACCTCTACTAAGAAAGTGGTAGGTTCATGGGTCATGCCATCATTATCTATCTCATGAATTATACAACAAATGAATACATGAATAGGTGTGTAAGTCTCTATGTGATTAAGGGCTAGAGGTTCTGCTCTTAGAGAATCTCTTGTCCCATACCTTGTCCTAAAGAACATATAAGACCAATCTATTAGAATATGACCACCTATCTATGTAGTTAAGTCTCTAGAAAGATAGATGGCAAAATGTGGATCAACTTTGGCTACTGATATGTCTTGAGTGACAATACAACCATGGCATGCATGCAATGCCATCTCCACGTTTTTAAGGATCCCTATAGTTTAAAAAAAGCTACCATCTAACTAGAGAACATTTCTAACCATTAGCTCATACTTAGTATCAAGGAGGTTAGTTATACATTTAGGTATCACATTACAGAAATAATAGCTCTTGAATCAATCATGCAATTATGGACTAGTTTGTCCCATATAATCAAAGAGACATAAAAAGGAGGCCTGATTTTCTTACTTGTATTTCCCTCTTTTGTTGGCTCCACCAAACTTGTTGCATCGTCTAAGGTGGCTGACTGATTTGACACCTCAATACTCTTTAACTCCTATTGTAATAGCTCCTTCTATGATGACATAGTGAAAACGTCATCCCACATAGAGATATTAATAATAGTCTTTTTCATTTGACCCACCACATTAAGAGGAGTACTAACTACTTTGACTAAAGCCTTGGGAGCTATAGGATTTGATGACTAAATTTGAGCAGCCTAAGGTTTAATAGACTCCTTTTTTCTTATGTTTTTCTTTTGTGAGGAGCAACATTTGATTGTGCATTTGTAACTAGTACCTAAGGAGCAACACCTAAAGTTGAAACCTGAATTGGTGGAGGAGGTGTAGCATTCTCAACAAATTTTTTTTTTGCTCCTGGTATTGTGAGCTATAGCATCATAGTTATCATGGCTAGCATGAAAATGTTCCTCTGGCTGATGGTTCATAAAAGAAAAATCACTCTATTGTGGGTGATGAGAAACATCAGTAGGTTGAATGGCACTATAGTGTTGTCCTGCTACTTAATCTTGTGTAGTTAGTACTTGGAATGGTTCTGCCTTATAGAACATACAATATTCATATGAATAATTGCAAGAAGGAAAAAAATCTTTCTCTTAGGCAAGGTTATTCTAAGGAACTAATGCTCTTATTGGATCTATGCTTGTATTTGCAGGGGTTGCATTACCCACAGGTCTATTTTGATTGTGTGGAACATAACCCTGACCTTGATTTGGTGGCTTATTATATGTAGGGGATTAGATTATGACGATGTATGGGTCTACTATTTTGAGCATGTTTCCTTTCTAAGGCCACCATCTTGTTGCTCATCTTTTGCACCACTAAGAAATTATTTTCTAGCTTCTTTTCCTAATCTTGTAATTTCTTCCATATCTGTAATTTGTTCCTGAAGCCTTCTATCTATATCATCATCATTTGCATCATGGCCTCAATTTTATCTATCCCACTCAAGGATGTAGAGGCTATTGGGGCTATAGCAAGAGGTTGACTTGTAGGAATGGTAGGGATAGGGGCTATTGTAGCCCGATGAGTAGGCATATCAAGAAAGAAAGGCCTTGGAGGCCTTGGAGCTGACTTACTTTCTTGAATCAAGATGTTTTATGCTTTGATGGAAATTTCATATGCAGCTAGTAAAGTTATCCCCTCCCATGGCTTGTAAGGTAGTAGCAACATCACCATTGAAAGCTCTTAGGTAATGTAAGAAAGTATTACCATGGAAAGGTTTTACTGTAGCAAGTATTCTATCCCATTCTTTTGGAATCTATAATTAAAATCTGTCATACACTCATTGGGTGCTCTTTTAATGGTAGTTAGCTACTCTAAAAGTGATAGGTGATCGCTTTTATCTTCAAAATGTTTGCATAATCTTTCTCCTAACTCATCCCAACTAGTGATAGAATTATGTGGTAATCCCCTATACTTGTAGAGGTTTTCCTTTTAATGATGAGGCTAAAAGTCTAACAACAAAATCATCCTCTGTAATACTATGTATATTGCAGATATTTGAAATTTCTTGAATATGTTCTATTAGAGAAATATAAGTTTCACTAGTAAAACTAGGTATACTCTTAAGAGAAGATTATGGATATCATGTCTTTAGGCTATGATGAGAGGACTACCAACATTAATAGAAAACACTTGATTCCTAGGGAGGGCCATGTAGAATAATGGTCCATTCAAATGAAAAGATGGTACTCTAGGCTATGATCTATCAATAGGGGGAGTAGAAAGAGATCTAGAAGGTGTATGTGTTACTTTTAAACTCCTAAATGGTGATAGAGAGATTATGTTTCTCTTTCTTCTAGGATTTGAAAATGAAATTTTAGTATATTGAAAAGTACCTCTAGAAGATGCCCTTGTTTGAGCCTTGGGCATGAATTATATAAATTCTAGTCTAGAAACCAAGATGTGGAGATGGAGTCACCAAGTGCTTGGATAAGAGCCTCCTGAAGGCTGAAATGCTAAGAGTAGCACTATCTTCTGAGCATAAGTTGAAGTTTTTTTCTTTGACACCAGTGAACCAATAGACTTAAAAAATGCTTCAATATCTATCCCACCAAGCATGCCAAAAATTGTTGTTGCAAAAGTATGCACCCTTGCCTAAAGTTTGACCTAAAGATAACCTTGTGAAACATGGAAACAATCTCCAAGTTGTGGGACTTGAAAAATGAGATTTAGTCTCTGGAGAAGGTCAACTTCCTTTGATGAAGGTACGCTATGCTACCACTGACAAAGGTATGCTCTGATACCACTGATGAAGGGTCAAACCACCTATACCAACTCACAACAAAAAATGCAACAATATGGAGATAGAGAGATGACAAAAATGCTTCATAAAGCACCCATTAATACTTGAAAATTCCTTACAATATTCTCCACATGGAAGAACTTCAAATTCTCACGATATAAGAGATATTTTCTCACTAAGAGCTTCTACAAGAAATTACATCCGAAGAGCTTGATTACAAATAAACATAAGCCTTCCTTAAATAGGCACTTACCACCCAATGCATGATTTATCCACAACATTCTAGAATATCCACAACCTTCTATAATATCTACAACTTTCTAGAATTTCCACCTAAATACAGCTAAGCACCACCATGTGGCCCAATTAGAAATTTACATTTCTTTTGTGGATCACAACAAATATTAAATGCATGATTTAAGGAACCTTCCTCAAACTTATAAGATGCCACCTACACACCTCGATTAATAGAAAAACAACTATTTTAATTATTTTCTATTTATGCCACCTATGCACCTTGAAAATAGAAATTCCTCTTTTCACCTTTTTTCCTATTTTTTAATTTTTTATTATTTTCTTTCTATTTTTGTTACTTTCTCTCTCCTCCATTTTTTTTTCTCTTTTTTTTTTCAATAATTTAATTTTCCCATGCAAGATGCTCCTGCATCAAACTCCCCTGGTAAATAGAAAAGTGTGTCACACACTTTGACACCAAAAGAAAGATATACCACCATCTTCATCTTCACCACAAGCTTCCACCTCAACAGGGACAAGAAAACCAACATGCTCTGATACCACTAATGAAGGGCCACACCACCTGTACCAATACAAAACCAAAAATGCAACAAGATGGAGACAAGAGAGATGACAAAAGGCTTCAAAAAACTTCCATTAATACTTGCAATTCATTACAATATCCTCCAAATGGGAAAACTTCAAACTCTTATAATGTAAGAGAGATTCCTCACTAAGGGCTTCCAACTAGAAGAGCTTATAACAAAAAGCTTGTTCGCTACACCTTGAGAGCTTCCTTACAAGAGATTACATTCAAAGAGCTTCTACAAGGAATTACATTTGAAGAGCTTTTCCTTCTCGAGCTTACACTTGAAGAGCTTGATTACAAATGAACATAAGCCTTCCTTAAATAGGCACTTACCACCCAATGGATGATTTATCCACAACATTCTAGAATATCCACAACCTTCTACAATATCCACAACCTTCTAAAATTTTTACCTAAATACAATGAAGCACCACCATGTGGCCCAATTAGAAAATTACATTTTCTTTATGGATCACAACAAATATTAAATGCATGATTTAAGGAACTTTCTGCAAACTTCTAAGATGCCACCTACACATCTCGATTAATGGAATAACAACTATTTTTATTATTTTTCTATTTACACCACCTATGCACCTTGAAAATAGCAATTCCTCTTTTCTCCTTTTTTCCTATTTTTCTATT
The DNA here is from genome assembly GCA_028749045.1 of Cupressus sempervirens. Classification (NCBI taxonomy): domain Eukaryota; kingdom Viridiplantae; phylum Streptophyta; class Pinopsida; order Cupressales; family Cupressaceae; genus Cupressus; species Cupressus sempervirens. Next base: position 1,017,680,506 of record CM053787.1, on the reverse strand, counting down.
TTTTATTATTTTCTTTCTATTTTCGTCACTTTCTCTTTCCTCCACTTTTTTTTTTTCCTCTTTTTTTTTTTTTTTTTCCTAATAATTTAATTTTCCCATGTAAGATGCTCCTGCATCAGACTCCCCTGGTAGATAGAAAAGTGTGTCCCACACTTTGATGCCAAAAGAAAGATATACAACCATCTTCATCTTCACCACAATCTTCCACCTCAACAGGGACAAGAAAACCAAAATGCAAATCTTCCACCTTTTTTTTTCTGATGCATGATGCTCCTGCATTCGACTCCCGTGGTAGGAAAAATTTTGTGAATATGGATTCACAAAATGAAGTAGCCACTATTGATATTTTGTTTTTTTCTCTTCCTCCAACACATAGCTGGAACAAGTATCCGGTGCTGATATATTTCCTTCTTTCTTCTTTTCCAACACCTAGCTGGAACAACTGTTTGCTACTAAAAATACTCCTTTGTAATGAACTCTATCCAAGTATAACTCTCATCCTCATCCAATCTTCTTGAATTAGTCACACCTATAATAAACCCAGAAACACCATACCAATCTTTCTTTGCATGCCATACATCATGAACAAGATCCTCATGCAAACCATCATCAATATCTTTTAAACTCATCTCAAATTCAACATCATATAATTCATAGAAATTTACCTCTTTGACATAGTCATCTTTGCTTGCCTCTTCCATGTCGTCAACAATGCATGTAAGTACTTCACTTGCTTGATCTCCAACTAAGGCACTATACTTTTCCTCCATTACTACAATCTTCAAATCATCTTGATCTACTTCAGGTTTGTAAATCTTATCATCTTCATGTTCTTCCTCTTCTCTTTCATCTTCTTCAACTTTAGGTTTGCAAATAAATTCCTCTTCATCCTCTTGCTCTTCTTTTGTACCACATGTTTGATACTCCACTGGATCTTCTTTCTTTTCCCCGTCCAAGGAATTGTCAACATCTCTTTTTTGGTAATGTGCTGTTCATTTCTACAACTCAACTTCTAATTCATTCACTTGCTTTTGCAAATCAACTAGCAATGACTATTGATTTCTTGTTCTAAATTTCTCAAGTCTAGGAATCCTCAGAATCCATCCAATCACAAAAGTCATCTTCTTCTTTCTCTTCTCCATGATCAAGTCTTTAGAAGACAAATCTAGTAAAACACAAGAACCTTGTACAAACTGCCTCATAGTTGGTGATCTATCTATACAATCAAGAACTTCTTGACAAAATTCACCCAACTCAAGGTCCTGGTGCAAACTGCCTCACGTTCGGTGATCTGTCTGCACACTCAGGAAAACTAGCTCTGATACCACTAATGAAGGTATGCTTTGCTATCACTAACAAAGGTATGCTTTGATACCACTGATGTAGGGACACACTACCCTTACCAACTCACAACCAAGATCACAACAATATGGAGATAGAGAGATGACAAAATGCTTCATAAAGTATCCATTAATACTTGAAATTCATTACAATATTCTCCAAATGGAAAAACTCCAAATTCTTATAATATAAGAGAGATTGCTCACTAAGAGCTTCTACAAGAAGAGCCTATCCTTCAAGAGGTTATACTCGAAGAGCTTCTACAAGAGATTACATTCAAGGAGCTTGATCATCCTTACTATCAGGATGCACCTAACTACTTGAGAGGAAAAGGGAGAAGGAAATGTATGAAAATAAAACTACCTAATCTAATCTAAAGGGGTGATACACCAAAATAGTATGTTTAGTCTTATCTCTACCTAGAAAATCACAATTCATCAATATAATCTCAAAGTACATAGATTCAATCCTTTCTTAATTCAAAAACCATATATAGATCAAAAACCAAAAGAATGCTATAAGGAAAGAGCTTCACTCTATATGATTCAAAGGGAAAATAGATACATTCATACAAGTTAAAGAACATAGGCAATACATTACCATAAGCTAAGAAGATATTGCACAATATATTAATGAAGAAAGAGGTACCGTAGAGAAGTATATTCATTCAAAGGCAAAAGGAAATTATAGTAGCAAAGCATATAATATCATTGCTATAGAATTAGAGGAAAGAATGACCCTAGGAAGGGTTACAAAACTTGCTTTTATAGCTCAAGCATAACTGAGAAAACTTCTACTAAAAGTAAAAATTTAACTACCGCCTTTAAGTTGCAGAGAACAATCATTGTAGATCTAGAGAAGATTTGATTGGGTGTATGTACATATGTAGGAAATAGGATCTTATGTACAAATTGAGCCTTGAAGATACAAAAAACAATGGCCGCAACTGCTCTGATTGGGTAGATGGATAACCATAGTAGTAGAAGGAGAAAATTATATTCATTAGGCATGGAGAACACTCAAAATAGTAGTTTCAAGTGATCAAGGACCTATTCACTATTAAAGAGTTGCTTAATTCCATGTTTACAACCATGTTAGGTCAGCTATGTCATCATTTGATAGATATCAATGGTCAAACTTGTCATGTGGCCCTATAATCTTTAAGCATTCTCCCACCCTACCCATCTTTCTTTCTATTAGGTTGACCTATGCCTACCTTTTTCATGGCTTTGTAACTCATCTTCTTCATTAACTATTTAGCCATGTGAAACTGTGACCTCTCCTTTTTAACTTTATCGCTACCTAGCATCCTGATGTCACCTTAGCCCACTGACTATTGTGACCTTGTGATGATGCAATACCTCTATCTTTAACCACGTTGCCCCATCAGAACTATCAAACAAAGAACATGTTTGGAATATGCAATGTTTCACTAGCGACTAACTTAACTATTTCAACTCTATATCTCAACTTTACAACTTTGAAGATCTTCAATGCTTACTAACTTCTAACATTGTGATAACTGCTGAACTAACCACTTCATGTCATTGCAACCTTGCAACTATATTTCTTCATTGACCATGTTGACCTATGAAGCTATGAAAACATCTTTAATCGTTGACTTAACCCATCTTTTGAACTTGTAGAACTATGACAATAGGCTTTCGCCACTTTATAGGCCAAACCATGGGCTAGCCTTAACCCTGCATGATATTGAGATTGTCTTGAAGAGGCTCAAATACACTTGGCCCACCATGACATGCATCAAAAGCTTGTATTCCCACTTCAACTAAACTTCATACAACTTCAGAAAGTGGGAAAATGCCACCCATTGATCTAACAAGATATGATAGGTTGGGAAGATTAACTATAGATTCCCTCTGACCTTCGCAACCTTGCAACCCTAAACAAAATGCTAGTGCTAACCATTGTGAACCTCACTGCATCGCACTTTCGCAACCCATCTAATGGTTAAGTGACAAACCAAAGTGATAAAGTGATGAAAGACTATCACATGATTGTGACTTGAAATATTCATAAGAACATAACATGCAATATGAATAATTTAAGCCTTAGGGTTATATAAAAGAAAGGAATAAGGTTTTTATTTATCCCTATCATGCTTGTATGGAAATAAATGAATAATTCAAAGGACATAGAAATGGCCACCACCCTGGTTTTTCATGAGACTGGCAACCTTTGGAAAATACAAGGGGGGAATGGCTAACAACTCCTAACATAAATATATACTTAGGAAAAAATTTGTATACACAACAAAACTAATAGATGAAAACTTCAATAAAGGAATAAGATATAGAATTGAACATGAGAGTAATACTCGAATTATCTGAACTACTAAGATAATAATAACACTCATATTACCATAAATTAATAGCTTCACCATTAATCATATCCCATTTCCAACCAAATGAATGGGATATAAAATTAAAGTGAAAAATAATTTTTTAGAGAAAATTCAAAGTCTCACTCAATTATTTCAATAATATGGGTGAATTCACACCAAAATTTTGTCGATCCTTCATTAATTCTCAAAAACTTAGGTTTATAGGCCCTTGATCTTTGGCCAGTTTTACAACCATAAATACATATTTAGAAGGAGATGAAGAGATGAAGTGAAATATAATTTTATATCATATATGTCATCCATTAAGAGTCACAATGGCTAATTCAAAACAGCAAAATTTGAGCTTCCATTGTTTTTGGATTTGGTAGCATCTTGGCTTTCCTTGAGGCATTTCATTTCTACAATAATGATTGCCAATTCATTTAGGTTTAGAAGAGACACATTGTCCAACCTGACCAACCAATAGTCATGCTCATTGGCAAATCCTATTGAAGATATAAGAGGAGAAACTAAGAGGGGATGGGTGAATAAATTACCACTAAAATAATTCCAATCCCTTAGATGTCAATACTAACTCACAGCTCAGTTAGAACTAGATATTCATTTTAACTCGGTTAACAAAGAAATCTTAAGATAATGATGTGTATTAACCTTTAGTAACTTAGTTGTTGAAATATAAAGCAATAAGAAAATAGCATGAACATGTGAGACACCAAGATTTAATGTGGAAACCCAATTTGGGAATACCACCGATGCAACTAGTTACAACTTTTCACTCTTCTGAAGTGAGCCTTTTTAGGAGCCAACCCTATTAAAGGTTACAATACACACTATTAGGTGTGACCCTATTAAAGGATTTGAATCACCCTATTAGGAGTGGTCTTGTTAGAGGTCTTAAGACACTTCAATCTAGAAATGTCACTTGGTTAGAGGATTTACAAAATGGCTATTAAGCCAACTCTATTAAGAGATTTCTTCACTGCTATAATTGTTAGAGAGTAACAATGATTGACTTGATTGAAAAAGAAATTGAATTAAAAATTTAGATCACTATTCTAACTTATCCTCTAGATCCTCCTTGATCAAAATATTCTTTGTAGCTCCTTGGATACTCTTCTCTAAATTAGATATCCTTCTTTATTTGCATCTTATCTTCTTCTCCACTCTTTCATACTTCAATCCATGTTTTAAACTTTCATATATATGAAACCCAATGTCAAGTTGGCTTGAAAACCCTTTCAAATAAAAAAATTACATTCACTGAGTTGGCTTACATAAACCAACTAATAAAAAAAACTAATCTATTGTAGGTCAAATAAAATGAAAAAATAGCTCATTCGGTTACCACTGAGTTCCTTGGTAATTGGCTTGACTCGGTTTACATTGAACTCCTTTTGTAACCAACCTAACTTAGTTTACATAGGAATCCCTAAACTTTTCTTCTTCTAAACTTATGCTCGACTGATATTGGAGTCATCTGAACTTGGTTCCAACTAGTAGTGCTTGATTAGAGTATAACATTTTTGTAATATCAATGAACATATATAGTTGAATAATTGCTATCAACAATATCCCTCTTTGGCATTGATGGAAACACAACATACCATTAAGAAAAGAAAACTTAGAGGAATCAAAATTGTTTAGAAGATTTTATAATATCCTTAGTTTCATTTTTATTCTTCATTCATCCATGAGAACTCCCTTTGAGATTCTCCCTCTTCCATCTTATCGTAAGAATCCATTAGATCGAGTTCTCCCTCTTGTTGATTACTACCTTTAGTTCTTCTTTGATTACATCAATCTCACCCTTAATGAATATATGACATGATTCTCTCCCTCTTTGACATAAAATGACAAAGACTTGACACAGTGATTTTGCAATGTACCTAATACACTGATTCATATACAATGAGCTTTGAATTCTTTGTATTAACTTGATAGATCTTCAAAGTAGTTTGGTTGATGCATTGATAATCTATACTTTAGTAAGCATCAGATAGGGGAATGGCCCCTAGCTTTCCTCTTAGATGCAAAAATGCATCCTTAGGTAAAGGTTTGGTAAATATGTTAGCAAACTGATCCTTTGTGTTACCATTTATAATCCGATCTCTTTATCTTGAGCTAATTCTCTCATAAAATGATACTTGATTGTAATGTGTTTTGTCTTGTTGTGCCTCATTGGACTTTTAGATATATTTATTGCACTTTTGTTATCATAATGGATAACCATTGAATCCTTGATTTCTTCCTTCATTCCTGATAATAGTTGCTTGATCTACATTATATTGGAGCAATAAATTGATGCAACAACATATTCTACTTCTGCTATAGACTGAGAGATACAATTCTTCTTTTTGTTTGTCCAAGATACTAACCTCTTTCCAAGAAAGACTTATCCTCAACTGGTGCTCGTCCTATCATCAATGCTTCTCCCAATCAACATTAGTAAAGGATTTAAACTAAAACTTTACTCCTTTCTTGTACCATAAACCATAGTCTTGAGTTCCTTTTAGATATCTCATAATTCTTTTGATTGCCATCATATGATTTTCTCTGGGAATTACAAAGAATCTTGCAACTATACCAATTGCTAATGCAATATCAGATCTTGTATGGACAACATACTAAATTTTCCCAATCATAGATCTATAGGTAGTCTAATTTACCTCTTTTGAATCATCATTCTTGGATAGCTTATGTCCAGTAGACATAAGTGTTCTAACTAGTTTGGAATCTTCCATTCCCAAGGTCTTCAATATTTCCTTGACATATTTTGAATGATTAATGTAAATGTCATCCTTCATTTGATGAACTTGTAAACCAATTTTTTTTTATCTCCAAAAATTGACATTTCAAATTCTTTCCTAATTTCTTCAGAGAATGACTTGCATAGTCATCATGACCTGTAAATGGGATATCATCCACAAATATTTTTGCTAACAAAATCTTGTTCTATGGGCCCTCTTTAGTATACAGGTTGTTGTTATCATTAATTCTTTTAAAACCAATCTTTACCATATATCTACGAAGTCTCTTATACCATGCTCTAGGAGCTTGCTTCAGAAAATATAAAGTTTTTTGTAACTTACAGACCATGTCTCTTTTATTTGGATCAATGAAACCTTCAGCTTGATTAATGTAGACTTCCTCTTCTAGATTTCTATTCAAGAAAGCTAATTTTACATCTATTTGATACACTTTGAATCCTTTAATGCAGTATATGCAAGAAGTGTTTTGACTCCTTCAAGTCTATTAATAGGAGCAAATATTTCTCCATAGTCTATGCCTTCTTCTTGAGCATATCATTTGCACACTAACCTTTCCTTATTCCTTGATACTTCATCATTTTCATTCAATTTGTTTCTAAATACCCACTTTGTACCAATTACATTTTTCTCCTTGGGTCTAAGAACAAGAGTCCAAGTATTGTTCCTTTCAATTTACTCAATTTCAAGTCATTCATTGCCTCTATCTAACTTTCATTATTTAATGCATCTTTAATAGTTCTAGGTTCAACTTTGGTAAGAAAACATGTACCTTTTAGTCTATTCCTTGTTATTGTGCCTCCTGGCTGATCTCCAATTATTTTCTTAGGTGTATGATGCCTTGTGACATATCTAGCAAGTATAGGTATCTTACTTCTAGATTCTAGATTGGATTCACTTGGTTCACCATGCTTAAAGGTTTTATGAATTTGAAAATTTTTGTTTGTTTCTACTATATGAGACTCAATTCCCATAGACTGTGGCTTAGGTACCTTTTTCTGGGACTCAGTTTGAATTGTCTCTAGCTTAGGTTGTACTAGCTACAACTTGGTTGACACTAGATGCAACTCAATTGACATTCCAGACTTGGGTGGCTCAGGTGGGGTAATTTGTTGAACATTGGGTAAAGTATCAAGCTCAAAGTGAAAAATGTTTTTGCAATCCTCAAGTTCCTTGTTTCTTTGTTCTTCATTCTTTTCTACAAACTCATCAATTTTTACATGTACACTTTCTATAACCTTGCAAGTAGCAAGATTCAAACATCTATATGCTTCTCTCGTTAGAGTATCCTAGGAAGATGCCTTCATCACTTTTCACATCATATTTCCTTTCCTTGTCTCTTTTAGGATATAACATTTTCTTCCAAATACTTTGAAATAATAGACATTAGGTTTATAGCCATATCATAATTCATATGGTGTTTGATTTGTGCCTTTCTTTAGTTGAACTCTGTTCAAGGTATGAACTGATCTGTTGATTGTTTCCTTCTAGTATTTGGTTGCAACATTTTTCTCTATCATCATTGTTCTTGCACAATCCCTGATTGATCTATTTCTTCTTTCTTTTATGTCATTCTACTAAGGTGCACCATGTGTAGATACCTGTCTTTTGATTCCTCTTTCATTGCAAAATTTATTGAATTCATTAGAGATGAATTCTCCTCCTCTATCTCATTTTAGGCATTTTAACTTCTTACTTGTTTCTTTCTCAACTCTAGCCAGATGCCACTTGAATTTTTGAAAAGCTTCATATTTATCCTTCAAGTACATTATTGTCATCATCCTAGAATAATCATCAATCAAAAAAATGAAAAACTTGTCTCTAGTGTAGCTCTATGTACCTATTGGTCAACAAAGATCTATATGAACTAGTTCTAGGACTTCTTTAGTATTGAAATTCTTACTTTTGAAGCTAGTTTTACCCATCTTTCCAATTTGACATTGTTTGCATTTGGCCATATTTTCAACTTTCTTCAGATTTGCAATACCTCTTACTCTTCAATTCTTTCTTACAATAACCAAATTATAAAAATTTACATGACACATCCTTTTACGCCATAACCAACTTTTGTCTACTTATGCCAAGGAGCATGAAATTTCAATGAGATCTAGATAGAATAGATTACCTTTTTTCTAGTTTCTATTTCATACTAGGTTTCATTTACCATCTAGAAGTATGGCCTCCCCATTCATGAATTTTACCTTGAATCCAATCTTGTTCATATGTGCCACACTTAGAATATTATGTCTCAAACCTTCAGCCTAGTAGGCATTATCACATTTGATTCCATCAATCAGTGCAATGCAACCTTTTCTATTCACATAACATGGTTCATTGTTTCCAAACTTAACACTTCCACTATCATAGTGCTCCAAGTGTTCAAACTTAGTCTTATCACCAATCATGTGATGATAACACCCACTATCTATTATCCATGTGTCATTCTTACTAACATGAGAAATAAGTGCCATCTTTTCATCATCCTCATCATCTGATTCATCTATAAGAGCAATAAATAGCATTTCATCTTCATCATCATTATCAAAATCTTTAACAATATAACAAGATTTCTTACCTTTGTCTTTGTAGTCTTTGTAGCTCTTGAAATCATTCTTGCCTTTGAACTTGCTAGATTTTTTGTCATCTTTAATTTTCTTTTTTGGACACCTTGTAGCAATGTGACCAACTTCTTCACAAGAAAAAAAAATCAACAAAATTTTGCCTTTATATTTACTTTTTAACCATATTTGCCTCCCACCAAAAATTTGAATTAAATACTTGAGCCTACCCAATGGTCACTATCTATATTTAAGTATTCAAAATGCCATGGAAATACAAAAATAAATGAAATAAAACGTTAATGTATTTCCTTATTTCTAAGTAACTATGCACTTTAATGTTTCTGCTTGCCCGCAATTCCCTCACCATAGGATCTTTCATGATCTACGGTCGACGCTTTCCCATTTTCTCAAAATGCACTACCTTTACCTAATGTGGGAAAGCTCCTTTATGCCATGTAGCCCCTACTAATGTTCAAACCTTAGTGTGTCATAGAAGTTCCTTGATGTAATTGTGACCAAGTTTTGGTGCCCCTTCAACCATTATTTCAGATAATGCAAAATCTTTTGTAGGAGCTCAAATTTGTGCATGGGCAGTTGACCATAATATCTACTTGAGCACATCCTCAAACTACTATCCTCAAGGAAATTCTTTGTTTGAGTCATAAAAAAAAACCTAATTAGGATTATGAAAAGAACTATAGAGGATAATCAGAGCTGTTGGCATCAAAAGTTGAGGACTACACTGTGGGCTAATAGAATAACACCTAAGAGGTCAATAGGAAATTCACCATTTATGTTGCTTTCAATTTCATTAGAATTCCCATCTCTAGAACTAGCTCATCAATTGGAGCTAATTGAGGATGATGCCATGACAGTGAGAATGGCAGAGCTGATGGAGCTAGAAGAGAAAAGAAGTCAGGCCATGCAGACCCTAGAAACACATCTGCAGCAGGTGAAAGGGAACTTTGACAAGAAGGCTAGGGTTAGAATCTTCAAAGAAGGTGATTTGGTTTTTAAATGCGATGCAGATAGGGAAAAACTTGGGAGACACTTAGAATTTGATGCACTATGGAGTGGTCCCTATGTGATTGTCAGTTGCAAGCAGGCTAATGCTTTTCAATTAAGCAAGCTTGGTGGTGAAATTTTGCCTATCCCAATCAATGAGATCTATCTCAAACCATGTTTCTGATAGGGGTTGAGGTCTCATGTACATAGGTAGCTTAGTTTTCTTCCTATTGGTATTTGACTTTCCAAGAAGTGCATGAGCACATGTGTTTTGCTAAGTTGCAAAGGAGCAGAGACAGAGCTTTCAGTGTTTTACTATGGCAAAGGTAGGGTTAGGGTTTCATAATGCACGAGACCCACCTTTTTTATGACTCTATAGCCCAATAGATGCATAAGGTCACTGGTTATATGCATAGTTGGCTTACATCCCCTCTGAGTTGCTAGAAATGTTAACCATATTTGCCTCCCACCAAAAAATTGAATTCAAACACTTGAGCCCACCCAAAGGTCAATTTCCATGTTTAAGTATTCAAAATTCCATGGAAGTATGAAAATAAATGAAATAAAACCTTAATGTATTTCCTTGTTTCTAAGTAACTGTGCACTTTAATGTTTATGCTTGCCCGCAATTCCCTCATTGTTAGATCTTTCATGATCTATGGTGGGCGCTTTCTCACTTTCTCAAAATGCACTAATGCAAGCAAATGCCTTTACAACACATAGCCCTAGCTAACATTCAAACCTTAGTGCACCGCAAAAGTTCTTGGTTGTCAGAAGTAGTCAGACCTATTGTAAAGTTGTTAGTGTTCCTCATGTACATTTTGAATTTCCTACAATGTCATTATCTAGTCTTTTAATGATATTAATACTTTACAGTTCAGGCATTGTGATCTTTGATTTAGCAAAGATCAAGGGCTGGCGCTTGCTCGCAATATGAAAGTGCATGAGTTTTAAGTAACGTGGGTAAGCCCCTTCATGACACATAGCTGATAATGACATCATGCATTCGTTCTTCTCAAAGCAAGATCGACCATCTAATGCAAAAAAATCTACGATGTGCACTTCTACACATTATGAAAAGGCAAGGATGTTAAGGGAATGCAGGAAAGTGCCCTGCTACCGCATGTCTTTGTGGGGTTAGGTTGATTTCATAAGCCACAAGGTGATTCTAGGTGGGGCCAGTCATGCTGAGGTATATGTTGAATGGTTCATGGGCCCAGAACTATTAAGGGTAGGTGTAGTATAATGAAGATCTTTCATGATCATTGATCTTACAAAGATCAACGATCAGCGCTTTCTTAGATTATGAAGATCCAAGGTAATTAAAAAATGTAAGAAAGTTCCTGAAGGACACGTGTCCTTATTGGCCCAACTAAGGCATTAACAGTTAAGGCTGATGGTTATGTGACATTGCTATTAAGTTGGGAAGGTGGCTTAGTTAATTGAGAAGATGTGGTCAATCACGTGGAAACTTTACAGGGTGGCAAAATAAAATGAACTTATTGGCCCACATGGCCCATTTTGGTTGCAAGATTTAGTTGACTTTTTGACTTTGCTCACTGATGAGCCAAAAACAAAGGAAATTGACTTTTCTCTCACAATTTGATCCTCATGATCAATTCCAACTACTCTCAAATGAATGTTGAACTCAGTAAATAGCAGGAGAACACTCCACCACCCTAGTTTATCCATCTACTTGGTTAGAATGGTTTAATGGCATCACTTCTATCAAGGCCCTATTTTAACAAAATATCAAATTTCATTGTATCTGAATCTGTGCCCAGATAAGATTTTCTCTAGATCTCTAAAGAGACTTAATGGCAGTGGTTGTGGAGTAACTTTAGTTAGAGAACATCTTAGTTATGCCTAAGCTATAAAGGCAATTTTTGTAGAATTTGTGGAGGTCGACTCTTCTCTGTTTTCTTTGATATTGCTCTACAATTTCACTGTAAATCCCCCTTTGCCTTTAAATTGTATGACATTCTTATCTTCGTTATCTATTGATGTGAAGTACAAGAACTATTTGCCTCTCATTGGTGTATTGTAGATATCTGCAATCTTGCATGACTGTATCTCTTTTGGCCTATGAATGGTATATAAGTGGATCCTCTCTTTCCTTGTGTCATTCATTTGAGTTTTTTTGATCTACATGTGATTGTTAGATTAAAGCAAGTCTAGATGTGTATATCTTTTAGTGTCATGATGGTTTAATAGTGGGTGTATGGGTAGAGATTGGTTTGAACACTCTATTTTTGGTGCATCACCCCCCTTAGGTTAGAATAGGTAGATTTGCTTCTATGAATTCCTTCTTCCTTTTTCTCTCCAAAAGTAGTTAGGTGCACCTTGATAGTAAAGGAAGCTAGCCTTCTCTGAAGACTCAACCTCATAGTTCAAGTCCCACAGCTTGGAGGTTGTTTCCATGTTTCACAAGGTTTTCCTTAGGTAAAAACTTTGGACAAGGGTCCAAACTTTTGTGACAATAGTTTTTGGCATGCCCGATGGGACTGTATTCAAAAATTTCAAGTCCACTGGTGTCAAAAGGAAGATTTCAAGATTAATACCAAGGAGACAGTATTGGCTTCAGTGTTCAAGCCTTGAAGGGATTCATTCTTCAAGTACTTGGTGACTTTTAGCTTCAAATACAATTTGTTCCAATCCAAAGTTACAGTAATTCATGCCCAAAGCTGAAACAAGGGCATCTTCTAGAGGTAAATTTTAGTACCAAGAACTTTCATTTTTAGATCCCAGAAGAAGGAAGACTAGAGTATCTTTATCACCAGTTAGGAGTGCAATAGTAACAAATACACCTGCAAGATCCACCTCTACTCCTCCTGCTGTTAGATCTCAACCTAGATTGCCATCAACACATATCAATAGATCACTTTTCTGTATGGTGCAGCCTAGAGCTGATGTTTTTGCCACCTTTAATGGTGGAAGTCCTCTTTTATTGGCCCAAAGACATGACATACCAATAGCTACACTCAAAAGTATACCAGAATTTACTGGTGAAACTTCTATGTCTCCCTTATAACACATTCAAGAAGTTGCAAATATTTGCAATATCCATGGTATTATAGAAGATGATGCTACAATTAGGCTTCTAGCCTCATCCTTGAAAGGAAAATCACTACAATGGTATAGAGGTTTGGATCATGGTTCTATAGCAGATTGGGATGGATTAGGAGTACGACTATGCAAACACTTTGAGGACAAAAGTGGTCATTCGCCACTTTTAAAGTAGTTGATTACTATAAAAAGAGCCCCCCATGAATGTATTGTTAGAGTAAATAATTAATTTACTAATAATTTATTCTATTTACTTAAGCTTACTTAGGTAAACGCATTCATTAATTAGTTTTAGTCTACGAGTTCATTATAAGTTGTTGACAATACGAGAGTTTGTTTTCTCCTAAGTCATACTTATCCTCTCACATTGTTTGAAGACCTTCCACCTTATGTGGATGTATTCTTAGTTGTCACACTTATCTCCTAGCATCTTCTAGCTCGTTCTGGTAGGTTCCTAGAGCTCTTTATATTTGGGTTCCCTCATTGTATTTTCTCAAGAATTTTAGCATATTGTAAATACATTTTCTCCTGTGTTTGCATATTTTTTCTCTCATGTTCGTTTAGGGGTTTTTCCCTTGCTTCGCGCTCTTCTCTCTTTGGCTTCTCTTTGACATGTTTTGCATGCAGGTGATCTTGGGCATCTTTGGAGTTGGATTTCATCAACTCCAACATGGCATTAGAGCCTCCTTGCTGCTGCTTTGTTGAAGAATTTTTGAAGCCGTGATTTGCAATCAAAAACCCTAGTTTGTTTGTGCATTTTTCTTCAAATCAGAGGAATAGAAAATTTTTAGAGCACTTTGAGCCCAAACAGATGCTACCTTTGGATCCGAAAGGCTGTTTTTAGTCAACATTCATATAAAGCTTTTCAATTTTGGAGACAGGGCTCCGGGAGGCAAATTTTTTTTAGTCCAGGTCCTGTCGTACAGACTGTACGGATGCACAGAGCCGAAAGATTTTTAAAAAAATTGTTTTTTGGTCACACAGCCACTGTGCCACCGTGGGGCCAATGCTGCACCACCTGTGTGTAGTCTGTAGTGGCAGTAGCAGGCTGCTTTGCCCGATCTCCTCTGTAGAAGCACCGCAGGCGGTGCCTCCACCAGTCTGCAACACCTGTTCCTGCCGCCACTGCCTAGTTTCTCCGCTAGGTCCATCGCTCAGCTCTGCCCATTCTGACTCAATGCCATGTTGGATTTTTCTACATAGTTGGTAGCCCATTAGGGTGATACGTAGCCTGGGTGCCACATGGCACACTACCACGTGCACCTGCCATGTCACCCTACCACGTAAGCCTCTTGCCACGTGGCATCCATGTGGTAGTCAAATTTAAAGCATTTTTTTGCTGATATCAGCATGACATCATCAACATCTTAGCCCTTGCACCTCTCTAGGGTCATTTTGGACCTACTTGCAGTTTTTTGGCCATAACTTGCGTATATGGAGGTATTTTTCCTATCTGAAAGAAGCATCAGAAAGCTAGTTCTGAGACAGAGACATTGGTGTAGGTATTTTTAGGTTTTGATACTTTTTTATTGCTCATTTTTTAGTCAAAGTCCCAAGTTGTGTTTTTGACTCCGGCAAGCATATCTTTTGCATCCCATGCCTATTTTTTGAAAAAATTATATTTTTGGAAAGCTAGTTCTGTCACCTTTTTAGAAATGTTGTCCTTTTTCTTAGTTTTTGGCCCATATTTTTTTATCATAGTTTTGACATTTTTGCTATATGGTGGATATCTTGAGTGTTTTAGGTCTGAGGATCATTTTCCTGGCATGGTTTCTCTTATTTTAGGCTGTACTTTGTTTTTTTGCAGCTTGTTTTTAGTTTTGATCATTGTAGCTATCATTTTGAAGCACTTTTATGTAACGCACTGAGATAAAGTGCCACTCTTGCATTCTAGGGGTCCTGAACATTATTTCGAGTTAGTTGTACATGCACTATTTTCATAAAGCACCATAGGGGGATAGTTGTTTGCTATTTTAGGCATTCTCCCTTTATCAAGTGAGTGTCCCTTCGATGAAATTAGCCCATGCAGCGTCAGTTTGACCATGTCTTTATAGGTGTTCGTATCTCTCTTCCTCTCTCGTCGTTCTTGGTTCATCTGTAGGAAACTTTGGCCCACCTTCTCAGTTGCCTCTCATCTCACCCCATCTGCATTAAGGGGGGGTTATGTTGTTGTTCTAATGCATCTGTGGTTCAATGGTTTGATAGTGTGAGTTATGTATTCAGTGGTTGACAATATGTACAAGGTAATTGTAGTGGCTAGCTACCTATGCATTTTGGTGAGATGGATCATCTACCATATAGACATGCTTAGTTCATGCCTTCTTCTTCCATGGAGGTTCTTCAGATCAACTGTTCTTTTTCTTTCTGGTGAAAAATTTGCAGCTTCTTCATGCTTCAGTGATGTTCTTCATGATCACTTCTTGTTCCTATTTTAGGAGACATTTCCCTAGTTGGAGGCTTCTTCAATTCTTCACTAGGTTTTTACCTCTTTTTGGGGGAGGGTTTTTCCCACGTGGTTTTCTCTCTTTCCCTATTTTCAGAGGTTACATCTTTTGCATTGTACATGAGTACCTAACATGACCTTGTTGCTAGAACCCATTCTATAATTTTGCATTCTGCATTTCTTAGTTTTGCGAGCTTAAGGTTTCCCTAAGTTGCACTTAAGGGGGGGTGTTAGAGTAAATAATTAATTTACTAATTATTTATTCTATTTACTTAAGCTTACTTAGGTAAATGCATTCATTAATTAGTTGTAGTCTAGGAGTTCATTATAAGTTGTTGACAATACGAGAGTTTGTTCTCTCCTAAGTCATACTTATCCTCTCACATTGTTCAAGGACTTTCCACCTTATGTGGATGTATGCTTAGTTGTCACACTTATCTCCTAGCATCTTCTAACTCATTCTAGAAGGTTCCTAGAGCTCTTTATATTCAGGCTCCCTCATTGTATTTTCTCAAGACTTTTAGCATATTGTAAATACATTTTCTCTTTTGTTTGCATATTTTGTCTCTCATGTTTGATTAGGGTTTTTTCCCTTGCTCCATGCTCTTCTCTCTTTGGCTTCTCTTTGATAGGTTCTCGCATATAGGTGATCTTGGGTGTCTTTGGAGTTGGATTTCATCAACTCCAACATGTATGACTGATTTCAACTATAGATTTCAAAAGACATGGGATCGAATACCTACTTTAGTAAAACCTACCCTTGGTAATGCCTTCTTGCATTACCTCAGAGCTTTTAATAGTGACATTGCCACTACAATCCAAACTATGGGAGGAGATACCTTGCCTAATGCTTATGACATAGCAATAAAGTTAGAAAACATCCTAATAAAAGGAGGTAAGCTAGCTCCAAGGCCTCCCATGCCTTTCTTCCTTGACGTTCCAAATCACCAACCAGCAATGGCTCCTCTTTCCACAACTTCCACATCATAATCCCTTGCTCTAGTCCCTCAAGCTTCCACATCTTCAAATGGAATAGATGAAATCAAGGAGATGATGCAATCTATGATGCTGAACATACATAAAAGATTGTAGGGCCAAGAGAAGAAGTTGGAGGATAGCTTCTTTATGATGTAGAAAGTGAGCAACAAGGTGGTGAATTTAGAGAGACAACAAGCTCAAGGTAGTAAGGCTCATCAATTGCAATATCAAAATTTGAACAGTGGTAGGCCTCCAAATCATAATCATGGGAACAATTCTTTTGATCAGAATAGGTAGAATAGCCATGCTTCAACCTCAAATGTAAACCATAGTAGGACCATAGTTCCTCAAAACAACATGGCCCAAGATTAGGATTTTTGTCCCTCTTGTAACTACTCATATGCTCGTTGCATGTGTCAAAAGGATGAATCTTATTTGGCTTTGACCATCCAAGAGCCTACATCAGAACAATCATACAAGGAGGACCAATTTAGAGATACCTCGTATATGCAAGGACAAGGTGGTTGCTCCTTTATGAATCATTAGGCGGAGGAAAATTGTAATGTAAACCAAGACTCCATTGCTCACAACACTAGGAGAAAAAGAAGAGCTATTGAAGATGCTAACCCTCCTCCTCCCAATGATGCCTCAACTTCAAATGTAATACCTTATGAACAAGCAGTAAATGATCAATCAAATATCTTTCAGCAACAAATGTGAAATAATGACATAAAGGATGTAAGTGATCCTTAGGTTGTTCCATCTCAACCTCCTACAAATGTAGCTCCCAAGGCTTCTACCAAAGTACCTACTACACCTTTCAGTGTGGTAGAACAAATGAAGGAGAAAAATGTGAATATTTCCATGTGTGATGCTATTGCTACTATACCCATGCAAAAGAGGTTGCTGCAGCAAGAATTGGAAAGTATTGAACCAAAGGGTCAGCCACCTAGCATGGAAAGTGCCACAAGCATAGTATAGCCATCAAAGGAGGTAGAAACAAGTAAAAAGGTTAGACCCCCTCCATTTTATGTTTCGCTAATTATAGGGGGTAAACTAGTCCACAATTGCATGATTGATTCAGGGGCTAGTAGTTCAGTGATGCCTAGGTCTGTTGCTGATGTTTTGGAAATGAAATATGAGCCCATTGTTAGAGATATATTACAGTTGGATGGCAGTACTATCAAGGTTGTAGGGATCCTTAGGAATGTGGAAATGGCCCTACATGCATGCCCTAGTTGTACTATAACTCAACATATATCCATTACTGAAGTCAAGCCATATTTTGCCATCTATTTATCAAGAGACTTCACTGCCCAAATAAGTGGTTACATATCTTTTGATTGGTCATATATATCTTTTAGAATAAGATATGGGACCAAAGCTTCAATCAGAGTAGAGCCTCTAGCCCTCCATCATACCAAACCCTACACCCCTAATCTCATTAACATGAATTGCACTATCCTAGAAATGGATGAGAATGACATAATGAATGAGCCTACTACTTCCCTAGTAGAGATACCTAATTTTCTGCTAGATGAATGGGCTAATGCATATCAATTTGATCCTATGTCAGAAACCCTTGAGATAGGCCTTAGTACATATTGTATATTAGAGAAGGATGCTCTAGTTCCCAATCTTGTGGAGAGTAAAGAAGATGTGAGTGAGATATGGAGTATGTACTTTGATGGATCAATAAATAAGAATGGATCAGGGGCTGGTGTGATGTTGATTTCTCCTGCATAAGTAAGGTACTACTTCTCCTTTAGGCTCTAGTTCAGTTGCACTAATAATGTGGCCGAGTATAAATCCTTGATTCAGGGTCTCCTACTTGCTCAGAAAAGAGGAATTCAAGCCTTAAGTGTGTATGGAGATAGTGAGTTGGTGGTTAATCAAGTGAGAAATTAGAATATCACCAAGAACAGTTTTCTCAAGTCTTATAAACATAGGGTATGGGATTTTCTTGAGGGTTTCAATGCATTTAATATTCAAAGCATCCCTATAAAAGAAAATAGATATGCTGATAGACTAGCAACAATAGGTGCATCTCATGATGTGCCAGGGAATCTTAAGGAGAAGAAGAAACAACAAATCAAAATGTAGTAAGGCTTGCCATCCCTAACAACAACATTCATCGGTAAGTGTTTGAATCTGATGAACAAATTGTAAGCTTCTTGCAGAATGAAGTAGAATTTTTAGATAGAAACCAGTCGAGACTGCAGGATTAGTATGGTGATCAAATCATTAATATTAGTTCCAAAAAATTGCCTAAGCGTCTCATTACCTTAGAGAGCATTTTCAATCCTGATGAGCAAGCAAGAGGCAGAGTCATAAACCTAGCTGTTGATGAAGACAATCACACCCTAGTTGTATTTAATGATGTATTTGTCTAGATGTATGATGATTTGAAGGGTTTTGACCCAAGGTTGTTTCAACATACCATAGATTTAATTGATAATGTCAAACCAATAAGACAAAAACAGAGGCCAATGAATCCCAAAATTGAACCCTTAATGAGAAAAGAGCTATCCAAATTGATCGAGGCCAATATAATTTTCCCCATCAAGCACTCGTAATGGGTGGAAAACCTTGTCCATATTAGGAAGAAGAATGGAGAAATTAGATTTTGTGTGGATTTTAGGGACCTTAACCAAGCTTCCCTTGAAGATCACCATCCTCTCCCTCCCATGGAGAAAATTTTGTCCAGGGTCGGTGGTTCAAAGAGGTTTTCATTTCTTGATGAATTTTCTGGCTAGAATCAAGTGCTGGTCAAAGAGTCTGATAGTTACAAAACTAAATTTACCACCAAATGGGGTACCTATGCTTATTGTAAGATGCCATTGGACTAACCAATGCAGGTGCTACATTTCAGGAGGCAATGGAGATGGCCTTCAAAGACATGATTGAAAAGTTTGTATTAGTTTACCTTGATGATATCATAGTGTATTCAAAGAATGTAGAAGATCATTTTGATCATTTGAGACAGGTGTTCATAATTTGTAGCGAGTTTGGGGTATCCCTTAACCCAAGCAAGTGTGTCTTTGCTACCAATCAAGGAAAATAATTAGGAACCATTGTCTCTGAGGATGGTTTAACCATTGATCTAGAAAGATAAAAAGGAATACTTGCTCTCCCTCTTCCTAAACATAAGAAAGGGTTACAAAGTTTCCTGGTAGGATAGATTTTGTGAGAAGATTTATCCCTAATCTTGCTACCATGGTAAAACCCCTTATGGCTATGCTCAAGAAAAGTATGGTCTTTGCATGGACCAAGGAAGGGAAGGAAATTTTTGAAGAGATCAAGGTAGCCATAGCCTCAGCCCTTACTCTCATTAATCCAAATTTTGAAAAGGATTTCACCCTTTATGCCCAAGGTGTTGAGTCAAGTATTTCTGTTGTCTTGACTCAAACAAATGATAAATATGAAGAGCATCCCATAGCCTTTTTTAGTGAAGGGCTTAAAGATTATGAAAACAAATATAGCTATGTAGAGAAGCAAGCCCTTGCAATCATCAGAGCTTTAATTAAATTTAGACACCTCCTGTCTCATAATAAAATTCATTTGTTAGTACCCCATGTGAGTGTGAAGGATTTTCTTTTGAGCAAAGATATTAGTGAGAAGAGAGTTGGTTGGATTACTAAAGTAATGGAATATGATGTTGACATTCAGATCACCAAGATGGTAAGAGGGAGGGGGTTGTGTAAACAGATGATATCATATCAGGAATCAGATGAGGAAGTTGCTATGATACTAACAAAACAACAAGAGACAAGAAATGATGACCCAAGGAATTTGATGGATGATATGAGGAATTTCTTATTAGGCAACGGATATCCTCAAGGATTAGATAGAACTAAAAGGAGACAGTATAGATTATAGTCAATTCCTTATGTCATAGTTGATAGTATCCTTTTCAGGAAAGATTTTAATGGAGCCCTATTAAGATGCATTGTCATAGAACAAGCTGAAAGAATGATCAAAGAGCTTCATGATGGTCCTTATGGTGGTCACTTCTTAGCAAGGACAACTATAATTAAGATCATGAGGGCTAGTTACTACTGACCATCTTTTTTCTATGATTGTCATAGGTATGTGAGGAAGTGTGAAAAATGTGCCTTCTTCTTTAGTAAGCTTGCAACTCTTCCTCTTCATCCCATTTAGGTGGACCAGGCTTTTACTCAATGGGGGTTGGATTTCATAGGCCCTATCAATCCTTCTTGTAGTTTTGGTCACAAATGGATTTTAGTTGCTACAGATTACTTCACTAGATGGACAGAGGCAGTTGCATTGAAGGACACCATAGAATCTTCAGTTGTTAAGTTCCTTGATGGAATTGTGACCAAGTTTGGTACCCCTTCAACTGTTATTTCAGGTAATGCAAAATCTTTTGTAGGAGTTCAAATTTGTACATGGGCAGTTGACCATAATATCTACTTGAGAAAATCCTCAAACTACTATCCTCAAGGCAATGGTTTGGCTGTGTCATCCAACAAAAATCTGATTAAGATTATGAAAAGAACAATACAGGATAACTGAAGGTGTTGGCATCAAAAGTTAAGGACTGCACTATGGGTTTATAGAATAACACCTAAGAGGTCAATAGGAAATTCACCATTTATGTTGCTATATGATAGAGAAGCAAGGCTTTAAATTTCATTAGAATTCTCATCCCTAGAACTAGCTCATCAACTTGAGCTAATTGAGGATGATGCCATGACAGTGAGAATGGCAGAGCTGATGGAGCTGGAAGAGAAAAGAAGTCAGGCCATGTAAACCCTAGAAACACATCAACAGTAGGTAAAAGGGAGCTTTGAAAAGAAGGCTAGGGTTAGAATCTTCAAAGAAGGTGATTTGGTTTTGAAATGGGATGCAGACAAGGAAAAACTAGGGAGACACTCAAAATTTGATGCACTATGGAGTGGCCGCTATGTGATTGTCAGTTGCAAGCAAGCTAATGCTTTTCAATTATGCAAGCCTGGTGGTGAAATTTTTCCTATCCTAGTCAATGGGATCTATCTCAAACCATGTTTCTGATAGGGGTTGAGGTCTCTTGTACATAGGTAGCTTAGTTTTGTTCCTATTGATTTTTGGCTTTCCAAGAAGTGTACAAGCACATGTTTTGTTGAGTTGCTGAGGAGTAGAGATAGAGCTTTCAATGTTTTACTATTGTAGAGGTAGGGTTAGGGTTTCATAATGCATGAGATCCACCTTTTTTATGACTCTATGGCCCAATGGATGCATAAGGTCACTAGTCATATGCATAGCTGGCTTGTGTCCCCTCTGAGTTGCCAGGTATGTTAACCATATTTGCCTCTCGCCAAAAATTTGAATTCAAATACTTGAGCCCACCCAATGGTCACTTTCCATATTTAAGTATTCAAAATGCCATGGATATATGAAAATAAATGAAACAAAACCTTAATGTACTTCCTTGTTTCTAAGTAACTGTGCACTTTAATGTTTCTTCTTTCCCACAATTCCCTCACCGTCAGATCTTTTGTGATCTATGGTGGGCGCTTTCTCGCTTTCTCAAAATGCACTACCTTTACCTAATGAGGACAAGTGCCTTTACGCCATGTAGCCCCTATTGACATTCAAACCTCAGTGAGCTGCAAAAGTTCTTGGTGGTAAGAAGTAGTCAGACCTGTTGTAGAGTTGTCAGTGTTCCTTGTGCACATTTTGAATTTCTTGTGATCTCATTGGTTGGTCTTTTAATGATATTAATACTTTATAGTTCAGGCATTGTGATTGTTGGTTTAGCAAAGATCAAGGGTTGGTGCTTTCCTACAATATGAAAGTGCATGAGTTTTAAGTAATGCAGGCAAGCCCCTTCATTACATGTAGCTGATAATGACATCATGCATCCATTCTTCTCAAAGAAAGATCCACCGTCTGATGCAAACAGGTCTATAGTGGGCACTTCCCTACATTATGAAGATGCAAGGATGTTAAGGAATGTAGGCAAGTGCCTCGGTGATGCATGTCTTTGTGGGGTCAGATTGATTTCATAAGCCACAAGGTGATGCTAGGTGGGGCCAACTCGTGCTAAGGTGTATGATGAATGGTTCATGGGCCCAGAAGTATTAAGGGCAGGCGTAGTATAATGAAGATCTTTCATGATCATTGATCTTATAGAGTTCAACAATCAGCACTTTCCTACATTATGAAGATGCAAGGTAATTAAACAATGTGGGAAAGCACCTAAAGGACATGTGTCCTAATGGGCCTGACTAAGGCATTAATAGTTACGGCTGATGATTATGTGACATTGCAGTTAAGTTGGGAAGGTGGCTCAGTTAATTGAGAAGATGTTGTCAACCGTGTGGAGACTTTATGGGGTGGCAAAATGAAATGAAATTATTGGCCTACGTGGCCCATTTTGGTTGTAGGATTCAGTTGACTTTTTGACTTTGCTGATTGATGAGCCAAAAATGAAGGGAATCGAGTTTTCTAGCACGATTTGATCCTCATGATCAATTCCAACTACTTTCAAATGAATGTTGAACCTAGTAAACAACAAGAGAACACTCCACCACCCTAGTTGATGCAGGAGCATCCAGAGGTATAAGGGAAATCCTGTGTCACCCAAAAAAAAAAGTACCTAGACTTAGTTTCTGTTTCATGTCTTTTCATTTTTGGATGCCCATTTGGGTCAAATAAAGGTTCCAACTCTCATAGTTCCAATATCAGCATGTTTGAAAATCCTGAAAAAATAGGAGCATGCAATTTGGCCATCATTTTGGTGACCTAGAAGGTGTGAATTGACCAAATGAATGTAATTGTGATTTAGAGCATTCTAGAAAATGAATCAGGTCAAAAGGCCCCACGGTTTGAAAGTTATTGCAGTTTTTTGAGTTTTGGAGACCCCCTAAGAATGCTTTGAAGTCAAGTTAGGGACATTAAATGACCTAAAAAAGGGCCAAAAAATGGGGGACGAGAAAATCTGGTCCATAGGGCTATAGAGCGCTTCGAGAGCTTTCTGAAAATGTAAACAGTTCGTCAATCAGAGCTACGGTTCAAAAGTTATGCCTCCCGAAAGTTCGATTACCGTTTCTGGATTGTTCTAGAATTGTACCGACTTCTAACGCACCTTCCAAAACCTTCTATTTGGTTGATGGATGCCTACTAGCACTTTCTAAAATGTACTCCTAGTCTTTAACCCTCTGGGGTCTATTTAAGGAGATTTCTGGCATTGTAAAAGGCAGTTCGGAGTGGAGTTTGAGAGGAGGTACTAAAAGGAGAAATTATCTCCAGATTTATGCTATTGTAAGCCCTTAGGGCATGTTTTGAAGTTTATTTTCTTTGCACTGTTTGTACTAGCTTATTCTCTTAGTTAATATAATTTTCTCTTTTCTGTTGGTTCCATTTTGTTCTTGGGTTGTGTCCCCATCACTAGTTTATCCATCTACTTGGTCAGAATGGTTTAATGGCATCATTTCTGTCAAGGCCCTATTTCAACAAAATATTAGATTTCATTGTATCTGAATTTGTGCCCAAATTAGATTTTCTCTAGATCTCTAAAGAGACTTAATAGAAGTGGTTGTGGAGTAACTTTAGTTACAGAACATCTCAGTTATGCCTAAGCTATAAAGTCAATTTTTTTAGATTTTGTGGAGGTCGACTCTTGTCTATTTTCTCTGATATTGCTTTCCAATTTCACTATAAATCCCCTTTGCCTCTAAATTGTATGACATTTTTATCTCCTTCAGCCATTGATGTGAAGTGCAAGAACTATATGCCTCTCATTGGTGTATTGCAAATATCTACAATCTTGCATGATTGTATCTCTTTTGGCCTATGAATGGTATATAAGTAGATCCTCTCTTTCCTTGTGTCATTCATTTGGGTTTTTCTGATCTACATGTGATTGTTAGATTAAAGCAAGTCTAGATGTGTATATATTTTAGTGTCATGATGGTTCAATAGTGCATGTATGGGCAGAGATTGGTTTGAACACTCTATTTTTGGTGCATCACCCCCCTTAGGTTAGAATAGGTAGATTTTCTTCTATGCATTCCTGCTCCCTTTTCCTCTCCAAGAGTAGTTAGGTGCACCCTAATAGTAAAGGAAGCCATCTTTCTCTAGAGATTCAACCTCACAGTTCAAGTCCCACAGCTTGGAGGTTATTTCCATGTTTCACAAGGTTGTCCTTAGGTAAAAACTTTGGAAAAGGGTGCAAACTTTTGTGACAATATTACCTTTTCCTTTTGGTAACCTTCTTGTAAGTAGGGCTTTAATGGCTTCAAGGTCATCATCAGATTCTTCTTCTTCTTCTTCATTTTCAAACTATTTGCCTTTTGAGTTTCCTCCTTTTTTTATCAAGGGTTAGTTTGGCTTTGAATGTTGATTCTATGTTGCGAGATCTAGGAAGATAGTTATCAAAGTTATCCAACTCAAAATATGTTAACCTTCCCACTAATGCATCCAAAGTTACATCACTTTTAGGATCACATCTCATCTCTTGAATAGCTAAAACTCTAATTGCATAAATAGGAAGAAGAGTTCTTAATAACTTGTTGACCACTATTGCATCTTCAAAGTTTCCTCCTGAAGCTCTAATTGCACTCACACTTGCTTTGATTCTCTCACTATATTTGTCAATGTTTTTATCTTCTCTCATCTTCATCTAATCAAATTGACCTCTTAAAATTTCTACTTTGGCTCGTGTTACATTGTCATCTACTCCATAGATTTTTGGCATCTTTTTCCACTTTTCATGAGCAGTAAGACAATCTTTGAATTCATCAAATTCAACATAATTAAGAGTAGAAGCAATGTCAATCATCATTGTGTTGTGATTCTTTTTATCTACCATCTTCTCAACAGTCAAAGGATTAGGAGGTGACACATACAATTTCTCCAAGAAGCTTAGGCTTGTATCTCCAATGGTTCTCAAATGTGGCTTCATGAGTTTCTTCCATGCTTTTAAGTAGTCTCTATTCAACTTAGGAATCTCTCTTTTGTAAGACATCTTTATTTTTAGCTTAGGTCCTTGAAACCTTTCTTGTAAGCACTAAGAGTTATGATACCAATTATTGGAAATATAAGAGGAGTAAATGAGAGGGAAGTGGTGAATTAGTTACCACTAAAACAATTCCAAATCCCTTAGATGTCAATACAAACTTCATTTTTACTAACAACATAGTTAAAATTAGATATTCGCTATAACTCGGTTAACAAAGAAAACTTAATATGATGATGTGTAATAATCTTTAGTAACTTAGTTGATGAAAGATAAAGCAATAAGAAAATAAAATGAACACATGAGACACCAAGATGTAACTAGTTACAATTTTTGCTTTTCTAAAGTGAGCCTTGTTAGGAGCCAACCTTGTTAAAGGTTACAAAACACACTGTTAGGTGTGACCCTATTAAAGGATTTGAATCACCCTATTAGGAGTGGCATTGTTAGAGGTCTTACAACACTTAATCTAGAAATGCCACCTAGTTAGAGGATTTACAAAATGACTGTTAAGTCAACTCTATTAAGAGATTTCTTAATTCCTACAATTATTAGAGAGTAACAATGATTGACTTGGTTGATGAAGAAACTACATTGTAGATTTAGATCACTATTCTAGCCTATCCTCTAGATCCTTGCTAGTTAGAATATTCTTTGTAGCTCCTTGGATACTCTTCTCTAAATCAAATATCCTTCTTTATTCACATTTTATTGTCTTCTCCACTCTTTCATATTTCAATCCACATCTTGACCTTTCATATATATAAAACCCAATGTCAATTTGGCTTTAAAACCCTTTCAAATATGCACATAACATCCACTGAGTTGGCTTGCATAAACTAACTGACAAATAAATATAATTTGTTGTAGGTCGGCTATATCTAAAAACTAGGTCACTTGGTTACTATTGAGTTCCTTGGTAACTGACATAACTCAGTTTATACTGAACTCCTTTGGTAACTAACCTAACTTAGTTTACATAGGAATCCCTAAAATTTTCTTATTTTAAACTTATGCTAAACTAATACTAGAGTCTTCTGAACTCGGTTCCAACTGCCAATGCTCAGTTAGAGTATAACATTTGCGTAACATCAATGGCAATATAGATTGAATAATTTTTATCAACAAATCCTTCCACATCATATATTCTTTTATGTAGCTTCTCTAACACTTTAGATAATGTTTCATCAATAGCTATCAATGTGTGCGTATCTGATTATTGAAACTTATCTGGATGAGCCAACTCATCAATGAGTTTTTGATATGAAATCATCATGAGACTAGCATATACCACTTGTCTATCACTATTGATATGTGACTTTGTATGTATCTCCTTGAGGTATACATAAAAAAATAGCCTCTACCTTCTTCACCCCCTCATATACTTTCTTTTATTGCTTCATGGCCTTTGTTATTCTTTAAACACAAGTGACATCTTCCAACGAGACAAAGGCTCATTCCCATCTTTCAAAATGTTGGCACTAATGGCATTGTCGTACTTTATAGTGATGAATTCATACAAAAGGTTGTTGAATCCTTGAACTTGTCTAATTCGATCTTTAATGAAGCCACATTATTATCCATCGTGCATTCCAAGTCATCTATTCTGATACAAAGGGAAGTCATCTAATCAAATAAGGGAAATCCCCTTGTCTTCATATCATATATCCAATCCTTTAAAATTTTCCCAAAGTGCCTTTCTTCATAGAGCTTGGACGTCAATGTTTTTCTCTCTAGAGTTAAGGCATCAAAAATTTAGGAATTAGAGGATTCCGCTACTCCAATGGCCCATGGGGTGAAAATTCTCCTTATATTCTTTGAAATCTCCTTTTTTATTGATTTTAGTTGAGCCTTAGTCATCTTTACCTCATCAAGTTCACTGCCTATCTCTTTATCAAAGAGCTTCCAAAGGTATCTTTTTGTATCATGTTGTGGGGGACCCTTATGATACTGCTAAATAGAAAAGTCTGATGACACCAAGTCCACCAAAATTCCTTCATTTTGAACCCTTGCAACCTCCATCTCATAGTTTCTTGATGTCACATCTTTTCCAATTAAGGCTAGCATCGGGGTCTTCTTTAATTTCTTAGTGGTTAAGGCCTGCTTCACTAGCTGGGAAATGAGATCTTTTGGTGGCATGATCTCCCCCACCCTCTTCCTCTTTCTTTCCAAGGTATTCTCCAACCATGACTTGGATTGTAGCACATTTAGTAAGGACTGGAGAACCATGGACAACTTATGACTATTTAGAATAGGGGTACCAAAAGGTTTACAAATTTACAAACCAAATCTCTTCAACAAGTTATTCAAGTACTTAGTCTATGATAAGAAAATACCTTCACTATTTTGCACAAACTACAAACCCATGAAATACTTCATCTCACTAATCATGTTCATCTCAAACTCCTTCATTTCAATAGAAAATATTTCACTTGGTTCATCATCTCCTCCAAAGATTATATCATCCAAAAATGCATCAATAATCAGTAGCCTATTTTCAATTTATTTCAAATACAAATAACTATCTACAATACCTTTATTAAATTTCAATTTTTTCAAATATTAGTCCAACCTATCCTACCAAGCTCTAGGTGCTTGTTTCTAATCATGCAATTCTTTTTTCAACTTGCAAACCACATCTCCTTCTTTTGTCAAAGGAAAACCTCTGTGCTTCTCAATGTAAAATTCTTCTTCAAGTTCTTCATTCACAAATGTTGACTTCACCCCCATCTGATATACTTTGAATTTCTTGTTAGCTATATAAGCTAAAAACATTCTAACTTATTCTATTCTAGCAATAGGGGGAAATGTTTCCTCATAATCAATACCTTCTTGTTGTGAATATCCTATTGCAAAATTGTTGGAAACATGAATGCTAATGATATTCCTATGGGGGAGTCTTGTAGATATGTAACTGATGATATGTTACACTCATGACTGAGTTTGTCGTTGATATCAACATAGCAGTTTTCTGTGGCATCTTACAGAAGAACAATGGAAAGATCAAGTTGGTATGGACAACTAATTGAGTATTCTAACTATCTAAGGTTATGGGAGATACATTTGAGTATCTTTTACATGCAATTAACATTGGAAGAAGAAATGATAAGTTTGGAAGAAGTTATGTAAGTCTTGGTGATGTTTGTTTTAAGATAGAGTTTACAGTGGTATGTTTTGGTAAACTTTTAATATCTCTTAGTAGAGTAGTTATTCTGAGAATCAAAGTTGAGGATGTGAAGAAGACATGTTGATGATGATATTTCTAAGCTTGCTTGTCATAATATCACGTGTACAAAAATTTATTCAAGTTACAAGGCAAAAGATTAATGTTATCACTAAGTGTAACGTGTTCTTAATGTGGTACTATAATGATTAATTGAGAAGGTCTAACAACTGATTGAGGGAATTTTTTTGAGGACTCTATATAAAGGAAGGACATTTTCCTTTATCAAGTATGACATGGAAAAGTAATTTTTTAAGTAGTACAAGAGAAAAATGTGAAGTTGAGCAAAGCAAAGCGAAATTGAAGGAAACTTCATTGTCGAGGTTTTGCTGAGCGATCTGAGGTTTTATATTTGGATCCAAGGTTCATGACCTAGTCTAAAAGGTCTGATAGTAAATGGTTTGGTTGATAGAACAAAGGAAAGAAAAAGATAACAATAAATTGCATGTTTGAGCAGTGAGCTCTTCTTGTAGTTGAAATTGCATGTTTGGGCAGTGGGATCATCTTGCATACATTGTACTATAACTCCTAACAGGGTTGGTATCTCCTAAAAAAGATTCAAAATCTCCTAATAGGGACTCACATGTACTAAATATTGTAGTAGACTCCTAATAGGGTCCATCCTCTAACAAGGAATATTTATATTAGTACATCATTTTGTGGGCATCATTCCCATTGGGTTTTTCCCTTTGATTAAGGGTTTCCCTATGTTAGAAGTATAAGATGAGTAACTAAGAGGGGAAGGGTGAATTACATACTAAAAAAATAAATCCCACATCCCTTAGATGTCAGTACAAAAATAAACTCTAAAAATTGAACTCTACCAAAGCTCAGTAAACACACTAAAAAATGTTGTAGCTCGGTAAATATTGAGATTTCTCGGAAAACACTTAACATAAAAATATTAAGATGTTATTTGTGATTAATTATTACTTTAAATTAGTTGCAAGCACATAAAAGAAATATCATGAACACATTTGACACTAAGATTTAGCATGGAAACCCAATTTGGAAAAAACCACCAATTGCAACTAGTTACTATTTTTCACTCTTCTAAAGTGAGCCCCATTAAGAGCCAACCCTATTAAAGGTTACAAAACACACTATTAGATGTGACCCTATTAGAGGATTTAATCACCCTATTACAAGTGGCCTTGTTAGAGGTTTTTAGACAATTCAATAGAACTACCACCTTGTTAGAAGATTTACAAATAGTTATTAAGCCAACTCTGTTAAGAGATTTAGATCACTATTACAATGGTTAGAGAGTAACAATGACATGACCTAATTTGTATGCAACTAAATTTCTAATTACAGATCTCAATTCTAGCTTGCACTTGATCCTTTCAGATCGAATATATATTTTCAGCTTCTCAAGGATATTCCACTTATCCTTCTAATTGGGTTCCTTTTACCATCACCAAATCTTCAATTACCTTTCATGCATTCATTACTTCTCACCCTCAACTTGACCTTTTATTTATATCTTTAATATTATCAAGTTAACTCAAATACAACTTAGAATAACTAATATTCATCTTCTCAGTCAGTTAGAACCATTAGATAAATCAATTCAACTCAATATGCCAAAACAAGAAAATCCTTCATTGGCCGACCTTGCTTGGTAGACACTAACTCACAAATGATTTCCCTATGTTGACCAATTGAAACTCAGTTAACATTGCATATTCACATAGAAATTTTGGTAACCAAGTGAGCTCAATTAACACTCATTCCATCTAACATTCTTTCATTAACCGAGTGATCTTAGTTAACACTCATCTTCCGTAGACTTTCCTTTGGTGCCCGAGTCAACTTGGTAGGCATTGCCTTCTAAACTAGGAAAACTCTGGATCACTCAGTAGACATAGAAAACTAGCTTCAATGCCTGAGTGAGCTCAACATACACTGACTGGTAATGATATGATATTTTTTGTAACATCAAATACAATACACAATTAATCAATTGTTCCAACAATCTTGCTCTTTGGCATTGATGGTAACACAAAATGTCATAGCACAATGAAATTTTGGAGCAAGAATAAAATGAGAAACATATCCTTAGTTTCATTCTAATTTTTATCCATGAGAACTCCCTCTATTAGTGTGAACTCTATCAAGTTTCTCCCTCTATAGAAACCTTAGATCTTCTACTAAGTTCATTCTCCCTTTTTTACAATTCTTTCTATGACAACAAACTTCTCTCTCTTTTCAACAAAAATTTCTATGAGATATGACAGTAAACTTCTCCCTCTTTGACATCTCATGCCAAAGATAATGTTTAGTTAATATCAATGTACCTTAAGTACAAATTCATTTGCAATATGCCCTTGTCAATATTGCACCAACTAATTAATCTTCAATAATGCTTTGATTGATGCATCATTAAACTTCATTTAGTGAGCTTTAGATAGGGGAATGACCCCTAGCTTACCTCTTAGATATAGAAATGCATCCTTAGGTAATGGCTTTGTGAATATGTCTACAATTTATTCTTTTTTATTTACATATTCCAATCTAACTTTTTTATCTTGTACCAACTCTCTTAAGAAATGATATCTTATAGCAATGTGATTTGTTTTGGTATGCATCACTAGATTTTTTAATATATTGATTGCACTAGTGTTATCACAGTACATAACTTTTGGATTCTTGATCTTTTTCTTCATGCCTGTCATCAATTGTTTGAACCAAACAATGCTAGAACAATTAATTATTGTTGCCACATATTCTGCCTT
Source organism: Cupressus sempervirens (assembly GCA_028749045.1). Taxonomy (NCBI): domain Eukaryota; kingdom Viridiplantae; phylum Streptophyta; class Pinopsida; order Cupressales; family Cupressaceae; genus Cupressus; species Cupressus sempervirens. Next base: position 1,017,649,059 of record CM053787.1, on the reverse strand, counting down.
TGCTATGCACTAAGAGATACAATTTTGTTTCTTTCTTATCTAAGACACTAGTCTTTTACCAAGAAAGCATGCTCCACCACTACTACTTTTTCTATCATCAATACTTCTTGCCCATTCAGCATCTGTTAATACTTTTAAGTCCAAATTGCCTCCTATTTTGTACCATAAACCATATTCTTCAGTACCTTTCAGATATCTCATGATTCTTTTAGCTGCCATCATGTGATTTTCTTTAGTGCCTACCCCTAGTTTATATTTCTGTTATCATTGCCAAACTCTTTTAGGCCAGTTTTATGCTTGATTACTAGTAGTATTGTTTTCAGATTATCAGATATTGTTTCACATTTAGTTGATTATATTCAATGAGATTACTTGGTACTCTATACTTCATATATGCATGATAATTATTCAGTGATTTTAGTTATTGATGATGATTAATTAGATGGATTATCATGTATTTTCTTATGGATACTTACCCCATACTACATGTGTATGGTGTGTGTGTGCATATGTTTTCTTTATGTATGGCATTTTTGATGTGGTTAAGGAAGGGAGTCGTAGTCACCTGCTAGTTTGGATCTACACGACACACCACTTCCTGCCATTGTTTGTTTAACTTAGAATATTGTGTTTGTATATGCATGGATTTTATGCAGATTGTAGGTGCTAGGTATCGACTTCTCTAAATTGCTAGTATGAGCGTACCCTATCGCATTATCTCAATGGTAAGAGAGGGGAGATAAATTCTTAAGTCCAAATCCTAAACCTTTAACCTATTTGTCCTAGAAAATTAGGACAATTATCCAAGTTGATTACCTTTCGAATGCGTTGAATGACTTTGATTCGTGATTATAGCCCTTCAGTTTGATCTTGTATGTGTTTTTCTATGATGGGTTTTTCATATTTTGTTTTAGAAGTCTTTGGTGATTTTTCTATTAATTAAGTCAAATTAAATGATTAAATTAATGATTTAATTTGATGGAAAATTATTATGGTATTTTTAATATTTAATTATATTTAATTAATTGGGATATTAATTAAATAAAAAGAATTAAATTTGAAGATAAAAGTTATAAGGATAATTTTAGAATGTGATAATATTTATTTAATTTAATAATAACATATTTAGAGTTCATTTTTAAATAAATGCTAAATACTATTATTATTTAAGTTAATAAATATTTTATCATTTAACGTTGGAAAACAAATTAAGAAGTGAAAAATATATTAATTTATTAAAACTTTCAAAATTGCATAATGTGTGCATGAGATTAAAATTTAATAAATTAATTGAAAAGAGAAGTCAAGTGAAAATTAAATAAAGTTATTTTATAATTCAATAAACGTGCATGGAAAAGATAAAGAAAAGATAAAGAAAAGTTAATAAAGAGTTAAATTTTGGTAAGGAGAGAGTTCTCTCGGGTGATCGCACAATTACTACCCTGATTTTAGAAGAGAACTCCATATCATAATTTGAGGGTTCATTTTCAAGGACCGCAAATTTTGAAAGGGGAAAGAATTTCAGAAGAGAGAGGTTTTGAGAGGAGAAATTTTTCTTGCATTCTTTTTGGGCATAGTGATTAACATCAGAGTCTAGGTAGATTCTTGTGGTTATTTGCACAGTTTATTATACTCTTTCTTTTCCCATCTTCATTGTGATTGTTGAATGGTTATCTAAAGAATTGTTGTGACGAATGTTTCAATATTGTATATTTCTTATATGTATGTTAAATTTTTTGTATACAAGAAGATTAAAAGATCGATACAACCCTCTTTCAATAGATTTAAAATGAGAAATTAATCAGGGAAGGGTTTGAATTAAAATGGAATTTTTTTTTAAACAAAAAAAAATGATGGGTTTGCTATACTTTCCCATCATATTAATATTGAGATTGTGATTAAAAAAATATGTTTTAACGGAGAAAGAAATTTGTTTTATTTAATTTTATGTTGGAAGGGGTGGGAATAACCCCATACCCCCTCCTTTCTGTCTGTTGGTGGCTAAGTACTATTGTCACAAGTACTGCAACAATAGTGGTACAGTGCCGCAAGCCCTGCAATAGTAGGGTACTCTGTGTTAAAAGGCTGACGAGCTTTGAAATAAATGCATGTTTCTTTTTTAAAAAATATTTTAAATTTATTTTATTATTAATTTTAATATTAATAAATTTTTTAATATATTTAAATCTAATTCATTTTAATTAATGAATTTATCATTAGCTTTGTTTATTATTATTAAGATGTTATTATGGTTATTTCATTTATATAATTATTAATTAATTTAATTAAGATCAAATTAATAGATGGGGAGTTTTTAATGGGAGTTAGATTTATTTTGTTTTATAATGATAGTGACTTTAGTAAAATTGAATCATTTCATTGGGGAATAATTAATTTTTTTAATAACTTAATAAATAATTTTCCCTAGATACTTTGGAATAATTGACTTGAAATCAAACTAAGGAAATTGGACTTTTGATATTTCAAAAAAAGAATGGGTTAACTTGTAAGGTAAACTGAGAATCTTTTTACTTGAAACGTACATTGAAATTAAAACTAAAACGTTACCTTTAACTCAACTATATGTTTTCAAAATCAAACCAAACTATGGAACCTACACTTCGTATTTGTATGTTGTCTATGTTTTGGGTTTGGGTTGACTAGAGTGTTGACCAGTTCTAAGACATCTACCAGAGGCTTAGGAGTTCTATAAGTGTGGTAGTATGTTGACTTGATCTTGATTATTTTAACTCAGCCATGGTAATGTGATGGTATGCTCTATGATAAGTGTGATTCTATTGTTGGTTATTGTTTTCATTGTCATTGTGGGATAGCGAGATGAATGCTATGATTTATTTGACTTAACCATTTTGAGTCTTCGATCAGTATTTTTGGGATACTTTCCAGGTTCTCGTAGAGAACTGATGGGTATTGTGATTTATCTTTTGATGCTTTCCAATCACTTGTATAAGACTGAGGTGATTTACTATGATTCTTTGATTTTTGATTTCATGAGCTTAGGGTAGGTTATCTATATGTAATGTCAGAAAGTGGCTTGCAATGGAGGCTAGGCCCCTAAGCGGCTACCAAGGTAACCCATTGTAAGTTGTTTAATAAGTGAAAACGCTACACTAAATGAGTGTAAAATGAACCTAATAAGATTCTTTGTATGTTCTTGCCAATGTCTTGAGTGCTAGTATAGACTAGGATGGGAGTAGAGAGAATGCTTGGTTGTGACCATGCATCGTTAGTATGCCTTGTTAGTACAAGAGGATACTAGTGCCACATAGGGATCACTAGGGGCCGAGGTCCTAAAAGGCTGCTAGGGTAACTCTAGCATGATTCATGTGATGACACTTGCCCACTTACATAATAAGTTTCCTACGTGTCTTTTTGTGCCTCTGGGTCTAGATGTCGATTTATCTTGGTACCTTTGAGTTAGATTACTTTTAGGATTTCCTAGACTTAGAGAGTACTTTTGATATTTGGATTGATATCATGTTTGGGACTTGAGACTATCTCCTTAGCATGGTGGGAGTGGGCCATTTAGGTTCCATGCAGTTGGGTGGTAGTGTTTTTTACTCTTACCATTATGATCCATCCATTGATACCATGGCTAGAGTTTCCTTGTCTACATTTCCTTTCATTCTATCTTTGTATCATTGTGATGGATGGTTATATCTTATGATGGATGTTTATATTTCTTGATGGATAGTTTCAATTATTGTATTGTACTTTGTATCATGGATACAAGAAGGATAATGTAATTCTATTTGTATAAATGTATATCCTTTTAGCCTTTCATACCCTGTGACATGTACAATGGATGATTGAGCATTCTAAATTTTATTGCCAAGTGGCATGCAGAACAAATATATATTATTTAAATGGACTTTGGATTTTTAATTATTCTTTCATAAGGATGTGGTATTTATTAGACTTAGTATTAATTAATTATAAATGTGATTCATCATCTTGGGATCCTTAAGAAATGTAATTTGTGATGTTTTCTTCTGTATGATTGTATGTTATTGCTTCTGCTACTATATATTTGATGTGTATGTTATTCTTTCTTTTTTTTTAAAAATGTTTGGAAAACTTAGTAAAACTTTAGGTTAATTCTTTTGGATCCCTTAATGGGGCATTACATTTTCTTTGGGATTTTTTGAGAATCTTGCTACATATTGACTGCTAATGCAATATCAGGCCTTGTGTGTACTACATACTATAATTTTCCAATCATCGATCTGTAAATGATCTAATTTACTTCTTTGGAATCATCATTTTTGGAAAGCTTATGTCCAGTAGACATAGGGGTTCCAACTAATCTTGAATCCTCCATTCCAAATTTCTTTAGTATTTCCTTGATATACTTAGATTGAGTAATGTAGATACCATCTTTCTTTTGTTGGATCTGCAATCCAATAAAGAATTTTATCTCACCAAACATACACTTCTCAAATTCTTTGCTCATTTCTTCTAAAAATGCCTTGCACAAGTCATCATTTCTTATGAATAAAGTATCATCAACAAAAATAATGAAAATTTTTTCTCCATTGTAACTCTCTATTCTTATAGGTCCACATAAGGCTATATGCACAAGCTCTAATAATTCTTTAGAATGATAGTTCTTGCTTTTGAAACTAGTCTTTCCCATCTTACCAATTTGGCAATTCTTGCATAGACCCATATCAATTTTTCTTAAGCTAGGAATACCTATTACTTTTTTATGTTTTCTTATCTTAACCAGATTATCAAAGTTTACATGACATAGTCTTTTGTGCCATAACCAACTTTCTTCTATTTGAGCAATAAAACATGAACTTTCATTGATATCAAGATAAAATAGATTACCTTTTGTTTGCTTGCCAGATCCAACCAGATTTCTTTTTCCATCCAGTAGTTTGGCCTTTCTATCCATGAATTCTACCTTGAATCCAATGTTATTCAACTATGCCACACTTAGTAGATTATGCTTTAGTCCTTCAACCCAATAAGCATTATCACATACAAGTTCATTGGTCAAAGAGATACACCCTCTTCCTTTAATGGAACAACGTTCATTGTTTTCAAATCTCACACTACCACCATCATAATAGTCCATGTGCTCAAATTTTTTTTTGTTTCCATTCATATGATGTGAGTAGCCACTATCAATAATCCATGTATCATTTTTTATAACATGAGAGTTAAGTGCCATCTCATCTCTTTCATCATCAGATTCATCTTTTACAACAATATATACCATTTCATCTTCACTATTATTAGAATCTTTAGCTATAAAAAAATATTTCTTACCTTTGTCCTTGTAGTTCTTGAGTTCCTTCTTGCCTTTATACTTATTGTTTTTCTTCTCATCCTTGTTTTATTTGTTTGGACAACTAGCAACAATGTGACCAATTTCTTCACAAGAAAAACATATTAGAGGAATCTTGCCTTTGTACTTTTCTCTACCTTTGAAGTATTTCTTTGCAAGTAGGGCTTCAACAAGTTCAAGATCACTGTCAGAACTTTCTTCCATTTCTTCTTTACTTCTTGATTGATTGATCTTTGTTTTTTTACTCTTTTTCTTGAGAGAGTTTAGCTTCAAATGCAAACTCAATACTTTGGAACTAGGAACATAGTTATTATAGTTATCCAATTCAAAGGCTATCAATCTTCTAACTAGAGCATCCAAGGTTATTTTATCATTTGGATCACATCTCATTTATTGAATAGAAGACACTCTAACTGCATAGATAGGAAGAAGAGTTCTGAGTACCTTGCTTACAATTGTTTTGTCTTCAATGTCTCCTCCACATGATTTGATTGCACTCACACTGTCTTTGATTCTTTCCATATATTTTGCAATTTTTTCATCTTCTCTCATTTTCATCTAATCAAATTGATCTTTAAGACTTTCTACCTTTTCTCTTCTTACATTTTCATCTCCTCCATAAATGTCTTTTTAGTTTGGTCCACATTTCATGATTTTTTTTGTAGTCTTTTACTTCATCAAATTCAACATAACTAAGAGCAGATGCAATATCAATCATCATGATGTTATGATTCTTCTTTTTAGCAATGTATTCAACTAATAATGTTCTAGTAGGAGTCTTGTATTTAGCATCAAGATACTTAGAACTTGAATAACTGATAGTTGCCAAATGTAATCTCATAAGTCCTTGCCATGTTGCAAAAATTTCTCTATTCAACTTGGGAATCTCTCTTCTATAAGACATCCTGATCTTTAGCTTAGGTTCCTAAAACCTTCTTTGCAAGCATCAAAGGCTCTAATACCAATTTTTTTAAATATAAGATGAGTGAGTGAGAGGGGAGGGGTGAATCAAATACTTAAAAAAATCTCAGATCCCTTAGATGTCAGTACAAAAATAAACTCTGCTAAAGCTCAGTAAAAACACTAAAAATGTTTTAACTTGGTAAATATTGAGATTGCTTGGAAAACACTTAACATAAAAATGTTAAGATTTTTTTGATAAAAAAAACATGTTTTACAAGGATCTTGAAACCCAAATGTTAAAAGAAAAACCAAGGCTGATAATAAGCATATAAAACCCAACCAAACATAGACAAGTCACATGGCTGATAATAAGCATAAAAGCCCAACCAAACACAAAGGCCAATGAAAAGACCAGTTCAACTTACATCAAAAAAGCCAAAACAAGAAAAGCCAACTTGACCAAAAACAACAGCAAACTAACATGATTACTTGTTACTTTAACTTAGTTGCAAGCACATAAAAGAAATAACTTGAACACATTTGACACCAAGATTTAACGTGGAAACCCAATTTGGGAAAAACCACTAATTGCAACTAGTTACTATTTTTCACTCTTCTTAAGTGAGCCCTATTAGGAGCCAACCCTATTAAAGGTTACAAAACACACTACTAGGTGTGACCCTTTTAGAGGATCTAATCACCCTATTAGGAGTGGTCTTGTTAGAGGTCTTTAGACAATTCAATAGAATTTCCACCTTGTTAGAGGATTTACAAATAGTTGTTAAGCCGACTCTATTAAGAGATTTAGATCACTACTACAATGGTTAGAGAGTAACAATGACATGACCTAATTTGTATGCAACTAAATTGTTGATTATAGATCTTTATTCTACCTTGCACTTGATACTTCCTAATTGAATATATCTTTTCAAATTCTCAATGTTATTCTACTTATCCTTCTAATTCACTTCCTTTCACCATCATCAAATCATCAATTATCTTCCATGCATTCATTAATTCTCACCTTCAACTTGAACTTTAATTTATATCTTTCATATTGTCAAGTTGGCTCAAATACAACTTAGAATAACTAATATTCATCTTCTCATTCATCTAGAACCAATAGATAAATCAATTAAAATCAATATACCAAAATAAGAAAATCCTTCATTGGGCGACCCTGCTTGGTAGACACTAACTCAGAAATGATTTTCCTATGTTGACCAAGTGAAACTTGATCAAAACTACATATTTGCGTAGATCCTTTGGTAACCAAATGAGCTTGGTTAACATTGGTTCGATCCAACATTCTTTCATTAACCGAGTGAGCTTGTTTAGTACTCATCTTTCATAGACTTTCCTTTGGCGCCCAAGTGAACTTGGTAGACACTGCCTTTTGAACTAGGAAAACTCTAGATCGCTCAGTAGACACAGAAAATTGTCTTCAATGCTTGAGTGAGCTTGCCATACACTACTGGTAATGATATGACATTATTTATAACACCAAAGTTAATACATAATTAATCAATTGTTCCAACACCCTAGTCAACATACATGGTGTAATTATCTATATGCATTTGATTATGGTTGTTATTTACTTTGGTTGAATGGTTAAGTTTGTTTAAAGAAGATAAATATTTTAATTGTTGGATAATTGATTCATCCCCCCCCTCCTCCCTCCCCCTTCCCCCAAGTTATCTTGGTGGACTATTGTTTCTAACAATTGGTATTAGAGCATAAGGTCCTTGAAGGTAAAGTTTAACAACTTTGGGATATCCATGGAAAACATATTTAGGAAAGATAGTCTAAAGTTCGATGGACCAAATTATGATAGCTAAAGGGAAAAAATAAAGACACATATGTTGTGTACGGGTATGGGATATTGGATCTTGAAAAAATCAGTGAAGACAATCATTGCTAAAAAGGATTTGGAAACTTGTATCAAGGTAGAAAGAGATCTTTTTATGTGTGACATGAGACCTAAAGAATAACTATTGACTGTGCTTCCTGAAATTGAATATAGTTAGGTAAAATCACTTGCTACTTCACATTTGATTTGGAAAGCTTTGGAAACTAGCTTTGAACGTGATGCACCTTCTAAGAAGTTGAGGTTACAAAGTTGGATTTGTGCATTTTAAGATGCTAAAATGATGGAGGATGAATCTGTAAGAACATATGTAGGAAAGATATAAAAAATTACTACAAGTATTAAATCTCAAGGAGGAACCAAAGAAGATGATGAGGTTATATGGAAGATATTGAAGACTCTAACGCCACCATTTAAGTCAATAGTTTAGATTATATAGTTGTTGATATATTTTACTAAAGATTTCACAAAGGAGTCATTTCTTGGAAGACTTGAAGTTGTTGGGAATGAGCTTAGAAAGTCTAGAGAATTGACCAGAATAGAGACAATTTTTAGTGCCTTGATATTTGACCTAGTTTATCAAGGAGCACAAGTTCTAGAGAAGATTTTGTGAGTAGCAACAGATCTAAGGAGGACAAAAAGATTGAAGGAGTAGACCTTTTAGTAAGAAGAGAAAAAAGAGGTAAGAATATCTTTAAATGTTGGACTTGTGATGAATATGGACACTATGCATCTAAGTGTCCTAAAAGAAAGAAAAAGTATAAAGGAAATTACAAACCTAGAAAAGATAGAGTATTTTTATGAAAATGAAGAAAATGATTTTGATGAAAAAGCATTAAGTGCCAGTGATGATGAAATTGGATTTGTGACAATTAAGAAGAAAGTCCAGAAAAAGTGGCATTGGTGTCACAGGTTGAGAACAAATCTGATTGGATAATTGATAGTGGTTGTTTACATCATATGACTAGTGATATGAACAAGTTTTTTGACTTCAAAAGTCAAGATGGAGGCATTTTAAGAGTTGGAAACAATGCAATATACCAAGTTAAAGGTATTGGATGTATAACTCTTGATGGTAAAACTAATATTGAGGATGTATACTTTGTTGATGGTTTAAAGCACAATCTTTTGAGTGTTGGACAACTAGTGGACAAAGGTTATTAGTTGTAGTTCATAAAGAAGACATGCCTGATCAAAGACAAAGATGGAAAGGTAATTGGAACAGGAACCAGATCTAGAAGTAATGTATTTTAGTAGAATCCTACTGAAATGACATGTTTGGTTGCAAAGGTAGATAACAGTTGGTTACAGCATTAGAGATTTTGTCATATAAACTTTAACAATATTGTGAAGACTAGTAGTATGTTTGTAGTTAGAGATTTTCCAAAGATTGTAAATCTTACTAATACATTTTGCAAGGAATGTGTGTTGGCAAAGCATAATAGAACTTCTTTTCCCTACAAGAAGTTTACTACTACAACAAAATTATGGATTGTTCATAGAGATCTCAACAGTCCTACAAATACTAAAGGATTATATGGTGAAAGGTATTTTATGATTCTAGTTGATGACTTTTCTAGAATGATGTGGATTGCATTTCTTAAAGATAAATGTGAGGCATTTGATAAGTTTAAGATATTTAAGAATAGAGTTGAGAATGAATCTAGTATGAAGATCAAATGTTTAAGATCAAATAGAGGAGGAGACTTTACTTCAAATAAGTTTAACATGTTTTGTGAAAAAAATGGAATCAAAAGACAATTATTAGCTCTGAGAACCCTTGAATAGAATGGCATTGCAAAGAGAATGAACAGATCAATTATAGAAGATGCAAGAGATATGTTAGCTGAGAATGATGTATCCAAAATGTTTTTTAAGAGAAGCCATGAATACAACAGTCTACACTTTGAAAAAAGTGCAAGTCAAAAAAGTCACAAACAAGACCCCTTATGAACTATGGTTTGGTCACTCCCCTACAGTTAAGTATTTCAAAAATTTTGGGAGTAAGTGTTATATCAAAAGAGATGATGATATTGGTAAGTTTGATGCCAGAAGTGATGAAGGTATGTTTCTTGGTTATTCATTGAAAAGCAAGGCTTATAGATGTTATAATCAGATAACTAAGACTATTATGTAAAGTGCAAATGTGAGAGTTGATGAGAAATTTATGATACAAGAGAGAATAGTTTATTAAAATTCAAATGATGATGTTTTTACTAAGCCAACAAATTAAGAGGTATTTCTTGAGACTAACAATGATTTTTAGAATGAAGGAGAGCTGAGGTAGAACAAAGCTTGGAACCTTCAGTAGAGCCAAGAGTTGAGATAGAAACTCCTACTTTGGGAATGAATATGATAAAGAATCACCCATCCAAGTGGATCATCAGAAGCAAAGACAAATGTCTGATGATAAGAAGCAAAGTCAATGAAGAATTATGTTTGATATCTCAAGTTGAACCTAAGAATGTAGATGAAGGATGTAAAGATGATTATTGGAAAAAAGTTATGAAGGAGGAATTGGATCAAATAGTAAAGAATGAGACATGAGAATTAGTTCCAAGACCAATAGACAAGAATGTGATAGGAACTAAATGGGTATTTAGGAACAAAATGAATAAAAAGGATGTAGTTGTAAGGAACAAAGTAAGATTGGTATGTAAAGGTTACTCACAACAAGAAGGAATAGATTATGGTGAGACCTATGCTTTAGTGGCTAGAATAGAAGTAGTAATATTATTCTTAGCCTATGCAACACAAAAGAAATTCAAAGTGTATCAAATGGATGTCAAAACAACATTTATGAATGGAGAATTTGAAGAAGAATGTGCATTGAGCAACCTGAAGGTTTTCCTTTGATAGATAATAAGGACATAGTATGAAAACTAAAGAAAGCATTGTATGGCTTGAAGAAAGCACCCAGAACCTAGTATGTAAGGCTAGAGAAGCATTTGATAAAGCTTTGATATAACAAAGTTATGGCAGATAGTAATCTATATTGGAAGCAAATTGATTATGATTTGATGATTTTGGTAATATTTGTTAATGATATCATAATTTGAGGAAATGATGAGGAAATTGACAAATTTACAGAAGAGATGAAGAAAGAATTTGAGATGAGTATCATAGGAGAAATGAAATATTTTCTAAGATTACAAATTGTATAGAATAAAGAAGGAATCTTTATTTCTCAAACTAAGTACTTGAAGCATTTACTGAAAAGGTTTGGTTTAGAAACACACAAAACCATTGGAACATCTATGGTAACTGGACACAAGTTATCTACAAAGGATGAGACACCTATTGTTGAGTAGAAAATTTACAGATCTATGATTGAAGGATTGCAATATTTGACTCACACAAGGCCAGATATAGCAAATACAATTGGAATTGTTGAAAAATTCCAAGACGATCTTAGACAAGCACATTATGCAGCAGTAAAAAGGATATTTAGATATCTGAAAGGAACATCAGAGTTTAGATTGTGGTATGACAGATCTAATGATTTTACTTTAAGTGCTTATATTGATGTTGATTGGGCAAGCGGTATGGATGACAAAAAGAGCACCAGTGGTGGAGCCTTCTTTCTTAGAGGAAGATTAGTTTCTTGGCTAAGAAAGAAGTTAGATTGTGCATGATAAAGTACAATGGAAGTAGAATATGTTGTAGCAACAAAAAATTGTAATCAAGTTGCTTGGATGAAGCATATATTGAAGGATAGAAGGATAGAAATTAGTGAACATGTTGTTATACATTGTGACAACACAAGCATGGTAAATATGTCTAAGAATCCAGTGTTGCATTCTAAGACCAAACACATTTCTATCAAGTATCACATGTTGAGAGAGAAAGTTGTAGAAAAAGAAATTAGATTAGAGTATGTGAGCACTAAAGAGCAGATTGCAAATATATTCACTAAGCCTCTTCCCAAAGAGACTTTTGAGTATTTGCAAGATATGCTTGGGGTTATGCCCCTTCCTACATCAGAGTAGATGATGCAAGAGTGCATCAGTCCAGTGTAATAGAGTAGTAATTTTTGTTTGGACTAAATGCTAATGCTTCCTATATGGGGGAGTATTTGTGATGGATAGAGTCATCTAGGACTCTCATTGGATGTTGTTTCAAATAGTGTCTTTGGACACTTGAGCTAGCAAGAATCAGTTGTTGTAGAGTTTGATGCAATAAAGTTTTTTGCTAAAACCTTTGACATTGATGTCAATGGGGGTAGAAGTTCAACATGAAAAATAGCACGTACAACATGATAGTTAGGAGAAGTTTGGCATGAGTACGATATGTTCAAAAGAAGTACATCATGGAATGAAAGTTTGACATAAAACACATTGACGTATATCAATGGGGAGAATGATTGATGAAGAGGATTTGAATACAAAGATTAACAATGTTGATGGTATTCTTGGAACTAGATGTTTTTCATCTATGTCACCATCAATGCCAAAGGGGGAGATTGTTGTGAGCATGAATGTTGGTGATATTCCTATGGAGGGTATTGTAGATATGTTATTGATAATATGTTACATTCATGACTGAGTTTGTCGTTGATGTCAACATAGCAATTTTTTGTGGCATCTAACAGAAGAAGAGTGAAAATATCAATTTGGTACAGATGGCTAGTTGAGTATTCTAACTATCTGAGGTTATGGGAGATACATTTGAGTATCTAGTAAATGTATTCAACATCAAAAAAAAATGATAAGTCTAGAAGAAGTTATGTAAGTTTTGGTGATGTCTGTTCTAAGATAGAGTTTATAGTGGCATATTTTGGTAGACTTGTAATATCTCTTAGCAGAGTTATTATTCTGAGAATCAAGGTTGAGGATGTGAAGAAGACATGTTGGTGATGATGTGGATAAATTCTCTCATCATAATATCACATCTATGAAAAGTTATTCAAGTTGTAAAGGTCTAACAAATGACTCAAGGAATTTTTTGAGGACTTGGTATAAAGGAATGACATTTTCCTTTATCAAGTATGACATGGAAAAGTAATTTTGTAAGTAGTACAAGAGAAGAATGTGAAGTTGAGCAGAGCAGAGAGAAAGTGAAGGAAACTTCATTGCCAAGGTTTTTCTAAGTGATCTGAGGTTTGATATTTGGATCTGAGGTTCATGACCTAGTCTATAAGGTCTGATAGTGATTGGTTTAGTTGACAAAAAAAAGGAAAGAAAAACATAATCATAAATGTCATTGTTTGTAGTGAGCTCTTCTTGTAGTTGAAATTGCATGTTTGGGCAGTGGGGTCATCTTGCATACATTGTACTATAACTCCTAACAGGGTTGGAATCTCCTAACAGGGACTCATATTTACTAAATGTTGTAATAGACTCCTAACAAGGTCTATCCTCTAACAAGGAATATTTATATTAGTAAATCATTTTGTGGGCATCATTCCCATTGGTGTTTTCCCTCTTATCAAGGGTTTCCTTAGTCAACATATTTGATGTAATTGTCTATGTGAATTTTGTTATGGTTGTTGTTTACTTTGGTTGAATGGTTAAGTTTGTTTAAATAAGATAAATGTTTTAATTGTTGGATAACTGGTTCACCTCCCCTCCCCCTAGTTATCTTGGTGGACTATTGTTTCTAACTTATCCTTTACATACTAGTCTTTCTTTATTTCTCAAAACCTCACCTTGTTCATTCATTTTATTTTTGAAAACCCACTTAGTTCATACAATGTTCTTGTCCTTAGGTCTAGGAACCAATTCTGTTGTATCATTTTTCTCAATTTGATCTAACTCCTCTCTCATAGTTTGAATTTGAAAGTCATCTTTAGTAGCTTCATCTATACTTTTAGCCTCTACTTGAGAAAGCAAACATAGCTCTTCTCTTTGTATCTTATTTCTTTTCATAACACATTTGTCCTTGCTACCAATAATTAGATTAGTAGGATGGTTCTTTATCATATTCTTGTTAGGTGTCACTATCTCAACTCTTACTTTAGCTATAGGTTCACTCCTTGTTTCTTCTCTTTGTTCCATAATTTTTATACCATTCTAAAAATTTGTATCAATTTCATAAAATAACTCAACATTCTCTTGGTTAGCCTTGGGACTAGCTTCTTCATTAGAATCATAATCAATTATTCTCTCTTGAATTCCAAAATTCTCATAACTTTAACATTTGCACTCTCAATAATAGTCTTAGTTCTTTGATTAATACATATGTATGTTTTACTATTTAATGTATAACCATGAAACATAGCTTCATCATTTCTTACATCAAACTTACCAATGCCATCTTCTATCTTAATGTAACACTTTGAAAAATTATGAAATACTTAACTAATGGTGCATGTCCAAACCAAATTTTATAAGGAGTTTTATTATTACCTTGTATGATATATACTTTTTTCATTGTATATAATGTTGTGTTATCTACTTCTCCCCAAAAAAATTGAGACATTATTCCCAAACATCATAGCTCTAGCTTCTTCTATCACTGATCTATTTCTCCTTTCTATTACACCATTATGCTCAAGTGTCTTAGATTTTGAAAGTTAACTTTTAATGTCATTTACTTCACATAAATTTTTAAAATCATTCAAGGTAAGCTCTCCACCTCTATCATATCTTAAACACGTAATCTTTAATCTAGATTCATTTTCAACTATGTTTTTAAATACTTTAAACTTTTCAAATATTTTAGATTTCTCTCTAAGAAATGCTACCCACATCATCTTAGTAAAATCATCAACAAGAATCATAAGCTACCTTTAAACATAGAATACTCTTGTTTTTGTGGGACCACTCAAGTCTTTGTGTCCTATCTCTTGCTTTTCTTATGTTGTAAACCTCTTGCCTAGAAAAGAGATGTTCTTCTACTTTGTCATAACATATTCTTTTCATACCATGTTAGTAGGCTTCACTATTTTAGGAAAATCCCTAACAACAAGTGTACTTCTCACTTTCATAATACTATCAAAATTTATATACCAAAACCTTTTGTTCCATTACAAACTATTATCAACTTTAGCAACCAAGAATGCCATCTCTATAGGATTCAACTGAAAAACATTACTTCTTGATCTTGTAATAGTACTAATCATCTTACCATTCTTATCCATGATAATACATGTCTTCTCTTGTCAACCAACTATCCAACACTTAGAAGACAATATTTCATTCCATCAAGAGTAATAGATCCTATTCCCTTAATATGACAAGCCACATTGTTCCTAACTCTTACAATTCCTCCATCACAACTATTGAACTCAAAAAAATTATTCATATCACCAATCATATGATGTGAACAACCACTATTTATGATCCAATAAGATTTCTTCTTTCCAACTTGTGGCACTAATTCCTTTTCTTCTCTAACTTTTTCCTTTTCAGAACTTTCTTTTTTAATTGGAATAAATCATAGTTCATCACTATCATTATCACTTTCACTCAATAATTTTTACACACTAGCTTCCAAATGTTCATTTTGCATAAAGATATTCTCTAAATCTTCTAGGATTGAATTTACTCTTATACTTATCTACTCTCTTAGGACACTTAGAAGCACAATGACCAAATTAGTTATAATTCCAACATTTAAATATTTTCTTACCTTTATATTCCTATTTCACAAGTAGGGTAAAACCTTCTTCAGTTCCTCCTTTGTTGCTACTAGCATAATCTTGACTAGTGGTTGCACTATTTGTTAATGTAGGTCTAACACTCAATGCATTTAATGCTTATCAAAATTCAAGGAAAATCTCCACTTTGTCTCCAACTTATCTTTGCATCTTCCAATCTTCCACGAAAAGTTTTGTATGCATAAAAACTTAACCTATCAGGAGCACGCGTAAACAAGCAAACGTTAGTTGCACATGTGCATGTCAAAGATTCAAAACAAAAAAAAAACAAAACTAAATGTTAGATTTGAGTTTTAAAACTATTCAACTAAAAAAAAAAGAGTCCCCATGCAACCTCAAAGTAGCTCAACAAGGGTTCCCATAAGAGGCCTTTTTGGTGTGCTTTAGATTGGAGGGATGTGAGTGTGCTATCTCCAAACACAACTATGAATATTAATGATTGATAAATGATATGAAATGATATGACATTATGCTAAGATGAATGGATAATACTTCAACCAATGACTATGGAAGCAACCAGGCTTGAAAGCATCCAAAGGATATATATGTGGATACAAGAAATCAAACTAATGTTAGGATTAAACCACAGATAGAAATAAAAATTACATGGAAATATAAACAATATTAGAAAATAATAGATCACAATAAAAAGAACACAAGACACCAAGATTTAACGTGGTTCACCCAATCCCTAGGCTATGTCCACCAAACAACAAGTCTGATATTATTACGATCCAGTGATTACAACCTAATTACAATACAGAATTATAGCTCAATACCGCTGCAAGAACCAATTTCACATCACCACAATGAATCAATCCCCAACCCTAAACCCTTTTATACAAGTATCTTTATCACTTTAGGGTTACAACATGTCAGCCATATGTCAACCATACATCAACCACAATGTCGGGCATGACCCCAAATTTTTTTTTTTGAGGCGATGCCATGAACCCCAAAGAATTTATGAAGTATGTGCAGTAATTCCTTGATCAATCACCACAAACTAACAATCTCCCACTTAGGGACTGATCAAACTCCACACTAGACAACAATCTCCCACTTGGAGACTGATCCCATAGCAATGCCGCTACCACATGGGGCTCCCATTGGATCAAACCACCCTAGACTTTGCTATTCTTTTATTCATGTTTAGTCTAGAAGACCACTTGAAGCTAAAGAGAAATTTGACTTATACCTTATCACTACCTATGTAAACATATCTACTAGATTGTCATATGTATGGATCTTATCCAACTTTAACTATCCATCATCCAAAACTGATCGAATGAAATGGTACAACAACTGAATATGTTTTGTCTTTGAATGTAGAGAAGAATTATTGGCAAGATGAATGACACTCTTTCTATCTATAAAAAAATAATTATCCCTCTAAGGATGTCCCAATTCTTTCAAAAAGAATTGAAGCCATATCATCTCCTTGGTTGCCTTTGTAGCAGGAACATGCTCTACTTCTGTAGTGGATAAAGCATTAACCTTGTATAACCTAGAAACCGAACTCACAGTTGTCCCACCAACAATAAATACATAATCTATAGTACTTCGCCTAGTATAAATACCCCTTGGAAAATATGAGTCAACATAGCCTTGTAAATCAATAGCAGATCCCCAAAGTATAAACACTTATTAAATGTTCCTCTCAAATATCTAAGAATCCATTTGACTACATTCTAATGCTTAGTTCCTGGATGACTCATATACCTGCTAATGACTTCCACTACATGTGCAATATCTAGCCTTATACATACCATAGCATACATCAAGCTTCTTACAACTAAAGCATAGGGTACCTTTGACATCTTATCCTCCTCTTCTTATCTCTTAGGACACATCTCCTTAGTCAACTTCAAATGACCAGGTAAAGGTGTGCTAACGAATTTAGCATTCTACATAAGGAAATGTTGAAACACCTTCTCAACATAATCAACCTAAGATAGCCTCAATTTCCTATTCTTCCTATCTCTGCAAATCTTCATACTAAGAATTTGTTTTGCTACCCCCAAAAGCTTCATAGAAAATGCATGTGCTAACTGGCATTTCAACCCCTTAATCTGATCCATGTTAGACCTAGCTACAAGCATATCATCAACATATAAACATAAAATAATGTAGCTATTATCATCCAACCTCTTAAAGTAAACACAATGATTTGAATGACACCTACTGTATCCATGCTCATGCATAAAATTGTCAAATTTTAGATACCGTTATCAAGGTGCTTGCTTCAAGCCATATAAACTTTTCTTCAATTTACACACTAAGTTCTCTTTACCTTTGATCTCAAATCCTTGAGGTTGAGCCATATATATCTCTTCATTCAAACCACCATGAAGGAAGGTTGTTTTAACATCAAGCTACTCTAAATGCAAATCTTCAATATCCATAATACTTAAAACAATACAGATAGAAGTCATCTTAATAACAAGAGAAAATATCTCATCAAAATCAATGCCCTTTTTCTGTGCAAATCATTTTACAACTATCCTAGCTTTAAATCTTTTCTTACCTCCATCCTCTTCTTTTAACTTGTAAAGCCCTTTTACCTATAGGAAATTTGCATAAATTCTAAGTCTTATTTTTCAGCAAAGAGTCCATTTTGTCTTTCATGGAAAACTCCCACTGAATCTTAGTATCCACCTACACAACTTCATCATAACATTCAAGTTCACCAGCATCTGTTAGTAAAATAGAATACAAAGATGGTGAAAACATTTTTGGAGGTCTAATTAACCTTGTTGACCATCTAACATTCACCAGTGTGTGTGGTATTTGTTGTGGTGGTTGTTGCACATCATGAGGAATGGCCGGAACATCATCTAGCACTACATAATCATCTTCTTTCTTCTCATGTTGCTACAATAGATCTTTGTACAACACTTTCTCATTGAATATGACATCCCTACTTCTTACAACTTTATGATTTTCAAAATTCCAAAGCCTATAACCAAATTCATTAATGCCATATCCAACAAATACACATTTTTTTGACTTAGCTTTTAGCTTGGTTCTATTTACATAATCTATATGAAAAAATGCTTCACAACCAAAGGTCTTGAGAAAAGAATAACTCATCTTCTTACCAATCCATGCTTCCTTTGGAATACCACAACCCAAAGGCGTGGAGGGACCTCTATTAATCAAATATATAGTAGTATTGATAGCCTCTACCCACATGTATAGGGGCAAACCAATATGCAACCTCATGCTCCTTGCACGCTCCATTATAATCCTATTAATGCATTTAGCCACTCTGTTTTCCTATGGAGTCCTTGAAACAATTTTCTATCTACAAATACCATTAGTGGAGCAATAATCTTAAAATTCATGATTGCAATAGTCACCAACATTATCAGATCTAAGACATTTTAATTTCTTACCAGTCTCATTTTCAACCAAGCATTTCCATTTCTTAAAAGTTTGAAATACATCAAATTTCTGTCTAAGGAAATAAACCCATAGTTTTTAAGCTGCATCTACAATAAATGTAACATAATAATGAGAGACACCAAGGGAAGACACCTGGGCTGGTCCCCATACATCTGTATGCACAAGCTCTAATTTCTCTCTTTTATTTTCCTTTCCAGTCTTCACAAAACTCACTCTCTTTTGTTTTTCATACACAAAACTTTCACAAAAATCTATATTAACACATTTTAGACCTAGTATAACTTTCTTTGAATGAATTACTTTCATACCTTTCTCACTCATATGCCCAAGTCTATTGTGCTACAATGCTGTATTGAAATTTACAACATCTATTTGTTCTCCCTGCTCAATTGCAGCAACTATTCCTGAACATTCATTTTTCTTTGAAAAAATTAAAGTAGAAGGAACAATATGACTTGTAAAAAGATATAAGGTGCCCACTTTCACACCTTTTTCTACTACAAGGGAACCTTTTAAAACCTTCCAATTTTTATCATTAGAAGTAACTAAACAACCCTCATCACTGAGTTACCCTACTAAAATTAAATTCCTACTTAGCCTTGGAACATGTCTTACCTCATGTAGTAGCCAATGATTCTCATTCTACAATTTAATCTTAACTTTTTGTTTCCAAAAATCTGATAAGGTTCATTATCCCCCAAATAAACAAGTCTAAAATCCCTTTGGACATAATCAATGAAATAACCTCTATGAGGTGTAGCTTGAAATTAAGCACTAGAATCTAAAACCCATGAATCATCAACACTTTCTAAAGATAGAAGAAAAGCATCCTCTTTGGAGTTTTTACTTACCACAATTGCCTCCTTGTCTCCATCTAGTTTATCTCCTCATTTTTCTTTCAAGTCTAACAATCTTTCTTTTGATGCACTAGTTTCCTACAGTACCAGCAATCATTCAGTCCTCTCGATTGAGACCTCCTCCCCTTTGACTTTCCTCTTGATTTCCCATGATTTCTAAAATTATTTCCTCTCTTAGTCATTCTACCTCAACTTTGTGCATTCAAAGTACTTCCAGATGCAAATCCGCCTGAGGATTTCCTATGAGTTTCATCACTCAAAATAACATCGATCACATCATCATATTTTAAGGTACTAGATCCACGAACATGATTACTCACAGCCATTACCAAGCCATTCTAGCTTTCAGGCAAAGAACACAAAATAAGGAGAGCCCTAATTTCTTCATCAAAATTGATACCTACAGAAGATAACTAGCTAGTAATAGTATTAAACTCATTTAAATGATCTACAACAGATCCACCTTCTGCCATTTTCATATTAAATAAGTGCTTCATGAGAAATACCCTATTTGAAGCGGAGGGCTTTTCATATAGTTTCTCTAGGGTTTGCATCAACTCCTCTATTGTGTTTGCTTTTGTAAAATTAAATACCACTGATGAAGCCAAGCATAATTGAATGCTTCCAAGTTCCTTTTTGTCCAAAAGATCGTGGTCATCATTTGACATAGATCCCTCATTCTTTGTTTTGCCTTCTAATGGCTTCCATAAATCCTTCTGATAAAGATTGTCTTCCATTTGCATCTTCCATAACTAAAAGTTCTGCCCATTAAACCTATTGACCCTCAACTTACCCTTGTCTACCATCGCTCCCACTCAACCACGAGACTCCCATTCAACCATGATACTTTCCCGCAGAGGATAACTAAAAAACAACCTCACTCTGATACAACTTGTCAGGATTAAACCACAGACAGAAATAACAATTACATGTAAATATAAACAATATTAGAAAATAAGAGATCACACAAAAAAGAACACAAGACACCAATATTTAATGTGGTTCACCCAATCCATGGTCTATGTCCAACAAATAGAAAGTCCAATATTATTACGATTCAGTGATTACAACCTAATTACAATCTGTGATCCCTTACAGCTCAATATCGCCGCAAGAACCAATTTTGCATCAACATAATCAATCAATCCCTAACCTTAAGCCCTTTTATACAAATATTTTTACTGCTTTAGGATTACAACATGTCAGCCATACATCGGCCATGGTGCAAATTTTCTTTTGGGGTAATGCCCTGAACCCCAAAGAATTTATGAAGTATATACAGTATTTCCCTAATCAGTCACCACAAACTAACAACTAATTTAATAATGTAAATGAAATGAAATCTAGCAACTACTGAGGGGTTAGTAACAATTCATAAAAATCACTAAAAATATCCAAGTCTAAACTAGCATGATAACAATGCATATGGAGAAGATAACTGCTTGAGACAAGGGCTCTATTTATAGGCTTGAGAGAGGCCTTGGGGAGGTTGCATCTATGTGACATCCACATAGATGCCGCAAGGGAGACACATAGGATAAGGGGACAAGCCATGAAAAGGCCAACATAAGCCTTTTTAGTGAAAGTGATGGCTCAAAGTTTTCTCACAAAGGAAAGGGGGACAAGTGTGTAAGAGTGTAAGACACTTTCGAATAAATTAAAAAAATAGAAGCTTTGTTGGATCTTGAGTTTCTCACACATGTGTGAGTAAACACATAGGAGCTAAAAGGTTTTTAGGATAAATTGAGTGGGATTAATTAATGGGTAGGCTTAGAAAGATGAGAGTGATGGGTGTAGACTAGGCTTTAGGATGGGATTAGGATTAAATTAAATAGGATTTAATTTAATCACATAATTATAGAATTTAATAAAGTAGAGGGAATTAAATAAATTGAGATTTATTTAAAAGGGGATTTTATGGAGCACTATGCATTAAATAAATTCAATGCATTAGAGGGGATATATTTAAATTAAATTTAAATACATTAGGGAAGTGAACATATTTAATGAAATAAATTTAATTAAATAAGTAGAGGAACTTGAAAAATATAATTAAATAATAATTAATTAATTATAGTGTTAACGCAAATATTAAATCAATTAATCTAGTGTTTAGAACAATTTTAAGTGTCTACATTTTGCCCCTCTTTGATGTGATGTTGGGATGACGATATATCAAAGAAAAGAAAATATAGGTTGCCCTAACAAGGAAAGGAATCCTAGGAGTTGTGTCATAGTGATGATAGGGGAGGAGGGTGCCCTCTCGAGGAAATGAGGTGAAAGAGGGATATATTTTGCCCCATTTTCTCAAAAATAGACACGAGAAGGAATAGGGAAATAAAAAGTCTTAAATGAAAGCCTTGCATGGCTTGTTGGTAAGAGTGGAATGAAGTAGGGTGAATTGAATAATGATTAATCTAAATGCATCCTAACTACATGAACGCATGTGATTTAGTTGTGTTCATATGGGAGAGCACACCCTAGTTTGATATTGCAAGAAGATTTATGCATCAAATGCTATAGTAGCATAGATGGTAAGGTTCCTTTACGTGGACTAGACTCTCAACAAAATAGAGATTTTAGGAACATAGGTGTAGGTTTCATAGTCATGATGGTGTTGGATTTGAAAAAATATGCAAATCAAATCCACAAGCCCTCGAATCACCTACACATAGAGAACCTTTCACATAGAAGAAAAAGACAAGAAGAGGCAAGGGTTTGGTCTAAAAATAAGAAAATTGTATACTCAAATAAAAAGTAAATTGTTGTACAAGATAGAAAGTGCTAGGAGATAAGGTTGACAACTAAGCATATGTCCATGAAAAAGTGGATTACCCTCCAAGTAAGTGAGATGATAACTATGACTAGGTAGGAACAAACTCATGTGTTGTAAACAACTCAATATGTAAAAGTATGCTAACTCCTAGGTGACTAATGCATTTAACCTAAGTAAACTTAAGTAAAACATAAATAATAATAATTTACTCTAACACCCCCCCTTAAATGCAACTTAGGGGAATGCACTTAAGCTTACAAAAGCTAAAATGAAATGTAGAATGGGTCCCAGCAACAAGGCTGTGTTAGGTACCCATGTAAAAATGCAAAGAAATGTAACCTCTAAAAATGGGGAAAGAGGGAAAACCTCATGGGAAAAACCCTCCCCAAAAAGGAGGTAAGTAAAAACATGGTGAAAAAAGACATGAAGGAAGGAAGGCCTCAACAAGACCCCCCTAAGGACAAGTTCCATAGGAAATGGCTCAAGAGACTTTCTCAAAACCATAAGTACAACTAGCCCCCCATGAGAGATAGAAAAGACATTAAAGCCCCCATAGAATAATGGAGCATGTGGAGAAAGAATCAAACCAATGAAACTCCAATGCAAAGAAAATAAGGGAACAAAACAAGGGAACCCCTGAATGAGAGGTAAAATTGGAAAGCCTAGTTGATGTTCAAAGGAAAAAATATAAGGATCTTGAAAGGGAATCTCCAAGGTAGGTGTGATGACACTATCATGAATTTCCACTATCGAATCTACAACAGGTGCACATGGAGGCTTGATCAATGGAGCTAGAGGATCAAGCAGAGCAGACAAAGAATCCTGTTGAAGAGAAAAGACCTCAACTTGATATGGTGTGGAAGTCAAAACATGGATCTCAAGAACATTACAAAGGTTCAAGTATCCTGACTACACCACGTGATGCTCTTGCAAAAGAGAAGAAGTGTGCTCCAAAAATGGAGACGATGGACTAAAGTGTGAGAAGGTGTAGAGATGAGTGGAAGGATCAACCACCCCTATAGTAATAAGACCTCCTATTGAAGGATCCCAAATGAAGACTGAATCTATAGTGAACTCAACTGTCTTCCCTGATCCACTATGTGTAATCTAAGAAATCAAGAGAAGGTTTGCAAATAGAGATGGAACATACAATACATCATTGAATATACCATCCTGGATGTGAACTGAACCTTTCTCACAGACTTGTATGGTAGTGTTATTCCACATGAGAATATGAGGAATGGGAGAAACCTTAATAGTGGAGAAGACACCCTTAGAAGA
This sequence comes from Cupressus sempervirens, assembly GCA_028749045.1. Taxonomy (NCBI): domain Eukaryota; kingdom Viridiplantae; phylum Streptophyta; class Pinopsida; order Cupressales; family Cupressaceae; genus Cupressus; species Cupressus sempervirens. The sequence continues at coordinate 1,017,625,050 of CM053787.1, read as the reverse complement.
TGTCATATGGTGAGAAGCACCTGAATCCAGCATCCAAGGGACCTGTGAAGGAGATGCAAAGGATTCTCGTAATGCATGACCCTTTCCAAGGTCTAATGTAGAGGTTAAAGATATGGAAGAAGACTAAAAGGAAGACCCTTGTGAGGTAGAAGAGGATGGAGATGAAACAATGTTTTTCTGAAGAAGAGCTTGCAAATCTATAATCTATTTCTCATAGCCATCAAATCTCTTCTAAAAATAGTGTGCCTCATCATGAGATCCTTTCTGAAAATAGGAATAGGTAGGAGTCTCGGTCTTCTTTTTCTCCTTCTTCTTAGAAGAAGAGGATGGACCAGTAGAGTGCTAACTGGAGAAATCAGATATCTGCTTCAGCTTCTGTTCCTATGTATCATTGGTAAGCAATACCTGTGATTGTGAACCTGTAAGTGAATCCATCTGAGTGATCTAGGACTGTTCCCATGTCAACTGATCACAAAATGTCTTAAAAGATGGCATCTAATGTCTATTACCCAAGGCATCCATAATGGAGTGTAAAGTGGAAGAAAAGATATGATATTGTCCTTGCAACTTTGAGAGTATCAAAAAGATACACTCATTATCTATTTAGTTTTTTTCACATCCCTACAAAATTGTACATAGAGATTTGAACTTCATCAAGAAGTCCTCAATGGTGGGAAAGTTTTCAGGTGTCAAAAAAGTCAACTCAACATCAAGCTGCAATGCCCAAAATTCATTCACTGTGCCACACAAGTTATGAAACTTGGTCCAAATAGTCCAAGTAGTGGTCAAACCATCTAACTAAAATAGTAGACTATCAGATATGTTCAGTGCAATCAATCCCATGGCTTCATCCATCTTTTTTTCTATGCTGAAGAACCTCAAAAGTGCACTACAAAATAGGTTGGTTCTCATCTAGACATGACCATAAGCTTCTTGACATGAGAAGCCTAGTCATTTGTGCTTTCCAGGTGTGATAGTTGTGTGGCGTGAGCCGGGTCATAGAAGGATCTGACATTGAGAGAAGAAGACAGAAGTAGAAGGGTCTTATTTTGAAGTAAATTATAGAAAAGAAAATGCCCCCCCCCCCAAAAAACATATAAAGATATCCCTCAAATATCAAATAAACAACTATAGAAAGCACAAAAAATGAGAAAATAACTTGGATTCTAGATGCAAAGAGGAAGCAAACTGAAGCCTCTACTTCAACATCAAAAATAGGATCTCAATATTACTCCAAACTGATTTCAGATCTAGAAAGTAGACAATAAATCATGCACTTTAAAAAAATAGCATTGAAATATGTGTCCATATGAGCCCGAATGAAGCCTTTGAAGGTGCAAAAAATGGGATTTTTGAGTTGTAGAAAAACTTAGGAATGGAAATGTCAAAATTCCTACACCAATGTGTAGATCACAAAATTCTACCCCAAAACAAACAAAAAAAATTGCTTGAAAAAATGATTCCATATGAGGGAGATATCATTGTTTGAAAATCACCTCTATAGTTATTTTTTTTGAATCACCACTATTGAACCTCCAAAAAATAAAGAAAAAGCCCAAAAAATGTCAGATCTATTATGTCTAACCCTCTTTCTCCTTTTTCTCCAAATACTGAACAAGCTACAATAGATCTGGCTCCGATACCATTTTGGATTTGAGCAAATACACAAATCAAATCCACAAGCCCTCGAATCACCTGCACATAGAAAACCCGTCATAGAGAAGAAAAAGACAAGAAAAAGCAAGGGTTTGGTCTAAAAATAATAAAATTGTATTCTCAGATAAAAAGTAAATTGTTTTACAATATGATATGCAAATACACTAGGAGAGCCTATTTATAAAGGCCTCTAGGAAGCTTGTAGAACAAGCAAGAAAGCGCTAGGAGATAAGGTTGACAACTAAGAATACGTCCATGAAAAGTGGATTACCCTCCAAGTAGGTGAGAGGATAAGTATTACTAGGTAGGAACAAACTCTCGTGTTGTCAACAACTCAATGTGTAAAAGTATGCTAACTCCTAGGTGACTAATGCATTTAACCTAAGTAAACTTAAGTAAAGCATAAATAATAATAATTTATTCTAACAGATGGAACAAATGACATATACACACTAGAGAGATCTAGGCACACCCAAATTCTTCTTAGGAATCTTGGTGGAAAGTGTGCTAAATTGTTTCCCCCATGGAGCAATGCATAACCATAACTCAAAAACTGACATAGATGTGCTAAAGAATCATGAAAATAGATCATATCACAAAATGACCCATGTAATAAGGTTAAGTTGTTCAAATGATACTAAGATATTGAAGATCAAGGCACACATGGTGAGGCTATCACTGACACACAAAGATAAAATCAACAAAATACCTTATGACCAAGTAGTCATTCAGTCCATAATTCTTTCCATGAACTTTATTTAGATGGTAAATTTGTAAAGCTTATGTAGGAAGGATTCATCCTGTAAGGAAAAAATTGATTGTTTGAATGGAGTGTATTGAAATTTTTGTGATTGTTCACTGGGAATTGTGTGAAAGGAACAAGGTTCTCAAATCATTTAGTCTCAATGTGAATTTGTGTAATTTTTTTTACAACCACTATTTTGATAAGCTCAGTTTGATGGGTTGAAGCTCAATGTCATGAGATTAGATGATGAAAAAAAGAATTTGAATAAGATACAATAAGATTATGGATGAATTGAATTTGATCCAAGTATATGCAAATAGATGGAAAATGAAGTAATTGATTATGGAAATTGATTTGTATGAAATGATTAGAAGGGAATATTATTAGAGTAGAGGAGAAATGAATTGATTGAATTGATGAAAAGGATGAGATTGGGACCATTGACAAGGGAGATCCAAGGAATGGTAAATGGATGAGAAGGGCAGGGATATCTGAATGGTGGAATAGTATGAGGGACCAAAGAGTCTTATATAGGATAATGGGGAGCCAAAGACCATGTTTCAAAGGAGTGAAAATGCCCCATACAAAGGATAGTAAAATGGAAGGAAATGTGGTGGGAAAGGATGCATGAACATGGAAAGATGGTGCCAAGGCTATTGTATAGAGCAAGTGAAGGCATGCATATTTTCAAAGCATGTATGAACATTTTGTTGTTGTGCCTCTAGTATTGATCATGAGCATAGGCCTGAAAGTGGAATGAACAAGGGATATTGGGGGGACGGTATGAAATATGGATAATGATATGAAGAGTATGGATGAAATGTGGCACATGAAATGGATGGGATAACCAAAACCAAGGACATATGAAAGAAGGATGGAAGTATGTAGGATTATGTATGGGGTATGGAGGAAATTACCATTAAATTAACTGTGGGATACAAGATATGGATAGAATGTCAAGATCAAATAGACGAAAGGATTATGGAAGTGTATAGGATAATGTATGGATAATGCACACGGGATACGTCAAGTGAGCATATGGATGGATAAAAGGTAAAGGATAGTCAAGATCAAAGATGGAAAAGGATGATGAGTGGTAGATGGAATTATGGAAGATATGTAAGGCAATGCAGTATGGATCAAACTTTCCCCCAGTGTGGAGTGCAAGTGGAAGAGAAAAAGTGAATGGATAGATAAGTGGAATTGGAAGACACTGGATACAAAGGGAGGACTCAAGCATCTAGATACATGGATGGTATCCCTTGTAGAATTAACAATCACATATGGGTGCACTTGTGCTTGAAATCTCTTCTTGGTATCCTTTATGATATTAGATCCTTGCACTCAATAAGACTTGATCCTTGGGGGCTCATTGAAAATCATTCAACTTCACCAATAGACCAATGACCCAATACATGGATGGTATCCCTTGATATTTATTTCTCTTTATTTATTATTTGCAAGGAATTTTTACTATTTTCACATAGATGTTGGTAGGATAGGAAAAAGAAGGATGAAGTGGATTGGTAAATGGAGGTCAAGGACTTATGAAAAAGTTTGGATTAAGGGGGTGGAGTGGTTGGGATGAGGACATAGTTGATGGATGCTAGATTGGAAGACTTTTGAATGAGTGGATGAAAGAGATGGAAAGACAATCATTGACACACACTTTGAAGGGTGATGGAAAGGAGAAAATTTTGGAGGAGGATATGTAGGAGAAAGTTTGAATTTTGGGATATAGGGACCCAAAATGGATTAAGGAGATGATGGAATTAGGATGGTCAATTTTGGGGCATAAGGACCCAAAATGGAGTTGGAAGATGGAAGATTTGAGAATTTATGAATGAGGGAAGCCTGTGGATTAGTGAAATTGGATGCCATTTTGAATCTTTCTTTCCGATTCATTGCTTCATTAAGAAGCTTTTGCATCCACATAATTTTTTAATTTTTTATTTTCAGGCTTTGTGGCCTTTTGATTTTTTCTTTCTTTTGGATCATATTTTTCTTTTCTTGAACGTGTCTTTTAAAGGGAACATATTGATCCTTGGATTTTTGCAAATTTTTAGCTTGATTCACTTCATCTTTGGCATCCAATTTTCTTACATTGGCCATGTTATGGGTGTATGAGGATAAATGGTATGGAGAGCTTATGGATGAAATTATGGAGGGTGAACATTGGAAGGAATTCAAGGATGTGTACCTTTGTTGATCTTTACTAGGAGCATGAGGGGATGAAGTGGGAGAGTTTGATATGGTAGATGGATGTACGTAAGAACCCAAAATAGATGGAAGGGATGAAGGGTTTTGCTTTGGAAAATAAGGACCCAAAATGGATGGAAATGAGGAAGGAAGAAAATTATGCATATAAGGTCCCAAAATGGAATTTGGATATGGATGATGGGATTATTGAGGTTTGGATGGAGGAATTTTGGATTTGGAAGGAATGGCAGGTGTACCAACATCTTGAGACATTATTTCTTCAATGGGATACTTATCATTTTCAATACAAGATGTGATTCCATGTATATGGGGTTCATGAGTGGATTCAATAGTTGTGATAGGGTCATGTGGAGGATTAGGATTATGAGGGGGATTATGAGGGATAATAGGATTTTGATATGGATTGGGGTCATGAAATGCACATGAAGGGGTACTTTTATCTTAATTTAAAAGAGGGTCATGTAGTGGGATGGAAGGAATTATTGGATCATCTACTAAGATATGATCATATAATGGAGTGGATGGAGCATTTTTATCTTAAGAGGGGGGAAAGCTAGTGGATTCTATAGAAGGAATATCTTCATGAGGTGGAGAATCTATCAATGCTAACTCTTGAGATGGAATGGAATCAGTAATGTGTTTGGTACATAGAATGTCTTGATCTTGATTAGGAATGGGATCATGAGATGGACTAAGAGGGATAAAGGGATCTTGAGGGATAAGGGAATAATGAGATGGAGAAATGCTCGGATCTAGAGGAGATAAGGTATCCATAATGACATGCTTTCAAGGAAGGTCTGGAGATGGAATTGGGTGTATGACTTTGGGTGATTGGATCACTTTATTTTTGTTTTTACACTTAGACAAGGTTTCTAGTGAGATAAACCTATTACAAGGTGGGGATGATGTTGATTTTGGAGGATTAAGATTGTGTGGAGGTTGAAGCATGGGTAGGGGATTGGAATGATGTTTTTGGACATTAAGCTCAAAGTATGGGGAATTACATGGAGGATTTGGGTTGGATGGGACATGAGGATTATGGTCTTTGAAACATGGGGGAAGAGGACATATGTCATGGAAGGTAGATTGTTTCTTTTGATTTTCTAGGCTTAAGATAGAATTCTTGAGTTCCTCAATTTCTTTGGCAATGAAATTTCTGTTTGAGGAATTGTGTGGGCTATGAATGGAATCATATGTAGTTGAAGGAGAATAAGGTGGATTTCCCTTGTTAAAGGTAGAAGAATAATGAACATGAGATGGATTAGAATTAGGTATGAATTTTTGAGAATTGACTTGATACGAGGTTTGTGCTGGAGGTGTGACTCTATATTTCCTTTGAAGGTCCCCAACGATTTGGTTAAGCCAATTCTTATCCATTAAGATTAGATGAGGAGTGGTGAGAGATTTGATGATGTATGAAATATGACCTTAGGACTAGGAGCAATTTTGAACTTTGTGTTTGATTTGATTTGGATTGGATTTGACTTGATATTGACTGGATTTGATTTGATTTGATTTGATTTTGATTTGATATTGGATGAAGGTTTGAGATAACTTTGATAAGATTTGGGTCATTCAATATAACTAGGATTCAAGTCAAAGATTATGATGGTGCTGCTAAGTCTAAAGTAGAAGATTTTATGAAAATTGAATTAGAAAAATATTTGAATAGATGAAAAAAGATTGATTGATTTTGGATGAAAATGTAAATGGATTGAATTAGGAATTGATTAGAAAGGAATGAATTAGACAAGGGGTTGTATTAAGAATCATGAGGATGAATCATTGAATGAAGGAATTAGATCTTGATGTGAATTATGAATCATGATTAGGATGACGATTAGGGATTTGATTGAATGATTAAGAAGATGAGGAAATCATTAGGATGATTAGAGATGATTAAGATTTTGAGGAATAATTTGAATGATTAAGACAAGAGATGCATGATGGTGATGAATTTGATAGATAGAAGAAGTGATGTGGAAAACAAGAGATTCTTTTTGTTATTTTTTCTTTTGAAATGTTTTTGGATTTTGAATTTTTATGACATTTTTGGACTTTCAAAATTTTCAATGTTTTCAAGTTTTGAAATTTTATGCTTTTTTGGATTTTGATATTTTTATGTTGTTTTTGGATTTTTTTGAAACATAACACACAAAGCACGCAATGAAATATATATACAATAAAAATCTTATGTGTGTCCCCTTCAAATAGGGAGGTTTTTGAACACTTAGCACATCAAACACACCAAAAATCCTATAAGTTTTTGACTAGGTTATACAAGCTCAGTTAGGGGGGTCCTTGATATACAGAAGGTACATGAGGCCCAAATCTATAGATGAAAAATAATAATGCCACGTAGTCGAGAGGAGACAGTAACCCAAATCTCCACCTTCACTTCCCCAAGGTATAAAGTTCTTTGGGGCTTAGCCAAGAGTCACAAGATTTTACTTCCAAGAGAGGTGTCTTTTGATTCACCTCCCGATATTTATACTCCACTAGAAAACTAGAGTTGAGGTCATCCCAAGGGGTGATGAAATCCCTAAGAAGATCTCCTAAAAAGTGTAAAACAAGGCAACTTATTTCTTGTGCAGTCAAGATCACCCAAAGGTGCAAGAGAAACGAATACGTAAGTGGTCTTGGGTTTAAAAGACACTTGTTCTTTTCCAATGAAGCTTTATGTTTTCTATCTACTTTTGACACACTTGTATTTAAGCATGCATTTTTCTTTCCAACTTAATAGCATCATCAACATAATAAATAGTGAGGATTCGTCAACAAAAAATAAATTGATCATCTTCAACATAAGAAAATTGCTAGAAATGAACAAATTCCCTAATTCATTCAAGATTGAGTGTATTGATTTTAAGCCCAAGTCCAAATGTTTCATAGAAAGCTTCTTTCTCCCTTAGTAATTAAATATTGTATGAGAGTGTTTTAAACCCAAAATCAAAATGTTTCATCGCATTCTTCTTTGACCATAGGCATTCAAGAGTGTATTCATCTAATCATTCATTCCAATGAAAAGCATGTCAATTTTCTTAAGGCACTCAAGATTGCATTTGGTTACTTTACACATGCATTCCAATTAAAACCTTGTTCATTCATTAAGGCATTCAAGAGTGTGTTTGAACATCATTCATTCCAATGAAATGTGTGTAAATTTCCTTAAATCATTCAAGAATGTGCGTAATGTTACCTTAATGTATTCAAGAGTTTGCTTGGCCTTTTAATATTAGTTGAAACATGCATTTCAAGGAAAATAATTAATTCATACAAGTTTATTCCCAAGAGAAATAAAACATTAAGGAAAACTTGCAAGAAACATGATTAGTTATTTCTAAGATGCTCCAATCTACAAAAACTGCAATAAACAACTTGATTAGCCTCATAAAAAAACTCCAAAATGAAGGCTTTACTATGAGAAAATTTATTTTAACTTTTTAAAAAAAAATTATATAAGTAAATAAACTTAAAATATCTCATATCCTACAAAACTACTAAAAGTTAATTTAAAAATAAAATAAAATAGACCTCAGAATGTAGGCACAAATGACAAAACTGCAGAGATGACAGAATATTGCAGAAAACAAACTTTAGTGATGACAGACTATCATAGACAAAAAAATACTGAAAATATTGACTTTTTCATTGCCCATGGTGAAGATGACAAAACACTAAAATTAGAGACGATAATTCAATGAAATGACAGACTAAAATCTGCCCATAATGCAGACAATAATCTACTACTAAACTTCAGAGACTACACTTAACAAATATTACATATTTTTGACCACCCGCAATGGAGATGACAAACTGAGTAAACTATGAAGATGATAGTTTACAAATATCATAGGTTTTTGGCCACCCACAATGTAAACGGTAGAATGAAAAATATAGAGATAATGGTCAAGCCTGCAAAGACATCAAAGAAATAGAGATGACAAAGCAAAAATATTTACAAACTTGAGTTAATTACCAAGTTTGTCTCAGGCAGAGATGCTAAATTGTAGAGAGAATGATATACATAGATGATAGTGCATCTTTGTAGATGATATTGCATCCTAATAAAGATGACAATGCACAGTTTTGGCAAAAAAAAAGTTGAGTTTTTGAGTGAATTTGATCATGGAAAAGGGACATGGGTCCCACCAGGCATGCCAAAATGTATACGTGAAAACCCTAACCTTTCAGGAGCATGCATAAATAAGAAAATATTAGTTGTAACATGTGCATAAGAAAGATTAGAAACAAATTGAAATACAACTAAGACAAGCTTGAGTTTAACAACTTATGCAACCACAAATCAAAATCCTCATGCAACCTCAAAGTAGCTCAACAAGGATGCCCATAAGAGGCCTTGTTGGTGTGCTTTATATTGGAGGGATGTGAGTGTGCTCTCCCCAAACACAACTATGAATCCCAATGATTGAAATGAAATGCTATGTGAAGTATGAATCTAAACTGAGATGAGTGTAGAATACTTTCAAGCAATGTGAACTATGAACTTATCTAAGCATGGTATTACTTGTTCAATCATATTTTCTAGATCTATTTATATGTAAGTATTGATTTTTTTAATATCTTCCATACAATTTCATCCTCGTCTTTTTTTTTGTATTGAAAGAGTTTAAACAACATAGAGTCCAACATATAAATACCAAACCAACCCTCGCAAAAAAAAATCAAGGGAAGAACCGAACTAATTTTTTTACATCATTTTCCTTTTAAAACATATCAGCTATAGCCCTCAAAAACAAAGAACCAACCCAAAAAAATAGTTTACCCTTTATGATTCCCCTATTAGGATAAATCCCCTTAATTCATGACTACACCCACTCCTGAGTTTAGCACCCATCCATTAGGTTGATAGCTGCATTGAACATTTTGAGTCTGGGAGTCATCCAAATGACACTTATTCAAAAGATTGCTCAACTCTTCTACCTCTTCCTTAGTGAGGAGGCTTTGAAATTTCTTTATGTATTGTGCGGCTTTGAATTCATCTTGAAATACTTGGATTACACCATTATGCATCAACTTCATCAATCTAGATATTGGAATCTCCAAGCACAATGAAACCTATGAAATTATGTAAAAATGGGTGAGTTTAAGATTAGACTTAGTAGGGCACCTTCTGATGTTTTGAAAAATATCCTTGTTCCTATCTTTCCAAAGAATCCATAGCACTTCACCAGTTAGAGCATACCAAAACTTGTTAACAAAGGTATCAAAAGACTTAACATACCCAACTAGGATTTCACACCAAGAAAAACCAACATTACAATTCCAAACAATAGGAAGGCCAAACAAAATAGACCAAATCTTCTTGGTATACAAACATTCAAAAAAACATGCTCAAATCTTTTAGGTTTATTATAGAGACTACAAATGACCAGATTACATTAATGGCAAACAACACAGGCCCAATAACAAGTTTTTTTAACAACAATAGCCATCTAAAATGAATAACTTTAGGCTCACAGGGTCCTTTCCAAAAATACTCAAAAAAGAATTGCTATTTAGAAAATGGACATTCAAACCCCCAACAAGTAGCAACCCACCATAGCATAGAGTTATCAGTCTTAAGCACAACATATATCTATTTAGTGAAAGATTTATCAATATTACTACCATCAATCCATTTTGCATTTTTTAGAAATGTTTCACTATTCATCATAATACCCATCCTCTCCTTTCCAATCACTTTAGTCAACAGAGTATACGTCTTCTTTTAAGCTCTAGGGATCTCAAATTTCTTAGAGATCTCATCCCATGGCCCAAGCTTCTTATTAACCAAAAGATCATCAATCAATGATATGGATTTCTCATTCCACTTCTTAGCAGAACAACATTGATTAAGTGCAAGAGGTTTATTATTCAAGTACAACCCCCACCAAATAGACCGGTCAATAACCACATATCTAGGAGGTCCCCCTGCAACACCTGAGTCCAAGTAGACAAAAGAGAGCTAAACACCTTCAAACCAAAGATCTTCATCTTAAAGTCCCCCAAGATGATATCAAATAATGAAATTTTTCTCCACTGCTTACTTTTCCTAATCACTGATTATTCAATGTTGTTTCTCACCAAAATTTTGCAGGGCTCATTTCCCCACAAAGATTTTTAGATCCATTTAGCAGCCAAAGAAATCCCTTAGGCTCTAATATCTTTTAAACCAATCCCTCTAAGGTGTTTGGGTAGGAAACATTATCTGCATTTAACACAATGCCTTTTCCTTGAGCCCAGCCCATCTAACCACAAGAAATCACGAAGAATTTTCTCAAGTAACTTAAACTAATACTTAGCAAACAACCATGTAGAAGCAAGGTACAAATGATGAGAAGATAAGACTCTCTACACAACTTGCACTCTCCCAACCAAGGAGAGGGATTGCATTTTCCACCTAGTATGCTTGTTGTTCATTTTACTAAAAAAAAAATCCCACATATCAAGAAGGGAAGACTCCAAGGAAAATGGGATACCCAGATATCTAATAATAGCCTTAGGTCCATTCCACCTCCACCCCATTTCACTTAATCATCTAGGAGAATCCTCAACCCAACCTAAAACAATAGATTTGTGGGGAGCTACCTTGGCCCTAGAAGCAAGGAAAAATTGACCTCATAAAGTTTCAAAAAGAGGGCAGTGTCATCAACAAATTGTGCATTGATCAATTCTTCAGAATTAGGAAGAGTAATGCCTTTCATAGGTGGCCCCAAAGAAGAATCCCTAAGAATATAAAAGAGAGCATCAGTTGCAATCACAAAAAGAGAAGGTGCAATAGGCCATCCCTACCTAATAGATCTCTACAAGACAATAGGGTCTGATAGTATACCATTAACATCAATAACCATGGAAGAATCTTGAAACAAAATCTTATCCACTTACAGTAGTATGTGGGGAATCCAAAAGCTTCTAACATTCCATAGATGAAAGGCCATTCTACTCTATCATAAGCTTTCTTAAAGTCTAAGAGTATCATAGCAACATTATGACCACTAGCTTTAGCCCAATTTATTACCTCCCAACTAGTGACAAGGTTCTCCAATATGTCTCTACCTTTTATGAATATAGTTTGTGTAACAAACATAATTTTCTTTGTGACATTTGAAATCCTTCTAGCAAGAGCCTTCACAATAATTTTATATGAAAGGTTAAGAAGTGTGTTAGGCCTCTAGTTTTTAACAAGAGTTCTATCCCTAGCTTTTGGAAGTAGCTTCATAATCCCTTTTTTGACACTGCTACCAAGAGAACCAACTTCAAAAGCATCATTATAAAATCTCAACAATTCCTCATCAATTCAGTCCAAGTTCTCTTTATAAAATTTGAGTGGGAGCCCATCCAAACCTGGAGATTTATCATTGGCCATATCTCTAATGGTCTCTTGAATTTCTTGTAGGGAAATACATCTATTAAGTTTCTCCCATTCCAAATTAGAGACTTTCCTAGAATCATTTTCAACCACTTCTTTACAGCTTCCTCTTGGCTTGGCCCAATTTCTAAAGTAAATAACTCGGAGTAGAAACTAAAAAAGGCATTACAAATCACACTGGGATCCTTTGATCTTTTACTGTCAATTTGGATTTCATCAATACTTTTTGCCTTATGCTTGGTCCTAATAATATTGAAAAAATATTTTGAAGCAGCATCTCCATCCTTAATCTAGTTCATTTTAGCCCTAATCCTCTAACCATGAATCTTATACCTTTGCATAATTCTTAGTTGATGTTTCATGGCATTCAAATTATTAAGGAGACCGAGGTTTTCCTGATCATTCTACAAAAAATATTCAAAGTTATTCAATTCCATTTCAAGCATGGTCTCCTCCTCACTTCTATCTTTTTCCATTTTCTTTCCAATAATTTGGAACAATTTCCTCCAATTTTCCACTAGCTGGTTTTATTTCTCAACTAGTCTTAAGGACTAATTACACATCTTACATAAAAAAGCCATTATTCTAATAGCATTTTTATTATCTGTATCCTTAAGAAGTGAGGTATTCAACTTAAACAATTTACTTCTCGGCCTATCATTACTGATATTCTTGCACTAATTAATGACGATCTTTACATATATTGGACAATGATTTGCAATAGAAGTAGGTGAGACTATAACCAGAGAATGACCTTCCTCTCTATGACATGTAAAAAGAGAGCTTTCAAAATACACTCTATCCAAACTGCAATACACCCTATTGCAACCTTCTTGATTATTGTTCCATGTAAACCAAATACCTCTATAGTAATCCTTTCCATTTTCAATCGGATCCATCAAATTGAAATATCTTTTGAATTTCAACCAAAATTACTGCTCATTACCTTTCTAGGAATGTTTCAAAGCCCCTTGCTTGTCACATTTATGCTCTACCATATTAAAATCACTAGTACATATTGAGTTAGCTTTAGGTAGAATAGAGGAGCACCATTCCCAGAACTTGGCTCTCTCCCTATAGTCATTAGAAGCATATACATTACATATACCAATGATTTCATCCCCACAATTAAATTTAACCCATATCACCCTCTGAAAAGGAGAACAACCATGCTACGAAATAGCCTCGACCCACTTGGAACCAACTAAGGTAGTGATGCCACATTTACCCTTATCATGCTTTGAGTGGAAGCCTATGGCTTTATCCCATAGAAATTTGGTCATACATGATGCCTGAAAGCCAACAACTTTGATTTCTTGGAGACATACAATATCCTTCTCCAAGATTTTATTGCACCACTTTCTAACCAAATATTTTCTATCAACTATTTCTAAGCCCCTCACATTCTAGCTATGGAGATTAATCATCATAAAATTCTTATTTAGAGGGTGGCTTCTGCACCTTATACAATCTATTAAAACAATTTAGGATGGCATTTTTACTAGCACCACTTACAGAGCCCACCCTTTTTTCATAAGTTTTCCTCTTTTTCCTCACAACTTCTGTGAATTGTCCCCTTGAATCCTTGTTCAAGTCTCCTTGGATCACAGGGGTGGCCGCACTACCTTCTCTAGGAATGCCAACAGACTTTTTATGTGCACAAGCCTTTTCATTTATAGATTTAATAGCTAATTGTTGAGCATTTAAATGGGAAGGGATCCCACTTTACACATCCTTATTATCACCATTAGAAGATACCAAAGAAAGGGCCATGGGATGACTCTTACAGGAAGGTTGAGGGTCCTTGCAAGTTGGAATAACTAGAAATTCATTATCATACAGTGGATTATCCAAAGAAATAAACCCATCACCATCGGCTTTCTCAAATTCATCCACATTTTCTAGAGGAAGCTTTTGCATAGGGTTAGGGTTAGAATTAACATTATTATCAAGAACATCCAAAGAATCACCTCCCAAATTGTCAAGAAAAGCCTTGTATTTAGCACTATTCATAGGAGAAATTTTATTACCATTATTATTGTTACCCCTAACCTTATCAAAATGCATTTTCAAGGCCAAACAAATCTTTTTGAAATGCCCATTAATTTTGCAATGAAAACAAGCATGCAAATTGCCAAGCAATGAAATTTCCCATGAAAAATTTTCACCTTCCAAGTCAAGAGAAATAATATATGGGAAAAAAAACTCAGGAGAAAGAGCAAGAAGAATATAGGCATTTAAATGTGGAAAAGTTACCCTAGATTCCTCAATTTGTAGCACATTACCTAGTGGTTTCAAGATATGCAACATGATAGGCCAAAATTCAACTTGCAAATTTTTAATTTCCACCCAATTCGGTGCAAACCTTTCTAAAATACTATCAAAATTACCTTTTAGAGACCAAGTGAAAGCCCTAAATAAAGAATGACCCACATTCCAAGATTCTTTCTTTAGAATTCTTTCTTCCATGTTGTGGCTTTCAAGAAAAATTACAAACAACCCTTTTTGAATCATCTTGCAAAAGTTAACATGTCCAAATTTCTTGCCCCAGATAGAATTTAACCAATCATCCATAAATTTTTGAGATGGAAAAGTATTAAAATCCAAAAAAATACAAAAGATTAAAAAAAAAAAAAATTTGAGTTTGCTCTGCTCTAACAACCTTAACCATATCATCATTAGGAGATAGAGTAAAGGTTTTCAAACTGTTAGAAGATGCCCTACCCAATCCTGCTCTGGTATCACTACCTCCTTTGGTATCGGGCCTCATCCACCTCCATTGGCTGTGGACCTTCTAACTCCATTAAAAGTCTCAGAACAAGGTACTTTATCAAATTTATCTTCAAACTTGGCAGATTCTAGGTAGTTTGGTAACAAATCATTAGTGAGAACCACCTTATATGAAGACTTCTCAACAATCTTACCATTCTTCGTAGAGCCATCAAAAACCTCCACAAAGCATTCCTCCTCACGATTTCCAAATACCTTAGGGCTATCATTAATCAATAAGACAACATCTTCCTACATAATATCATTAACAATAATTGAATCTCCCTTCAATAGATCTTCAAGGCCAAGACTAACATCATTCATCACCTCTGGCTCACATTAGTGAGCCATCGAGGGAGCCGAACAGCCAGAACCCTAACTAGCAAACACAAAGAGAGAAAAAAAAGAAAAAGAAAAAGGACCAAGTAGCAATGAAAAAAAGACACAAAACACCATGCAAACCTAGGGTAAATGCCACCACATACACATGCTAGGGTACAAATTCAAAAGCATATGGACACAACACCAGCGAAGTAGTCTACAAAAAAAAGTATGAAAGTCATACGAAGTTGCTGACCACCACCAACCTCTCTACCTTGACAAAAGAAATAAATTTCATCCTCATCTTTCTTCCCATTAGATGCTTTAATTCCTACAACATTTTTTGATATTCTAGCAAAATAGCTTCTTACATAGTCATCTTCCATAATTTTAGCTTCTTGAAACGAACATATCCAATTTTATAATCTAACTTCCTTAGCAATCGAAAAAAAAATTGTTATCCTTATTAAATATGAAACATGTAGTTAGCAAGTGAAATAACATAAAGAAGACAACCTTACACAATAACACCATAATTGTTAACTAGGGAAACCCTTGATCAGAGGGAAAACCCTAATGGGGATGGTACCCACAAAATGATGTGCTAATATATAAGTTCTTTGTTAGTGGATGGACACTATTATGAGTCAATCAAACATATTTAGTATATCAATCTCTATTAGCAAACTTTGAATCCCTATGAGGAGATTCCAATTCTATTAAGAGTTGTGCCAATCCTGTTAGGAGATGTGAAAGGAAGGACCCAGTCTCCAAATAGCTTAAGGGGAAAGACCACCAAACTCACTAACCAACTGGGCTTTGTATTATTCCTTTTATAACAATACCAAGTGATGAACGATCCACTAGCACTCTATGCCACATATAATCACTTCTCTCATTCACCATGCCTCTACTACACCAAATACTTCTCATATCTCAATACCATATCTACAAACCCACATCACATTAATTGCTTAGATCTCTTACTCACATATAATTCACACTTACAATTGTCTTTCTTACTTCAATGCAACACTTACATCTTCAATCACAAGGAAAAAAAAATTCCTTTATACAAATTCCTCAAAATAATTTATTGAGTCAACCATGAGGCTTAACCAAATTATAATTACAATAGGACCTTATCAAGATTAAAAATACACATTGCATAGCACCTATTCATAATTACACAACATTGTTGGCTCGCTATCTTTACAAATATTCACATATTTTACTTCAAACTATGCACACTCATTGTTGTCATTATCATGACGTCTTCTATCTCTATGTGACTGCACATAACCAAATTATATCCATGTTAGCAGATATAATCCAATTACTAGAAACCACTTCTCAAGAACTATGTATGTATATTATCTTCTATAAATCTCAAATAATTGTTACCAATCTTTGACTCTTTGTGTGCGCTCTTAACCATAGAATCATGAAACTTTTTAGAACATGTCCTCAACCTCTCTTGATCCCATATTCAATCCTCAAACTATACTATCTTAATCTCTACCTGTTACTCTATCAATCTTCAGTATGTTCACATTAATGCTAAACATTTCCATGAATACAACATATGATCACACAAGAAATCTCCCAAATGCTTCTAGAAATGTTAAGATACTCCCCCATAGGAATATCATCAACATTCATCCTAACAAGGAGTGGTTAAAGTTACAAAACTAGCAACAGATAAGAGTTCAACTAAGAGAAAGAGTACCCCAGATGAGGCTAAGTCGAGAAAACCTGTGAAGAAGCTGAGGAGAAGGCTTGTGGTTTCATAAGATAATGATGACGATGATGATGAAAGAACTAAATCAAAGGACACAAGCTAGTTTAGGGTTATTGTGCACAAGAAACCCTAGAATATTGATGAGCGATGTGAAAACATTAGGGATAGTGTAGGTTTATCTAAATTTCATTTTAAAATGTTTGACAAATTGAGCATGGATGATAAGAATAAAGTAGAAGAATCATTAATTGACATGATGACAAACTTCAAATATACTCCATTAGAGATAAGAAATATGATACCTAATGATCTATATGGAAAATAGATGAAAAAGGGAAGTTTTTACTGATAACTAAAAGGCAACTAAGGGAAGGCACACTTTTCCAAGTGATACCAGAATTGGATAAGAAATAAAATTCCAAATCCGTGAAAGATTACAATAACAAATTTATTTTTTAGAGGAGAGATTTCCTAATTTTGAAAAGAAAAGTAGAAAATGTTGTAGAGGTAAGCAAAGTGATATGGACGAAGATATTCAAGTTAATTCTTCATTATGATTAGAAAGATGAGGAAGAAAAAGATGAATAGGAACAAGTTTAATTGGACAACACAGAAGACATTTATGATGACACAGATATTCTTGTTAAAATTATTCACACTATGGTACAATAGTGTGAAGGGAAAATTGAAATAGTTGTAATTGAAGATGACCCAAAGGAAATTCCAACAAGGAATGTAGCATATGTGGAGAGTGTCATGGCTGAGCTGGACAAGAAAATTGAAGGTGATATATAGATCGAGTCAATATAAATGCAAGCCCATGAAGTATTGATGGACCCAAATCCTATGATAGTGCAAGTAAGAGATTATACAAAGATTCGAGCACAAGTCCATACAACAGGTAGAATCTACACCTGGTACCCATATTATTTCTATTCTTACAGTTAGTCCAGATCAAGCACAAGATGAAGAAAATATTGGAAATGTTGAGAAAAAGAGTATGCTAGCCAATGAAGGAGAAAATTCACAAGTGCCTAAATAAAAAAATGATACCACTAAGGGAAATGTCAATGTAAACACAGAGGGAGACAAGAATGAGAAGAGTCAAGAAGATGGAAAAGATCAATTTGCTACTAGTGAAATACCACATTCCTTAGGACCTTTGTAGGAGGGAGAAAATGAGGCAAGACAACCAATTTCAACTAGTGAACTCAAAATTAGTGATGAAAAGAAAACGAAAAATGTATTTGTACAACTGAAAGGAGCTGAAGAGAGTAAACCTAGGGAGGAAAAGAGATATGAGGAGCCTAAGAAGGTCAAAGAGACTAGAGAAGAGATAAAAAGGTCGAGTCTAGAGATTCAAATACAAGAACATCAAATGGTGTTGGACTCCATCACAACAAACTCCGAAGGCAATAGAATGAAGAAGAAGGTGAAGCGTTCACCACAAGGCATAAAAGGTAAACATGTTTCACTTGAGGAAGAGATTTTGATTCCTAATTGGGAAAAAACCAATTTAAGTTATAATTAGATGAAAATACTCAATGAGTTGCTAGCTAGAACAACCAAGCAAGAAGAGTTGAGAAGAGAGCATCACCAAAAATAAGTACTTTGCGAAATTAATGATATATTTCTTGAAACTATTGATGTAGAAGATTTGAATGACCAGGCTCCTATCATTGAACAATTGGTAAATATTGTGGAGAAGTTAAATGACCATGATATAGATACAAGGGAAATATTAATGTAGAGGTTAGAAAGGAGATTTGAGAACAAGGTGAAGGAATAATTTTCTACTGACATTGCAATAAAATAGGTTAAGCTTTCTAATCTTGTAAATAATCTTGAAAAGTTAGTTCTAAATGTAAATACATTGTTTATGAAGTGCCATGTCCCATTGTTTACAAAAGATATAAGGGAATGATCTGATTAGGATCTAGGACTATTACAGAGCAATGCTTAACATTATTTCATAAAGTAAAATTTCAAAGCGTTAATTAGAAAATTAACACAACTTAAATGCTGAAATGAACAAAGCATAAAAAGGTAATGACTGAAAGAAAGAGAGTAGAGAGACATAATGCAAAAAATGATTGATAACGGAGTTCATCCGCGGGTCGGACTACATCTCTGGGTCCTGCTCCAATAGAGGGACCAATCCGATTTGCTCCAAAATCAATTACAAGTGTTCAAGATCTTCCCTTCAAGCACAATTACAGAATTACTCTCCAATGTGCAGGAATAATCATCAAGTCTCCAAAACCATAATCTCCTTCTCATCACCTGGATGCCTTTCCAAAGCCTACTACCCCCATTTTATACATCAAATTTAGCCAAAAATGGGCTAAAACAATTAACTAACAAAATCCCCCATTTTGGTTACATATTTCGAATTTACCCCTTTTACCATTATTTGGATATGATTTGACACCAAAATTAAGGGTTTGTTTTCAACAAATACCCCTAATTAAATAAGCTTGGGCGGATTTTTTATGAATAGATAACAACTCTTCCCTTAATATTGCATATGCCATAAATAGCCCATTGGTTGGCCTTAATTTTAGGAGGCCAATGGTTAGGAGTTCAACTCCCATTATCTCATCCCTTTAATTCGAATTAAATAGCTATTTTAATTCAAATTTGAATGTTTTCCCTCTCTTTATGATTTTGTGATGTCATGTTGACGTCATCGAAATCCATACTTTTACTGGAATTTGAAACCATCATAACTTTTATATCCGATCTCCGTTCTTGATGAAATGAACGCCATTGGAAAGCTTTTGACAAGCTCTTTCATTTGGAATCCATTGTCAAATACTTTTGAGATGATTATTTTTTCACCCTTTTACGACCTTTGGTCCTAGTTTGACCAAATTTGACCAGTCATAATTTTTGCACTTGAACTCCAATTTTGATCGTTCAAGTTATGTTGGAGTCAAAATTGTGAACACTTGTAATGATGTTGATTCTTGGAGCATTGGGGACATTTTACTTTTCAGTAATTTTCATCCCCTGGATCAAGCCTCCCCACTGAAGAGCTTTCGGACCTCTGAAAGTTTGGATTACTCAGAAAGAAGGTGAGGGTATAGTTCCCTCACTTTACCAATCTCCATCCATCTTGCCTTGCTTGGATGCATCCCCTTCAATCCCACTCAGAGGTATTCAACTAGTCCTCTTCGTGAAGTTCTGACATTCCTGTCAAGGATGACATCTTGTGGCAATTCTGACATGTACTCTGGTGAAAGGTCATCAATTGATGGAACCTGAACACTGATGTCTTCATCCAAGATCATTGGAGGTTCATACAACTTCAGATTCTCAACATTGACAACTGAGTAAATTTGCATGTATGGCGAAAGATTAAGGCGAAAAGCATTGGTACCAATCTTCTCTAAGATTTCAAAAGGACCATACCTGATAGGCTCGAGCTTCCTTCCTTCACCTTGCATTCTTTCCTTACTGATATGTAACCAAACTCTGTCACCAACTTGGAATTGGTGATCAATACGATGCTTATCATGGCGAGCCTTGTATTTTGCTTGGCTCTGCCCCAACTGTGCTTCTACTGCCTGATGGATTTCTTGGACCTTTTGGATGAACTTTAAAGCCTTTTCTGCATCATGGCGTCCATCTACAACATCGTTCTTCCCAAAAGAAAAATCCATTGGTGTCTTAGGCAAGTAACCGAAGCAAGTCTCAAAAGGAGACCTCTTTGTAGAAGAGTGTGTCGCATGGTTGTAAGCATGCTGCACATAGTGAATACTTTCATCCCACAACTTAGGATGCTTGCTGCAATAACCTCTAAGTAGATGCACAACTGTCCTGTTCACTACCTCTATTTGTCCATCGGTTTGTGGATGGAAGGCTGTACTCTTCTTCAGCTTAGTGTCCATGAGTCCCCACAAAGATGACCAAAATTCCCCTAAGAATCGAGAATCTTGATCTGATACAATAGAAGTGGGTAACCCAAAATGAACCCATACATTTTGAAAGTACAAATGAGCAGTTAGTTCAGCAGTAACTTGCTTTTTACAAGGCATTAAAATACACATTTTGCTGAATCGATCAACTAATACATACAAATAATCATGACCCTTCCTAGACATAGGTAAACCTCCCACAAAGTCCATAGACACACTTTCCCATGGAAGGGATGGTACAGGTAGTGGTGTGTACAAACCCAATTTCCTATTACTTGGTTTGCTGGTTGCACACATTACACATCCTTTTATATACTTAGTGATAGTTTCCTGCATAAGAGGCCAATAACAATATTTCTGCAATTGAGCTAATGTCTTACTTACCCCGAAATGTCCTGCAATCAATGAGGTGTGTGCTTCACGGATTACATGTGCTTGTTCATTTTTAGGAATACATAATTTTCCCAAGTGGTACAACAAATTATCCTACACATAGTAATCTTTCTCTTCTACATGTTTACCCTAGATTAAAGCTGCATAGATATCCTTAAAGTTCTCATCATTAGCATATTGTTCTTGAAAACTTTCATGAACCATAGAACTATTTTGAAGGATTATCAAAGCATTCTGAATAGGAGGTCTAGACAGCATATCTGCTACTTTGTTATGGGAACCCTTCTTATACTTAATTACCAAATGAAACTGTTGTAGAAAACCCATCCATCTAAAGTGCCTACTTTGTTGCAACTTAGATTGTGAGTGCAAATATTGTAGTGGTTGGTGATCAGTGTGGATTACAGTTTCCTTTCCCATTAAGTAATGTTTCCACTTTTTAACACTCTGAACTAAAGCATAAAGTTCTTTATCATACGTAGGATAGTTACTTACTACTCCTGAAAAAGTTTCAGAGTGGTAGCAGACTAGTTTACCTCCTTGCATGAGTACAGCTCCCATGGCAAACCCACTCGCATCTATCTCGATCTCAAATGATTGATGTAAATTTGGTAAAGCCAGAACTGGTGCAGTGCTCAACTTTTCTTTTAAAGTGTCGAAAGCCTTCTGTTGTAGACCTCCCCACTGAAAAGTTGCCTTAGTACTGGTTAATGCATGTAATGATGATGCAATGTAAGAGAAGTTTGCAATGAACTTCCTCTAGTATTGAACTGCACCTAAGAAACTCCTGACTTCAGTAACTGTACTTGGCTTAGGCCATTTTACAATACATTCGACCTTTGTAGGGTCTACTTTCAATTGACCATTCCCTACGACATAGCCTAAGTACACTAAAGATGTCTTTGTAAATTCGCATTTTGACATCTTTACATAGAGTTTTTCTTTTCTCAGTATATCAAATACTTTCTTTACATGAATTACATGATCATCCCAAGACTTACTGAATACAAGAATATCATCTAAATAGACTATGACAAAATCATCTATAAAGGGACGGAAGACATCATTCATGACTCTCATAAATGTAGTTGGTGCATTACAAAGCCCAAATGGCATGACCAACCACTCAAAAAGTCCCTGTTTTGTCTTAAAAGCAGTTTTCCAAAGATCACTTTCTGCAATTCTTATTTGATGATATCCACTACGTAAGTCTAGCTTAGTGAAATAGATTGCATGTTTCAACTGATCAAGTAAATCATCAATTCTAGGAAGAGGGTACCTGTTCTTTATCGTTATCTTGTTCAAAGCCCTGTAGTCAATACACATTCTCCAAGTCCCATCTTTCTTTGGAACCAACACAATAGGAGAACCACAAGGAGAAGTACTAGGACGTATAACTCCTTTCTCAACGAGCTCCTGAACTTTCTTTTTGATTTCTTCATTCTGCAAGACTGATAAATGGTACATGCCGATATTAGGAAGCGGTGCATCTTGCTGCAACGGAATCTCATGTTGTATCTCTCTCTTAGGAGGCAATCCTTTCGGTTCCTGAAACAAGTCATCGTAAGCGGAAACAACTTTGACTATTTCAGCCTTATGTTTTGGATCACATCCCTTAAATGCCTCAAATGTTTCATCTTCTTTGGCTTTTACAAGCATCAACACAAAATTCTTACTAGAGTTGACTAACCTTTTCATCTGACCAGCATTAACTAGTGCCAGATTAGTCTTAACCTTATGTGCCCGTACAATGTATTCAATCTTGTCTTTAAACAAATGATATTTATTTTCCCCCCTATAAAAGATAGCTTGACGATCAAACAAATAGGGACTCCCAAGTACAAGACCACATATATCTAAAGGGACTACATCAGCTTCTACCTCATCTACAAAGTTTGCAGTGATAGCAAATTTTAACTTGCATTGTTTAGTTACCTGTAACCGTGCATCATCGCAAACCCATCCAAGAGGGTATGGTTTTGGATGAGGTGTTGTAGTCAAGTTAAGCTTTTTAACAACTTTCTTAGATATCAAATTAGCTTGGGAACCCGTATCGAATAATGTATCAACCTTATTATGCTTGATAACAACTCGAATGTGAAATAATTCATTCCTTTGCTTATCATTCTTAGGAGAAGATTATTTACTTGTACTTGCACTTATGCTATAAGAACTTGGAGCTGATGAAAGAGATATACCTTTTCCTTTACCTTGAATCCCAGTAGCAAAAATATTTGTCTCATCTCCGGAGTCAGATCCAAGATCTTGTTGAATTATAGCAGCAGTTTTCTGTTTACCCTTGTTTCCACCATATCGCTTTGGCCTCTTTTCAAGATGTAACTTCCAACACTTAGAATCATCGTGCCCTTCTTTCTTGCAATGTGAGCATGTGGGTTTCTCGCCCTCTTTCTTTACTGTTGCTATCTTTTTACCCTTTCCTTTTCCTTTGGACTTTTCCTCAAAATTAGATGGCTTTTTATCAGACTTATCTATGAAAGTACCCTTACCCCTTGATTCTAAATGTGTTGCCTACACACATACTTCATCCAAATTACAAGGATTCAGGATGAGAATAGAATGCCTTAGGTAAGAATGAAGACCACCTATATACTTGAGTAAGGTGTCCTGGGTATACAATGGGACATTTAATGAAATAGCCTTTTTGCGAAATTCATGAGTGTAATCCTGGACAGACTGACCTTTCCCTTGCCTAAAATGTTGCCAGTTCATCATTAACTGCTGCATATGGCCTAGGGGGTAGAATTTCTTTTTTAAAGCAGTAACAAATTCTGACCAAGACAAATTAAACTTACCATGCTGTGAAGTTTCATCCCGAGACCTACTCTCCCACCAAGTTAAGGCTACACCACCTAACCGAAGAGTGGCTAACTGAATTCTATCAACATCATCTACAAGGTTTTGAACTCTACAGTAGACTTCTACTTGTTGATTCCAATCATCTAGTTTCTCGGCATTTAACTCCCCACAATATTTTGGCAAGTCAAATTTTACATCCAACTTGATTCGAGGCTTATGTCCACCCTTAAAAATATTAGAAGACTCAGAATGGGTAGAAGAAGGAGAAGAGGGGGAAGAAGGAGAAGAGGGAGAAGAAGGAGAAGATGGACATGTCTTTGGTGGATCACGATCAGCTCCTTTCTTTTTCCCTTTGTCCTTTCGAGTTGCACGTCTTTGCATCTTCTCTTCTCTTTCTCGTACCAAAACCTCTACCATTGTCTGCAAATTTTGAAGAGTCTTCTGAATACTCTTATCTTGAGAAGCTTGTCCACCTTCGTCTGCCATTTGTGATGATGGTTTAGTCCTTCGTTTTCCAATCTCAGGATTGTATTCCTCAAGCTTTCCTTCGCCTTTCTCAATCCTGGATCTTGTTAACATTCAAATCTGCAATACTAATCCAACAAAGGCTTTGATACCAAATTTGATCTGATTAGGATCTAGGACTATTACAGAGGAATGCTTAACATTATTTCATAAAGTAAAATTTCAAAGCGTTAATTAGCAAATTAACACAACTTAAATGCTGAAATGAACAAAGCATAAAAAGGTAATGACTGAAAGAAAGAGAGTAGAGAGACATAATGCAAAAAACGATTGATAACGGAGTTCATCCGCGGGTCGGACTACATCTCCGGGTCCTGCTCCAATAGAGGGACCAATCCAATTTGCTCCAAAATCAATTACAAGTGTTCAAGATCTTCCCTTCAAGCACAATTACAGCATTACTCTCCAATGTGCAGGAATAATCATCAAGTCTCCAAAACCATAATCTCCTTCTCATCACCTGGATGCCTTTCCAAAGCCTACTACCCCCATTTTATACATCAAATTTAGCCAAAAATGGGCTAAAACAATTAACTAACAAAATCCCCCATTTTGGTTACATATTTCGAATTTACCCCTTTTACCATTATTTGGATATGATTTGACACCAAAATTAAGGGTTTGTTTTCAACAAATACCCCTAATTAAAAAAGCTTGGGCGGATTTGTTATGAATAGATAACAACTCTTCCCTTAATATTGTATATGCCATAAATAGCCCATTGGTTGGCCTTAATTTTAGGAGGCCAATGGTTAGGAGTTCAACTCCCATTATCTCATCCCTTTAATTCGAATTAAATAGCTATTTTAATTCAAATTTGAATGTTTTCCCTCTCTTTATGATTTCGTGATGTCATGTTGACGTCATCGAAATCCATACTTTTACTGGAATTTGAAACCATCATAACTTTTATATCCGATCTCCGTTCTTGATGAAATGAACGCCATTGGAAAGCTTTTGACGAGCTCTTTCATTTGGAATCCATTGTCAAATACTTTTGAGATGATTATTTTTTCACCCTTTTACGACCTTTGGTTCCAGTTTGACCAAATTTGACTAGTCATAATTTTTGCACTTGAACTCCAATTTTGATCGTTCAAGTTATGTTGGAGTCAAAATTGTGAACACTTGTAATGATGTTGATTCTTGGAGCATTGGGGACATTTTACTTTTCAGTAATTTTCATCCCCTGGATCAGCAAAAAAATGGATAATATTGATGTTGATTTACAACACAATGGTTGTAGTGCCCCACCCGGAGATCCTTGGAACAAGGATTCAATACAAGCCAAGATTTTTTTTTACAAGTATGAATGCACATGATAACATCATATAGGGATCACAAAGATCGCAACAGAAGACTTCACCAAAATCCCGGCAACCAACAAATCTTCAAACGTCATTAACAAACTGACACACACAAACAGAGGCCAACAACGACCATGCACATGATGAGGGCTCGAAGAAATGACCACTCATGAAAAAAACACCATGTTGGGGTACAAATGCATAATCTTGAAATTTGGCTAAGTCTAAATTTTTGAAGTCCTAAAATTTGGCTAAGTCTGAATTTTTGAAGCCCAAAAATTTCCTAGAATCTTTATCTTATCTCAGAGAGGTCTAAAACCTATCTCAAAAGATTCTTGCATATATTAAAATATATCTTAAGTATAAGGAATTAAATATACGTCTTCCTTATACTTAAATGATATATTTTAAACCCCTTAGAAAGACTATTTTGAACTGGAAAGGTGTGAAATCCAATAAGGTGTCCAAAACCAACTTTCAAAACTTCCTTGGCCCAGCCTAACTGCTCCCTGTTTCTCGTGCGAGGAAGTGCACTAGTCTCGAGTTTTGCACAAGACTTTGCATTACTACACGTGAGAAAGTGCAATTCTCTATGCGAGGATATGCATCACTTTGCACAAGGATTCTCATCCCTACACAAGGAAATACATTCTCGCATAAGTAAGTACATTCTCGCACGAGGAACTGCCTTTCCACGTGAGAAAACACATTAGTGCGACAACAAAGCATAAATAAAAAACATAAAAACATGAAAACCTCCACACTGGGGAGTGTTGAATCCAGATAAATCAAGGAATGAACACTTGAGTGCATAAACAACAAGGAAGAGGAACATCTATCCATCTAAACCAAAGCAGTAAAGAACATACTAAAAGAAACATTGTAGTGAACATAAGCAACATCACAATGTACATAAATAACTAACTAAGCATGTGGTTCCTCCCAACTGTCAATCACATCATAAGACTATCATGGATCCTAGCCATCCCCCGTGTGTAACATCCCAAGCCACCGATCAAATTATCAGTACTATTGTAATAGGGATGTCACTACTAAAACATGCTACAATATAAGCATAAGAAAATCTAACATGCTAGTAGTAAAGCATAAGATAATCCTACAAGTAGATAACATCCCCTATCACATGCTAATCAATAAGCAATAGATAATCCAATACATAAATTCACATCATCTAGTCATATGCTAAACATCAATATATGGGAATGCATCAAATAAACTAACATCATCTAAACATGATATCCAAGCATTCGAAGGAAAGCATAAATCACAAGAAAACGTACTCTGAAACCCAAATCATCTAGTGAAAACATCCAGCAATGGTTACACTAGGATAAAAGATCATCTTTGTACACCGGTCCCTAGCAATGGTGTAGGTAGCTATGCCTCCCAACCACGTGGCACTAGTAGGTCCACACCCATCATGCTGATGGAGATAATGATCCAACCACAAACACTCAAAGAAAACATCCAAGGCTATCACTCACGCCAAACAGTATGATGTCTGTAACTAAGAATCTACGATAATGCAATGAGTATAGGTCTTAGTCAGACACTCAATAGACTACTAAGTAGGGGCTGACATCATGGAGAGTCGCTTGGCATTGACAAGCCCAAGCTCAGATCGTGCAAATACAACATCCCTCAACGAAAAGGCTCGGCACATACATTTTATTATCTTAAGTTTTATTACCACTCACACATTTTATTTAGTTATCACTTATTTAAAACTTCCTCTGCCAACCCTCTGGGCACAATGATCACCAGGCTGCGAGATAGAAGCCCCCTCCATATGCTACCCTACCCTACTCATGCTCATCCTATGAAAAGTGCCTGTGGGCATGCATATTCCCAACCCAACCCCAATGATCATAACTTTTGAAAGTACCACAGAAGATCGAGCCTCGCAAGTCACCCGACAAATGTACGCACATGTACTTGTGTGTGGCGTACCACCATCATGAAGATCATAACATAAGGATAGGATGAGAACACAATGCAAAACAACACTCAACTGAAAACAACTAGAGATGATGGATTCTGCATGAATCCCAAGAACTAATAAAACCATACATCATGAAATCACTCTACCGACCTCAACCCGGGAGTATGGATCCTACACAAATCCCAATGATGCAACAAGACCAAACATCATGAGCTCACTCAACTAGCCTCAATTTGGGAGCATGGATTCTACACGAATCCTAGTGTCCATGAAACAAAAGCAAAGTTCCAAAAGAAACCATAATAGTAGGTATAAAATCCCTCAATCGAACACAAAGTCGGTAGTACAGATGCACCACACATCCCAATGCAAACACAAAAGTGCAACAAAGGTTTGACTGATATCCAAATAGATAATCCAGGTCCACGACCCAACTCATGCCAAGAAAACCCAAGAAAATAGGGTAGCACACAAAATGAGGTAAAAACTCCCAAATTTTGGAAAACCTCAAAATTAAAACCCATTTGGCCTTTGGATACAAAAACCCCCAAAAATCCAAAAATAAATAAGTTTGGACATCGTATGTAAAAACGGCCAACATAACGTCGCAAAATCCCAAACCCTCATCCCAAAATATAGGGAAATGCTCATACTCGACCAACCAGGCAAAGCCAGCAAACAGAAACAGAGAGGAACACTAGTTCTCAACCTCCAACCAAATGGCTACAAAAAACAGAAGCAAAAACAGAGCAAAAATAATAAAATGGGAGAGCCCTACCTTGCAGCCAAAAGGGCAAAATGAGAATCTGAACCAAAAAATAAAAAGCCTGCAGAAGTAGTTGAAAATTGCGGCAATCCAAGGCCTCCTCGAGCTAGATCCAACGAGCTCAACCTCGTGACGATCCCACGCCCGTAGCTCCCACAACGAAAAAAATAGTAAATCCTCATGAAGAGGATTTTGGGTTTTACTCTCCAACTTTCTAATTTGAAAGTGAGAAGCGAGAAATTAAATTCCTTTTTGGATACTTATTCACTTTTCAAGTGAATAATTAATTAGGGCAAATAACTAGCCAACGTAGTTAAACTCCGAATCGACCCAAACGAAAACAGGCTATTTCTATAAATAGGAATTCATCTATGGAAAAGCTACTAGAAATTAAAATAAATCAATTTAAAATCCCAAAAGCCCAAAAACACATAAATTTCCTTAACAACTTTTGCGACAAAGTGAACCTCTAAATGCACAGACACACTCACTAGTCTAATCACATAATGCGAATGAGTTTGGATTTAATAATCATGAAAAGGATTAATTTATCAATTAAAATAAGGATACATTGACCATATAGGGACGACATTGGTAAAATATGAATAGCTGAATCACTAACTCCATGTGCCACTGCTAGGGATATAAATCCTACACACTAGACAATAGGATCAAGTGTAATTGCATATAATAACATAGCCAAAGCAATAAATGTATTAAATTACCTAAACTGACCATTTATTTAATTATACTGAAATAATCTATTTACATCACTCATGTTCGCATAAAGCATAGCAATGCAGGAATGAAGTAAATAACCATAGCATTAAATCCATCACATAAGATAATCAGACATATGTCCAAATATCGGATAACCAGATATCATCATAAAACACACTATCATCTCAAAAAGGAATCATCATGCAATATAATCGACTGAACAACATAGTAGTCTAACATCTATGATACTGAAATCCAAGTATAACATCTGACCCTCAAGTCACCTCACATGTAAAACATAACATAAGTAGATATCCACAACACATAACCAATGAATCCAATAAGGACAATCCATTCCTAACTATTTAAGCATTTAATAATGGTTGTTTAAACAACAAGAAGGAGGAACTTAAAACACATAAGCAAACACCGTCATAAACATGACTAACCATTGCTACATGAACCTAGTCCAAGGTAGCAAGTAAAAAGAACATAGTGCAATCTCTGCACACATCTCAGGGTAATCACGGAACAACCTCATGATACCATGTCAATCCTGGTAACCACTAGCACAAACCTTAGTGAACCACAAACCACATCATAATCTCATAAACAACCATAAGCATAATCAAAACAACTGATACAGAAACATAAATCCAAACACCTCAATGATGTAGACCAATCATGGTCACAATCATGATCCCATCACAATAAAAGATCAACAAGGTTGCATCCATCAGGATTACTTACAAAAGTCAAATGGGAGAGGCACTATAGTGTTAATACACTGACCTTGGATGCAAGTTCAAGTTTAGTACATTTTTTAAAGTTAAGATTTTTGTAAGGAAAGCAGTATGAGTTGATGCAAGAGAAATGTGAAATAAGAGTAGAGATCACAAGAATACAAGTTTTGTTGACACCTCATTTCGAGGTAATGCAAAGACTTTTGCAGACTACCAAAGATCTCATAAAGAGGGATTAGAATTTTTCTATTGTAGATAATATGGTTAACTTAGCTGCTCGATTGGAAATCAAATGCCATGTTCTTGAGATACTCAAGAATAATTAGGATAACACAATGTCTATTCTCATGAGATGTCACCACCCATTTTTGGCTTAGTTTGGCACAGTCCCTAGTCACCAACTTAATGTTACTATGAGGCAACCATGAAAAAAACAAGGAGGAAATTATTAACACAAAGGAAACAAATTTTCTATGATCCAATATATCAAGAAACTTGGCAATGTATATAGTTACCGAGCTAAAAAATGGAGCACACCTAAAGGGGGTGTTACAATTTCAAAGTTTTGTAATGTATGCAATTATTTTATCATGATAAGTGTTTTTTCCACCAATGCCAAAGGGGGAGATTGTTGACCCTGAAGACTATTGTCTATTATTGCAAAACATGTAGTCATTTACTAGGCAGCACTAGTCAGTCACCACTATGATCGAGCCATCATACAAACTAAGCTACAAAGTGAAGAAGTAAATAAGTTTAGTATGTGTTGAGGTAGATATAGTTGTCGAGTGCACATAAGCATAGCTGAGCATCAGGAAGTATATGTGTCGAGTAATACAATTTTTGTATTTGAGTTTAGAATGGCAAAATCATATGTAAACCATTTTTATCAAGTTGGAAATGTGTTTCTAAGCTCAAAGAGAGAATAAAGGAGGCAATTACACCCATGGTTATGCTTCTTCAATCCCTATGTAGTGTGATTTATCAATAAGAAAAATGGAAAGGTCAAGCGAAAATAAGGATGAATCCATATCGTTGATCATGATCTATTCTTTAGATGGCTATAAAGCAAGGGTTTAAGATAGAATTTTGTGTTGTTGAAGTTGTTAGTGAGAGGATTGTGAATTTGAAGGTGAATTAGAGGTTGAATGACCAAGACGACCAAGCAGTGTAGAGAGGAGATATTGCATATCAATCACATTGAAGTGATTACATATTGGAAAGAGATGATTTATCATCAGCAATAGAGTGCAAATCAAAGGATTGTGGCACCAATTACATTTTAACTAGTGTATTAGGTGAATCTTTTAATGGAGTTGTCCTAACAAGCCTATAGTAAATCTTCTAACAAAGTGCTCACTTTATTGTGATGTATAAATCCTTTAATCAAGGTAGACTTAATAGTCTTGTAAGATTTTAACAGAGAAGACCCCTCAGAGTGTAGAACATCAGAAGTGATCAAAATTGTAGCCCTAAGAGGCACTCTTTATTGTTGTAAAAGTGAAGATTTTGTAGGTGCCATGCCCACCATAGTTTTACCTTCACCTTGGAGGGTTTATGCATTGCCAAATCTTGTGTTATGTGTTGATCAATTGTTTATGGGTTTTATTCATGTTATTAGATGTTAGATTTGATTTGACATGTTATTACATGATGATGAATGGTTAAGGTTAAGGTTGAGATGTGTGGTGAATTAAGTTTGAATATGGTTTATGTTTAAAGTGGTAAAAGTCTTGAAGATCTTGATTCACCCCCTACACCCACTCTCAACATCTTACTTTCCCATTAGATTTCCAACAACAAAACCATCTCTAATCTGTTTAAGGAGATCCTTTGTCTTAACATTTCCTTTTCCACTTGTCTTTTCTTTTCCATTGCACTTGTCCATTCATCTCCTTTTGATGATGACCATTCATTTTGAATTAGGAGTTGTATAATTAAGCTCTCTTCTTCTCATTTTTGGCAACCATGACTTTCTAATACTATCCTTGTTGTCATTATGTCAAAATAAATCCTTGCTCTTTTGCTATTATTTGTGCAATTGACATACAAAGTGTAATGTCATATTAAAGGAGAAAGAAAAAGAAATGAAGCACCACAAAGGAATGTTTGTATTTATTTTTGAAATGCTTTGTTTATGAGTTTCATATTAATAACCTTATTTGCTACGATTAAGATTTTACTAAGATGATTTCCATAGCTTTTGTGATTGACTAATATTAATCTTCTTACTTTTCCTATTCTAGAAGATCCAATCACAGTTTAACATATACATGGGAGATATGAGAATTTTTTAAAGATCTTAATCATATATTCTTTCTTTACTCATCATAAATATCTACTTGACATTCTCTTTTTGAAGGCGATTCATATATAAGCCTTCCCCCAATACATATACTTAAAACAACTTAATAACTATTAAATTATTTATTCATATTTCTTTATATCTCATACAATTTATTATTTGAACAAATCCAATCAAGTATTACATTTGAGTATAATGTTGTATTATTATTTTTCCTACTAACTAATCACGACCCCAATCTAAGATCTTTAATCTAAAATCCACAAAATTACTCATGTTACAAATCCCACACTTAACATTCACCAAATGTTTTGGCCCATTATTCATATGGACAATTGATGCAAAACCATCTCACTTCCATTTGAAGGAGATCCCTTGTCTTATGCTTTGAAAAACAACACACTAACAAATCAACAACAATGAGTTGTATAGACACACAATGTTCATTTGTCACGCACATCAGTAAGGCCCCATTACATGAAGAGGTTGACAAATTGATTTCCCATCAATTTTGTTCACACCCGTCTTCACTTGTTAAAAGTAGTTTTTGGGGTTGTCGAATGAGTTGAATTGGTTGCCTTCTTTCCTTATCCATGTTGCTGAAATCCCCACAGATTTTCTTGGCTGATGTCAACTGTCGTGGACTCATATTTATATATACTAAATAATATTAATTTTTTTTCCGTACAAGGTCTCTACATGTCTTTTTCACCTTTTAAAACATTTGAGAGGATCAATTATCCGACGAATAAAATAGCCGCCTGCTCCACATAAATAAATAAATAAAATTATGATGTTATCAAATATTTTATATTTTAAATCTTCCGCGTGTTTTGTGGTCAATATAATTCCTACATTTTGGTGTTTTTATATGACGGTGTCGGTGACGTTTTTAACTGAATGGTATAAGAGCAATGGTGAATGATTTATAATTTTATATATTCCTTATTTGATTTAATTTCTTTATTTTTTCATTATTTATGTTTAAAGATTTATTTAAATAAATTTAAGTTTCTAAATTTTAAAAGTGACAATTTTTTTAAATTTAATTTGAGATAATCATGTATAAGTTTGTCAAATATTTTATTATGTCAGTGTAATAAAAGGTATTCTAATTATTTGATAATTTGAAAGATATATTTGCATAAAGATTTCATTTGGTGCACTAAAAGTAGTTTAGTTTTGTATAAATATTATAAAAGTATTTGTACTTCTCATTCTTGTTTAATTGTAGGGGTTGATCTAAGAGAACTCAAATCCTTATAGCTATTCAATACACCTTAAGAAAATTCTAAATATCACTAAGTCTTAGGTTATTTAAGAATCATAGATAAAAAATAAAAGGGATTTAGTTTGATTAAAGAACATAAGTGAACCGATCACACGTGACAAATTTGAAGATACAAGATGAGTTTGCATTCATTGATTAGTCTTAGGTTGTTGGGTTTGTCCCTACACATGATCAATAGAAAATTATGATTCTAAGGAAACTGACAATTTGTCATCCATTGCCTATGATATTGATGCTTAATAGATTTGGACCTTCACAACATAGAGAAGCAAAATGTAGACGTTAATTCACCAATTTGAGACAATAGCAATATCTAGATATCTTTTAATGTACAAACACATATAAATAAAAGAGGTGTATGATATATGAACTAACTATGTTCAAAAATATTAAATGCATTATGCACAATATTAAATGTTAAGTAACTAAAATCTAATAATAATGAGATATGAACCCATTATTAAAAAAATTAGAATGTTTTTGACTAATGGTAAGAATGGGTTTTGAAGGGCCCTTGAAACCCTTTACAATCTCTTCAAAGATAGATTTTCAATCATTTCACTAGATACAACAGTTACCCAAAGAGTAGATAACACAAACTAGGCATACCAAAACACAAAACAACATACACACAGAGAACAACAAACACACAAAGACTAAACAAGAAAAGATCCAAGAAAGACGAACAAAATAGGACTAGGAAGAACTAGTTAGACAACTGCATGAGGAAAGTCTTTGTATCCTTCTCCAAATTCTCAAGCCTTTGCAATGATACCATGATTTCAGATTGCTCCTTGGGCTTTTCCTTTCTTTCAGACTCGGTCTTCTTCCTCATACTTGTACAAGTTTTGTTACTAGGGCCAACGTTCACACATGTAGAAGTGTCATCTTCCTTTTCACCATTGATAATTTATTTCTCCTTCTAGCTCTCAAGCATTTCATGCAAGCCTTTGAGGTTAATTCTTGAGGCTCTAAGACCTTTGTGATTATGCAACATGATATTCCTCAAGTTTTTCATTCTTTCATTCATCTGATGCATGTGAACCTCCATGATAGCATTCAAAACTTTCTTCCATATTGTTAGAAGCATTACTATTATTTCCCTTCTAGATGTCATCAACCTTGTTGCAAAGATCATGCAAGACATTGTTAAGCGTCTTAATCTCTTTGACCATCCATTTGACAAACTTAAAAGAGTAAAAATACCTAGCTTTGACATTTGAAGGATATTCATAGGGCTTCCTCGGTTGACATTTATCTATTCATTGTCTCTGTCAGTATTAGTATCATTTTTCCCCTATTACACCATTTTGAACAAGATTAGGCTCCTCCTTCCTAGAATCAAGATGGGTTGAGGGATCCTTCATATTAGAATGTTGCATGTTGTGGTTTCGCAACACACACCCCATTTCTCCTAGAAAGGGGGACCCCCTAGTGAATTTTTTGTCTCCTAGACCCCTAGTTCGAGGCCTGGATCATTTTAGAACCCTTCACGAGTATGGGTCACACCTTAGACTTTGACAGGGTGAGTTTAGGGTGTCAGAAATGGAAGATTTTAAGTGTTTTTGGTGCATGAATACACACTAGCACACTTAGCACACATGCGCACCTATCCAAGGTGTGCAGGTGCATTGAATGTGCAAGTGCACACTCATTACCCTTTGGAGATGTGCACTTGCACACTTCACTTAGCGCACATATGCACCTATCCAAGGTGTGCAGGTGTGTCGAATGTGCAAGTGTGCACTCGTTACCCTTTTGAGATGTGCAATTGCACACTTGTGCATGTGCTCACCTCCAAAGGGTGCGCACCCTTGGTCTGGGTCTATATAAACATGGGACCCCTCCTACTTCCCCTCACTTGGCTTCATGCTCTAAATAGAACTGCACCTTCGCACCCTTAAAGGTGTGCTTGACCCTGCATACAAGACAACAAACAAATGTTAAGACAACAAAGGTGCGCACATGCACACCTCGTCAAGGTGGGCATGTGCGCACCTTTGTTCATTTAAAAAGCATTAAAACCTAAAAAGAACCTAAGGCCCAAGTCAACCAAAAGGTGTGTGCATGTGTACACCTTTTTGAAACTAAAGATAGAAAACCTGACCCTAAGAAAGGTGCACATGTGTGTACCTCTCTAAGGTGCACGCATGCGCAACTTTTGTAAAACATACTCAAGCACATAAGCATCAAGGTGCGCATGTGCACAACCTTCATGCACAAAAGAAGCAAACAAGACTCAGATCGATTGCATTTGCCTTGTGCATGTGTGTAGTTGTGCACATGTGCATGTGCGCAAACCATCATGGTGCACACATGTACTATTGTGCTAAAATGGTCACAAAGTGTCCATTTAGCACACATAGTGCACCTCTAAGGGTGCACTGGGTATGCTATTGTGCATTCCAAGGCTTTATGGGGGGAAATTGATTGTTTTGATTATTTTTTAGTGTTTTGGACTAGGTTTTTTGTCAGTTAGGGTTTTTTTGGGTTAGATTTTAGCTTTCTGGACTAATATCTTTCTCTTTTGTGTAAATAAAATTGCGTCTTCATCATCCTCACTTGCAAAAAATCTTTCTCCCAAAACTATAGTGTCCAAATATCAAGGCACACTGAAGAAATCTTACTTTCAAGATGGACACTCTAAAATCACGACACCGAGCTTAGACACATTGACTAGAATGCCTTCCTCGCTGTTAGGAATAAGGTGTCTCAACCTTGGATAATTCCTATTCTTATTTTTTTTTTGTAAATTTTTTTTTCAAATAATGTAATTAAGTGTGAGTGTACATGTCTAGTTGGCATGTTGATGTGTCACTCCACTTGCATGTGTCAGCATCTTGAATTGTGTGTAAGGAAATCATGACTGAAATGGTTATGATAGATTCCTATGACGTGTAAGAGCTATCTTTGGAAGATTTAATTGTGTGTAAGGAAATCATGACTAAAATGGTTATGATGGATTCCTATGATGTGCAAGAGCTATTTTTGGAAGTTGCCCTAAAAATGGAAAACGCATTATATAAGCACTTTTAGGGTTGTAGATAAAAAGTGTGTGAATAGTGTATTCTTGGTAGCTATTCGATAACTCTTTCGTGTCCTAGAAGAGCTTGCACTACAAGTGTGTTGTAACCTTTGTGTTGAAAATAATACATTGTGCAGGTTTGGGTTGTTTTACCAAAAGATTTTTCCCCATTAGCATATATTTGTGTTTATGTGTTATTATCTCTCTATCTATTTTTGTATTCATGGTTGACTACAATATTATTGATAAGTAGGAGATGATTTCCACAGCTAGTCAAATTGTGATGTGAATATCAGGATTTAACTGTGTGATTTTGAGTCAAACTCGATGACCCATGTTTCATGAGTAGTGATTCAACATGAATCCATCTCTCATGACAATAAATGGAACACTTAGCACTCATTGGATCTAGGTGATGCTCACAGGGGTGAAGCACCGGGACTTCCCGGGA
This sequence comes from Cupressus sempervirens, assembly GCA_028749045.1. NCBI lineage: Eukaryota > Viridiplantae > Streptophyta > Pinopsida > Cupressales > Cupressaceae > Cupressus > Cupressus sempervirens. The sequence continues at coordinate 1,017,588,000 of CM053787.1, read as the reverse complement.
GGTCACCCATCCCAGTACTACTCCAGCCCGAGCGCGCTTAACTACGGAGTTTCCTCCACAGTTAAACCCAAAGCTTGCAACCCCATTTGCAAAACCTTCACCAAGTGTTGTGCCTTATGAACCATTCATTAGAAAGCCCCTTAAGCTCATCAATTGATAAGTAGGAGATGATTTCCACAGCTAGTCAAATTGTGATGTGAATATCAGGATTTAACTGTGTGATTTTGAGTCAAACTCGATGACCCATGTTTCATGAGTAGTGATTCAACATGAATCCATCTCTCATGACAATAAATGGAACACTTAGCACTCATTGGATCTAGGTGATGCTCACAGGGGTGAAGCACCGGGACTTCCCGGGAGGTGAATATTATTGTTTACATAATATCAAATCTGAAATTGTAAGGATTTAATAGGAATTTGCACAATACTTTCCTTAAGAGATTAGTGTAGGAAGTTGTTTCTGCACCTAATTTTCCTTACAAGTGGTATCAGAGCTTGATCAACTTTCGATTCTAGTTGTTGGGTAGGGTTTTTTGAGATAATCTCAAGTTTGAGTGGGAGTTTTATGTAGAGCATTCTAAATCTTATTTGCAGATTGAGATGGCTAGTTCATCATATGAAAAAATGAAGGTGGAGAAATTTAATGTTAGTAATTTCGAGTTGTGGAAACTCATGATGGAAGACTTGCTTGAAGATCATGATCTATGGGAGGTGACATCACTTGATGTGAAACTTGCAACAATATCTCAAGAAGATGGGATCTTAAGGATGGAAAGCTAAGGGTCTCATTAGACTCTGTCTAGCTGATTCAGTTCTCCTGAATGTTCTTGATGAGAAGACTGCAAAAAGTTTGTGGAGATGGCTTGGGTCTATGTATTAGGCTAAATCTCTTGTGAACAAGTTGTTCCTAAGGAAGAAGTTGTATTCTCTAAGAATGGAGGAAGGAGGATCTATTATAGATCATCTAAATGCTTTTAATTTACTAATTGCATAGTTGACATCATCTGGTGTCAAGATAGAGGAGGAGGATCGATGTATGACGCTATTATGTTCGTTGCTAGATTCATGGGACCATTTTGTGATGGCTCTTGGAAGTATTGTGATCACTTTTAGAATGGATGATGTGGTGTCTTCATTTTTATTTGAGGAGATGAGGAGAAAGTCATCAGATTTGGCTAAGGAAGCTCTTGTTGTTTGTGGTAGATCCAATGACAAAGGGAAGCAAAATGACAACAAGTCTGGAAAGAGTAGATCCAAATCCCATGGAAAATCAAGGACTCTTGGAAATTCTAAGGCAAAATGTTGGAACTGTGATGAGACTGGGCAATTCCATAAAGACTATAAAGAGCCAAAGAAAAAACAACGCCTCGGATTCAAGTTCAGAAAAATCTCAAGAAGATGGCAATTATTTCATTGTAGCCTTGGCAGTGCATGCATCTGATGATGTGTGATTGATAGACTCGGGTGCTTCTTTCCACATGACCTTTCATTGAAGCTGGTTCTCAAAGTATGAAGTTTTCAATGGTGGAAAGGTGTACTTGGGTGATGATTTTCACCTAAAGATAGTTGGACAAGGATGGTCACTATCAGATTCCCTAATGAATGAGTAAAGGGGATCAATAGGGTAATGCACATTCTTGGTTTGGCATGAAACCTATTATCTATAAGTATGTTGAATGATGGAGGTGTGCAAATTGTTTTTTCTAAAGATGGATATAAGATGATGAGAGGAGCTATGGTGCTTGCTAAGGGTACTAGGAGAGGTACTCTATTTCAGCTTGATGCATGCATTTCTCAATGCAACAGTTCTTCTATTTCAAAGAAGAGAGTAGCTATCATTTCATCCCCACCATTTGAAGGAGCAATAAAGAAGATTGTGGTTATTGGTTCTAATGGTAGTGCAACATGTGTACCTAAGGGTGCAAACACATTAGAAGGAAAGATTCCTACAGAAAAGCCAATGTTGTGGCATATGATATTTGGCCACATTGTTGAGAAGGGTCTCAGAACCCTGAAAAATAAGAACATCATTGAGGGGCTAAATGATTGAAATCTTAAGTTCGACTTCTGCGAACATTGTTTCTATGGTAAACAAAATTTTGTTCAATTTTACTCTAGTTTTCACAAATCTTCTAATGTTTTTGATCTTATTCATTATGATGTATTTGGTCCTGTAAAAGTTCCTTCAATCTCCAAGACTATATTTTTTGTATCTTTCATAGATGATTACAATAGAAGGGCATGGATTTATTTCCTAAAAAGTAAGACACAAGTCTTTAGTTGGTTCAAGGAATTTAGAGCTCTTGTAGAGAATTAGACTAGTAAGAAGATTAAGTGTGTGAGAATTGACAATGGTGGTATTTTTTCTCAGTAAAGTTTGAACAGTTATATAAAGAACGAGGTATCAAGAGGAATAAGACAACTCCTTATACCCCACAAAAAAATGGAGTTGCAGAAAGAATGAACATGACACTGATGGAGAAGGCTAGGAGTATGCTTAGTGGAGCTACTCTTGAACAAAGGTTTTGGGCTAAAGCTATGGCCACTGCTTGCTATCTGGTTAACAGATCTCCTACATCAACTCTTGTTAGTAAGGCACCCATGGAGGTGTGGTTTGGTGAGAAGCCTTCAATTAAACATCTTCATGTTTTTGGTTGTGAACCTTATGCACATGTTCCAAAGGAGAAAAGATCTAAGTTGGAAAACAAAGATGTCAAATGTATTTTCATCAGATATAGTGTTGGTGTGAAGGGATATAAGCTTTGGGACCCTGCAAATAGTAAGGTTTTGTATAGTAGAAATGTTATTTTTAGAGAGCTAACATCTTCTCCTATTGTGCTACAAATAGATGAAAAAGAAAAGAAGGAAGATATTGTTCAGCTGCCTCCAACCCTTGAGAAGACTAAATAGAAAGACCATGTTGGGTCTAATGATGAGGAGAGCTCTAGTAGCTCTAATAGTTCAGAAGAAGAGGAAGAACAACCTCAACCTCAACCCTTGAGGAGATCCATGAGAGTAAGAAAGCAGCCATAAAGGTTTGGTTATTCTATGTTAGATTCCAATTGTGCCTTTTCTTTGATTACTAACACTGATGAGCCTAAATCTATGAAAGAGGCTTTGGATATGGAAGATGTAGGTTCCTAGATTGAGGCCATGGATGATGAGATGGCTTCATTGGGTTAAAAAAAAACTTGGGACCTTCTACCTTTCTCTAAAGGACAAAAACTTGTTGATAGAAAATGGGTGTTCAAGAAGAAATTATGTGTAGATGGTAGTGTTGATAGGTACAAAGCTAGATTGGTTGCAAAGGGGTACTCACAAGTAGAGGGAATAGATTATGGTGAAATATTCTCTCTTGTTGCAAAGTTGACATCTATTATATTTTTGTTATCTCTTGTTGCATCATATGATTTAGAGATAGAACAAATGGATGTGAAGACAACTTTCATTCATGGTGATTTGGAGGAAGAGATTTATATGTCACAGCCTGTGCACTACATTGTTAAAGGTAAAGAATCTTTGGTTTGCAGATTAAAGAATTCTCTGTATTGTTTGAAAACATCTCCTCTAATGTGGAACCTTAAGTTTGATGCCTTTGTGTTGTCAATTGGATTTGTAAGATTGAAATCATATCATTGTGTTTACTTCAAAGTTGAAAATGATTTCCTTCTTATTGTTGCATTATATGTTAATGATATGTTGCTATTTGGGAAGGGTAAGGGTATGATTTCTGATTTTAAATCTCATTTGTTAGCATAGTTTGAGATGAAAGATCTTGGGGTAGAAAGGTACATCTTGTGTATGCAAATTAGCAGAGATAGATCTAACAGAAAAGTTTGGTTGATTTAGAGCAAGTATGCAAAGTCTGTGTTGGAAAGGTTTAGCATGGAAGATTGTAGACCATTGTGTGTTCTTGTTTCTATGGGAACAAAGTTATCTATAGATGATTGTCCAAAATCTCCTAGTAAGGTGGAGGACATGAGTAGAGTACCTTATGCTAGTGCAGTTGGCAGTCTTATGTATGCTATGGTCTATACTAGACTAGATGTTGTTCAAGTAGTGGGATTTTTGAGGCATTTTATGGCCAATCCTGGATGGGTACATTGGGATGTAGTTAAGCGAGTATTCAAATATTTGAGGGGTACATTAGATTACTCCATTTGTTATCATGATAACTCTTATGGAGCTTTGCATTCAGTTTTTATTCGTGGGCTTGTGGATTCAAATTGCACAGGTGATATTGACAATAGGAGATCCACCAGTGCTTATGTCTTCACTATGTTTGGTGGTGCCATCAATTGGATGAGTAAGTGACAACCTATGGTTGCTTTGTCCACTATAGAAGTTGAGTACATGGTTGCTACTCATGCTTGTAAGGAATCCATTTGGCTTAGGAGATTGTGTTCTAATATTGGTGTTAACGTAGGATAGATTACTATTTGTTATGACAGTCAGAGTGCTATTTGCCTTGCAAAGAATCCAAATTTTCATGCCAAAATGAAGCACATTGATGTGTAGTTTCACTTTGTGAGAGATATGGTGGAAGATGGAAAGATAAATTTGGAGAAGGTAGATACTATAAAGAGTGTTGCAGATGCATTGACAAAACCAGTGGACACAGAAAAGTTTAGATGGTTTTCAAAGTCTATGGGCCTTTCAGCCTTAGTGGTTAGTTCCTGTTATATTCTTGTTGCTCTTACAAGGTGTTCGACAAGTGGGAGAATGTTAGGAATAAGGTGTCTCAACCTTGGATAATTCCTATTCTTATTAATTGTTTTGTAAATGTATATTTTGCAAATAATGTAATGAAGTGTGAGTGTGCATGTCTAGTTGGCATGTTGATGTGTCACTCGACTTGCATGTGTTGGCATCTTGAATTGTGTGTAAGGAAATCATGATTACAATAGTTATGACATATTCTTATGACACGTAAGAGCTATATTTGGAAAATTTAATTGTGTGTAAGGAAATCATGACTAAAATGGTTATGACAAATTCCTATGACACATAAGAGCTTTTATTGGAAGTTGCCCTAAAAATGGAAAGCACATTATATAAGCACTTTTAGGGATGTAGATAAAAAGTGTGTGAATAGTCTATCCTTGGTAGCTACTGGATAAGTCTTCTATGTCTTGAAAGAGCTTGCACTACAAGTGTGTTGTAACCTTTGTGTTGAAAATAATACATTGTGTAGGTTTTTGGATGGGTGGGGTTGTTTTACCAAAACGTTTTCCCCACTGGCATATCTTTGTGTTTATGTGTTATTATCTCTCTATCTACTTTTGTATTCATGGTTGACTGCAATATTATTGTTTACATAATATCGAATCTAACTTTGTAAGGATTTAATAGGAATTTGCACAATACTTTCCTTAAGAGATTAGTGTAGGAACTTGTTTCCAAAACTGAGTTTCCTTACACTCACTATCTACAATAAGCCAAGAGAAAGATCTACAATGGTGTCAGCACTCATCCCATCAGGGTTAGTCAACACAACATCACATCCTACTTTTGTGCAGTCTTCATAACTCATCATGGCTCTTGAAGAAAACTATGTTACTGAAGAGAAGGTTGTCAAGAGTTTCATAGGCAAGATAGTCTTAGACCTCTAACCTTGAAACATTGAGAAAGTCTTCCACTTGGCTAGAGCCAATTAGTGTGTACACATATCTTATGAAGGAGCAAATAGATGGTATCGAGAACATGAGAAGGAAGACAAAGAGATGATCCAATCAGCATTTTTTATTGATAGAACACTAGTGGGCCGTAGATTCGGCAAGGTAGACATGACCTAGGGATAGATGAAGGATAACATGGGATACACCATCATGATTTTGAGCAGATTCATGGGTCTACTAGCAGTTGGACATCTCAATATTTGGATGGTCCATTTCATAGAAATCATCTGAATGGCCAAGATACTAAGTGACTGCGCCACAATGTTGATTGATAACCTAGATAAGCAGTTGATAGCTATTAAGGCCAACCCCAAATTCTACATTACATCATATTTGGTGTATTTATTTGTGGCCAAAACAACTAACTACCCAGGACTTTAAAAAAGAGGTAGCATGCAAGATGATAATGCATGGCCTTGTGTGGTATATCCTCAACTAGTAAATAAGAAGCTATTGGATCAGAGAAAGGAGTACAAAATAGTGAATGACAACTTTATATTCGTAATCATTCAATTCATAGAGGTTGATTATGCCAAACATATGTCACTAGATCCAACAGCCAAAATCACTGAGATCGGTGTCTACCACATTCAGTTCAAAACATTCACATACCTAAGGGTATCTGATACACAAGTGAACCCAAAAAAGCTCTCAAGATATTCTTAAAATAGGCTCATTTTTATGGAGATTGCTAGGAAACTCACATCTGCATATGACAAAGTGAGGAAACAACTCAAGAAGACATGGGTGTGGTCAATCACCATAGGTGCTTTCGAGGTCAAGAAGAAATAAAATATCATGACCTTTGATTCTGAGTGGGATCAATATCCCTTAGAAGAGTAAAACTCCCCTCGTCCATACTTCAAGAATATTGGGATGGTGCAGTATCTGGTAGGAAACATTTCATACATGAAGATGCACTGGAAGATCATTGGATGATTGCAATAGATGACAATGATATCTAAAAAAGGAATTTTTGTAGAATGACTCTATATCTAGCAAAAAAGGCCTTAACAATGAAGATCCTAGTCAAAGCTATCAAGAAAGACATTGAAGATGTCCTAGATCCATTGTACAATTGAGAAAAAATTTATGACAGGTCAATCATGAACACAGAGATTGGTAGGGATGAGAATGCAGACATCAACAACCAAGCCCACCATATAGTCCAACTAATGAGGGAATGGATCAAGAACCCTTTTAAAATTGATCCAATTCCATAGGTTGTCCCTTTACAATCCACAATACAACCTATCAAAAGAAAAGGTGTAAAGGTCACATTACCAACTTTCTTGCCTCAATCACCAATGAAACCAGAAATGGTTCATCAATATGAGTAGGAAATTGAGTATTTTGAAGTGGATAGAGTGAAAAGAAAGAGAGGGGAAAAGGGTGGCAAAAAAGAAGCTCGATCCTAGCCACTTCAACAACCAGAGCAAGGTCTTGAACAAGTGGATCCTCAAGATGAGCAGACAACTCAAGTCCAAGACACTGAGCAAGTGCCTCCACGAGGATAGGAACAACAACTAGAGAAAGAAGAGGAAGAATAAAGGGTGTCACTAACAGGTCAAGAGTAAAAAGCATCCCCCTAAGTTCCCAAGAGGGCTAGTGCTGAGTCCACTATGGGAGGGATGTGTAGGAGAAGGTTCAAAAAAAAGAATACTCCTCCTCCACAGATACCCAAAACTATTCTAAAAGATGAAGTAGAAGAAGAAGGAGAACAAATTGAATATGTCCACTTGTGTTAGAGGACTCACTTGGCTAGGGCCATAGAAGAGGAAAGAAGAAGAATCTCCACTGTAACATTTCCATCTATTCCAAAAGAACCTATTCAGGTTACTACTCTATAGGATGAGCAATAGCAGTGGATTGCAGACATGAAGGGTCAAGAGATCGATGTCTTTGACCTCTCAAATTTTGATTTCATGCATGTGGGAACTAAGATGGTGGGGGAGAAGATACGGGATAATCCAATGATTCAATCTCTAAGAGAGGACTGGAACCAATTACCACCTCTGCCTCATAGTCCTCTGGACCTACCACCACTACCATCTTTTTCATTCCTAGACAAAATCATAGTAATGTAAAAGACTCAGAAGAAAAGGTAGAAGAGGAAGATGAGCCCCAACAAATACACACCGATAAAATATGAAAGGAGGGGAAATTCATGAGCAACCTCAACAAACTCTACATGATATCGAGGCTAGGACCTTAGCCCAAGTAGATAAAAAGACTCAAACTGGTGATCTCTCTCAATGATAAAAGACTCTCGAGAGGAATGATATGGGAAAGGGACCTACAGTGCAAACCCCCTCTTCAGTTAAATATATGTCTCCAATGGGCACTACACCTTCTTAGCTAAAGAGGGAGGTTATGGTTAAATAGAAGAGGCAACTGAATGTGACTTTTAAGGAGGGAATGGATGAGTTAGTAAAAGCCATGAAGAAGCCTGAGCCACCTATGAGTGATACATGACCACTGGACTTTATTATGAAGAACCAAGATCAAGACTTGCTTGCACACATAGTCATCCCTCCTCCACATGTTGACATTGACGATTTGACTCCTAATGATTATCAAATCAAGGAGATCCTATTTAGAAGGCCCACAATAGACATCGTCAAAGTACTAATTACTATAGACATAAAAGAGGTGTTTTAACATGTAGGATTAGAGGATTTGAACTCACATGTTGCCTTAGTGGACAATTCTTTGCTTGTTAGGATGAATCTTGATTTGGGTAGATTAGGAAGTTACTGGATAGACTTTGACTTTTCGGTCACCATAGATGAAACCATTCACATTCACAACTTTGAACTAGTCATTGACTTACCCCCTTGTTCATCCTGACCTTATTGAATTGTCCCAATGCTATCAAGAACCTGAGCTCTTAATGTTTCAAAATGACTATGAGATAGCTTGTTACTTGAATGCCATTGAACCATAGTCTCTTGCACCAGTGAATTGACTAACAACATGACAGAGGTAGACATCAAGTACCTTAGTCACAAGCTAAAAAGAAAAGAAAAGAATAAGAATAAGAGTTCTGATGGAGAAAACCACTGTGTGGTGGTGTCAAAACCAAAAAAAAAAGTAAAAAAGAAAGGATGTATCCAAGGGTGAAAACCTCTCCAAGGTGCCTAAGGATGAGGTACTTGTTTGTCTCCCTAGCTATTTTCAAGATAGATCTTTAGCGCATATTGAACCAAAAAAATCCATAGAATGGAGAATCACAAAGTTGCACATTTATGGGGATTCACAGGTGATAATCGACCAAGTCAATGATGAATATTTAACAAAAAATGAGAAACTAGTACCTTACAAGGAGATGGTTCATTCCTTGAGATGATATTTCAAATTTGCTACATTTTAACAAATCTCTCGAGAAAAAAATAAAGCAGTTGATTCCATGGCTACACTTGCTTCACTTCTTCAGCTAGTGCAAGATGAATCTAGATTTGAATTCCTAGAGGAAGAGCTACATCACCCTATCTATGATTCCCAAGAAAGTCATGTTATTTGCACCCTTGTTTGTCATGAGTCATCCCATTATGGTGCCATTTATCCATACCTTTGTGATGGTATTATACTTGAAACCTTTAACTAATCTAAATGTAGAAACCTTAATCGAAATACCTCTCACCATTACCTTATCTCTGGTGATTTGTATAAGAGGGGTCCTGATGGAATGCCTCTTAGATTCTTAGAAAATGAAGAATCTAGTCAAGCGTTAGTTGACATCCATGAGGGCATCCGTGGGGAACATTCCAATGGTCTTTCCATGGCTTGAAGGTTTCTTAGGGTAGGATACTGTTGGCCCATGATGCAGATTGATGCAGTAGCTTTTGCAAAGTCATGCGAAAAGTGTCAAAAACATGGTAACCTAATACATGCTCCAAGTGAGAAGCTCATTCCTTCTATTTCTCATTGGTTGTTTCAACACTAGTCCTTTGATCTTTTTGGGCAGATTCATCCCAATTCATCAGGTGGACACAAGTTTATTATCATTGCTACTGATTACTTTATTAAATGGGTAGAAGTTGTCCCACTTTCTATTGCCTCGAGCAAGATAGTCTCTCTTTTCATTCTAAACCATATCGTCTATCAATATGGAGTGCCTTCTAAAGTTATCATTGACAATGGAGACTAGTTAAAAAATAAGTACTTCAAACAACTCTGCAAGAGATTCAAGATTAAATAACATTGGTCTTGCATTTACTTTCCGCAAGGAAATGGTAAAGTATAAGCATTGAATAAGGCTATTGTGAAGATCCTACATAGAATGGTTCATAAAAGTGGTAGAGATTGACATTTACACATAAATCTAGCTTTGTGGACCTATAGAATGAGTATTTGTACTCTTACTAGGGCTACTCCTTTTGCCCTCACATATGGTGCTGAAGTAGTGTTACCTTTAGAAGTTGAGATTCCTTCACTTAGAGTTTCTCTCAAAGGTTTAGTTATAGATGAAGACTACCATTTCATGAGACTTCAAGAGTTAGAACAATATATATTTCAAAAAATCCAAAAAAACAATATATTGTCAAAAATTCTAAGAATCAAAAAATATCCTCAAAAAATGATCATCTTAGTGAAAATCTAGCAATAGGCAATTTGATGGATCTCCAAAAAAAATTTATATATTCCAAAAATACAAAAAATAATAATAATAATTCAATAAGACCAAGTGATGAAAACCTAGAAATGGGGACTACTTGAGGAATTTGCACCCCTATTTCTTAGAGCGTGTCCTTGGCACTTAGCTTTGCTCAATCATTCTTTGTCCTTGTTTCCTTGGTTTAGAATTGGTCTTTATCTTTGTCTAGGGGGCATATATGTTAGGAATAAGGTGTCTCAACCTTGGATAATTCCTATTGTTATTATTTGTTTTGTAAAATGTATTTCTTGCAAATAATGTTGATGTGTCAGCATCTTGAATTGTGTATAAGGAGATGATAGCTAAAACGGTTATGATGGATTCCTATGACACGTAAGAGCTATGTTAGGAAGATTCAATGACAGGTGAAGACATGTGGCAACTGATAAATTTGAGTAGCCTTAAAACCCTAATACGATTACCTTTGGGAGTAGCCCTAAAAGTGAAGTGCATGTTATAAGCATTTTTAGGGTTACAAAGAGGGCTATGCGAAAAAGTGTATTGTTGGTACTATGAGTTGCTACTGGAGTCTTATGTTGTCACTGTTGAACTTGCATTACAAGTGTATTGCAACCTTGTGTTGAAGATAATACATTGTGCAAGTTCTGGAAGTGTGGGGTTGTTTTGCTGAAAGGTTTTTCCCCACCGAAAAATCTTTGTGCTATGTATTTCTTTCTCTGTCTATTTTCTTTATGCTTGCTTGGCTGAAATATTGTTTTTTACATGATATTGAATCTGTAAGTGTAAAATATTTTAATAGGATTTGCACCATACTTCTCTTAAGAGATTAGTGTAGGAAGTTGTTTTCGCACCTGAGTTTCCTTACAATATATGTGTTAGCTTTAGTCTCTTGGATGCATTTGTCTTTAGGACACCTCGCAAACAATATTTTTCAACACTACCCCAACTCTATTTTTTGATACAACTCCTAACATCAAGTGTTTTTTAACACTTATTGGTTTGGTCTTACCCAATTTTGTCATGTGATCTTACCTGCTTGCAAGCATTCGATCCTTATCCTCGAAACTCAATATCAATTAATACACTTAAATTTTTAAAACACAAATACTTAATGCTTGAGCTATGTCATGATATTTTCTTTGTTTGTTAATTGTTATTGATTTTCATTGAGTGTTCTTGTCTAATAAGTCTCTCTGGTATGCATAGCTAGAGGACTTGGGGCATGGGGCATATTTTTATTTTCTTTATGTTTGTGGGTGTGGTCTTGTTGTCCCCTTGAAACACTTAGGAGATTTGAGGCATTGTCCTTGACTATTTTAGCACAACTGTTCTTGTGAACATCTTGGCATCTGTGCCTTGGTGCAAGCATGGTTTTGCTACATAAAATCAGGTAAGCTAACATTGAAGTCATCTTGAACTTTATGTCTTTGATTCTTATGTTAGAATCTTTCCACATTCCAATCTGATATAAATCACATTCATATCTTCATAGTTACGCTTGTGACTAGTGATGATTGTGTGATTATCTGGCGTTCGTTAATAATGGCCCAATGATGAAAATAAGTTCCTTAACATTCTCTAATTAATGATGAACACAAAATCCTATGTTACAATTGTTCTATTGAATGCAGCTTCTATTATTAGACTTTATGTTACTTTGCATTTTTAAGTTACATTATGAGTTTGAGAGGGTTTTCCTTCATCTTTCTTGCAGAATTTTAATCAATAGTGGTCATGTCTTGATCTTCATTTCCTTATCTTCTTTCATGATCTCAATAAAAATTTTCTATCTTAAATATTGACTGATTTTGAGGCATTCTTTTTTTTAAGGCAAATTCTCTTTCTTCTTTCAATTTCTTTCCACCTCTTCCAAACTTCTATCTTCCATTCTCTATCACCTCACTTCATTTATTCTAATTCAACTTTGGGGCATGATCTACCGTGGTTTTGTGATCTTTATATTTTTCATCTTAAATAAAGAACCTTATCTTTAGTTTGATTTGATCAAATTTATCAATTTTCTATTTCTACCCTATTTAATTTTGATTTCAATCATGAGGGAGTAGTAACTATCAAACTTCCTTGATTCAGCTTTATCGATCTTTGTTTCGCTTGGGACAACCTTGTCTCTTTCAAGACAAAATTGTTATCAATTTTGTATTATTTGTCTTGATGTGTTCCTAAGTTGACCACACATCTGTGTTGTTTTGTGATCCCAAATCGATCTCACACTTCAACTGCATTCTTTGACTACATGTGTTCTCGAAATGATCATACATTAGTTAAAGAGGGGCAAATGTATGCACCCTAAGATGGTCACCTAGAATATGGATCCCATTCTTCAATTTATCAATTTCCTAAATCAATGCATTGTAATATTTTATTAAATCAATTCAAATCATTTTCCTTGATCAAATTGCAATTAATTTAATTATTTTAATATTTCCAAAGGTTTGATCATTTAATCCTGAGTCTTATTTAATTAAAATGAAACTTCTCTTTTAATTAAATAAAATAGCTTCTATTTAATTTAAATAACTTGTTCCCTTTTAATTAAATAAATTCCCCACTTAAATCTCTCTTTACGATAAAAAAAGAAAAAGGAAATAAATTAAATAAAAAAATTTAAATAAATGATTTTTCTCTACACTTCAATGTAGATATTTCTAAGTGGGATTCCTTAATTTCCACTTTACACTTTCTTGTCAAACACTCCTCTTTTCTCATTGGTGGAATTTTGTCTCACACAGATCAAGCCTTATTATCCCATATTGGTTGTGAGAAGCCTCCCACCTCCACAATTGACTAAATAAGGAGCCCTCTCCTTCTCATTTGGGGATTTTAGTTGCTATAATATTGTTATGTTGTAGTTTGGAGAGCAATTTTGGAGAAGGAGTTTGAGCATTAGGGTTTGGATATTGGAGCTACATTACAACTTCTCTCTTCTTGTCTTCTTCTCTCATACATCTATGGATTCCATCATCATGCTTCATTCTTGCATTTTCATATCATCTTAGAGTCATATTTTCTTTCATAGATTAATCTTGCATTATTATTTCCTTTCATAGATTAGATTTCCTTTCTTGCATTGCTTTGCATTGTTATCATTTAGATTATCTTGCATCTTCATTTGCATGCATATTTGATGATCATGGAGACTAGCACTCTTGATTTTCCTCTTTGAATCTCTTTTTTTATGTACTTGCATGGGCACAAACTAGGTCAAACTAAGGGCCTCCATTACAAACCCTTGCACTCCATGAATAGAGAGCTATGAGTCATCATTTGAGACCTCATTCTTAAAAAATCTTGGATATAATGACTCATAGAAGTGTATCAACATTTTAGCATGTAGATATTGATCAAGGAATAATAACTAATGTTTGGTATCAAGATATTGTTTACTATCTTTTGCAAAATCAACACCCCAATGAGATGAATAGTTCCCAGCACAAAGGACTCAAGATAAAATGTGAATCCTATATGTTGCAAGATATAAAATTTTACAAAAGGAACTACGAGGGAATTTAGTTGAAATTCTTGGGATGTGAAGAAGTGAAAGAAGTTTTGGAACATTTTCATGATAGATATGGCACGGGACATGGATCAACAGAAGCTATAGTGCATATGATTTTGAGATCAGGTTATTTTTGGCCTACCATCTTTAATGATACATTTAAACTTGTATGTTCTTTCCATCTTTTTCAAATAAGTGCCAATAGAGAGAGGCATCTACCTATCCCACTACAACCAGTGTTTGAGGTATAGCCTTTTGCTAAGTGAGTGCTGGACTATATTGGTCCAATAAACCCACCATCATCTACAAGACATATGTTTGTCCTCACAGATATAGACTATTGCACGTGTTGGATAGAAGCTGAAAATTTTCAAAATTGTACGACAATGGTGGTTACAAATCTTTCAGAAGAACACATTGTCACAAGGTTTGGTATGCCATTCTTCCTAGTATGTGATAATGGATCATCATTTGCATCAATTTTCCTTACTCAATGGGCACTAGACAATCAGGTTATAATTAATTTCTCTTCTAATTACTATCCCCAAGGGAATGGTGTGGCTAAGTCCACCAATGAGAACTTGATTACAGTGATAAAGAAATTGGTAGAGGAAAATCTAAAAGACTAGCACACTCAGCTAAAGTATGCATTATGGACAGATAGAGTTAGGATAAAAATGCTTTGGGGACGTCTCCCTATTTACTTGTTTTTAGACAAGAACTAGTGTCCCCACTTAATCTTATGATTCTAGTATTGAAATTTATGAAGGGGTATGTTGAAGACATGAATAGAGTTCATATCATATTAATGAATCTCTTGGATTCGAATGAGGAAAGAACAAAAGCTTTGGAACATATGGAAAAATATTAGGCTATCATCAAATGGTGGTTCGACAAGTGGACCACAATAAAGTCTTTCAAAATATTCAACCTTGTTCTCCTATGGGATAAGCTGAAATAAAAGTTAGGAAGTCACACTAAGTTTCAACGATTGTGGATTGGCCCTTATCAAATTGTGGAGATTTTGGGAGAAAATACTTGTAGGTTGAGTTCCTTTCAAGAGGAATTGGTCCCATTACCTATCAATGCCAAGTTCCTAAAACATTACTTCGAGGCCTAAAAGTGGAAAACATTTTAAAAAGAAAAATTCCCTTTCTACATGTTTATTTTTTACAAGTGTGTTTGTTTTCAATAGTGTGTTTAATTTCAATTGTGTGTTTAATGTCAATTGTGAGTTTTCTTTCAAAATCATGTTAATCTAAGGGTTAGGTACAATCAAGACTCTATCTTGATGTATTTGAAAGATCACTTCTTGTGGTTTTGACTTTTAGGAAGAGGTATTTCTTTGTCAAAGCATTTAGATGATTTTGTTTCTCATGCCAACTAGAGGATGGATATTACTTTTAGTCATAAAAGAATTTTAGTGTTCAAATTAGAATTGCAAATCAATATCTCTCACCACTTTACAAATTTAAAGATTGACTATCTTGGTTTCTTCAAATCAAAGTTGATGGCAGCAAGGGATAGTTCAAAACCTATCAGTTCAGACAAAAGGTTTTTTTTTTCAAAGAATTGCTAAGGTCATTGTTTGGCATGAGAGTTTCTATTTTTTTTTGAAAAGAGGAACAGAGAGGTTGTCAAACTAAGGAAAGAATCTGAGAAATGACACCAATGCCTTGGCCACATATTATGAGTGTGGTTAGTGTACAGAAAGAAAGAAAGAAAGAAAGATGGTGTTAAGAATGAAAGATTCCAAAAGGTCTAAGAAAGGTAATCTAACAATAGGGATATGCCCTACAAAAAGGCTATCTAGTATCCATACACATCACTTCATGGAAGAATCGAATGGAAACATGCAAGCTCCATGAAGCAAGATCCAAAAGATTACTCAGGACCCGAAATAAAAATATGATAACCCATCAAGAGCCCTCTAAATGGATTCTCTCATATTGTTAGATAGTGATTGATACACATGATTTACACTGCTGGAGTGGAGGATTATTTCCAAGTTGTTATAGACTCATGATAGATTGTACCTTGAAATATCAAATGGAAATGAATACACTATGCACACATTGAGCTTGAAGATTCGAGATTCTGAAGTTTTGTCTATCAAGAAACTTAAAATATATTTGAAGTGTTTGGGATTTAGTTATTATTTGACACATGTCAGAAGAATGCTTGCTGGCGAAGAAATGCCTTTTGTCATTTCTTCATTTTTGTTGGGGCTATTTGTTGTGGTTTCAAAATACACACCCCATTTTTCCTAGAAATGGGGACCCCCTAGTAAATTTTTTCTCTCCCAAACCCTAGTCTAGGGCTTGGGCCATTTTAGAACCCTACGTGAGTCTAGTTCTTGATGTATTTCACAGATCACTCCTTGTGGTTTTGACTTTTAGGAAAAGGTATTTCTTTGTCAAAGCATTCAGATTATTTTGTTTCTCGTACCAACTAGAGGATGAATATTAGTGTAAGTTGTAAAAGGATTTTAGTGTTCAAATTAGAATTTTAGATCAATAGCTCTCAACACTTTAAAAATTTAAAGATTGACTATCTTATTTTCTTCAAATCAAGGTTGATTTTAGCAAGGGATAGTTTGAAACCTATCAGTTCAAACAAGAGGTTTCTTTTTAAAAGAATTGCTAAGGCTTGGCATGAGAGTTTCCAAAATTTCTAAAAAGAGGAACGGAGAGGATGTCAAACTAAGGAAAGAATCTAAGAAACGACAACAATGCATTGGTGACATAGTCTAAGCGTGGTTAGGGTACAGAAAGAAAGAAAGAAAAAAAGATGGTGTTAAGAATAAAAGATTCCAAAAGGTCTAAGAAAGGTAATCTAACAATAGGGATATGCCCTCCAAAAAGGCTATCTAGTATCCATACACATTGCTTCATGGAAGAATCAAATGGAAGCATGCAAGCTCTGTGAAGCAATATCCAAAAGATTACTCAGGACCAAAAATAAAAATATGATAACCCATCAAGAGCCCTCTAAATGGATTCTCTCATCTAGTTAGATAATGATTGATACACATGATCTACATTGGTCAAGTGGAGAATTATTTCCAAGTTGTTATAGACTCATGATAGATTGTACCTTGAAATGTCAAATGGAAATGAATACACTATGCACACATTGAGCTTGAAGATTTGAGATTCTAAAGTTTTGATTATCAAGAAACTTAAAATCTATTTGAAGTGTTTGAGATTTAGTTATTATTTGACACATGTTAGAATAATTCTTGTTGGTGAAGAAATACCTTTTGTCATTTCTTCCTTTTTATTGGGGCCATTTGTTGTGGTTTCATAATACACGCCGCATTTCTCCTAGAAATGGGGACCCCTAGTCCAGGGCTTGGGTCATTTTAGAACCCTACACGAGTCTAGTTCAAGCCTCAAACTTTGACTGGACGAGTTTGGGGTGTCAAAAATTGAAGATTTTAAGTGTTTTGCACACATGCACACCTATCCAAGGTGTGCAGGTGCACTGAATGCATAGGTGCATACTCATTACCCTTTATAGATGCTCAAATGTGCACTTGTGCATGTGCGCACCTCCAGAGGGTGTGCACCTCAGGTCTAGGTCTATATAAACCTAGGACCTCTCCTACTTCCCCTCAATTGTCTTTATGCTCCAAACAAAACCACACCTTCACACCCTTAAAGGTGTGCTCGACCTTGCACACAAGACAAAAAACAAATTGTAAGGAAACTTGCGAGAAAGAATATAATCATTTCCACATAACCCTTAATAAATTTAAAATGAATATGTAATTAAAATCCACATGCAAGAGAATAGACAACATACCCATAAAAAAATGTGACACAAGATATACCCTAGGAAACCCTCATTGAGGGAAAAACCCAGCCTCCAAAAGCATCCATCACCATGTATTATTCAACAAAAAAACCATTGTTATACAACCATGGAAGCCTTCAAAGCCATAGCCACAACCAAGCAATCTATGTGAACAAGCATGAATCCACACATCCCATGCCATGCTTCCAACCTTCACAAATGCTCCCTTGGCTAACCTATCAAGCCTTGTCCCGCTTGACTTTTTTGTTGTTTAGTGTGGAGCCTGATTAGTCCCCCAAGTGGGAGATTGTTAGATTGTGGTGACTAATCAGGAAAGTACTGTACATACTTCATAAATAGTGGGGTTCGGGGCATCGCCCCGAATTTTTTTTTTTTTTGGAAGTAGCCGACATGGTAGCCGACATATGGCCGACATGTTATAACCCTAAAGCAATTTAATACTTGTATAAAAAGGGCTTAGGGTTGGGTATTTTTTATGTGTGGTGATACGAAATTGGTTCTTGTGACGGTATTGAGCTGTAAGGGATTACGGATTGTAATCAGGTTGTAATCACTGGATTGTAATAAGATCGGACTTGCTGTTTGGTGGACGTAGCCCAGGGATTGGGTGAACCACGTTAAATCTTGGTGCCTTGTGTTCATTTCTGTGTGTTCTATTATTTTCTGTTATTGGTTATATTTGCATGTAGTTTTTATTTCTGTCCGTGGTTTATCCTAACAAGTGGTATCAGAGCAAGGTTGTCTTTCAGTTATCCTCTGTAGGAAAGTCTCACGGTTAAGTGGGAGTCTCACAGTTGAGTGGGAGCAATGGAAGATGAGGGTAAGTTGAGGGTTGATAGGTTTAATGGGCAGAACTTCCAGTTATGGAAGATGCAAATGGAAGACTATTTATATCATAAGGATTTATGGAAGCCGTTGGAAGGAAAAGCCAAGAATCAAGGAACTATGTCAGAGGCTAAATGGGATCTTTTGGACAGAAAGGCAATCGGAAGCATTCGGTTATGCTTGGCACCATCGGTGGCATTTAATATTACAAAAGCAAATATGACAGAAGATTTGATGAAAACCCTAGCGACACTGTATGAAAAGCCCTCCGCTTCAAATAAGGTATTTCTCATGAAGCATTTATTTAATATGAAAATGGCAGAAGGTGGATCTGTTGCAGATCATTTAAATGAGTTTAATACTATTACTAGTCAATTATATTTTGTGGGTATCAATTTTGATGAAGAAATTAGGGCTCTCTTGATTTTGTGTTCTTTGCTTGAAAGCTGGAATGGCTTGGTAATGGCAGTGAGTAATTCTGTTCCTGGATCTAGTACCCTAAAATATGATGATGTGATCGGTGTTATTTTAAGTGAGGAAACTCGTAGAAAATCCTCAGGTGGATCTACATCTGGAAGTGCTTTAAATGCACAAAGCAGGGGCATAACGACTGAAAGAGGAAGTAACTCTGGAAATCGTGGGAAATCAAGAGGAAACTCAAAGGGGAGGAGGTCTCAATCGAGAGGACCAAATGATTACTGGTACTATGGGAAACCAGGGCACAAAAAGAAAGATTGTTGGACTCGAAAGAAAAATGAAGGAGATAAATCAGATGGAGACAAAGAGGCAAATGTGGTAAGTAACAAATCCGAAGAGGATGCTTTGCTTTTGTCTTTAGAGAGTGTTGATGATTCATGGGTTTTAGATTCTGGTGCTTCTTTTCATGCTACACCTCATAGAGGTTATTTCATTGATTATGTCCAAGGGGATTTTGGGCTTGTTTATTTGGGAGATAATGAACCCTGTCAGATTGTTGGAAAGGGAAAAATTAAGATTAAGTTGCAGAATGGGAATCATTGGCTACTACATGAGGTAAGACATGTTCCAAAGCTGAGTAGGAATTTAATTTCAGCAGGGCAACTCGGTGATGAGGGTTGTGTAGTTACTTTTAATGATAAAAATTGGAAGGTTTCAAAAGGTTCCCTTGTAGTAGCAAAAGGTGTGAAAGTAGGCACCTTATATCTTTGTACAGGTCATATTGTTCCTTCTACTTTGATTGTTTCAGAGAAAAATGAATATTCAGGAACAATTACTGCAGTTGAGCAGGGAGAACAAATAGCTGCTGTAGATTCTGATACAGAGTTGTGGCACAATAGACTTGGGCACATGAGTGAGAAAGGTATGAAAGTACTTCATTCAAGGAAAGTTTTACCAGGTCTAAAATGTGTGAATATGGATTTCTGTGAAAGTTGTGTGTATGGAAAACAAAAGAGAGTGAGTTTTGTAAAGACTGGGAAGGAAAACAAAAATGAGAAATTAGAGCTTGTGCATACAGATGTATGGGGACCGGCTCAGGTATCTTCCCTTGGTGGCTCTCATTATTATGTTAAATTTATTGATGATGCAACTAGAAAAGTATGGGTTTATTTCCTTAGACAGAAATCTGATGTATTTCAAACTTTTAAGAAATGGAAATGCTTGATTGAAAATGAGACTGGTAAGAAATTAAAATGTCTCAGATTTGATAATGGTGGTGAGTATTGTAGTCATGAATTTGAAGATTATTGCTCCACTAATGGTATTCATAGAAAAAAAACTGTTCCAAGGACTCCACAGGAAAATGGAGTGGCTGAACGCATGAACAGGACTATAATGGAGCGCGCAAGGAGCATGAGGTTGCATGCTGGGTTGCCCTTACACATGTGGGCAGAGGCTGTCAATACTGTAGTATATTTAATTAATAGAGGTCCCTCTACTCCTTTGGGCTGTGGTATTCTAGAGGAAGCATGGACTGGTAAGAAGGTGAGTTATTCTTTTCTCAAGACCTTCGGTTGTGAAGCTTTTGCTCATATAGACTCTGAAAATAGAACCAAGCTAGAAGCTAAATCAAAGAAATGTGTCTTTGTTGGATATGGCATTAATGAATTTGGCTATAGGCTTTGGGATTTTGAAAATCATAAAATTATAAGAAGCTGGGATGTCATATTCAATGAAAAAGTGTTGTACAAAGATCTGTTGCAGCAACATGAGAAGAAAGAAGATGATTATGTAGTGCTGGATGATACTCCAAAAGCTGATGTTCCATCCATTCCTCATGATGTGCAACAACTGCAACAACAAATACCACACACACCAGTGAATTTTAGACGGTCAACAAGGCCAATTAGACCTCCACAAAGGTTTTCTCCCTCTTTGTATTCTATTTTACTTACTGATGCTGGTGAACCTGAAAGTTATGATGAAGCTGTGCAGGTGGATACTAAGATTCAGTGGGAGTCTGCAATGAAAGATGAAATGGACTCTTTGCTAAAAAATAAGACATGGGATTTGTGCAAGTTGCCTGTAGGTAAAAAGGCTTTACAGAATAAATGGGTTTATAGGTTGAAAGAAGAGGAAGGAGGTAAGAAAAGATTTAAGGCCAGGTTAGTTGTAAAAGGATTTGCACAGAAAAAGGGAATTGATTTTGATGAGATATTTTCTCCTGTTGTTAAAATGACTTCTATTCGTACTGTTTTAAGTCTTGTGGCTACTAAATATTTGCATTTAGAGCAGATGGATGTTAAAACAACCTTTCTTCATGGTGATTTGGATGAAGAAATATATATGGCTCAGCCACAAGGTTTTGAGGTCAAAGGTAAGGAGAACTTAGTGTGCAAATTGAAGAAAAGTTTATATGGCTTGAAGCAAGCACCTCGGCAATGGTATCTGAAATTTGACAGTTTTATGCATGAGCATGGATATAATAGGTGTCATTCAAATTACTGTGTTTATTTTAAGAGGTTGGATGATGATAGCTACATTATTTTATGTTTATATGTTGATGATATGCTTATAGCTGGGTCTAACATGGATCATATTAAGGGGCTGAAACGCCAATTAGCACATGCATTTGCTATGAAGGATTTGGGGGCAGAAAAACAAATCCTTGGTATGAAGATTTGCAGAGATAGGAAGAACAGAACATTGACACTATCTCAAGCTGATTATGTTGAGAAGGTGTTGCAACATTTCTCTATGGAGAATGCTAAAGCTGTCAGCACACCTTTACCTGGTCATTTGAAATTGACTAAGGAGATGTGTCCCAAGACACAGGAAGAGGAGGATAAGATGTCCAAGGTACCCTATGCTTTAGCTGTAGGAAGTTTTATGTATGCTATGGTATGCACTAGGCCAGATATTGCACATGCAGTGGGAGTCGTTAGCAAGTATATGAGTCATCCAGGATTTGAACATTGGAATGTTGTCAAGTGGATTCTCAGATATTTGAGAGGAACATCCAATAAGTGTTTACACTTTGGGGGCTCTACTACTGATTTACAGGGCTATGTTGACTCAGATTTGGTTGGGGATATTGATACCAGGCGGAGTACTACAGGCTATGTCTTTACTGTTGGTGGGGCAGCCGTGAGCTGGGTTTCTAGGCTACAGAAGATTAATGCTCTCTCCACTACAGAGGCAGAGTATGTTGCTGCTACAGAGGCAGCCAAAGAGATGATATGGCTTTAGTTCTTCTTGGAAGAATTGGGACATCCTCAGAAGGATAATTATTTGTTCACAGATAGTCAGAGTGCCATTCATCTTGCTAAGAATTCAGCTCTGCATTCTAAGACCAAACACATACAGTTGCGGTACCATTTCATTCAGTCAGTTTTGAAGGATGGACAGTTAAAGCTGGAGAAGATACATACCAATGAAAATCCAGCAGATATGTTGACAAAGGTTGTAACAAGGGAGAATTTGAACTCCTCTTCAGCTTCAGTTGGTCTTTTAGACTAAATGTGAATAAAAGAACAGCAGAGTTCAGGGTGGTTTGATCCAGTGGGAGCCCCATGCGGTAGTTGTATTGCTACAGGATCAGTCTCCAAGTGGGAGATTGTTGTTTAGTGTGGAGCCTGATCAGTCCCCAAGTGGGAGATTGTTAGATTGTGGTGATTGATCAGGAAAGTACTGTACATACTTCATAAATAGTGGGGTTCGGGGCATCGCCCCAAAATTTTTTTTTTTTTGGGAAGTAGCCGACATGGTAGCCGACATATTATGGCCAACATATGGCCAACATGTTATAACCCTAGAGCAGTTTAATACTTGTATAAAAAGGGCTTAGGGTTGGGTATTTTTTATGTGTGGTGATACGAAATTTTTTCTTGCGGCGGTATTGAGCTGTAAGGGATTACGGATTGTAATTAGGTTGTAATCACTGGATTGTAATAAGATCGGACTTGCTGTTTGGTGGACGTAGCCCAGGGATTGGGTTAACCACGTTAAATCTTGGTGCCTTGTGTTCATTTCTGTGTGTTCTATTATTTTCTGTTATTGGTTATATTTGCATGTAGTTTTTATTTATGTCCGTGGTTTATCCTTACATTTTTCCCTTTTTGCCTTTTGTCTTCTCACTTGTCTCTACAACTACCCTTGTGGCTGCTTATATAGTAGCAAGTCCCACAAAACCACCAAGTGGTATTACATAAACCATGTTCTAAAACCATGTGCTACCTAACCCATTAACCCCACATTTAATATTGGAAATTTTATTATTTTCCCCAATATTAAATAATCACATGACATATTATCACAATGTTATAATACAACTCATCAAGTATATTCCATGGAAATATTTCCATCTTGCACATCCATCTAGGTGCAACATTACATAATAAAATAAAATAATACAATATACAAATATTATGTAGAGTGTGCAACACCCATTATCTAAACACAAATGTTAAGACACCAAAGGTGCAAACATGCGCACATCCTCAAGGTGTGCATGTGTGCACCTTTGTTCATTCAAAAATCATTAAAACCTAAAAATAACCTAAGGCCTAAGTCAACCAAATTCAAGGTGTGCATGTGTGCACCTTTTTGAAACTAAAGATAGCAAACCTAAGCCTAAGAAAGGTGTGCATGTGTGCACCTCTCCAAGGTACACACATGCACACCTTTTTAAAAATATACTCAAGCACATAAGGGTGTGCACATGTATAGCCCATCAAGGTGAGCATGTGTGCACCCTTCATGCAAAAAAGAAGCAAAAAGGATTTATGTCCAATACATTTTCCCTACACATGTGCATTTCAAGGCTTTGTGGGGGGAAATTGACTGTTTTGATTTTTTTGAGTGTTTTGGTCTAGGTTTTTTGTTAGGGTTTATTTTGGGTCAGATTTTCAGCTCTCAAGACTAATATTTTTCTCTTCTGATTGGATAAAATGGCATCTTCATCATCCTCACTTGCAACAAATATTTCTCCCAAACATATAGTGTTCAAATATCAAGTTACACTAAAGAAATCATGCTTTGAAGATGGACACTCTGAAATTAGAGACACCAAGCTTGGACACATTGATTAGAATGCCTTCCTCACTATCTAAAATAAGCCAATAGAATGATCTAAAATGGTGTTAGAACTCATCCGATTAGGGTTAGTCAACACAATGTCACATCCTACTTCTATACAGTCTTCATAACTCATCATGGCCCTTGTAGAAAACTATATCTCTAAAGAGAAGGTTGTCAAGAGTGTCACAAGCAAGATAGTCCTAAACCACCAACCTCAAAACATCGATAAAGTCTTCTACTTTCCTAGAGTCGATCAGTATGTACACATATCTTATGAAGGAGTAGAAAGATGGTATTGAGAACATGAGAAGGAAGCCAAAGAGATAATCCAATCATCATTTTTTATTGAGAGAACACGAGTGGGCCATAGATTTGGCAAGGCAGACATGACCCAAGGATACATAAAGGATGACATGAGATACACAATTGTGCTTTTGAGCAAAGTCATGAGTTTACCAGTAGTTGGACATCTCAATATTTGGATGGTCCATTTCATAGAAACCATCCGAATGACCAAGATACCAATTGAATAGGCCATAATACTGAGCAATAACCTGGATGAGAAGCTGATAGTTGTTAAGGCTGACACTAAATTCTACATGACATCATATTTGGTGTATTTATTGGTGGCCAGAACAATTGACTACCTAGGACTTTACAAAAGAGGTAGCATGCAAGATGCTAATGCATGGCCTTATGTAGTATATCCTTGGTGAAGAGGACACTGTTGGATCAGAGAAAGGAGTATAGCATAGTGACTAACATCTTTATATTCGTAATAATCTAATTCATCAAGTGTGATTATACCAAATGGATGATAGTAGAGGCAGCAAACAAAATCATGGAGATCAACACCCACTACATTCAATTCAAAACATTCACATACCTAATTGTAGCCGACACACAAGTGAACCCAATGAAGCTCCCAAGATATCCTTTAGATTGGCTCATTTTTTTGTAGATTACTAGGAAACTCACATCTGCATATGACAAAGTGAGGAAACAACACAAGAAGACATGTGTGTGGCCAATCACCATAGGTTCTTTCAAGGTCAAGGAGAAACAAGATATCATGACCTTCGATTCTGAATGGGATCAATATCCCTTAGAAGATTACAACTCGCCTCACCCATACTTGGATAATATTGAGATGATGCAGCATCTATCAAGGAAGTAGTTTGTACATCAAGATGCACTGGAAGATCACTAGATGAATGCAATAGATGACTATGATATCCAAATAAGGGATTCTTGTAGAATGACTCTATATCTAGTAGAAAAGGCCATAAAAATGATGATCCCACTCAAGGTTATTGAGAAATGTATTGAAGGTGTCTTGGACCAATTGTACAATCAAGAAAAAAATTATGACAGGCCAATCATGAATGCAAATATTGGTAGGGATGAGAATGCGGACATCAACAACCAAGCTTGACATATAGTCCAACTAACAAGGGAATAGATCAAGAAGCCATTTAAACTTGATCTACTTCCACAAGTTGTTACTCTACAAGCCACAACACAACCTATCAAAGGAAAAGGTGTAAAGGTCATAGTACCAACTTTTCCAACTCAATCACTAGTGAGGCCAAAAATGGTTCATCGACATGAGCAGGAAATTAAGAATTTTGAAGAGGAAAGAGGAGTGTAAAGGAAGAGAGGGAAAAAAGATAGCAAACAAATAGCTTAAGCCTAGCTGCCTCAACAACCACAACAAGGTCTTGAATAAAAAAAGCCTCAAGATAAGCAGGCAATTCAAGTCCAAGAGATTGAGAAAGTGCCTTTGCCAAGATAGGAAAAAAACCAAAGCAAGAAGAGGAAGAATAGAGGGTGCCACTAGCAGGTCAAGAGGAAGAAGCCTCCCCCTTAGTTCCCAAGAAGGCTATGGTTGAGTCCACTATGAGAGGGATGCATAGGAGAAGGTTGAAGAAAAAGAATACTCCTCACTCACAGGTGCTCGAAACCATTCTAGAAGCCAAAGAAAAGGATTTTGTAGAAACTTGTATGGAGGTTAGTAATTACTGACAAATAATTAAAGATAAATATGTAGCTTTGGATTTTCTAGAAGCTACCCAAGCAACAAAGATCATTGAGAAATGCAAGAGAAAACATCCATACATTGCTTTGGGATAAGGAAGGAAAAAACCAAGATGTTGGAAATTTGATTTTGATATTTGGGAAAATTTTGAATTTTCGGAACCTTCCATCAAGGTGCGCAGGTGCACAAGTGCACTATTCATAGAGGTGCTCTAACAATTTTGAAGAAGTAATAGTGCACTGACAGTTAACTATTCATTCTTAATTTAGAGCATTTCATGCACCAAAAATGCATTTTGACAGTAGTTCAACTCCCAAAAATGCTTGGAGAAGGTCAAGCTTCCATTTTTAGAGCTTCCAGTGACTCTTAGATCCTCTTGCAGCTTCCTTCTTCCTATCTACTTCTTATTTCTTTGCTTTAAGTCATGTAAAGGCTCATGCACCCATTAATTGATATAAACAATGGTGGAGACCTACTTAGCAACATTTAGAGAGTCAGTTTGTATATAATTAGATTTGTTTTATTAGTTTTTAACATATGTTAGCATTTTAAGAACTCTCTCCTAACATAAAGGGAGGACATGATTTCCTATAAATACATGGATATAATATGTAGTCTAAACTATTATTTTGATGCAAAAATATATGCTAATTGTTCTCTTATTCTAAGTGTAGTTATTCTTGTCGTAGTGTGTTATGTTTGTGAATGCATGTTCATGAATAATAATGGAGCCAATGGTTTTGTTATGTTGATTTGATTGTGTGACCTTTTAGTTCTAGTGTTTTCCTCATGTTAACAAATTCCACTAATGTATCGAGTTGAAGAAAAGATCATCTAATGTTCATGCATAGCTTCTTGTCTTTCTTGAGTGCACTTTACATGGCCTTGTGATTCGAGGAGAAGTGGAACATCTTTGAGCTATTATGGAGCTCCCATCAATGGTTGCATTAGTGGAATTGAGTAAACACTACTTGTATTTTTAATGGTTTCCTACCCGATCTTTTTTACAATTTAGCTCGCAAATGTGTTGTTACCATAGTTTATGTCCATTAGGAATTCCCCTTTCAAGTTATTTGATTTAATCTCTCATTACTTTATCTTTGTTGTTTTCTTTTCTAACACTTGGTTAAAATAAGAATTCATATAGTTGCATCGATAAATTTCATTCACAATAAAATAAAAAATACCAAAAATATATCTCTTTTGTGGTTACTTTTTTCAAAACAATAGATCAAACATCTTATCCTAAATTGGTTATAACTAGCAAAGGTCTCCTTGTGAACATACACACTTATCTTTAATTGAGTAGATTTTAGTAGGTCACAAGATTTCCAAGAACCTTGGAGTTGATCCTAGATTAACTTTTCAAGAGAGGAGTTTGAAAGGATTCCTTCCATTAAGCAATGTGAAAACAACAGCTCAACATTTCCTATGACTAATTTCTATGTGAATGGGACATAACCACTTCTCATCAACAAAATTATCATGACATTATATGTTTAGATTTACGTAGGATGACTTTTATTTAATGATTTGTTTTACAATTTAATATTTCTATTTAATGTTAGGCTTTCCTATATGGATAATGATTTTTTCATTATCCTCCTCATAGTTTTTTATTTCTTATATACATATTATATATGTACTCTTTTCATTGTATTTACACACTAAAGGAAAACAATGGCTGCATAGTTGACAAAAAGATGTCAACTTGACATATATACATATACTTCATGAATTTAGTACTTGAATTGCTTGTTTACATCCTTTTGTTGGCTTGATAAATTAGTTTTTTAACCTTGGTGATGATAGAAATTGACTAATATTTGTGAACCCAATCAAGGCCAACCATAAGCCCTAGATTCACAAACTAAGCAACATCATATTAATATAACCTTCATGAAAACACAACAATGAAAGTAAACACAAATATACCAAATTGTCCTTAGGAAATGCTTGATTATATTATCTACATATCCTTCAAGACCTTGAAATTATAATGTTCTATTAGGATGGTTCTATGTAAATATAATAGTTACATGCAAATATAAACAATAGTACAAAAGGAATAAGGCACACATAAATATAATAGAAGACACAGATTAAATGTGGCTCACCCAATCTTGGGAAACATCCACCAAACAGAGTGTCTAATAATATCATCCATTAATTCAACCTCATTATAATATGCAAACCCTTCCAACTTAATACTATTGCAAGAGGCCACTAAACCATCACATGAAAATCCCTAACCCTAAGCCATTTTATACAAGACTTATATTGGGTACCAAGTTAGGGTTAGATTTATTTTCTAATATAAATATAAATCCTACTTCCTTTTATGCTAATAATTTCATATTTGGCACATCATACGACATTGCCCCCAAACCCCCATAGAAAAATATGAGGAGAAATCAAACCGATGGAAGTGGGAAAAAATTAACCTCTAAGTCTGATTAGGCTCCACATAATAGGTTGATTCTCTTATATATATAAACATTCACATGAGCCTATGAAAGAATTGAGATTGGTTGATTGATGAAAAAAATGATAATAGTGGTATGGAGGTACTAATAATGATAAGATGTTAATGATGTTAGATATGGGCTCTTAAAGATCACAAGAATGCAACGGTAATAAGTTCTCTAAAGTATCAAGTATGATCACAAAGACATTAGAATAGGAATTAGATTCAAATAAGGAAGAAATGTGCTCTTTAATTCCTCATTAAAACAAGGGCTCAAATTTGAAGAGGTGCTAAACAAGTGACTATGATTAGATAGAAGTAGGGAGCATGTAGAAAATATTAGGGATAAAGGAAATTAAAAGGTGAAAGAAATTAGTGGATGCAGTGGATTGATAGGTATAGGATATTGAATTTCCATAATATCTAGACATGTGAAGGTGGAATCGTCAAATAAAAATACAATTGCCATTTATCACAAGCCTATAATTTGTTGAGTTTATCCATGTGAGTAATGATGATTGGTGGGATTAGAAAGAGAAGGATTAGCAAATTTATAAAATATATAAAGGTATTTCTTTTACAAATAGTAGAAGTGAAGATAATAAATGGGCTAATAAATAAATATGAATTTATTTAATCACATGATAGTTTGGGCTTAGTGAATTAAATAAATAAATAGTCATATTCACTTAAATAATAGCATAAAAGGTTGATAAATAAATTTAATAAATAATAAATATTTAATTAATTAATAGATGAATTTAGGATATCTATTTGGTTTTATGAGGATATTTTTAAGTGTCTTCATCTTCCCCCTCTTTGAGACAATATGGTAGCCTATTAAATTATTTTTAAAAGAGGGATCAAAACTAAAAACATCTATAGTCATGAGAAGGATGAAAGGAAGGATGATGAAGGACATGCCCCTTGAGATAACATGTGGGTTTGCAAGGACTATTAATCTCATATTGGTTTTGACAAATGAGTGTATATACACTTAAGTCATTTATTTAGTTCATGCCAAACAAGTAACATATGTCAAGCACAACATGTAAATTTAGAGCATGTCAAGTAAACAGTGAGTGTCGAGTCACTCATACTTCGAGTCACTCAAGTGTCAAGCAGACAATGTATTCCAAGTGATTCAGGAGCCAAGCAAGCAATGCATGTTGAGTCATTCAAATGCTAAGTGATAGCATTGAAGTCATAGTATGTGCTGAGCACTAGGGACTTCAGATGTCGAGTAACATAATTTTGTCATAGTTGTTTGTATTGGCACAAAATACTATGTAAACCATTTTTTAGTTGACATAAATATTGAATTATGATATTTTGGTGATAAGGATGAATCTTAAGTTGGATGATATCATGGTATATATTGCCTCCTCTACTTTATTCTTCTCAATCTCTCCAAGGTTATCAAATTTAATGTAAGAGAAACTTGACAAGTCAGCATTGTTTTTAATGTTTTATCATTGAACAATTGACCAACATAGTGGAAAAGGTAAGTAATACAAACCTAGATACTAATGTCAAATTTTTAGAATGATATGAGAAGAAGTTTCAAACTAAAGTGAATAAGAGGATATCTAGTGAAATTGCACTAACACAAGTTGTATTGGCAACTAAGATAGATAGTGTGAAGAAGGTACTAGAGAACATTTTCTCTTTGTACACCAAATTGTGTATTCCTACACTCTTCACATAGGAGATAAGGAATCACATTCTAAGCTTGGAAAGTCAAATGCAATCATCCAAAGCTAAATTTCCTAGGACTCTAGCTCAATGTGAGAAACATTTTAGGACCCTCTTGCAATCCCAAAGTCAGTTAGCAACTATACAAGAAGATGAAGCCAATATCAGGGCTAAACTGATTAGCATCCAATCTACATTGACTCCTCACATGGAGATTTTACACAAGGAGCTAGGCTATGGTGAAACTCTTATGAAGAAAGACCCCAATATTTCTACATTAGATGACTTAGTACACCTTGCTGCCAATCGGGCCATCTAAATTAAGTCTTTTGAGGTAGCATGTGATAATTGGGATGCATCTCTTAAGATTTT
Organism: Cupressus sempervirens; assembly: GCA_028749045.1. NCBI lineage: Eukaryota > Viridiplantae > Streptophyta > Pinopsida > Cupressales > Cupressaceae > Cupressus > Cupressus sempervirens. The sequence continues at coordinate 1,017,557,472 of CM053787.1, read as the reverse complement.
TCTTGAGGTCCATAAATCTTTTTTGGAAAAATACACTATTAGCGTATAACCCATTAACATCAGTGTCAAAAAGGGGGAGTAAGAGAAAGCAAGTAGAAAATAGAGAAAGAGCATCAATTAAGGCAAACCTACTCAACAAGAGAAAGATTTTGATACAAAATAAAGTATAGAATAGATCAAACAACTCAGGGGGAGTTATAAGATTTTGAGGTATAAGTCATGTTGCAAAATTTTGATATTTTTAAACTTTTGTATAGAAGTAGAATAAGAGTTTATGTTATGCTCATAAGAATAAAGAGTATTAATGTATGACCAAGTGTTTTTGACACTCATGTCAAAGGGGGAAATTGTTAATCTCAAATTGGTTTTGACAATTAAGTGTCTATACACATAAGTCATTTACTTAGTTCATGCCAAACAAGTAACATATACCAAGCACAACATGTAAATTTAGAGCATGCTAAGTAAATGGTGAGTGTTGAGTCACTTATATGATGAGTCACTCAAGTGTTGAGTAGACACTGTATGTTGAGTGATTCAGGAGCCAAGCAAGCAATGCATGCTGAGTAATTTAGATGTTGAGTGACAAAATTAAAGTCATAGTATGTGTTGAGCACCAGGGACTTCAGATGTTTAGTAACACATTTTTGTCATAGTCGTTTGTATTAGCACAAAATACTATGTAAGCCATTTTTGAGCTGACTTAAAGATTGAATTACAATATTTTGGTATAAGGATGAATCTTAAGTTGGAATTCCTATGTATAACATGCACCCAATCAAGTAAATGGAAGGTTTAAGTGGCAATATGGATGAATCATAGTCATTTATTCATACCTAACCCTAAGTCACCTAGGTCTTCTTAAGGAGGAAAAACCCTAAACTTCCTATGAGCATGAAAGGACATGAATGAATGGTTAAGGAGAGTTTTTCATCTGAAAACTAGGACATTCATGGTGACCAAGGCATTATGATATGAATGAAGTTGCAGAATCAATTAAATGAGAATAGGGGAAGGAAGCAATGAACAACAAAGAGACATCTGATCAAGGAATGATCAAGTACATAGAAAAATAGAGGTGATCTATCATCAAGCATCAGAGTGCTAACTATAGGATCATTGCTAAGACATTCTAATAGGTGAATCAATTAAATCTCTTACCAGAGTAGTCCTAACAGGCTATATTGAAATCCTCTAGCAATGTTCTTACTTAATTGTGAGTTGAAGTCCTTTTACCAGGCACACTTCTAACAGGGTGTTGAAATCCTCTAATAGGGTGACACCTAATAGTCTTTGTAAGCCTTTAACTAGGCAGGCCTTTCACAGGGTAAATCATGGTTCATGATCAAACATTGTAACCTTCATTGGATACACTTTATTACTATAGTAGTGGCGACTTGTGGGTGTCATCCCCACTTTATTTTTACCTTCTCATTGGAGGGTTTTTGGGTAATCATATCTTGTATCATATATGTGTGAATGCTTACTTATTTACATATTTTAGATATATAAGCTTTACATGGTATTTTAGTTTACTTATTGAAAATGTGAGATGGAGTCAAAGTTTAAAGCACTGATTCAACCACCCCCCCACCCCCTCGAGAAGTTTACCTTTCCTATTGTAATTCCAACAAGGAGATGTTGTTCTCTTGAAAAGAAAGATGGGAGAAAAATAAAATAAATAAGGAGATAGTAAAATTAATGTTCATTGAAACATTCATGGATAGGAAGATTGAGATTAATATGAAGGTGATGGTTAGATAGAAAGGAAATGATATAAAATTGTTCTTTTCATAATGTTGTATCATCATTGATCTTATTATGGCAATCAGATGAAAGCATCAATGGAAAATGAAACCAAAATAACTTACATCATATAATCTAGTCTCCAAGTGAGGCATATGTTATTATATGGAGCCTAATCAAACTTAGAGGTTAATTTTTTCCAACTTTATTGTTGTGGCTTTTCCCATTCATTTTAGCATAATTTGGGGGAAACACCCTCAAAAGTGATTTTATTACTATAAAAGGTTATGAGAATTATTTTCTATTGGTCGACATATTCTTACAGGCTAATTTTGTAACTAAAAGATGTCTTATTAAAATGGTTTAGGGTTAGGGATTTTCATGTAAGAATGTTGTAGCTTCTTGTAGTTGTATTGAGCTGTAAGTGGTTATAGATTGTAATTAGGTCAATTGGGTAGATAATAATATTGGACTCTTTGTTTGGTGGATGTGGTCCAAGATTGAGTGAGCCACATTAAATATTTTTTTCCTCCACTCTATTTATTAGATTTGCATGTAGTTGTTAGATATTGATTTGTCAGACCCTAACAACATGAGAACAAATGATAAGTTTAAAAATTGCTATGATGAAGGTAAAATTGAAGCTAACCAAATTTATTTTAGGAATAAAAATAATGGTGCAAGAGATATTTACCTATGCTATAATGGATAGAAACAAGGCCAAGAATCAAGAGAGGGTGTGCCAAAGAGGAGATGATGAACTTTCCAAGGATACTAATGTGCTCCCTACTAAAGTATAATGAACCTTAAGTGATAAGGATGATTATGATAATTGATGTTTGATTTTAGACCAAAGAGAGTAACTTAGGTGCATGATAAAGACTTGGTCTAACCAAAGATGTGTATGTAATTAAAAAATTGTGATGACTATCTGATGCAATTCTAAAGTGAAATGCTTAGTGACTAAATATCCTAAAGATCAAAAGTAAAATGTGAAGCCCAAATAGGTAGATCTAATCATTTTTTAACTATTTATTTTAGATGCATGGAAAAATAATTTGTCTATACATGTCTAGTGATAAATACACAAGTATAGAGCATAGATGAACAAGTATAGAGCACAAATGTGCAGGTTTAGCAAAAATGATAGATAAGCCTATTATTTGTAGTTTTTACTACTTTTCTTGTTTTTGGTTTTTACTAGTTTTGACAAGAAAAGACTTCAAACATAAGAACATAATGTTTAATTGTTCAATAAAATGAGAACCTACAAGGGATTTGGGTAACAGTACAAACCCATGTCACACTTTTATAAAGGAAAAGGATGACATCAAGCAAATTATTCAACTTTAATGATTAAAAAGTGGCATTTTCCATGTAGAATTTGAGATGATGTAAACTGATGAAATGTGTAAAATTGGATGAAGTTTATGCCTATTTTTTTTTTTTTTAATTAGTAAGAGTCTATGCAATTTTATAATTTATGAAGTCCACTTCTTCTATTTTGTTGAAAAATGTTGAAAATTTGAGGTTTAATTCCTACCAAGAAAAGTATATGCAAATGATATATTTTTTCTCTAACTTCAAAATGTGTTATAGATGGCATATATAGCTAGTGTACAAACAAATAAATATTGGTTTTCAATGTACATTTTCTCTTTTATTGCTACTTGAAATTAAACTTATTAAATATATATAAAAAAAATTGTCAAAATTTTTAATTTATACGCCTTTTTTAAAATAAATTACATATTCTTGAAGATGATTGTCTCCTCTAGTGCCATTTAAATTTAATTTTTTTTGATATGATATACTATTTTTTCTCCTTTTTTGAAGTAGTATCTTCTCGAATGTTAAAATGCCTACTTGTAATATTTTGAAATTATAATATATTATAACTAATCAAAACACTATGAAATTTATATGACTGTGATCTTAACTCTGAGATCTATAAATGGCTATTTTTAATTTTTGAAGAAAGATGACTTTTGATAGAGAAATAAGTTGTAGAAATGAGAAGTGATGCTGAGCTCTCCCTTAAAAAGCTATAAAGATGTGGTGTGGCCTTGCAACACTTTAAACATCCCAAAATGGAGTCAAGAGAGGGCTCTACACCTTTGAAAGAAGCTTTCTCCAAAACATGACCTAGGTACCAAAATTTGCACAACTAGGTCTTAAAGCACAAAATCTCCAAAATGTAGATTTTTGCTTGAAAATGGAACCTATGAGTTTATAAGAGAGTGGAAAGGTTCCTTAACAATCAACAATCTCAAACTAGTGTTTTTGGTTATTCTATCTTGTTCCCAAAGATCAAAGATAGTGAAATTGTCGTTTAGGCCTAGGAGCCCTATATTAGCCCTATCAACAAGATAATTAGGACTTAGTTTCAAATTACTCCAAAGGATCTAGAAAAAAAAATTTAGATATGGATACCCTTTTGGATGAATCTTTAGATCCCAAAATTTTAGAGTCTAGATTGGTCAGATGACCCCTTAACAAAAATGTAGCAAATTCCTCTTTTATGCCTACTTGCTAGGGTTTGTGAAGAAAATGCTGGAAAGATGATTGACTAGTTAAAACTATCAATTAGGAAAACTATAGGGAACTGCTAGGAATCATTATACACATTATATTTGTTTCATCCATCCCCCAAGTTCTTGTGACACTCTCACACCTTTGTCCTCCACCAAAAACATAAAGATGTTTGGCCTAGGGCTTGCTAGCAAAAATAGAAGCCTTGACTTCCATATCCCATCTTTTAGGGATTTTATGATACATCTTCCTAAATTTAATTTTACCAAGTGGCAAGGAATTCCCACAGTGGGAGTACAAGTTAGGGCCTCATTTCTAAAACTAGTCACCAAATGGAGGGTTTTGGTGCACTTGAGAAATAACCTTGAATAACTTGAGTTATAGAGAACTTCAAACCCTTAGACCAATTGAATTATTGAACTATGCTATTCAAGATTCCAAAAAAATTTATTATTCATGTGTGTCAATTTATACATGTTCATACACTATGAAATTGCAAACTTTTACAAGGAAAATTGGGATCTTTATTTGATTCAAAAGGAAAAATTACATTCTATGACATCCAACTGCCTAAAAGTGATATTTGAAGTCTTACCCCAACCATCCCAACTAATATTCAAAGGTTGTGACTGTTGGGGAGTTTTTTAACAAAAGTTGACAACTTATGTTGCAATTAGCAACTTTTAGCAATTTTTGCAAATTGCACAATCTGACCTATCTAGTACCTTTTCCTTATACCCAAGGGACCTAAAAAATGTTTAGAAACCTAAAGAAACTCCTAACCTATTCTAGGTCTAAGAAATTCCTTTTGACCATAGTCAAAACCCATGTTTTATAAAGTACCAAATGGGGACTGGGTCTTACAATTAGGCTCAATTTATTGAATAACTATTACTACATTATTACAAATGTATCTTAGGGACAAATTACTTTGAGTAAAACTCATGAAGAGTTAAAATTATATGTTCTCTAGAGGATGGAGGGTTAGGTTCTCCTACACCATACTCCCTTGCTTGCAAAACTCAAGTCCCACTTGAGGATAGTTGTTCAACAGAGGTGCCATGCTTGGAAATGCATTCTTCACTCATCCATGTAGCATTAATGTATGGAAGGCCCTTCCACTTGACCAAGTAGTTTGTATAGGTCTTCTTCCTTGTCTTCTTGACCACCTTGGAATGCAAAATCCTCTCTAGTTGAAGTGGTTGGCTAGGTAGTAGATCCTTGATCCATTCTACCTAAATTTCATTAGTATCCTACATTATATCATTAGTACCTATATCACTTTTGAAAAGGGTGAGATCATAAACATTAAAGATAGGAGAAAATTGATATGCTAGTAGGTAATGAAATTTCAAAAGAATTCTCTCCAAATTTGTGTAATATCTGACATGGACCAATTTTCCTCATTTGCAACTTGGTATGTCCCCTTGGCAGTCTTTCCTTGTTCAAATATGCCCAAACTTTATCTCCTACTTTAAAAGAAACTTGTCTTTTCCTCTTGTCTTCTTGTGCCTTGCACTTAGCAGTATTTTAGTTTAAGGCATCCTTAACCTCGTCATGAATTTGTTTGATCCATACTAAGAATTCCTCACATTGTGCATTGGTTTTGAACTCACTCAATAAGTCTCTCAGTTCCATAACTCCTCTACGATGGAATCCATAATTTACTTGGAACCATGTCCTCCCTGTTGACCTGTTCACTAAATCATTAAAAGAAAATTATTCTTGTGGAAGGATAGCATCCCAAGATTTTCTATGTTGTTTTGTTAGGCACCTTAAACTTTAGTTTGCCCATCTATTTGAGGATGGTAGGTAGAACTAAAAGAAATATTTTTCCCTAAATTTTTCCATAAGGTCCTCCAAAAATGACCCTAGAATTTTACATCTCTATCGTAGATAATGGATGTTGGAAATCCATGAATTCTAACCACTTCATTAAAGAATATGTTAGCAATATGTGAAGCATCATTGGAGCTCTTACAAGGAACAAAGTGAGACATTTTTCTAAATCTATCAACAATAAAAAAAAATTGCTATCAAAACCTTGTCTAGTCCTTAGGAGTCCCAAGACAAAATCCATACTCACATTGTCCCATGGTTTTGTTGGAATTAGTAAGGGCTAATAGAGACCTTGATTTTTTTTCACTCCTTTGGCTCTTTGACAAATTGTACACATCTCCACAAACTTCTTGACATCAATATGAAGTTTAGGTCAATGATAGTTCCTTCTTAGGAGTTCTAGAGTTTTATCAATTCCAAATTGACCTCCTAGAGTGCCACAATGCTTTTCTCTGATTAGATTTTCTCTCATAGAACACTTGGGTATGTAGAGCTGGCCACCTTTGAATAAGAGACCATTCTACAATAAATATTTAGAATAAGTAGTATTATAAGCATCAAAAAGATTAGATCAAACCTTATAGATGTCACCAAAATCTAGATCATTCTTGTATAAGTGCTTAAGGGCATCAATACCCATATTTTATATCTGACCTTCTTCAACCAATCCCACTCTTTTGCTAAGTGCATTTGCTACCTTATTTTTTGTTCCCTTCTTTTTCTTGATTGAAAATGTGAAGACTTGGAGTTGGTCAACCCACTTCATGTGCCTATAGCTTAGTTTGTCTTGAGTGTTTAGGAAGATAGGGCATGATTGTGTGTATAGATGATAAATTATTTAGGAAGCAAGTAGTGCCTCCATTTCTTTAGGGCTTGAACTATTGCATAGAGTTCTAGGTCATATGTACTATAATTCTTCTTTGCATCATTTAGTTTTTCATAGAAGAATGCAATTGGCCTTCCCTCTTGACTAAGAACTGTACCTATGGACAGGTTGCTAGCATCAATTTCAGAAATGAGAAATTTATTGAAGGTAGGCAAAGCCAAAATAGGATATTGTGCCACTCTTCCCTTCAAATATTCAAATGCCTCATCATCTTGTGCGGTCCACTAAAATTTTGTTTTTCTATCACATTGATGGTATCAGGTAAAAGTGTACATATGTGACTAAAATTTTTGACAAATTTTCTATAAAACATTGCCAAACTATTGAAACTCTTCACAGTTCCAAATGTCTTAGGTGTTGGCCAATTGATGATAACCTCTACCTTTTCAAGATCCATTTTCAAAGTGCCCTTTGAGATGAAAAATCCCAATGATGTCAACTTTGTTTGCATGAATGCACATTTTTCAATATTTATTGCAAGTTTCTTCTCATGTAACCTTTTAAGGACTTGCTTCGAATGTTTCATATGTTCTTCTTTGGTTCTGTTGAAGATCAATATATCATCTAAATAGACCACTGTACAAACTATCCTATGAAGTCATGAAGCACTTCATTCATTAGCCTCATGAATGTGCTTGGGGCATTTATAAGGCCAAATGGCATGAAAAGCTATTCATAAAGTCCCTTAGTGGTTTTAAATGTAGTTTTCCACTCATCTCCTAGCCTTATTCTTATCTAGTGATAGCCTAATATAAAATATATCTTGGAAAAATAACATGCTCCTCCAAGTTGGTCTAATAGATCTTCAATCCTCGGTATAGGGAATCTATACTTAATAGTTATTTTGTTGATTTCCCTAGAGTCAGTGCATAGCCTCCACTTACCATCTTTCTTAGGGGCTAGAACACTAGTGACTACACAAGGGCTTAGACTCTTTTGTATGATTCCTTTAGACAACAGATCACTAATTTTTCTAGATACGTTTGTATTCTAATCAGGGGTGAGTTTGTATGTAGCCTTGTTGGGTAGAGAAGCACCTGGTGTGAAGTCTATTTGATGTGAGATGTCCCTTAATGGTGGGAGTTCATCTGGAGTATCCCTTGCAAGTATTCCTTTGTACTTCTACAATAGATCCTTTACCTCTTTACGCACTTCTTGGGTTACTACTTTCATCTTGGGTTTTATGACTAGGTCATACCCTATTTGAGAGTCTTGGATTGTTTTCAACATCTCTTGTTCCCCTGTCATGATAACTAACTGTTCTTTGGGTTTTTCTTGGTGAGGGTTAGGATTGGGAAGAAGATTGTATATATGTCCATCTTTAGTGATTTTATATTTATTAGTTACACCATCATGTTTAGCCTTAAGGTCATATTGCCATGGTCAACCTAGAAGAAGGTGACAAATGTCCATGTCTACAATGTCACAAAGGACAATATCCTTATAGTATTTTATTAGGAAATCTACCCAAGCTTGTTCATTTATTAGTGTTTGTTTCCCTTTTTTAGCCAAGATGAGTGGGAGGGATTAGGGTTGGGTATTCTTTCTAGATTCAACTTATCTACCTTTTCCTTAGAAACAATATGTTCAGTAGACCCAAAATCTATAACTACCTTACATACCTTTCCATGGCTTTTTCAGTTTGTCTTGAAGAGAGTCTTCCTTTGTGGAGGTTCCACTAATATGGGTCCTTGGATAAATGTCCTCTTCATCATGAGAGTAGCCCCTTCTTCACTGGTAAAATCTTTGACACTTTTGTTATCATCATCCTCTTGAACTAGGTTAGTTCTTCTTTCTTCTTGGTAATTATGTTTCTCAAGAAATTTGTTTGTATAGTGGCCCATCTAGTTATAGTTGTAGCAGTTGATCTACCTATTATTTCTTACACCATTTCTATCTCTTCCATTTACTCTCCTTCCTCTTTATCCACCTCTTGAACCAGTCTCACCTTAGGTATTTTCCTTGTTAGAATCTCCTTGAGGTTTATTGCTTTATGTTCCTTTACCCCCATAATTTCCTTATCCTCTATCATTCTTTCCCTTGTTTCTAGCACTTTGTTTATTTCTCCTTTTGAAATTTTCTTCCACCTTGAGTGCCAATTGATAGCACTGGTTTATAGTAGTAGGGCTTGTCAAAGTCAATTCATCTTTAATGGAAAGCCTCAGTCCTTGCATATACCTTGCAAGTTTCATTCTTTCAGGCTCAACAAATTTGCATTTCATCACCAACTTCTAAAATCCTTAGTGTAGGTAGGAATTTTCATCTCTTTCTGCCTCAAACTCATTATTTTCTTATGAAGTTGTACTTCATAATCCTTAGGGACATAGATCTCTTTGAGTAGAGCCACCATCTTCTTCCATTTGGTGACTGGATTCTTTTCATTCTTCACCCTATCATCTTGGATGAAGTTCCACCATGTAAGTGTAGAGCCCTTGAGTCTAGACTTGGCAATCTCCACCCTTTGGTTCTAAGGGATGTCCTCACAATCAAAGAAACTATTGAGGGCATCTACCCAATCCATTATAGTCTTTGGGTCCATCTTTCCATTGTATGTGGGCAAGTCAAGCTTAGAATCCATGGTTCTCCTCTCCATAGATTTGAGAGTCCTCACAAGTAGCCTCTAGTGAGTGGGACATTCTTCTTCCTCCTTCTCAAGTAGTTCTTCATCACTCCCTTATCTGACTTCTTCAGAGTTTTCACTACTTTTGTTATGAAGTTTCTCTTTAAGCTTGTCCATTTCTTGCCTCATCAACTACATCTCTTTTTCTCTTTGTTCATCTTTCTTTAATCTCTAATCTCTCAAGTATTTCACAATCTCTACATTAGTCATCCTTGAAGATAACCCTCCTTCATCTTCTCCTTCCATGGTGTTGTCAAATTCCTTCCCTAAGGGATCTTAGGTTGCTTTGATACCACTTGATGCAGAGCTTTCCCTTAAATAGAAATAATGATATGGGGTGGCCTTCAAACACTTCAAACACCCCAAAATGGAGTCAAGAGAGGGCTCTACACCTTTAAAACAAACTTACTCCAAAACATGACCTGGTTACCAAAATTTGCACGACTAGGTCTTAAAGCACAAAATCTCCAAAATGTAGGTTTTTGCTTTTAAATGGAACCTATGATTTTATAGGGGAGTGGAAAGGTTCCTGAACAATAAAAAATCTCAAATTGGTGGGTCTGGTTAGCCTATCTTGTTCCCAAACATCAAAGGTAGTGAAATTGCCTTTTAGGCAAAGGAACCCCCTATTAGCCCTATCAAAAAAGTAATTAGGACTTAGTTTGAAACTATTCTAAAGGATATAGAAAAAAAAAAAATAGATATGGATACCCTTTTGGAAGAAGCTTTAGATTCCAAACTTTTAGACTCCAGACTAGTTATATGACCCCCTTACTAAAAATGCAACAATTTCCTTTGTTAAGCCTACTTGCTAGGGTTTGTGAAGGAAATGTTTGGAAGGTGATTGAACAGATAAAAATATCAATTAGGAAACATGTAGGTAACTGCCATGCATCATTATACACCATTTTATTGGATTCATCCATCCCCCAAGTGCCTACAACACTCTAACACCTATTGTCCTACACCAAACACATAGAGATGTTTGGCCTAGGGCTTGCTAGAAAAAATAGGAGCCTTGACTTCCATATCCCATCCTTCAAGTATCTTATGATACATCTTCCTAAATTTTATTTTACCAAGTGGAAAGGAATTCCCACTGTGGGAATGCAAGTTAGGTCCTCATTTCTCAAACTAGTCACCAAATGGAGGTTTTTGGTTCACCTGAGAAAGAACCTTGAATAACTTGAGTTATAGAGCACTTTAAACCCTCAAACCAATTTAATTATTCAACTATGATATTTAGGATTCCAAAAAATTTGATTATTCACATGTGCCAATCTGTACCTATCCATGCACACTGAAATTATAGTGTTTTACAAGGAAAAATGGGATATTTATTTGATTCAAAAGGTAAAATTAGATTTTGTGACTTTCTCCAACCATCCCAACTCATATTCAAAGGCTATGACCATTGGGGAGTGTTTTAACAAAAGTTGCTAAGCAACTTTTGTTGCAATTAGCAACTTTTAGCATTTTTTTGCAAATTGCATAATCTAACCTATCTAGGACCTTTCCCTTGTGCCCCATGGGCCTAAAACATGTTTAGAAACCTAAAGGAACTCCTAACCTATGCTAGGTATAATAAAGGCCTTTTGGCCATAGTCAAAACCCATGGTTTATAAAGTACCAAATGGGGACTACGTCTTACAATTAGGCTCAATTTATTGAATAACTATTACTACCTTATTACAAATGTCTATTAGGCAAAAATTCCTATGAGTAGAACTCATGAAGAGTTAAAATGATATATTCTCTGGAGGATGGAGGGTAAGGTGCTCCTAATCCAAGAATTTTTATAAATTTACAATTTTGGCTTGTATGGTTGCAATATAAGATGTCATTTAGTAGTTCCAGGAAAAGGGTGTTTGGTCAGATAAGGTTCAACTAAACCCCCTTAGGTCAGCTAGGCATGGTTATTGGAGCTATTAAACCCTTACCCTCATATAAATACTTTTTTTTTGAATTACAATTTTCACTAAAACTAGAACAAACTGAACCCTTTTCTCCACATATGTGTTTCTCTTCAACACCTTACCTAATTTCTTTCATGCAACATTCTTTTTGGGATCCTTATTTCCAAATAGCTTTGGGTCATCTCTCCTACCCAACTTACTAGAGGCCCTTTTATTACTCTCTATATTCATGATGATCCTAAAGGAATCCCTTAAGGATCTAGGAGCTTTGTAACTAGATAAGTTATTTGTCTTACTATCAAATGCATTAAAATGTGTAGTTAAGAACACATTTTTTTCTAGTCTCATAACTTGAAAAAAATTTATGCATACCTTTTTGGAATCTAATGTTAAAATGAAACATGGTCTCATAGGGCATCTTCTTGATATTGTTGAACTCATCCAACATGAAGTTGTGGTTGGCCTTGTCACCATATTGCTCCTTGAAGTAGCTCTTCCCATGAACCGATATTGTCACTAGGAAGACCTTTGAACCAATCACTGGCATCCTTTACCAACTATCTTATGTATACCTATATATAATATGCCAAGAGTAGACATTCTCAAGGTGCCTATTTTCATTAAATGTCAAGGTTATTTTCTTAGTTGGGATTGATAAAAAAAGGCACCTCATGAAAAATTACTCTTGACATATTATAATATATAGGCATATATAAGCTAGTGGCAACTGCACCACAAAAGGAAATACATTTTATTATTATTATATTTTACTGAGGCTAGTATCAGATTATTAATTAATTTTTAATGATAGTCATATATTTTGTTAAATTTAGAATTATTATTCTTCAAATTTTTTAAAATTCTATTTGTAGTGTTTATTTTGTGTAACTTTTAGAGTTGTTATTATTTAAAAGATATTGTTACAAAAAATGGTAGAGTTAGCAGTAGAGTTATGAAAAGGGTTTACAATTAGGCATAGTATTAGAAATATGATTAGGGTTATAGTTAGACTTAGGTTTAGGGTTAGGGGTATAGGGTTAGGCTTATGATAAGAGTAAGGCATAGAATACATTAATTGTTAAGGTTATAAGAAAGCTTGTATTTAGGGTTAGGGTTTTTCTTAGGGAGAAAAGTAGATGATAAAATGGGTTACAGTTAGTCAATATTAGAAATATGGTTAGGCTTATGATCATTATTAGTGTTAAGTTTATAATTATAGTTAGGCTCATGATTAAGGTTCAGACTCAACAATATAGTTAGGATTAGAAATTACAATTGAGGAAAGAATTACATTTAGGAGTATGGTTAGGGTTAGAGTAAGACTTGTGAGTAGGAGTAGGGTTAGGCATAGGATTAGTACCATATATAGGATAAGTGAAGGGCCAAACATAGGATGACAGTGAGGACCAACATTCCTCATTGAGTTATGGTTAGATATAGAGTTATAGTTAGGGGCTCACTACTAATAGGGCACCTATTAATATTATAATTAATGTTACATTTAGGAGTAGACTTAGGGTTAGGGTCTTTGATTTAGGATAGGTGAAGAGTTAGGAAAAAGATTAGAGTTAGGATCAATAAATACTTATTGAGTTAGAGTTAGATTTAAGGATGTAGAAAATGATTAGGGAAAGAGTTAAATTTAGTAGTAGGGTTAGGGTTAGGGTTAGACTTATGATTAGAAGTAGGGTTAGGGATAGGGTTAGGGCTAGATTTAAGGATTAAGAAATATGATTGGGGAAAGGGTTATATTTACTAGTATGGTTAGGGTTAGAATTATAATTATGATTATGACTAGGGTTAGGATTAATGTTAGGGCTAGGACTAGGGTTAGGGTTATGATTAGGATTAGGGTCAGACATAAGATTAGGGTTTGGATCAGGACTATACATTGAGTTAGGAATAGATATAGAGTTATGGTTAGGGGTACACTTACAATAGAGCAATTATTAGAATTAGAATTAGTGTTACAATAATGCTTAATATGTTATTATGATACCTGCAGTTAGTGTTAGTGTTATTGTTACACCCAATGTTAGTCTTGGGGGAGCCATTAGGTTACATTTAAGAAGTTTGTTATGAGTCATTCTATTATTATGGTTAAGGTAATTGTTAGGTTTTTGCTCCTCTTATGGGTAATGTCATGCTACTCTTAAAAAAAGGTTAGTGTTAGTGCAACTGCTAGGTTATTTTTTTATGTGGGTTAGTGTTATTGTGATACCTACAATTGGTGTTAGTGTTATTTGTACAACTAAGGTTAGTGTTAGGGGAATTGTTATGTTACATTAAATAAGTTTGTAGGATCCATTTTATTGTTATAATTAGGTTATTGTTAGGGTTATTTATCCTATTATAGTTAACATTGGTTCTTTTATATGGGTTAATGCTATTATGACACCTATGGTTAGTGTTAGTTCTATTTGCTAGGTTCTATTTATGAAGTTTGCAAGGGTTTGTATTATTATTATGCTTAACTTTATTTTTAGGTTATTGCTCCTATTATTGTTAACGGTAGTGTTAGTGCTACACTTCAGGTTACTGTTAGGGTAATTATTAGGATTTTTTTTATTTGGGTTAACTCTATTATAACACCTATGATTAGTGTTATTATGACCATCAAAATTATTAGAATAATTGAGAGGGGGTGAATCAGTTATCCTCAGGTCCAAATGTACCAATTAAACTTTTAAAAACTACAAACAACTTAATCAAACTCATAAATACACTTGACCAATATAGAAATTCATTAATAATCCAACTTATTCATATCAACACTTAGCTCTTTGTTTAGTGTATGTCAAATAACAAAAAAATATACCAATAAATAGCACAAAACATGAAAACAACATTCACACAAGTATGACACTAGGATTTAATGTGGAAACCCAATCTGGAAAAAACTACCAAGTAACATGCTATCACTTTTTCACTCTTCTAAAGTGAGTTTGGTTAAGAATAAACCCTAATTAAGGTTAAAAAATACACTATTAGGTGTGACCCTATAAAAGGACTTAATCACCCTATTTGGAGTGGCCTTGTTAAAGATTTTTTAAACATCCCATCAAAATGTCACCTTGATTAAAGAATTTACAATATGATTGTTAGGCCAACCTTGATTAAAGGATTTTACTACCACAATGGTTATAAAGTAATAGCTAGGTTACTCTAATAAAATACAACTCACTGTGAAAGTTTAGATTTCCATTTAGCTCATTCCTATTTTATTGGTTGGTCCTCATCACATTCTTCATCTTTGATCTACTTGGCAACACTTCAAGCAATCTCTCTTTCACCAACTTCTCACTTTTCTTAAGTAACTTTGATCTTCACTTGCTCTTCAAAAATTCACTAGCCTAACCTATAAATATTCTCTCATTCCTCTTTAAATAGACAAGTTTAATCTTTTGCCACTTAAGCATAACCATAGATCTTAGAGTTTGATAAGATTCATTAATTTTTTCCATTATTTTGTCCTTCTACTTCTTTTCTTGAAACTTATGGAAACTTCTTGTTTAATATTTTCCTTAGATCACTTAACAAAAAAAATTCATGCATTAAGTAGGCCATCTCATAAATCCTCATCTTCAATGCACTTTGACTAATCCATAAATCCAACTGCATCAGCCTAAAATCTTGATTATTTCACAAACTATTAATTTTTTGACACTCAATCATCACTATATTCTTTAGCTCACTCATCACTAGGTATGTTAGTCACTACTAATTTGTCTCACTCATCTTACACTATCTTTCTTATAAATTATTGTGCTAAGTCATTACCAGTACTCAACTAATACTTAAGTAACTAAGTTCCTTAATCTTCTATTCAGTAATGCTTAACTTCTTCATTGACCTAGTAACCTCTCACTCAGTCAAACTCATATTTTACTCAATTTCTTCTCTTGTATCAATCATCTCTTCCATACTTGAACTCATCTTTCTTCTTCACTTAATACAAAGATCAAACAACATATTATCTTGTCAAATACGAATTGATCAACTTCCTTTTGTAGTTCCATCATGCTTACTCCTCTTTACTCAACCACTTCACTAGTTCACCATGTTATCTCTCTTTTCAAATCATCTGCATCAATCATTTGATATGGTACTCTACACTATTATAAAATTTCTTACTCATAAGGTTTGATATCAATGAGAACATAATAATTGTTCAAATTGTAGTTTCAACAATCTCCCTATTTGGCATTGATGCAACACTTTTAGTTACCATACAATTTAAAAAGTATTCTCTAGATTTTCACTGTCATCTCCCTCTATGTTCTATATTAGTTCTTCATTAATAGCCTTAATTTCATTATGATTCTCATCCATTTAATCTATGATATTCTTCCTCTTTGCACTTATTTACACTTCTTCCTCTATGATTCCAATTGTGATTCTTCATTGTAATACTAATTGTATTAACTCCCTCTTTGACATATCTCTTATTGTTTATAGATATTAGATGGTAAGATGATATTCATCTTCTCCCTCTTTGAAAGCAATGCTAAAGACATCATGTACACATCTCCCTCTTTATCTTCTATTCAAATTGATCTTTGAAACATATCTCCCTCTTTCATCTTTTCCCTTGAGTGTATCGCCATGTTTCTTGTTACAACTTCATCAACTCATTCTATTGTCCTTTTCTTTTCATGATTTTAGAAAGCTCCTAAAGTGTGACCTTCTACATCAATCTATAAGATATTACGATAATAACAATTGATGCAATGTTGCAACTCTTATTATTTTTCTTTAGATAGGTGAATGACCCTATAATTACCTCTTAGATACACAAATAAATCCTTGAGTAATGCCTTACTATATATATTAGCTATTTGTTCCTTTGTGTTCATATATTCTAGTCTTACTTATTTGTCTTGCACCAATTCCCTTAAGTAATGATACTTAATTGAAATATGTTTGGTCTTTGTGTGTATCATAGGATTCTTTGATATGCTCATAGAACTTGTGTTATCACAATATATCACCACACATTTAGTAGTATCTTCCTTCATACTTTCCAACAATTTCTTGATCTAGACTATGTTTAAGCAATTAATTGTAGGTGTAACATATTTAGCTTCTGTTGTGGATTCTGAACTATGATTTTTCTTCTTACTCGTCCATGAAATCAATTTCTTGCCTAGGGAGAAATATGCTCCACTTGTACTTTTTATATCATCAATGTTTCCATCCCAATCAACATTTATGTAAACTTGACATTTTTCTTATATCATAAACTATAGTTTTATGTTCCTTTTAGACATCTCAATATCGCTTTCATAGCATCAGGTGATTCTCCTTAGGATTAGCAAAAAATCTTGAACAATTCAAATAGCTAATGCAATGCTAGTTCTACTATGAACAACATACTGCAATTTACCAATCATTGATCTATATAATGTCTCATTTACTTCATCAGAATCATCATTCTTTTAAAGTTTATGTTCAGTGTCCATAGGTGTTCTAAAGGTTTTCAATATCTCCTTGATATACTTTGAGTGTGTAATGTATATGCCTCCTTTCATTTGATAAAATTGAAAACCAACAATGAATTTAACCTCTTCAAACATTGACATCTCAAATTCTTTCTTCATCTCATTAGAAAATTATTTACACATTACATCATGTCCTCCAAATATGATATCATCAACAAATATTTTAGCTAACAATATCTTATGCTCATATTCACTTTTCAAGTACACATTGCTATTATCATTAGTTCTTGCAAAACCAATTTTCACCAAATATGTATACTCTAGGATCTTGTTTCAAACCATAAAATACTTTGTGCAATTTACATACCATGTTATTCTTGCTAGGTTCAACAAATCCTTCAGGTTGTTTAATGTAAACTTCTTCCAAGATTCCATTCAAGAATACAGATTTAACATTCTTTTGATATACCTTAAAACATTTTTAAGTAGCATATGCAAGTAATTATCTTACTCCTTCCAACCTTGCAATTGGAGAAAATGTCTCTCCATAGTCAAATCCTTTATCTTGTTCATATCCCTTGCAAACTAATCTTGCTTTGTTCCTTGTGACTTCACTTTTCTCATTCAACTTGTGTCTGAATATCCACTTGGTTCCAATCAAATTCATATCTATTAGCATTGGTACCAATGTCCATGTTTTCTTCTTCTCAATTTGGTCAATCTCCTCATTCATTTCTCTAATCCAATCTTCATTCTCCAATGCATCTTTAATTGTTCTTGGCTCAAACTCATATAGTAAACATGTATCATTCTTCAACTTTTTTCTTGTCATAACTCTTTAATCTTTGCCTCTAATGATTTAATTTTGTGTATGGTATCTTCTCACATATTTTTCTAAAATAGGTTTAGATATTCTTTCTCCTTGTTTTAATTCACTTGGTCCATCTATTAGAAAGGGCAGGGTTGTTGCACCAAAAGATCTTGTTAATGCCCGATACAACCAATAGTCTTATAGAACCACAATAGAAAATTAAGCCATGTTGTGAATCCTATGAGGGAAGTTGGCCCACTACCAATAATCCCCTTGCCAATGTCACTCATCATGGCCTGCAAGATTCAAACCTATGATCAATCTCTAATACCAATTGTTAGAAAGGACAAGGTTTCCATTGCACCAAAAGATCAACCTGTCAATGCCCGATACAACCAATAGTCTTATAGAGCCACAAGAGGCAATTAAGGCATGTCATGAATCTTTTGAGGGATATCGGCCCACTATAAACACCATCTTTCTCATCTTCTCCAAGTATTTCTTGATGTAACTCAACTTCCTCTACTTGGTGTTCAGTTTCCTCTATTTGTGACTTGGAAACTATGGCCTAATGATCGATAGCTTGCTAATACTCAACAGAGCTTCTTTTTTTAGACTTGGAAATTCCTATCTATTGTTTAGGTAAAGTAATTGGTTCTCCTTCATGTAAATGTATACAAATTTTCTATAATCTTCAGGTTCCTCCTTGCATTCTTCTTCATTATTTTCTACAAATTCATCAACTCTAACATTTGTACTTTTCACAATTTCATTAGTGTTAGGATTCAAACAATTGTATGCCTTTCTTTTAGTGAAATATCCTAAGAATATACCTTCATCATTCTTTCCATCAATTTTTCTATTCCTTGCATCTTTCAATACATAACATTTGCTTCTAAATACTTTGAAATATTTAACATCAGGTGCATAGCCATACCACAGTTGAAAAGGATTTTTTTTGTACCTTTCTTGACTTGCACTTGGTTAAGGGTATAAATAGGACTACTTGCAGCTTCTCTACAATACTTTTGTGAAACAATCTTCTCCATCATGAGTGTTCCTACACAATCTATGATTTATCTATTTCTTAGTTCAGCTATCCCATTTTGTGGTGGATTCCTTTGTGCACACTTTGTCTTTTGATTCTTTTTCCATTGCAAAATGTATTGAACTCTTCTAATATGTGTTTACCTCCTCTATTTGATCAAGAGACTTTTACCTATTTCCTTTTCAACTCTAGCCAAATACCACGTAAACATTTAAAAAGCATCATATTTTTCTTTGAAAAATATCACAATCATCATTCTAGAGAAATTATTAACAAATAGAATAAAGTACTTATCATCATAATAAATTTGCACTCCAATAGGACCACATGAATCAATATTAACCAGCTCCAAAATATCATCAAAAGAATAGGTCTTGCTCTTGAAACTAGACTTTGTAATTTTTTCCCATTTGACATTGTTTGCACATCACTTTATCAAGTTTTCTCAATCTTGATAATCCTCTTACTCTTTCCATCTTACTAATGTTTGCCAAATTATCAAAGTTCACATGACACAACCTCTTAAGCCATAACCAAACATCTACAAATTGTGAAAATAATCGTGTCTTTTTATATAGGTCTAGATAGAACAAATTACCTCTTGTTTTCTCTCCACTTCCAGTCAGTTCACCAGTAGCATCATAGATTTTTGTCATCTTGTTTTGAAATCCAACTCAGTAGCTTGAACTATTCAATTGTACCACACTCAATATATTATATTTTAGTCCATCAATCCAATATACATTGTCACATCTAATATTTTCATTCAATATAATAGGTCCTTCACCTTCCACATAACATGGTGCATCATTTCAAAACTTAACATAACTTCCATTATAGTTTTCTAGATTTTCAAACTTACTTGTATCACCAATCATATGATGTGAGAAACCACTATCAATTATTCATTTATCATTCTTACTCACATGTGAAATAAGAGTAGTTTTCAGAAACTTTTTGTCTTCATTAGATTCATCTTTCATTTCAACATACACAACTTCTTCATCATGTTCATCAAAATCACTTTCAGAACCATCTTCTTCAACAATGTAACAATATTTCTTACATTTTCCCTTGTAGTCTTTTTTAGCTTAGTTGTCTATGTTGTCTGACCTTCCTTAGTATTTGTTATCTTTATTTTCCTTCTTCTCATCTCTATCAGAATACGTTACATCAATATGACCAACTTTGTTACATGTAAAATAGATTATGGGATGTTTATCTTTGTATTTTCCTTTTCCTCTTAGTAGCCTTCTTGTCAATAATGCTTATATTCATTAAGCTTATCATCTCATTCACTATCACTTTCCATAGGTTTACTTTTTGAACCTTTTCTTCTTTTAGATCCATCAAGGGTTAGTTGAGACATGAAAGCACATTCAACACTAGAAGGTGTATAATCATCAAAGTTTGACAATTTAAATGCAGTGAGTCCACCAATTAGACTATCTAGGGTCAAGTCATTATCAAATGTACATCTCAGTTATTGTATTGCAAACACCCTAATGGCATAGATAGGAAGTAAAATTCCCAATACTTTGTTGATCATAGTCTCTTCAGGTATGTCTTCTCCAAAACCTCTCATTGCATTCACCACTTCTTTGATTTGGCCACAATACTAGGCAACAATTTCTCCTTTTTTCATTCTCATGTCATCAAACTTTTAGTTTTAGCCCTTAACACATTTTTTCTCCTCTATGAATTTGTGCCAACTTATCCCACATTTTCTTTGTAATAGTGTAATCCTTCACATCATCGAACTTAGCATAAATTAGGGAAGATGTCATCTATCATTATTTGATTATGCTCCTTCTTTTATTTTATTTTCTCAATTGTAATGGGTGTAGGTTCTTCAATGTATTCATTTCCTGAGTAGTATAGTATAGAATCTCCATCTCCAGATAGATGCAATCTCATCAAATGTTGTCATGTTGGGAAGTTCTCTTTGTTCAGCTTGGGTACCTCTCTCTTGCACATATTGATCTTTAACTTAAGTCCCTTTAAACTTTCCTTACAATCTTCAAAGCTCTGATATCAATTATTAGAATGATTAGAATATCTAGGGTCAAATATTTACTAGGTGTACATCTCACTTCTTGTATTGTAGATAATCTAATGGCATAGATAGGAAGTAAAATTCTCAATACCTTGTTGATCACAGTCTCTTTAGGTATGTCTTCTCCAACACCTCTAATCACATTCACCACTTCTTTGATTTAGCCACAATACTAGGCAACAATTTCTCCTTCTTTCATTCTCATGTCATCAAACTTGCCTCTCAAACTTTTAGTTTTAGCCCTCAACACATTTGTGTCTCCTCCATGAATTTGTGGCACCTTATCCCACATTTTCTTTGTAGTAGTGTAATCATTCACATTGTCAAACTTAGCATAACTTAGGGAAGATGTTATCTATCATCATTTGATTATGCTCCTTCTTTTATTTTATTTTCTCAATTATCATGCATGTAGGTGCTTCAATATATTCATTGTAAAAGTAGTATAGTGTAGAATCTCCAACTCTAGATAGATGTAATCTCATCAAATTTTTCCATGTTGGGAAGTTCTCTTTGTTTAGCTTGGGTACCTCTCTCTTGCTCATCTTGATCTTTAACTTAAGTCCCTTTAAACATTCCTTACAAGCATCAAAGCTCTGATATCAATTGTTAGAATGATTAGAAGAACTAGATGGGGGTAAATTAGTTACCCTCATGTCTAGATGTACCAATTCAACTTTTAACAACTTCAAACAACTTAATCAAACTCATAAATCCACTTAGCCAATATAGAAATTCATCAGTAATCCAACTTATTCATATCAACACTTAGCTCTTTGTTTAGTGTATGTTGAATAAGAAAAACATGTAATAGTAAATTACATTAAACATAAAAACAACTTTCACACAAGTATGACACTAGGGTTTTACGTGGAAACCCAAATTGGGAAAAACTACCAAATTACATGTTATCACTATTTCACTCTTCTAAAGTGAGCTCGGTTAAGAACCAACCTTGTTCAAGGTTACAAAGCACCCTATTAGGAGTGGCCTTGTTAAAGGTTATTTAAAAATCCCATCAGAATGTCACCTTCATCAAAGGACTTACAATATGATTTTTAGGTTAACCTTGATTAAGGGATTTGACTACCAAAATGGTTAGAAAGTAGTAGCTAGGTTGATATGATAAAATAAAACTCACTTTGAAAATTTAGATCTCCATTCAGCTCATTCCTAGTTTATTGACTAGTCTTCATCTCTAATCTACTTGGCAACACTTCAAGCAACCTCTCTTTCACCAACTTCTCACTTTTCTTATGTAACTATGTTCTTCACTTTCTCTTCATAGATTCACTATCCTAACCTATAAATCTTATCTTGTTCCTCCTCAAATAGATGGTTTAATATTTTCTCACTTAAACATAACTAGAGAGCTTAGGGTTTGATTAGATTCATTAGTTTTTTTTTCCATTAATTTGTCCTTCTACTTCTTTCCTTGAAACTTCTCATTGAATCTTTACCTTAGAAATCTTAACAAACTCAATCATGCACTAAATATGCTAGCTCATCAATCCTCGTCTTGAATGTGCTTTGACTGGTCTGTAAATTCAACTGTGTTTGCCTCAAATCTCGATTCTTTCACAATCTGTTAATTTGTTGACACTCGGTCATCACTAGGTAGCTCAACCACTATTTATCTATCTTGCTTGGATTACACTGGCTTACTTGTCCATCATTGTGCTTGTTCATTACCATCACTTGATTGATACTTAAGTTCCTTAATCTTCTACTCGATAATTTTTAACTTCTTCATTGGCCTAGTACCCTATCACTTAATGAAACTCATGCTTTTCTCAACTTCTTATTGTGTGCTAAAAGGTCGACATACTTCTATGAATCATTATATCCAAGATTGCTCAAGAATGAGGTCTCAAATAGAAACTCATAGCTCTCTATTCATGGAGTGTAAGGGTAATATAAATGGATTGTCATGGATGCATGAGAGAAGAAGACAAGAAAATAGAAGTTGCAATGTCCAAGCTCAAGTGCTCAAGCTCTCCTCCAAAATTGCTGTCCAAACTTGCAACATAACAATAAAATTTTGATCTATGAAAATGAGAAAGAGAGGACTCCTTATAAAGGAAAGTGTGGAGAGGAATGCATCCTCAAGAGCAATGTGGGATAAATCCCTAAAAAGGCAAGTGAGAGGAAAAATCCACCACTTAGAAATATGTGCAAAAGAAGAATCTTTATTTATTTTTATTTGATTTATTTAATTTCTTTTCTTTTCTCATCAAAAAGAGAACTTTAAGTGGGGATTTACTTATTTAATTAAAAGAGGGATTTTCTTTTAATTAGATAAGATAAGATAATTTAATTAAAAGAGATATTTTAATTAAATAAGATAAAATTATTTAATTAAAAGAGAGATTTTAATTAAATAAGATAAAATTGTTTAATTAAAAGAGAGGTTTTCTTTTAATTGAATAAGATTATTTTATTTATTTAAAAGGGATTTTCTTTTAATTAAATAAGATTATTGATTAAATGATCAAACCTTAGGAAATACTTAAATAATTGAATTAATTATGATTTGATCAAGAAAATTGATTTGAATTGAAAATATTGTAAGGCATTGATTCAAAAAATTGATAAATTGATTCCATCATTTGATATATTGAAGAATGGTGGCCCATAGTCTACACGACCATTTTAGGGTGCATACATTTGCCCCTCTTTGACTAATGTGTGATCTTTATGAGAATACATGTAGTCAAATAATGCAATTGAAGTGTGAGAATGATTTGGGATCACAAAACAACCCAGATGTGTGATCGACGGATAGGAACATATTAGGACAAAGATAAGCTGATTAAAAAAGACAAGGTCAACCCCCCCATAAATAGGTAATTGACATGTCCAAGATAAGAATCTCAAGCAAGGTTTCCTCAAGTAGAGCAACTAATAGGATTGATAAAGATGTATCAAGGATTGAAGTTTGATAGGTATTGCTCCCTCGTGATCAAAATCAAAATGAGATAGAGGAGAAACAACAAATTGATAAATTTGATCAAATCAAACTAAAGATAAGGTTCCTAATGTGAAATGAAAGATATAAGGATTAAAAAACCAAAGTAGATCATCAAGCATAAAAATTATACCCCAAGTTTGAATTAGAAGAAAAGAAGTGGGATGAAAGTGAAACGAAGACAAGAAAGAGAATTTTACTTAAGAAAGAGAATGTCCCAAAATCAATCAACTATTTAAGATAGAAAATTTTGACTGAGCTCACGAAAGAAGATAAGGAAATGAAGATCAAAAGACAACCATAGTTGATTAAAAGTTCACAAGAAAGATGAAGGATAAAAACCCTCTCAAACTCATAATGTAGCCTAAAAATGCAAATTAACATGAAGTCTAACAATGCAAGCCACATAAAAATGCAAAGGTGCACTTGCAATAGAATAATTATAACATAGTATATTGTGTTCATCATTCATTAAAGAATGTTAAGGAATTTATTTTCATCATTGAACCATTATTAACTGACATCAAAAAGTCACACAATCATCACCAGTCACAAGCGAAACTATGAAGATATGAATGTGATTTATATCAGATTGGAATGTGGAAAGATTATAACATAAGCATTAAAGACATAAAGGTCAAGATGACTTCGAGGTTAGCTTAACTAATTTAATGTAGCAAAACCATACTTGCATCAATGCACATATGTTGGGATGACCATAAGAACAGCTGTGCAAAAATAGTCAAGGATGATGCATCTAATCTCCTAAGTGTTTCAAGGGGACGACAAGAGGAAATCTAGAGTTTCAAGACCACACCCACAAGTAGAAAGAAAATAAAAACATGCCCATGTCCCAATTTCTCTAACTATGCATACTAGAGAGACTTATTAGTCAAGGAAACTCAATGAAAATCAATAACAGTTAGCACATAAAGAAAATATCATGACATACCTCAAGCATTAAGTGTTGTGTTTAAAAATTTAAGTGTGTTAACTGATACTAAGTTCAGCGGATAAGGGTCAAATGCTTTAAAAAGTAGGTAAGATCACATAACAAAACTAGGTAAGACCAAACTGATAAGTGTTGAAAAACACTCGATGTTAGGGGTTGTATTGAAAAATATAGTTGGGGTGGTGTTAAAAAAAAACCATTTGTGAGGTGTCCTAAAGATTGACACATCTAAGAGACCAAAGCTAACATAGTTATGCCCCCTAGAAAAAGACAAAGACCAATTCCAAACCAAGGCAACAAAGACAAGGCATGATGGAGAAAGGCAAGTGTTGAGGACACATACTAAGAAACAAGGGTGCAAAGGCCTCAAGTAGCACCCGTTTCTAGGTTTTCACCATTTGGATTTTATTGCAATTTGTTTTTGTTTTTGCTTTTGTTTTTTATTTTTTTGGAATATATATTTTTTTTAGAGATACATCAAAGCGCCTATTGCTAGGTTTTCACCAAGATGATCATTTTTTTTAGGAAATTTTTTAATCTTTTAATTTTTTTGACAATATATAATATTTTTTTGGATTTTTTTTGGATCAATAAGTATGTATAAAGGATGCCCCCAAATAGAATGGGAATCATGGATAGAACTTCTTTAGGTGAAGGACATTGATAGGATTAGGGAGCTGCTCTCCTGCTGATGTAGAAAATAAATAAACACCTGATCGAAAAGTTGATGTAATGATATAAGGTCCAAGCCAATTAGGTTCAAATTTTCCCTTTTGATCTATATGCTATTAATTCTTAGGATTTTCATGTAGGACAAGATCTCCCACATGGAATTCTCTAGGGAGAACCCTCTTATTGAAGACTTTGAACATGCACTTTTGATAAACCCTCATATGGTCAAATGATGCTAAAATGTTGACACACTTCTATGAATCATTATATCCAAGATTGCTCAAGAATGAGGTCTCAAATGGTGACTCATAGCTCTCTATTCATGGAGTGAAAGGGTAATATAAATGGATTGCCATGGATGCAGGAGAGAAGAAGACAAGAAAAGAGAAGTTGCAATGTCCAAGCTCAAGTGCTCAAGCTCTCCTCCAAAATCGCTCTCCAAACCTACAACATAACAATAAAATTTTGATCTATGAAAATGAGAAGGAGAGGGCTCCTTATAAAGGAAAGTGTGGAGCGGAATACATCCTTAGAAGCAATGTGGGATAAATCCCTAAAAAGGCACGTGAGAGGAAAAAGCCCACCACTTGGAAATATGTGCAAAAAAGGAATCTTTATTTATTTTTATTTGGTTTATTTAATTTATTTCCTTTTTTTAATCAAAAAGAGATGTTTAAGTGGATATTTATTTTTTTAATTAAAAGAGGGATTTTCTTTTAATTAAATAAGATAAGATTATTTAATTAAAAGAAAGATTTTAATTAAATAAGATAAAACTATTTAATTAAAAGAGAGATTTTAATTAAATAAGATAAAACTATTTAATTAAAAGAGAGATTTTAATTAAATAAGATAAAATTATTTAATTAAAAGAGAGAATTTATTTTAATTAAATGAGATTATTTTATTTATTTAAAAGGATGTTTTCTTTTAATTAAATAAGGTTATTGATGAAATCATCAAACCTTAGGAAATATTGAAATAATTGAATTAATTACGATTTGATCAAGAAAAATGATTTGAATTGAAAATATTGTCAGGCATTGATTTAGGAAGTTGATATATTTATTCCATCATTTGATAAATTGAAGAATGGGAGCCAATAGTCTAGGCAACCATTTTAGGGTGCATACGCATATCTTCTATCAATCATCTCTTCCATACTTCAACTCATCTTTCTTCTTCACTTAATATAATGATCAAACAACACATTATATTTTTAAATACTAACTGATCAAGTGCCCTTTGTAGTTCCATCATACTTACTCCTCTTTACTCAACCACTTCACTAGTTCACCTTGTTATCTCTCTTTTCAAATCCTCTTCATCAATCAACTAATATGACACTATACACTGTTAGAAAATGTCTTACCAATAAGATTTGACATCAATGACATCATAAAAATTATTCCAATTGTAGTTCTAATAGTGACACCTATGATTTTTTAAATATAATGCACTATGTCCCTCCCTCATGCCCCTCTTTCTCATCCCTTCTCGCTCTCTCTAGATATTCTCTCTCTCGATCTATCTATGTTTCTCTCTCTAAAGATATGCCCCATAATCTCTCTCTAGATTCATCCCCTGATCTATCACTCTCCCTCCTTTCTTTCTAGTCACACCCTCACATAAAGATTGTACATGTGGTAGAAGTTACCAAGCACTATAAATTATTAAGGATAAGATCTTTTCTTGGGATTTGTTTAGACCATTGTGAGGTTATTTGTCCCTATTCTATATTGATCTAGAATATTTTGTAATCCATTTTGATGGGAAGTCTCTTTGGGTCAATTTTTTTATTTTGTAATAATCTAGAATTTTCTGTAGACCATCTTAGCAAGTATAAATAGAGTTTTTAGGTTTAGGTTTAGTCAAGTTTTTGGATATGAAGTTACAAGGAGAAGAAATCTTTAGGTGAGAAAGTGTATATATTGTTCATTTGATGAATCAATTAGAAGAATATTGTTATCTATCTCTTTCTAGTGTTGGTTTCTTTTGTTTTTTCTTTCATTGAGTTATATCTCTGTATCATTTTTGGTATCAGAGCTTGGGGAAAGCTCCTAAGGCAATTGGATTTTATGTCTGGATCAGAGGCAGAAGCTAAAACATCAAACATGGTCACCAATGTTGAACTGGCAAAGAAGATGCAAGAACATGAGAAAAGCAATAAGTGGTTATTGGATGAATTTTAGAAGCTGAAGGGCTAGACGAAAAAGAGAGAAAAGGTTTCCTCAGAGCAAGAGGAATAAGGGGAAGAAGAGGATACTCCTAAGTAGGAGGTGGTTAACTTACCTGTAGACTAGAGATACTTCATAGAAGCCATTGAAATAGTTGGCAAGAAGGATGCCAAAGGTGACCTACCCATCTTCTTGGAAAAGATGGATGTTGATGTTGTTGTGGATTGGATAGAAGCCTTGAACAAAAATGTTGAATGTGAAAATATAGCAAAAAAGGACAAGGTAAAAATTTCCAAGTCAAAGTTGTAGGGACCAGCCCTCACTTGGTGGAATTTCACCCAAGGAGAAAGGGTCAAAGAAGGTAAGAACATGATAACTTTATGGGAAAGGATGTGTGCCAAGGTGAGAGAAACATACTTACCTAAGGATTATTAAATACAACTTCATTGAAGGAGACAAAGTTTAAGACAAAAGGAGCTAGATGTCATAGCCTATATTGAAGAATTCCAAAAATTAAGCCTAAGGACAAAGCAGAGTGAACATGAAAGTGTAAAAGTTGCTAGATATCTTAATAGATTGAGGTTGAACATTCAAGAAGAACTTAATTTATTGTTTCCTAATACAACACAGAAATGTTATCAACTAGCATTGAAGGTGGAAGCCAAATTGAAAAGAAGGCAAGAACAAAATAGCAGAGGAAGAGGAAGAAATTAAAGGGGAAGAGGAAATTTCCAAGGAAGAGGACAAAACCATGAAGATCATAAGGAGATAAAGCAAGAAACAAGCCAAAGTGAAGGAAATTTCAAATGTAATTTTAGAGGTAGAAGAGGAAATTCAAGAGGTGGATTTGGTGGTAGAAGGGCAAGTCCGATCATTTGTTTCAATTGCAATAAGGAGGGAAATTATGCATCTAGGTGTCCAGATAGAGCTAGTTTAAGTTCACAAGGTGAAAGAAGAACACATATGGTACAAGATGATGAATACCAAGAGAAGGAGATGGCTGACTTAGATAGTGTACCTAAAAAAGGAGAAAGTTTAATGATGAAAAGAACACTTTTGAAAGTGCTTACTACCATGGAACCACCACAAAGGAAAACTATCTTTAGGACTGTTTGCAAATCTGGAGGTAAGGTATGTAAAGTCATCATTGACCTATTATTTGGTAGGCCCTGGCAGTATGATTTGCAGGCACAACATGATGGAAAACTCAATATATACACCATCAAGAAGGATAAAAAGGTGATTAGATTGATTCCATTTGCTGATCATGAAGAAGTGGAAGAAAATAAAGAGAGGGAAGCCAAAATTATGATGGTTAATAAAAAGGAATTCTTACGGGACATGAAGGATGAACCTAAGCCTTGTTTTCTTTTGATGCCTAACTCACAACCACAAGAACCCATTGGAAATGATAGAAAGGAGGCTGAAACAAAGAAGGCAATTCCTAATGAAGTGAAAGAACTTTTGGATAAGTATGAAGGTTTGATTTTGAAAGGTATGCCAAAGTCTTTACCACCTATATGAGACATTAGTCATTGTATTGATTTCATTCCTAGAGCTACTTTATACAATAAGGTTGCATACAAGATGACACCTCAACAAAACGAGGAGATTGCTAGATAAGTAAAGGAGTTACTCAATTTTGGCTTGATTGTGAAAAGCTTAAGCCCATGTGTTGTACTTGCTATTTTGGCACCCAAGAAGGAAGGAACCTAGAGGTTGTGCATTGATTCTAGAGCCATTACTAAGATTAAAATTAGATATAGGTTTACAATGCCAAGAATTGAAGATTTGCTTGATTGTTTGGGAGGTGCAAAGTATTTCTCCAAGATTGACTTAAAAAGTGAGTACCATCAAATAAGGATAAGAGCTGGAGATGAGTGGAAGACAACATTCAAAACCAGTGATGGATTATATGAATGGAAAGTAATGCCATTTAGACTCTCTAATGCTCCTAGTACCTTGATGAGACTTATGAATGAAATACTCAAAGACTTCAATGGCAAGTTCATCATAGTATATTTAGATGACATATTAATTTTCAGCAAGACAAAGGAAGAACACCTAGAGCACATTGACATGGTTTTGAGAAGACTTCATGAGGAGAAATTGGTAATAAACTTAGAAAAGTGTTTGTTCATGCAAGAGGAACTCACATATCTTAGTTTGTGATCTCCCAAGGTAGCTTGAAGATGGATAAAGATAAGGTAAGTGCTATACTATCCTGGCCACCCCCAAAAATAGTTGGAGATGTTAGAAGCTTTCATGGTCTTGCTACATTTTATAGGAATTTTATAAGAAATTTTTTGCCATATATGTGCTCCTATGTTAGAAACTATCAAAGAAGGAAGGAAGTGTAAGTTTGCATGGAGTCAATCAGCAAATGAAGCTTTTGAATTGCTTAAGAAAAAGGTTAGTGAGCAGCCAATTCTTTCTTTACCTAATTTTAACAAAGTTTTCCAAGTAGAATGTGATGTTAGCAAGGTTGCTATAGGGGTAGTTCTTAGTCAAGAAGGAAAACCAGTGGCTTTCTCAAGTGAAAAGCTTAATGAAGCCAAGAAAAAATATAGTTCATATGACCTAGAAATGTATGCATTGGTTCAAGCTCTCAAAAGGTGGAGACATTACTTGTTGCCAAAGGAGTTTTTTGTGTATACCAATAACCAAGCCTTTTATGAATAGCCAAGACAAATTAAGTCATAGGCACATGAAATGGGTGCAGTAATTATAGGCCTATACCTTCACCATCAAACATAATAAGGGCATATCAAACAAGGTTTCTAAGGCTCTTAGTAGAAGGAATCTAACTATCTCCCAAATACAACTAGAAAGTGTGGGAATTGAAACACTCAAGGACATTTATGTAGTAGATCTAGACTTTGGCAACATCTACAAAGTATGTATGGAGTTTGATGAAAGATACCATGCTGATTTTCTTGATTTTTTGATACAAGACAAAATTCTTTTCAAAGGAGGACAACTATGTGTACCCAGGTGCTATATGAGGACAAAAATTATAAAAAAGAAGCATAGTGGAACAATGGGTGGACATTTTGGTTTAGATAAAACCTTACAATTGGTTAGAAGGCACTAATATTGGCCTAAAATTCAGACTAATGTTAGAAACTTTGTGGAAACATGTATGATTTATCAAAGGGCCAAAGGAAGAACTACAAATGTAGGGCTTTATCAACCTTTGCCAATACTATCTAGACCTTGGGAAAGCATAATGATGGATTTTGTAATGGGGCTACCATGAACACAAAAGGGGCATGATAGTGTATTTTTTGTAGTAGATAGGTTTAGAAAAATGGATCACTTCTTACCATGTAAGTCAAGCAATGATGATTCTCATATAGTAGATATATTTTTCATGGAAGTCATAAGGATTCACGAGCTACCTCTCAACATAGTTTTAGATAGGGATGCGAAGTTTGTAGGACACTTTTGGAGAACTTTATGGAGGAATCTTGGAACCAATTTATCATTCTCATCAGCCTACCACCCTCAAATTGATGGCCAAACAGAGGTAGTTAATAGAACATTGGGCAATTTGTTACGAACACTCACAAGACAACATGTAGCAAAATGGGATGTAATCCTACCCCAAGCTGAATTTTCATATAATGACTCCATCAATAGAAGTACAAGCAAGTCACCATTTCAAGTGGTGTATGGAATTCATCCTAGAGGGATCTTTGAGTTAAGAGATATGAGCTCATAGCAACAAGTTAGTGCCCAAGGAGAAGAATTTGCTACAACCATAAAAGAAATCCATGATGATGTCAAACCACAACTCCAACAAACCTCTGCCAAGTATAAGAAGCATGCAAATAAAAAATACAGATGCTTAGAATTTGAAGTAGGAGATTTAGTATTGGCAAATCTCAAAAAAGAGAGGCTACCAAAAGGTAAATCTACCAAGCTTATGTTGAGAAAACTAGGTCCTTGTCAAATATGGAAGAAGTTTGGAACCAATGCTTATGATATTGGATTACCACCTGAGATTGGCATCTCTCCCATCTTCAACATAGCAGACCTCACACCATTCAAAGCACCCAATGAAGAAATTGATACAAGACAGATTGCTGATATAGAAGACATTCAACATCTACCATTTCAAAAGACACCACCACTAGAAAGGCTACTTGACACCAAAGTCATAAAGCAGACAAGAGGAAAGGAGTCCAAGCAGTATTTGGTAAAACTCAAAGGTTATTTAGATGTAGATGTTGTGTGGATTACTGAACAAGATATCAAGAACCAAGGTACGAATCTACAAGAGCTCCTCTCAAGTGGGCTTGAGATACAATTTCTTGGGTAGTATGGTGCAGGAGCACCCACATAAAGATTGTACATGTTGTTGTATTTTAGACTCTACTAAGTTGCAGAAGTTATTAAGCACCAGAAATTATTTAGGATAAGATCTTTTCTTGGGATTTGTTTAGACCATTGTGCGGTCATTCTTCCCTATTCTATATTGATCTAGAATATTCTGTAAGCTGTTTGGATGGGAAATCTCTTTGGGTTGGTTTTCCTATTTTGTAATAATCTAGAATGTTCCATAGATCATCCTAGAAAGTATAAATAGATTTTTTAGGTTTAGGTTTAGTCAATTTTTTGGATATGAAGTTACGGGGAGAAGAAATCTTTAGGAGAGCAAGTGTATATACTGTTCATTTGATGAATCAATTAGAAGAATATTGCTATCTATCTCTTTCTGGTGCTGGTTCCTTTTTTTTTTGCTTTCGTTGAGTTTTATCTCTACATCACAACCCCTAATAGATAAATATCTCTTTAATCTTTAGATACACCTCTCTCTCTCTCTCTCTCTCTCTCTCTCTCTCTCTCTCTCTCTCTCTCTCTCTCTCTCACACACACACACACACACACACACACACACACACACACAAGCATGCATAGATAAACACATGCTCACACGTGTGCGCACGCATGTACACATGCTCTCTCTCTCTCTCTCTCTCTCTCTCTCTCTCTCTCTCTCTCTCTCTCTCTCTCTCTCTCTCTCTCTCTCTCTTCCTCTCTCCCTCTCTCCCCCCCCCCCCCCCCCCTCTCTCTCTCTCTCTCCCTCTCTCTCTCTCTCACACACACACACACATGCATATATATCTTTACTCCTCTCTCCAATATCTCTCTCTACCAAAAATATCCCTCTATCAAAAACTTAACATAAGCCCCCTGTTATCTCTAGATACACCCTATAATCATTCTTGAAACCAAAGAAAAAAAATGAACTATATAAAAAATATTTCTCTATAATGGTGTAAATACATAACATATTCTTCAATGAATAAGATTGTATTGCAACCCTTATTTGAATAGTGATTGCGAAAGACCTCTCTCAACATTGTGGGAAACCCATCATTTGAGGCCACTAAAGCGATCAAGCTAGTATCAATACTATTGATTCTCTATTAGAGACATCCATAGCTTAAATAGTAACTTGCGAACTTATAAAAAAATGTCAATATATAGAAATAATCGAAATAAAAAAGTATTAATAAATAGCATTTTTTTTTTAATAAATAATGCTCAAAACAAGATAATAAGAATCAAAACCATTTTAAATGAAATATTTTCGTTGTAATGTATGAAATATGGCGATATTTCCTTTCACTTTTCAAATACTACAAATTTAAACATTACAAATATAAATATCACACACACACACACACACACACACACACACACACACACACACACACACACACACACACACACACACATATGTATATATATGTACATATATACATATACATACACCTCATCTAGTTAAATAATGATAAAATATAATCTAAATATATGATTACTCTATTTTAAACAAATTATTAACTTTAATAAAATGCAAATATGATTAACATAGTGGCATTGCCATCCACATTAATGATAAAATTTAATTATGAAATATGAAAATATAAATATTTTAAAACATGCAAATGTAAAACTATTATGAAAAATACAAATCTAAAACATGCAAACCAAAACCATTTTTGAAATATAAAAATCTAGAACTAATACGAAATATGCAAATCTAAAAGTAATTTGAAACATGAACATTAAAAACATGAAAATAAAAAATATTATCAAATATATAAATAAAATAGATTTTGAATGCAATTCTAAATCTAATTGAAACTAATTAAAATTGAAATCTAAATCAATGCAAAATATTACAACTAATTTTGTACCTAAATCTACATCTTAATCTAAATATACAACTAAATCTAAATCTAATGAATAAGTAAATCTAAATGCAAAACTAAATAAAAAATAAAAACATAAAAAATACAAATCTCACTTTAAAAAAAAACTTGTTCCAAAACTTCAATCTACTCTTCAAAAACATCAATATACTTCTTTTCAAAAATTCCAATCTACTCCTCCTGAACTCTCTACCTCTTCCTCCCTACAAAGACACAAAATGAAAATGAAATGAGGAGTCTTTGTTTTATAGCTGGTGAGAAGTTTCTCATATCCCTCAATGGATGTCTCTTTACATTCCACAAATTTGTTTCAAATTCCCCCACTCCCCACAATAAATAAGCATGATTGTGTATGCAAAAATATGTTTAGAAAAAAAATAAGAATAAAAAATGTTTTAAAGAAATTATTTCAGACCTATATTTTATGCCCTACTTTTTAAGGACTTCTTATTTTGGCTCTATTTTTTGGGGTCATGTTTTTTGGATCAATTTTTTTCAAGTCTTATTATTTTGGGCCTATTTTTTAGGTCCCATTATTTTGGCTTTTCCATTTGGCTTCCTATTATTTCGGCTAGCTATTATTTCAAGAATATTTTCTAATTTTTTAATTTTATAAATCTATATTTAACTAAATTGTTTGTAACTACTCACTTTTTTTTACTGACGGGGAGTCTTTTATGACATATTCTTGTGCTTGGATTTGGATTTGTGCTCTAACTGTATAGAACATTGATGTAATTATAATTTTACCTTATCAATCTTATTTGTGAACTATAAATCCAAAGCGAAACATACTAGATTGCCAAAATATTTATGAAGATTATACAATAAACAAAGATAAGTTATACACTTTTAAGGATTTCATCATTAGTTTAGACTTTAAATATCACTCTTTATTGTTGTGAAAAATTAAAACAATAGATCTTTGTGAAAAAAAATTAAAAAATCACCATACAAAAACATATGTTACCCCATCTCCTTAAGGTTATTCTTAAGCCAATAAATTATTAGTTTAAATAAAATTTCAAGAATGAAAAAAGCCATGACTAAACTATTGTGAAAAACATGTAACACCACATAAAACATATTGTAAAATTAAATTTTACACTTAACTTTAATTTCATTTCATAAATTAACTAAAATTTAAATCTAAAACGTTCTATAGATAATTAAACATTTTAATTTAAAAATAGCCCATTTCTTTAAAAAATAATAGGATTTTTGTATTAATCAAATTCCTCACTCAACATACATAATTTTTATCATCCAACAATTTCCATATTTGATAATGTCATATTTGATTCCCCAATTCTATTTAAAGAATATCCATAATCAATACTTTGTCTCATCCAAGAAATAGGCACAACACACCATGAGGTGTACATACACAAACTATGCAAATATTTCATTACTTTTATCATGGTTATGAAGAATAAGCCATTGTATGGAGGGGTTGAAATTTTTAGAGGAAGTGCTTGTCCATTCATTAGTTATTTGATAGGCTTTCACCTAGGTGATAGCCCACCAGGAATTCCTCACGCTACAGCTTCTAAATGGGAACTTTGTCATCAGAATGTTCATTACCGATCATTCCTATTGTGCTGGTAGATGCTTTGACTCATAATGTCCAAACACTTGGTGTATGCTACATGGGAGCTACTGTGGTGGCTTTGCCAGTGAGTTACTGGTAGGAATGGTGCCATAAAGCTTCTATGGTGGGCTTCTCCTCATCCCTCCAAACTGTTGGATAAACATGCCATCGAACACCTTGCTTTGAACTCACATTAGACATGGAGGTGCTCACTATGAATTACCACCCTAGCTAAAATATATAAATGGTGCGCAAGGCATAATATTTATAGTAGCAGAGTTACTTAGAGAGAAGATATCATATCAAAGAAACTGTGAATAGAGGGGTGCTTCTTATCTTACTCTTACTCTGAGTTGTTTTATTATGAGTATTTTCTTTGTTGTTATTTTTGATTCACTTATAATTAAGAAGAAGATATTCAGATTGTAGGAGGTACAATTTCAGGGTTGGCCACTAAACAACCATCAAATCTATTAACATGGCAGATTGTGGAGTAATTGAGGTGGAAAAAATACAGGTATGATTTCAAATGAAAAGAAAAGCCAAAACTGGGTGAAGCCCAATCTGACTATCACTACTCTAGAGCTTCAGCTAGCAAGGTACTTACCATTGTTTATTCATAGTTCAAAGTTTAAAGTGTATCAGTAAAATGGTGACAT
This sequence comes from Cupressus sempervirens, assembly GCA_028749045.1. Lineage (NCBI taxonomy): Eukaryota > Viridiplantae > Streptophyta > Pinopsida > Cupressales > Cupressaceae > Cupressus > Cupressus sempervirens. Next base: position 1,017,521,334 of record CM053787.1, on the reverse strand, counting down.
TGTTTATTCAATCCCTAATCGTTCCTTCCTATCAGCATGAGATATTGATCACACAAATGAATGATAACATAACACTAATGTGATCTCAATTACTTTATGAATTTTCCATTTCAAAAGTGAAGTTGGAAAAAAATTTAAACAAATTTTCCACATTAAAAGTGTTATGGAAAATCACTATTACAAAATCAATGTTGAGTTGTTACCTGGGCCACTGTGTCGTAACCCATCATCTAAAAATCTATCAATGTTGTATAAAAGTCCTTGTTGAGCTGTCATTTTACATGATGCTAAATGGAAAGAATTCTTGTGAATTCCTCTCTTGAAAAGCCGATCTTGTGAATCAACTCCAAGGTTCTGAATTGTCTTACGATGCACTAAAATCTGCTCAGTTGAAGATAAATGTGATTGTTCACGAGCAGACCTTTGCTAGTTAGTTTTGACTTTGGATAAATGAAGAATCTACATGTTGTTTGAAAATAACACTAAAGAGAACTAAGTTTTTGTATTTTATTTTTTTCATGAATGCAATCTAACAATGCATCTAAAATGAGTTCCTATTCTAACAAGGGGGTTAGCAAAGAAAATAATGAAACTGAAAGCAAATAATATGAAATTAAAATCCTAATGAAAATAAGCTACAGAAAACAACACACTACAAATTAAACTTTCAGAGGAATCGGTAGGAAACTAATGAAAATAGGAGCAAGGCTTCTTAATATCCACTGATGTTATCACTAATGGGAAATGTCAATAATCGAATGATGTTTCACTCTGCATCAAATTGCAAGGCCACAGAAAGTGTGCTCATGCAAGACATAGAGTTATGCAGGCACAATTTGGTGATTCCTTCTCGAGCTTGGTATGTCAGCAAAATTCATAAATTTGTATCAAACACCAAAACTAAAAGATCGCACAACTAGAAACAATGAAATAAACCTTTGGCTCAATCACAATCTCATGAATAAAATTCACAAAATAATGACACATTTAGGTAAGAATAACTACACTCCAAATGCAAGCACCAAAAGCATAATCTTATAGAAAAATAATGGCAGCCTTTATTACATATTACAATAGAGTATTTATAAGAAATCATCTTCTTAATTTGTGTTGAGAGTGAGAGATATTTGCATGCAATAAGATGCTTTCAAACTAATAAAACAGTTATATACAAACTACCTATCAAACTGGTGCTTAGCAGGACTCCATCCATTTTATATTCATTAATTGGATGCATGAGCCTTTACATGTTAAAAAAAAAAGAAATTATGAGAGAAAAGAATGTGAGAGCTCCGAGTCAAAGTGGAAGTGTTTGGAGATGTCAAAATTAGAAGTTGATCCTTCATAGGGCATTAGTCAGAGTTAAACTACCTTTAGAATGCATTTCTGATGGATGAAAAGCTCTATTTTTGGAACTAGCAGTTAACTATTGGTACACTTCTAGAATTGTGGAGCTACGGAGCCACGAACCTACGTACTTGCGGAGTTGTGGACCTCAACTGGGTCAAAATCTCAAAATTTCAATAAGTGTCAAAACTAAAATTTTGGCATCTAGGTTTTGTTCTTCTTCATCCCAAAGGTATGTTTGGATGTTTGCCCTTGAATTTCTCTATAATCTTAGTGATTTTGGCTGCATCCAACAAATCCAAAGCCTCATATTTGTTCTTGACCTTTCATCTGTAATTGTCTACCTCAATTTGAGTATCAACAAAATCCCCAAGTTTGGTATCCAACTCTAACAATGCTTCCTCAATTTTGAAGGCCTGTCATATGTCTTCCTCATCATCAACATCCACAAAAATCTTCTCAAAATTCTCCACTACTGTATCTACAGGTAGCAATCTCTCACATTCCTCATCTTCAAAAATATCCAAACAGGCATCACTATAGTGTCTCTCTACTTCCAAAATTTACTCTCAGGCCTGATCGTTGAGCTGATGAATTTCATCATGTAATGTTTCTATTACCTTGTGGCTATCTGCTATCTTTTCTATCCAATCATCAATCATATCTAATTCATCTCCTGTATATACATCAATCAAAACTTGGCACCTTTGCCCCTTTATGGCTTGTAGAGTTCATAAATCTCTACTCTAGACCCATACTTCATCAATAATGCTAAAGTCCTACTTCAAAATTGCCACCATTTTATTCACATTTTCTTGTGTAGCATGTAGCATCTTTAGGTTTTCTATGATAATCATGACTCCTTTTTCCTCAAAACTCTCCTACCATTGCTGACAGGCTCTCAAAAATGGATCCATATGGACTGCTCCCCCTTCTCTAAGAATAGTATTCAAGGTCTCCTCAGGGTACTTAGGATCAAGAGGACCAATGACTTCAGCCAAATATCCCTTTAGGATCTCAACCTACCTTCAAAGTGCTTGGATTTCCATCTCATCCTCCCCCATGTTCTTCATGATTTCCTTAATTCCCATGGTCACCATTAATCGACATGCATCCCGTGTGGGTTTTCCCAACATGACATTTTCCAATTGATAATCCTTGGGACCAAGGCTTTCTACATAATTTGTATCTCCATGAGGAATAGCTACCTATGCAAACAACTCCATGCTATTATGTGTACTTGTAACAAATGCCAATGGTATTGCCTCACGTGCTGGGGACTCAAGTTTATTCAAAAATTTTGCAATCTCATAAATCTCTTCCTCTGAGCCTTGGAATCTGGGTCTGGAGCTTCTTATCACTTCCTTTTGTAGTCACCTTGGAGTGTGTTTAGCTGGAGGTCTTCTTATTAAAGAGAAGGGAGTATGTTCTGCAACTTTCTTCCCCTTATCACTCCTCCTCAGAGTTGTTTCTATCTGTGAGGGCTTTCCTTCTATTTGCTCAGTCTCCTTTGATGCTTCATCAGTTGCCCTTTGTTCTAGTTTTTCCTCTTGCGACGGTTCCTTCTAAACTTGTTCCTTTGATTCTAGAAGCAGGGAAGTAATCGAACCTTTATCTACCACCATAGCTTGTGGTGAAGATGGGTGATCAAGATCGGGACCTTGTGTGCCTAGTGGTATCTGCATCCAGCCTTCCTATTGAGATTGATTGGTAGGAGTACATCTAATCTTGCCATCAATTAACATCGTTCCTACAGGCATGAAGTCAAAATCAGACATTTTAAATAGATCATCCCCTTCTTCACTTTTCTCATCCACCCATTGTTGCACTTCATCTTCTAAAGAAGAGACTTGTAAGGGTATTTTCTGAGTGGATGGTGATATGCTCGAGGTATTCCTTCTCCTTTCTTCCTCCATGGCTCTAGCTAGCTAGGTTCTTCTTTGTATGGGCACTTCTTCCTCTTCATCTATCTCCTCTTCTTCCTCTTCTTCTTCTTCTAGGATGGTTTCAGGAACAGAAGGAAAAGGTACCATTCTCTTAGTCACCCTTTTCCTTTTCTTCATTCAGATCTTAATCTTCTTTTGTTTTATAGAGGTAGAAGGGGAAAATTGTTCTTCTTGCACTAGAGGTATAGAAATTTGCTGACTCTCTTCCTCTTCTGATTGGGTAGGCACAAAGAGAGGCAATGGAGGATTATCCTGGACTTGAGAAGCTCTAATATCCTTAGATCCTTGTACCTCTTCTCATTTTTGGTGGGAAGGTGCTTGTACTTCACCCTATTCTGCTTGAATTCTTTGCGAGGAAGTCCTCTTCCTTTTATTCTTTCCTGTCCTCTCTAGAGGATGATAATATCCAACCGGGTGGTCAAGTTGGCATACTGTCTCTAGCCTAATGGGAGATTGAAGCAAAAAAGTAAGAATTGTAACTTTCCTTTCTCTACCTTTCTCAAGGTGGGCTTGAGCATGGAAGACTATAGTGTCAGGTATCAGATCAACTAAAAAAGGTTGCTTGATCCATTCCTTCATCATTCTAACCACATGTCTTGCTCAATGATTGATATCATCGCCCTCCTTCCTGTCAACTTCTGCATTCATAATGGGTCTTTCTCCAATTTTGTCTAAGTTGAATAGGGGGTCCAGTAGCTCCTTAGAATCTTGTTGCCTTATTTCCTCTAGAATATTTAGATTGAGGGTCTTCTCTGCCAGATACAAAGTCATCATACAATAATATCGTATGTGGATATCATAGTCATTTTTCACGTTCATCCAATGATCTTCAATAGCATCTTCATGATGAAACTCTTTTCCAGCCATACTCTCTACTTTCCCAACATTATCAAAATGTATCCTAGGGGAATTGTACTCCTCAAGTGGATAATTCTCCCATTCCCATTCAAAATTTGGGATGTCTTGCTTCCATTTTACCTAGTATGGTCCAATGAAAAGAGGCCATGTCCAACAAGGTCTTCTTTGTCTCTTCACCCTTTCATATCCAGCTTCAATCTGCCGAGAAATCTCCAATAGCACCAGCTTGTCACTTGGATATCTGGGGAGTTTCTTGGGGTTGATAGTTGCACCACCTACTCACAGGTATGTGAACATCTTAAACTGAATGAAATAAGCCCCGATGGTTGTGATATGTTCTTTTGCTTCATCAGATAGCCTCTTTCCATAATCTCCTTCAATGAATCGAATGACTGCAAAGAGGAACGCGTCATTCACGATTCTATATTCCTTACTTTGAGCAGATAGTTTCTTCTTTACCAATTGAGGATAAACAATATATGGCTAGGCATTGGGATCCTGCATGTTTCCCTTTCTATACAATCCAGGATAATCTATTGCCCTTGCTGCAAGCAGGTATACTATGTAAGACATCATATAAAACTTCTTCTTGTCCTTCACCATCCTTAATTGCTCACACAAGTTTTCACTTAGTGTGGTAGCCCAGTCCAATGGTATCTTTGTTGTTTTGATGGTCTCAATAAAGTTGATCATGAAGGTATTGAGGTGGCTTGCTACAGATAAACCCATGACTCTACTTAAAAGGATGATGGAGTAACCAATATCCTCCTTTATATATCCCCAAGTCATATCCACTTTCCCTGTTATCCTTCCTTGAAGAGGTCTCTCAACGAGATAAGATGACTGTATAATATCTATTGCCTACTTGGTATGTTCCCTATACCATCTCTCTGTTGATTTGTAAGAGAGCCTAATGAATTGATCCGCTCTCGAGAGATGGAAGACCCTCTCAATGTTGTCGGGTCGAAGATCAAGAACCACTTCTCCTATCACACTTTTCACCACTCTCTCTTCAGAAACAAAATGTTGTGCCAGAGTCATTACTAGTTCTGCTGACTGCACTAATATGGGATGTGACACTGCATTCACCAACCCAGAACATATCAAAGCAAATACCAGATCTGATCTCTTGGTTGGTTTATTAAAAGTTTTCAAGAATTCTCCTAAGTCAATGTGTCCCATGTCAATATCTAGGATCTCGGCATAATCATCGTGAAATCTTGATTTGGATGGTACGCCTTGGAACTTGAAGACTATAGGCTTAGGTGCTACTCTAGATCTAGACACCATTTGATTATCTAGATGACACAATGAAAAAAAAAATTTATTCATCAAAAGACAAAGAGTAAAACATTAAATTTATAAAAAAACATAAGGGAAAAAAAATCCCCTTTGGGTATATTTTAAATTTTTATTTTTATTTTTTTGTAATTTTTTTGCAAAATTAAAATAAATTAAGTAAAATTAAAAAAATAAAATGGGTGTGGGATGTGCGCACGCATTTGTAAAGAATGGGGCCATTGAATGTGGGCGCGTGGCACCGTTGGATATGGGCACGCAAAGGTTTTGAGAGGTATGCAGGTACATTTCACTACGTGAGGAGGCAAGTGTGGGCGGGCAGCACCACAAAGACATGTGTAGCTGGGCGTGAGAGTTAGATGAGCATAGGCACGTTGCGTCACGTGCAGAAGGCAAGTGTGGGCGCACATTTTGTTTGTGAACGAGCACAGGAGTTGGCTCGGGTACGAATTGTGCTACGCACATTGTGCAGTGATTTGGTGGATGCGGGCACGAGTTGCACCACGCACAATGCACAATAGTTCAATGGGTGTGGGTTTGAACTACGCTGTGAGAAGAAAACAAGCGATTTTACCTTGTGATGCCAATTGGAAAAAATATTAAGTGTGAAATGTATAGGAGGGGAGGGGATTTTATAGACCCCTACACTGGTTGTGGTTTGCAACATGCCTCAGTGCATGTGTCAGTGCACAGCGCATTCTTGGCCCGTGCCCACACTAAAATGATTTCCACTTTTTATTTTAAAAGCAAATACTTTTAATTCTAAAGACTTTCTTCTCTCGACTCTCAAACTGTGAGTCTAGGAGTCGAATAAAGTAGGGGGTCCCCATTCCTCACTAGGAATGGGGCATGTGTTGTGGACACCACAACAAATAGCCCCCAAAAAAGGAAGAAATTACCAAGGTATTTCTTCATCAGAAAACATTCTTCCGATGTGTGTTGAACACCAACCAAGCTTCGAACATCTCGAGCTTATCTCGAATGACTTTACAGTCAAAACATCAGGACCTAAAATTTTCAAGCCCAGTGTGTGAAATGTGTATTTGTTCCCTTTGATGCCTTAGGGTGCAACTTATCAAAGTTTTATGATAACTTTAAAATGATCTTCGACTCCTCCTAGCTCATTCATTCAGAATCTCCACGAAGACTTTTATCAATCAATTGCTTGACCAGATGAGAGAATCATAATTCCTTTAATTCTCTGGCATTTGAATAATTGGTCCATGTTGTTCAGAATGTTATTTTTGATGAAGTAATAGTTTGAATATAAGATATTCTATTTTGAGAACATATCTTTTGCCATTTTAGATCTTTGGAATCCTTCAGTCTTAACACAATATTCTTCCTTTTCTTTAAATCTTTTGTATCTTGACTATGCTTAGACTATGTAGTCAGGACATTGGTGTCGTTTCTCAAATTTGGTTTCTTTTGAACATCCCTTGCGTTCCTCTTTTAGCACTCTTTTAGAAACTCTCACACCAATCAATGATCTTAGCAATCTATCGAGGAGACCTCTCATGTTTGAGCCAATTGAAGCTTGGATCGTCTCTCGTCATCTTTGACTTGAATTTAACAACACCAAAAGTGATCAAATTTTAAAATTTGCAAAGTGTTGAGAACTTATTGGTCTAGAGTCCTGATTTCCTAACTGAAAATCCCTTATTTCCACAAGAAATGTCTATTGCTCGATTGGTATAAGACACACAATCATCTAAATGTTTTGACAAAGAAATACCTCTTCCTGAAATTGGGGCCAAAGAGTGGTTAGTAAAATCTTGAGAAAAATCTCAATTACACCTTACCCCCTAGGACTGACACAACTTTGAAAACAAAAGACACAATTGAAAGGAAACACACGACTAAAAGAAAACACAGAACTTGAAAGCAAACCTACTTGCAAAAATAAACACACTTGTAGAAATGAAAATCTAATCTAGATGCAGGAATAAAATCTAACTTATTTTATTTTTTTTTTTTATTTTTTTTTTAAATTTAGGCTTCAAAATAATGTTTCATAAATTGCCCATTTATGGGCAAAGGTAGAAACTCCCTCTGTAAGGAACTTAGCCTAAAAGTGTTTTCTTCGAGGATTTCTCCAATCTGATACGTGCCTATCCACAAGTGTTGAAACTTGGTATGGCTACCTGGCTTTTCTTTCACCTTATCCCAAAGTAGAACAAGGTCAAAAATCCTTAAGGATTTTATCATGGCCCTCTTGTTGAACCATCTCTTAACAACAGCTTGATGTTTATCCATGTGCTCTAATTTAGATGTTCGTCTCTCATCCATTTCTAAAAGATTCATCAATCCGATCTATACTTTTTCAACATCTTTAGCGTATCCACTCATGGACTTCAAAATAGGTATTTTGAGGTTAAGCAGAAATACTAGTTCTTGTCTGTAGACAAGCAAGTACAGAGAAGTTCCCAAAGCGTTCTTGATCCTTACTCGATCTATCCATAGAGCATATTTAAGTTGCGTATGCCAATCTCTAGGGTTTTCCTCCAACAATCATTTTATAACCGTGATCAAGTTCTTGTTTGTGGATTCTGCTGCCCCATTTCTTTGCGGGTAGTAATTCAAAGAAAACTTGATAATGACTTGATTTTCAAATGCCCATTGGATCAAGAATGCTGATGCAAAAGTAGACCCATTATTGCATACCAAGGAAAATGGCATCCCGAACCTAGTGACAATATGTTCCTCCAAGAATTCAATCACTACCTTAGTAGTACAATTTCTAAAAAATTTTGCTTCTATCCATCTTGTACAATAATCTGTGGCTATAAGAATGAATGTATGTCTTGTTAACAATGGTGGGTTGACAGGACTAATAAAATCTAGCCCCCACTTTGCGAAGGGGCGTATCTCAAATACAGGCTGTAAGGGCATCATTGGATTCCTTTCTCTATTTGCACTGGTTTGGAAAATATGGCAAGAGTGCACATGTTTGAAAGTCTCTTTAAATATCAAGGGCAAAAAATAGCTTGATCTAAGAATCATGTGAGCAGTTGCTTCTGCTAAACCATGTCCTGTACAATACTTGTTGTGAAAATGTTCCAAAACTTCCTTCACTTCTTCACAACCTAAGCACTTGAGATATATCCCTTCATAATTCCTTTTATACAACTTTCTATTACATAGCATATAAGACTCACATTTCATTTTAAGTCCTCTACTCTATGAACTATTCATCCAACTATGATATTGATTCTATAGAAGATAATAGACGATGTCCTGGTACCAAACATCTGTCACCACTCCTTGATTAATATCAACTTGTGACACAACCATCCTTTTATGATCATCCTAATTTGTTTCATTATCAAACTTGATTTCCTTTTCATTTCCATCCTAGTTATCAGCTATCACTTTAGACAATCCTTGTCCTCGAACCAGTCGCATAGGTTGAATCTCTAGATCAAGTTCTTGAAGTATCACCATCCACTTAGCTCTCCTTTCACCAAGTTCATTCTGCATCAAAAGCGTCTTTACTGCTGGATCAGGTACTATTGCATACACTTTACTTCTAAGTATGTCACGACGAAACTTCTTCACTGCCTTGATTAACACAAAGGATTGTTTATCAAGGTTAGAGTATTTCAACTTAGCATTTTTAAGAGACAACTTATAAAAGCAATAGGCCTTTCATCTTCCTTTTCTTTCTTTTGCGTAAGGATTCCAGCACATGAATGTTGTGAGGCAAAAGAGCATATTTTGAAAGGTAACCCATAATCTAGACTCACCAGTACTGGGGCTGTAGAAATGGTCACTTTGATATCCTTGAATGACTTCTTAGTTTCAGGAACCCACTCCAGAGGTATAAGGGCAATCCTGTGTCACCCAAAAAATATACCTAGACATAGTTTTTGTTTCATGTGTTTTCATTTCTGGATACCCATTTGGTTCAAATAAAGGTTCCAACTCTCACAGTTCCACTATTAGTTTTCTGGGTTAGAGTTTTTAAGCACCTTGGGATACGTGTAAATGCCAAAAAATAGGACTATGTAATTGAGCCATAATTATGGTGAGTTAGAAGGTGTAAATTGGTGGGATGATTATAATTGTAATTTAGAACATTCCAAAAAAAGAATCAAGTCAAAAGGCCCTATGATTTGAAAGTTATTGCAGTTTTTCAATTTCTGTAGACCTCCTAAGAATGCTTCAAAGTCAAGTTAGGGGCATTAAATAACCTTGTACAAGGCAAAAAAATGGGGGATGAGCAAATCTCATCTAAAGGGCTATAGAGCACTCCAAGAGCTTTTTGAAAATGTAAACGGTTCATCAATCGAAGCTACGGTTCAAAAGTTATGCCTCCTGGAAGTTCAGCTATCATTTCTGAATTCTTCTAATTTTGCACTGACTTCTAATATGACTTTTGGAGCCTTCTATTTGGGTAGTGGATGCCAACTAGCACTTTCTAGAATGTATTGTAAAAGGCAGTTCGGAGTGGAGTTTGAGAGGAGGTACTAGAAGGAGAAATTATCTCCAGTTTTTGTAAGCCCAAAGGGCATGTTTTGAAGTCTATTTTCTCTGTACTGAGTGTATTAACATATTTTCATAGTTAATAAAGTTTTAATTTCCTGTTGTGTCCATTATTTTATTGGGCTTGACCCCATCATTTGAGTAAGTCATTAAGGGGATGTACTATTTCTACAAATCCACTTATAAACTTTCGAACAAAATTGATCTTCCCGAAGAAAGATTTGAGTTCCTTCCGACTGTGGGGAGGTGATATCTTTAGAATAGATTTGATTCTATCAGGATCAATGGAGATCCCTTCTTCAGGAAATGATGTGACCTAGGAGCTTTCCTTTAGTGACACTAAGCAAACACTTCTTAGGATTGAGAGATATGTCATACTTGCAACATCTGTTGAATACTTGTTTCAAATTTGCAACATGTGCTTCAATATTTCGAAAAGATCATCAAGTCATCCATATAGATGACTATACATCTATTTATCAATCCTTTAAATGCTTCATCTATGGCTCGTTGAAATTTAGCCCCTACATTGATCAACCCAAAAGGCATTCTTCTGCAGGCAAAAATTCCCCACTTAGTTGTGAACATTGTCTTTAATCTATCTTCTTCATCAACCATTATCTGAATGTATCCTCAGTATCCATCTAAGAAGGATATCATTGTTTAACCATTTATGATTTTTAAAACCTCATCTAGTGAAGGTAAAGGATAATTGTCCTTTTGAAATGCCTGATTCAGGTTGCGAAAGTCAACACAAAGACAAATTTCTCCAGTCTTCTTTCGTACGGGTACCAAATTAGCCACCCATGTGGAATGACGAATAGGGAAAATGATTAGGGTAATCATAATTGTTTTTTTTTTTGCACTTGTTCTTTAATTTATTTGTAATTTATAATGTATTTAGATGTAATTTGAAATAAAAGATTTAGTCATTTAATGAAGATAGGTATGTATAGATTCATTTTTAATAAGTGTGAATATATAAAGATTCATTTTTAATAAGTTTGAATATCTAAATTATTGTCATTAAATTAAGTGAAGATCGAGGTTAGAGTATGGCATCAAGATGAAATTATATTTTTAAACCTAGGTGTCTCTTTATAAATTATCAATTGTTAATATTAGTGCAGGATATGATTTATTTATTATATGATATTATCTTAGATAGAAATGCATAGTAGGTATTTGATAATTGTTCTTTCGTATCCTTGGTTAGTTTTAGTTAGTTATTGAATGATATAAGAGAAACATGAGTATTTTTTAAAATATAAATATTTTTTGAATTAATTTATTGCCCACCAAAAATAACAAATTCTAGGTTTTTGAGGTTTTTAGGTGGTTCATTTGAAATCATATTAGCTTTTTCAATAGGATTCATTTCATATACACCATGTAAAGAAGTTGAAATTTAGATTGCGCTTAATCCTCTTCACATATATGAAATTCGAGTGAATTTGACATAGGTTCAACCATTAATAGGTAAACTTATTTGTAGACTAGGCATTGCTTACTATGACTAAAACTTAATCCATGATTTTGGGCAGGTGACTTCTCTTAAAGATCACGAACAGTACTAGGAAGACACAAGGCAGCCATATCATTTTTGTGTATGTCAAGGAATTTTCAGATGCATTGCAATCTTTCCACATTGGCACCAAAATTAATGGGTAACTTTCAGCTGCCACCACAAAAATATGCTTATGACTAAAATGACTGAAGCAATACGAGAAACATATTTCACTTGAGTTTTGAAGAACTATTATTGTTCATCACAACTAAAAGGCTCATTGGTCTTCAAAAAAAAAAAAAGAATTAAAAAAGGCTCATTAGTGGTTGTCGAAAAACTTGTTGATGAAGAAAGGAAAGAAGAAGAGTATTTTGATGTAATGAAACTAATCAAGGTAGTGCAGATCATAAATCTCCCATCGGAGGCAACTCACCATCACACTTTTTCATACTGCCCTAGCTTGTTCGTTGTGAGAAATTTAACTTTGCTACTGTTCTTGATCCCTGGCTGTGGATACTTTCCAAAACTTGCTAAAGTGTATGATCAAATTATATCTGGCTTGGTATTTTCTTATTTTTAGTTATGCTAAGGTGATTCAGACCCCTTGCAGAGAACCATCATGCACTTGTAGAGTAATGTTCGAGTAGTGCATCCATAGGTGAATCGGTTGATGGGTTGTGAAGATAAGTTCTGTGGACCATAGAAGTTTTGAAACTCTTGTAATACTTTAGCTAGCATACATACATGTAACTGTAATTTTCAAAATAACAAAATGAATTATAGCTTATGCACAAAAATGGCTTTGTTTCCAAGGTTTCAAAGAAGTGGACAAATTTCAATAAAGTATCTTAAATGCCCTATCTAATTCTTACATAAATCATAATTAGAGGCTTACATAGATAGAATGGTCACCCACATAAGCTCAACACAATTCACCCATACAGCCTTATGACTTACTATTAAAAGTGGCCAAAATGTTGTCCTTAATTCATTCAAATGCAAGATCAGATCTAAACATCTGGGTTCGATCAAATTCAAAAATTGGTTTGCCCTCTGTATCAAACTCTTCACAACTTAAGGAATATTGTACAGTTAATTTCTACAACAAACTAATGCTCTATTGTCACCTCCACTCCACATTACAACAGCAATGCCTATCGACTGTACCCTTGGACCCTACTAGGGTACAAGCACTAGTCATTAGTGTTGGGAGAAAAAAGTTGAAGTAGGTGGCCCTTTCCCTTTCCCTTTTCCTTTCCTTATCTATGTTGATGAAAATGCCTTTCCTTATCTATGTTGATGAAAATAAAAACGTAATATTTTTCCTTCGTTGATGTCAAAATGTTTCCTTGTATAATAGTCATCTCATTTTTTTCTAGATAAAATCATATGATTTTTCATACCATTCTTGTTGGACAATGTGAAGTATCATTTTCACATTTTAGATTTTAATAAATAAATATATTTCAATTTTTTATAAGAAAGGGCCAAGTATCTTGCAAATAGCATTAAACAAGCCACACATAAAAACAATAAAAATTTATGATCTCCTTTAAGCAATTTTTTTTCTATTAACTATAGAGAGATCAAAAAATATACAATCACCGAGAGTCAAAATAGAGGCATAGCCTCACTCTGACACTAAAGTGGCAGGAGCACAACTAGAATAGATCATATATGATAATAGCCCAAAGAAAGATACAAAGCTAGTGTAGAGTATCAGAGTAGGCATCCACCCACATGGTCCAACTAAGTGGACCTTCCATCCAAATGATAGTCTTTTTCTCCTAGATCTAGGACAACATAAAGATCTCCTCCTATCTAGTGTTATGATTCTTCTTAATAGCTTGGTTTAGCTTCTGGCACATGTGCTTAAACATCCATAGATTATCGAGATTCCTCCTCCATTGATACCCATCTTTAAGCTCATAATAGAAGAATGTAACTTGGCCATCCTTGAGAAATCTTCGTAATTTATCCTTTTCAATAATCATGGTGGTTTGAACCTACAAGAATATTTTAAAATATGTGAGTTTATGATAAAACTCAGTAAGGACCCTTGGCTTACCCTGGTATTTTTCTTTGTTCTTGCATTTCCAAATCTGCCAAAGAATATTAGAAGACATCATATTCCCAAAAAAATTAGCATCCTTACTAAGCCCTTTAATGTGACCCGTAACAATTTCAATAATATTCACACTAAAAGGATAGTAAATACCAAAAGAATTCCATATTTCTTTAGCAAAAGGAAATCAAACAAAATATGTTTACCATTATTAGGCAGCCTACAGATATTGCATAAATTAGAGTGCTAATTATCTCTTTTAACCAGAAGTCTATCAATTAACATAATCCATTTAAAACATTGAATTTTTGGTTCAACAGGACTTTTCCAAATACAATCTAGCAACTTATTCCAAGCTTTATGATCGAAAGAACAATAATATCCTCATTATGATCAATGAACTTATATATGTTCTTAGCTTTAAGGTTGTCTAAGACCGTTCCATCTAGCCATTTACATTTAAGGTGCCTATTAGAGTTCACATGATAGATTGAGGGAAGGTCTTTAGAAGCTTGTAGAGAATTAAATTATAGGTCTTCTTCTAAGACTAAGGTAAAATAAATTTATTCTTTAGATCATCCCAAGGAATAAGAATATCATGCCCAAAGATATTAGCAAATTGAGTAATACCAGATTTAACCCAGGACTTGGTAGAACATCCCTAGTAGAGCGCAAGGGGTTTATTATTCATACTCAAGTTCCACCAAATGGATCTCTCACCATGGAGTTGATTATCATTATAAAAATCCTTATTGGTAATAAATCTTCAGACTGTTAGATACAATTGTTCAATTTTGTGTTGTCTTTGATGTTACACAAATGTCATATTAGTCATCAGACAAAGTCTACTGAGCTCAGTTGGTCAGCAAGGAAAAAGATAGAGTCTATTGAGCTCATAAGGCTAGCAAATAAGGTTTATAGTGTCTATCGAGTGTTCTTAGGCTTTACGTTGTGTATTCAGTCATTACTGAGCTTTCAAGGTTAGCAAAGGAAATTTAGTTGTTACCAAGCTCACTCGGTCATCAAGAGAAAATAGTGCAGGAAACAGTTCTAACCAAGCTTTCATGGACAGTGAAGGAAATTTAGTTCTTATCGAGTTAACTCGGCAGCCAAAGGATTTTGCAATTTTTTCAATGTTAACCGAGCAAAGATGGTTAACTCGGGAAATTATTTCTAGAAGCAGTATTTACCAAGCAGGGTTGGCCAGTGAAGGATTTCATTATTTTGTGAAATAAAGTTTATTTGTTTAAAGTAATATTTGTAGTTGACTGATGTATGGTTTATTAGTAAATGTAACTTATGAATGAGCCAAATTGATAATCTAAATGGTATATATAAGAGGTCAAGTTCTGAATTCTAAGTGTAAGTGATGGATTTGATGTAATGTGAATGAGAAGGAAGATTGATTATTGTGAAAGCAAATTTTGAAGGATGATCAGAGATCATTGAGGAGCAGCAAAGCTATATTTGATTGAAAGGATCTAATAGTGTAGAATAGATATCTATATTAACAAATTTAGTTGCATCTTATTTAGGTCAATTCATTGTTACTTTCTAACCATTGTAGTGGTGATTTCAAAATCTCTTAACAGAGTTGGTTTAACAGCCATTTTTGTAAATCCTCTAACAAGGTGACAGTTCAATTGAATTGTTCTAAAGACCTCTAGCAAGGCCACTCCTAACAGGGTGATTAAATCCTCTAAGTGGGTCACACCTAACAGTGTGTATTGTAACCTTTAATAGGGTTGGCTCCTAATATGGCTCACTTTAGAAGAGTGAAAATTGGTAGCTAGTTACTTGGTGGTTTTTCCCATATTGGGTTTCCACGTTAAATCTGGTGTCTCTCATTTTCATTTTATTTACTTTTGCATGCATGTTAATAATTATGAATGCTAGAAGATCAGTAACAAGTTAATCTATCGAGTTACAACATTTTTAGAGTGTTTACTAAGTATCAGTAGTAACTAGTTATTTAAAACATCTAAGGGATCTATGGATTTGTTTTTTTGGTAACTAATTCACACCCCCCGCCTCCTCTCAGTTACTCCATCTATAATCCCAACACAAACATGGTCTTAGGCACACCAAATAGATTTGAAAATGGCAGAACCTTGAACAATAACCAAAAATTTACCAAAAATAATGGCACAGAACGGGAGGTTCTTTGAAGATCTAGCTTCCTTGGGGAAACTTCTCTCAATGTTGTGTCTAATCAACACTTTCCAAGGACTATCACCCTCCAAAGACTGAAAGATCCACTTGGCAGAAAGAGCTATACCTTGTAATTTGAGATATTTTAACCCTAGTCCACCCAGGGTCTTATCAATATGACACCAATCCCATTTAACAGCATGAGGTTTTCTATTGCCCTTGTCATCAGACCAGAGAAAATGCCTGATAGCCTTTTGAATTTCCAGAATTTGGTAATTGTTGAACATCCAAGCAGAGGAGTAATAAATACTATAAGAAGACAACAACTTTTGACAAACTTGAATTCTTCCAGCAAGAGATAAGGATCTATGATGCCATTTATTAAGCTTATTCTCAATCTTAGCCTTCACCCAAGCCCACATGACCTTTAAAGAAGGATCAACAGAGTAGGGTATACCAAGATACCTGACAACTTTTTTGGGACCTCCCCATTGAAAATTGTGTTGAAGGAACCATTCAAGAGGCTGATCATCCCAACCCAAGAAAATAGACTTAGCTTAAGAAATCCTAGCACCCAAAATAGAACAAAAAAAATCCAACTTGACTTGAAATTTTTTAAAATTATTATCAGTGAACTTAAGAAAAAGAGCAGTGTCATTAGCAAAGTGGCTATTTATAAGCTCATCAGTATTAGGAAGATGCAAACCTCTAACTTCCAGAGAAAGAGTGTTATCTCTAAGAATGTCGTATAAAGCTTCAGCAACAATAAAAAATAAGGTAGGAGCTAATGGGCAACCTTACCTGATGGACCAACCAAGAGGGAAAGGGTCAAAAAGAGCTCCATTAATCTCAATTTGAGCACAAGCATCTTTAAGAAGACTTTGAACAACATTACAGAAATAAGGAGGAAAACCAAAAGAATGCAACATCATGATGATAAACTTCCACTCAACCCCATCATAAGCTTTCTCGAAGTCAAGGAGGAACAAAGTAGCATTTTGATGAGAACATTTAGCCCAATCCATGGCTTCCCAAGTAGTAATAGGATGCTCCAAGATGTATCTATCTTTAATAAAGCTCATTTGAGTATTACTAACAAACTTAGGGAGAATGTGAACCAATCTAAGGGCTAAAACTTTTGCTAATCTTTTAAATGACACATTGAGGAGTGTAATAGGTCTCCAATTCTTAATAAGAGTCTTATCTCCTTCCTTAGGAAGGAGTTTAATAATACCCTTGTTGATCTCAGGACTGAGGGAGCTAGTACCTATGGCCTTGTTATAAAGATCAAACCTATCCTTTCTGATCCAACTAAGATTAGCCTTATAAAATTCAATAGGAAGCCCATTAGGCTCAGGAGCCTTGTCATCTTTAAGGGCTTTAATAGTCCCTTGGATTTCCTCAATAGATATAGGGGTGGAGAGAAAATTGACATCATCAGTATCTAATTTAATAGGAAAAAGAGGTCTGCAATTGGATCTAATCTCATCAACCTACATGGAATTCTCAGATGAGAAAAGCATATTATAGTAATCAGCACAGGCCAAGGATATGCATTCAAGGTCTCTTGATTATTAATAACAAGCTTATCAATAGACTCTTTAATTTGTTTGTACTTAAGAAAATTGAAGAAAAATTTAGACCCACAATCCCCATGCTAGAGCTAGTTAACCCTGATCTAATTTTAGCTCCCTAAATTTTGGTTTGCTGGTGTTTTCTCAAGGCATCTTTGGTGGCAATCACTTGGTTTAGGAGATCCTGATTCGACGGGTTAGCCTAAACATTATACTTAGTGAGTTGAAGATTATAGCAGAGATGTTTCTTAGTGAATCTATAATCTTTGGAAAACTTTTGACCAATGGTTTGAAGAAAGCCTTTCCAAGCCGAAAGGTTAGCCTTCCATTTGTCAATCATGGAGGACTCTTTAATATTATAGAAGTTGATGTTTTTGATGATTTCAATGGCACAAAGAACATCATCATCCTGAAGAAGATTAGTGTTCACCAATAATTTAGGACAGGCGAGCTTCTAACGAACTGGCACAGAGTTGATACTAATATGGGTGAAAATAGGATGATGATCAAATAGGGTGGTAGCTGTGAACAAGACAATGTTACCTTATTATCAAGAATAAAAGAAAAGAAGTCTTTGTTGCCATAAAAATGATCTAATCTAGAATATATCCTAGCTTGACCTTGTTTGAAATTGCACCAAGTGTGCCATATTCTAGAATGAGTATCCCTATTATTCATAAGAGGATCAAACAAATTCTTTGACTTAATAAATGTAGACCAATGCAAATTTTCATAATCTTTCCATCTGAATGGATTGCCACCAAATTTATCATTTTGGGACTCCACCATGTTGAAGTCTCCCCTAAAAAACCAAGGTATATCAAGGAGAGTGGATAACCAATTCCAAAGGGAGATTCTAGCTTTAGTATCATTAGGAGCATAAATAGAGCAAAAACCAATAGGTTTATTATTAATGTTCATAATAAACTAGATAGCCCTTTGACATGGAGAAACACCACTATCAGAGATGAGTGTGCCCCATTTGGGATTGACAAGGATAAAAATTCCACCTTTACCCCTATTGTGATTAGAGTAAAACTTAATAGCATAACTTTTTTTAATATCCAGATGTCATGACTTCAAAAATTGATTTGTTATCCATGTGGTTTATCATTTGATGTCTCTATTTGGAAGGGAATAATTTACTCTATATATAGATATTCATAAAGTTTTTTATTTATATGTTATTTGATATATTTTCAATAATATTCTTTAAATTATTTTATATACTTCAAATCATTACCATAAAAGAAAAAGTGATAAAATAGTTGCACACTCGAGAGTTTAAATGGAAGCAAGGGATGAATTCTAGAAAAAAGGAAAGCATAGTATTTAAGGACCACAGAAAGATAAAAAAATATAATAAAACATAATTAAAAATGAAGATTGAATTTCTATCATGTCTTTCTAGTGAATTTCATGGTAAATTTTTTGAAATAGATGGTAGTATCTTCGGATCATTTTTAATGGTGTTGGCTATGCTCCAAACAGAATGCTCCAAAAGACAAAAACCAATATTCTTTAGATCTTTGAAAGCATAGTGATTTTTCAGAAATTTTTTGTTGTTTATTTTTTATTACAAAACATATAGATCATGAAGAACAAATAATGAAAGCTTTAGCAAAATCCATTATTTTTTCAATTTTGGTCAAAACTACATTTTGTTTGGAGCATACCCATGTCCATTTTTAATTATGTTTTATTATGTACCTATTTGTATCTTTCTCTGATCATTAATCACTACCCTCTTCATCCTAGAACCCACATCATACTTCTATTTAAATTATGTTGGAATGTTCTCATTGATGAAGGAGAATGTTGTTGCCATGCCATATTGGTTAGCATTGATATCAACACAATTTTGTTGACTTATTTTGTTATGACACAAAATATTAGGTGTTACAGTTGTTATATTATTTGTGTGTGTTTCTTTGCACAAACATATATGCTTATGTGATTTTGATAGTATTTTTTGGTAGTCCTAGTGTACCTATATGCAAGTCTTCATGAGTCTCAGTACTTCAATCAAATTTCATTTTTGGTTTGCAACTTTGTTCTTCCAAAATAGAAAATGTGATTAGTATGTCTAACTTCATCACATGGATGATTTTGATACTATATCTTTGTGACAAGATTAAGGATTGAATGAAATGTGTAATCTCAAGTGGATAATGACATTGGTGGTATTTTGATGTAGGAGCATCCTGGGTTTCCTTGTTATCCTATTCATTTTTGTTCTTTCAACAAGTTAGTGCCTAGCAATTCCTTCATGTGCCTAGTTACTGTAGCAATTCCTTCATGTGCCTGATTCCTTCATGTGCCTAGCAATTCCTTCATGTGCTGAGTTACTCAATATATGTTGAGTGACTCTTCATGTGCCAAGTTACCCAGTGTATGTCGAGTGTCAGCATTTGGACGTGATTTTTGCAAGCTGACTTGCAAGATTTATTTTGATCATGACATTTATGTTAAGATATTTTCTTGGGATGCATCCAGACTATTGTTGGGTTGGTCTTCCTCTTATGTAATGTTCTAGAATAATTTTCAAGCCATTTTGGCAAGTATATATAGAGTGTTTAGGCTTGGATTTAGGCAAGTTTTTGAGAAGAGGAATTTTGAGAGTAGAACTAAAAGTGTGAATTTTTAATTGGATCTTTGAATGTGAATGTATTTGTAATTGGTCGTAACCCAAAAGGTCTTACAGCTAGACATGTATGAAGATGTTTTGATGAATCAATAAAAGTATTTCTCTCTTCTTCATCCTTTGGTTGTTGTTCCTTTTGTTTACTTCCATTGTATTAACTCTTGCAAGGTGGTTTGGATAGGTGGGTGAGCCTTTGGCCCTACTTATTCATCCTTTGTCTATGTTAGTTGGTATCAAAGCCTAAGGTTCATCATTGTGGATATTGGATCCTGTAGAACCTTGATTTGGATTTGGTTGTAGGGTTGCAAATTTGTGGAGTTGACCTATAACTTACAAAAGGTTACGATTTTGCAGGAACCTGATTTGTAAAGATGGTTCGTGGTAGAGAAAATAATGTTGATAATGCTATATTGGATCAGTTGAGACAACATGCAACCAAATTAGATTTTGTGGAGATAGCCTAGAGGAGAGGAGCACATCTTCACAATGTAAGTGATGATGAAGCAATAGCACCAAATCATAAACTAGAACATGAAGAAGATCAAGATGAGGAAAGATTGTTGCAAGTTTTATCTAGGGAAATTTCAAAGCCTATTGTAGAAGTTGTTCCTTATGATGGAAAATTGGATACCAATGTTTTGTTTGATTGGATCTCTTATATGGAGAAGTTCTTTTAGTATAAAAACACTCCTGGTAATAGAAAGGTGAAGATTGCAGTCACTAGGTTGAAAGGTCATGCATCACTATGGTGGGAGCACTTGCAAACAGATAGACAAAGGAGAGGAAAGGAGAAGATCAAAACTTGGAAAAAGATGGTAAACAAGGTAAAGAAAAAATTCCTCCTTGATGATTACCAAGTTAGCTTTTTGAGAAAGATGCAAAATTTGAGACAAAAGGACATGACTATGAAAGAACATACCGAGGAATTCTATAGATTGGACATCAAATATGGACATGTGGATGATGATGTTGAAAAAATTGCAAGGTACATTAATGGATTAAGATCTAGAATACAAGATGAAATCAGTTTTGTGAAGTTGGAAAGTGTGGAAGAAGCATACCAATATGCCTTGAAAGCTGAGGAGATCTTAACAAAGAAGCATGAACAAAGACAAAGAGGTAGACGTGGTAGATTCTAGAGAGGTAGAGGTAGATCTTATTGTGAAGGTGGCAGATCTAAAATTTTTGTATAGGATAAAGGTAAATCCAAATGGAAGAATGATGACAAAGGAAAGACCGATTAGAAAAGTGGTAATTCTTATTGAGGAGGCACTAATTCTTACTGAGGAAGAGGTAATTCTTGTTCTAGAGGTGGATTTCATGGTAATTATTTCAGATGTGGTAAGGAGGGACATAGATCTTTTGAATGTAGATCCTCTGAAAGTGGGTAAGGTAATAGAAATGTTGTGATTTAAGGAGATGATGAGGGTTCACCAAGTGAACCTGAGGCTGGAGAAAATTTGATGGTGAGAAGAACCTTATGTAATAAGTGATGAGGAACTTATTTTAAGGAGAAGTCTTTTCAAGACAAGATGTAAGATGGTTGGAAAATGCTGCAAAGTGATCATTAACAGTGGAAGTTCTACAAATCTGGCATTAGAAGAGTTGGTTACCAAGTTGCAGTTGTAGAGGTTGAAACATCCCAAACCTTATCATGTTTCATGGATCAAAGATGAGCATAAGATATTTGTAAGTGAACAATGCCTTGCGAAGTTCAAAATTGGACATTACTTTGATAAAGTTTTGTATGATATTATGCCCATGGATTGTTGTCATATTTTGTTGGGTAGACCTTGGAAATATGATAGATATTTTGTACATGATGGAAGATTGAATCAATATACTCTTTGGGTGAATGGGAAGAAACAAACATTGTTTCCTTTGATTGAAAGTCCAGATGGGGTCAATTGTACTGCAATAAAAGTTTGCATGGTTAAATGAAAGCAATTTGAAAAGAAAGTAAAGAAGAATCAAGTATGTTTTGCTACAATTCCTAGAGGACCAAGTGTTGGTAGTAATGACCAGTAGCAAAAGCTAGTAATAATCGAGTCACAATAGATAGTGATAGCCAAGTACCCGTAGAAATTACAAAATTGCTGAATGAGTATAAAGATATTATTGCTAATGATACTCCTAATGGTTTACCTCTAGTAAGAAGTATAAGTCATTGTATGGATCTAATTCCTAGAGCTAGTTTGCCAAACAAAGCACCATATAGATTAACACCTACAGAGAATGAAGAACTTAACAGACAAGTACATGAGTTGTTGTAGAAAGGTTTGATCAAAGAAAGCTTGAGTCCATTTGTTGTACCTATTGTATTAGCACCACCTAAAAAGAATGGAGAATGTGTATTGATTCTAGAGCTATTAACAAGATCATAGTGAAATATAGGTTTCCTATGCTGAGGATGGATGACATAATGGATTTTTTGAGTGGAGCAAAGTATTTTACCAAGATTGATTTGAAGAGTGGCTATCATCAAATCAGAATTAGAGAAGGTGATGAATGGAAGACTACTTTCAAGACAAAAGATGGTTTGTATGAATGGATGGTCATGTATTTTTTCTTTACTAATGCACCTAGTACTTTCATGAGGTTGATGAATGAAGCTCTAAAAAGATTTTTAGGTAAGTTTTTGATTGTTTATTTGGATGATATTCTAATATTCAGTAAGACTAAGGAAGAACATCTTGAACATATTAGACAAGTATTGCAGAGGTTGAAAGAGGAAAAGTTGTTGATTAATCTGAAAAAGTGTTCTTTTATGCAAGAGGAGATTGTGTATTTGAGATTTTTTATTTCAACTAATGAATTGAAGATGGATCTTGAGAATGTTAAAGCAATTTTGGAATGGCCTACACCTAAGAATGTGAGTGAGGTAAGATCATTTCATGGTTTGGCTAGTTTTTACAGAGAGTTTATAAAGAATTTTAGTGTTGTTTGTAATGCTATGACTAAAACAATGAGGGAAGATAAAAAGGAATTCAAGTGGACACATGGAGTTAATAAGAGTTTTGAGAATTTGAAACAAAAGGTTGTTGAATTACATGAATTGGCTTTACCTAATTTCAAGAAAGTATTTCAAGTTGAATGTGATGCAAGTGGTAATGCAATAGGAGTTGTATTAATCAAGAAGGTAAACCTATTGCTTTCTTTAGTGAAAAGTTGAATGATGCTAAAAGAAAGTATTCTGTGTATGATCAAGAGTTTTATGCTATTGTTCAAGCATTGAAGAAGTCAATACATTATTTGATTCCTAAGGAGTTTGTGTTGTATACTGATCATAAAGCTTTACAATACTTGAGAAGTCAACATAAATTAAATTAGAGACATATGAAGTGGATTGAGTACTTGTAGAGTTTCACATTTGTTATTAAGCATAAGAGTGGAGTTACTAACAAAGTTGTTGATGCATTGAGTAGAAGACGTTCTTTGTTGACTGAAATGAAGGTTGAAGTTCTTGGTTTTGATGAAATGAAAGAGCTGTCTAATGTTGATCCTAATTTTTTTGAGGCATGGAGAGAGTGTAGAGCACCAAATCTGATAGATCACATAAGTAGGTATTATAAGTATTTCATTTAAGAAGGTATATTGTTCAAAGGTATTCAGTTGTGTATTCCTAGAAGTTCTATGAGGTTGAATCTGATTAAGGAAAAGAATAGTGGTGGATTGGCTGGACATTTTGTAATTGATAAGGCATTAAATTTGCTGAAATAGAAGTATTATTGGCCACAAATGTCTAAGGATGTTCAAAATTTTGTAAAGAGTTGTGGAGTTTGTCAAGTTGCAAAAGGAGTGAGTCAAAATACTAGTTTATATACACCTATTACTATTCTTGAGAAACCTTGGAGTGACATCAGTATGGATTTTGTTCTTGGATTACCTAAGACAGTAAAAGGGTATCATTCCATATTTGTTGTAGTGGATAGATTTTCTAAGATGGCTTATTTTATACCATGTAAGAAAACATCAGATGTTGAGCAAGTTGTTGAACTTTACTTTAAAGAGATTGTGAGATTGCATGGATTACCAAGAAGCATTATTTCTGACAAAGATAGTAAGTTTTTGGTTATTTTTGGAAGACTTTGTGGAACAAGATGGGTACTAAATTGAAGTTTAGTTCTACATTCCATCCACAAATAGATAGATGGATAGAGGTTGTGAATAGAAGCTTGGGTAATTTTCTAAGATGTTTAGTTGGGAATAAGCCAAGTAATTGGGAGATGGTATTGGCACAAGCTGAATTTGCATATAATAATTTTGTGAATAGGAGTACAAGGAAGACACCTTTTGAGAGGAATGAATCCTAGAGGTATATCAAATTTGAGAGATGTTGTTGGTGAAGAAAAGAGAAGCATTGTAGGAGAAGAATTTGCTAATTTTATGGAGTCTCTACATAAGGAAGTGAAGTTGAGGTTGGAACAAAGTAATCAGAAGTATAAGGAGAATGTTGATCAGTCTAGAAGACACCATGATTTTCAAGTTGGCGATGAGGTGATGGTTCATCTGAAGAAAGAAAGATTCCCAGTTGGAACATATAGTAAGTTGAAGATGAAGAAATTTGGACCTTGTAAGATCTTGAAGAAGTTTGATAGTGGTAATGCTTATGAAGTTAAGTTACCTGATGACATGGTTATATCTCCTTATTCAATATTGATGATTTGTATAAGTATCATGAGTTAGAGGATGATGTTGTTGTATTAGATGATTATCCTAAGAAGCATATTGAAGAAGTTGAACAGATATTGGATCAGAGAGTTGGAAAGAGCACAAGAGGAAAAGATTACTATGAATATTTGGTGAAGTTAAAAAATAGACCTATTGAAGATGCTTCATGGACTTCTCAATTTGAGTTGGATTCAGCTCAGGTTGTGACATCTCAATGATTCAGGATAATCATTTCTTTCAACCCCAGTTGTCTGATGCAAGAGCATCCTGGGTTGCCTTGTTATCCTACTCATTTTTGTTCATTCAGCAAGTTGGTACCTAGTAATTCCTTCATGTGCCTAGCAATTCCTTCATGTGCCTAGCAATTCCTTCATGTTCCTAGAAATTCCTTCATGTTCCTAGAAATTCCTTCATGTGCTGAGTTACTATAGAAATTCCTTCATTTGTTGAGTTACTGTAGCAATTCCTTCATGTGTCGAGTTACCCAGTATATGTCAAGTGACTCTTCATGTGCTAAGTTACCTAGTGTATGTTGAGTGTTAGAATTTGGATGTGATTTTTGTGAGCTGACTTGCGGGATTTATTTTGATCATGACATTTATGTTAAGATCTTTTCTTGGGATGCATCTAGACCATTGTTGGGTTGACCTTCCTCTTATGTAATATTCTAGAATAATCTGTAGGTCATTTTGGCAAGTATATATATAGTGCTTAGGCTTAAATTTAGGCAAGTTTTTGAGAAGAGGAATTCTAAGAGTAGAACTGAAAGTGCGAATTTGTAGTTGGATCTTTGAATGTGAATGTATTTGTAATTGGTCATAACCAAAAAGCCCTTATAGTGAAATAAAAGTATTTCTCTCTTCTTCCTCCTTTGTTTGTTGTTCCTTGTGTTTTCTTCTATTGTGTTAACTCTTGTAGGTTGGTTTGGATAGCTGAGTGAGCCTTTGGCCCTAGTTATTGATCCTTTGCCTACATCATATTTTGGTCAACATATAGAAGCAAGTGTGAAGTATATTATGGATGTGATGTAGTTTCACAACATACATCCCATCCATTTTTGAAGATGAAAGTTGGGACCCCCTTTTTTTTCTTTTAGGTTATGGGAACCCCCTCCTCAGAATAGGGTGTCTTTTGAGGTGCCTCGGAAAGTGGGAGTACAAGGACCTAGGTATGGTAGTCGAGAAAAGGCAATGTCATCTAAACCTTATTTTTGAAACTAAGTCTTTGCTCCAACACTCAAAAAGTGTGCAACACTCAAACTTCCCATAAAGCCAGTGTGAAAGAGTGCACTTTGTGCACATGCATACGCTCACAACTCCATGTTGTGTGTTGAGCCCTCATCCATATATACAAGTCCCCCTAGTCTTCTCATTCTCATCGATGCCTTCCTCAAGTGTGGACTTGCACATATTTGATCCTCCATGACCTTCGTAGCTACCCTACCCACACACCAAGTTAAACATTGCATAGGCATGCACCCTGTGCATTTATACAGGGTGTGTAGGGTCTAAACCTTTCTACTCGACTAAACTAACTAAAGATGCATTGACACTAACTCCAATGTGTTAAATTGTGCATATTGTGCACCTACGCATGTGCGCAAATGTGCACAACATGTGCAACCTCTATACATCCCCCCAAAATCAACAAATGTGCACAACATGTGCAACCTCTATACATCCCCCCAAAATCACTTTCACTTGCAAGACTATATGTGCTTTGCACACATGCATAGGTGCACTATGCACAGTTCCTAGTTTTTGTGTATTTTCACCAGTTTTCTTGGTTTTTTTTTGTCTTCTTTTCCAATCATCAAGCATCCTTTTTGTCTCCTAGGAAATGAAGCTTACTGACATTTATTGCTTTGTCTAGATCACCATGATGTCCTCATCATTAGTTGCAACTAAGATTTCACCAAAGCTAGTGACCTTCAAGTTTCACAAAGTACCAAAGAAGTCATGTTTCATTGACTTGCATTCAAAGATTTCAAATACAAAGTTGGGATATATTGATTAGAATGAATTCCTAGCAATCTACAACAAGCCCCATGAGAGATTAGAGATGATCACCTCCCTCATACCCAGTGGATTCATTAATGCTTCTTTGCACCCAATCTGGGTATAATCTTTAGAATTTATAATGACTTTGGCACAACATTATGTCCCAGATGAGAAGGATGTTAAGAGCTTCACTAGGGATATCGTATTAGATATATGACCCAAAAACATAGAGAAAGTGTTCCATCTACCCCCAACTAATAAACACTATGAGATTACATGTGAGAGCACAAATATATGGTATAGGGAGTATCAAGAGGAAGCTAAAACCCTAGTGCAAGATAGGTACTTGATCTTCAAAACCCTGCACAATAGGCCTAGAAAAGTGGACACGACTTGGCGATATATGATATTATGTATTGGCTACTACATAGTTCTTTTGACCATATTGATGGGCCTTCCTAGTGCAAGCCATTTGGAAATGTGGACGGTCTACTTTATAGAGATGATCAAGACAAGGGAAACCAAAATCAACTGGGTCGCTATCATCAATGACTCCCTAGATGAATAGTTGACTTTGGTCCAAAATGACCCTTGTTTCTACATGACTTCATATTTAGTATACTTATTGGCAGCCAAGGGCACATGTCTAGGTCTTACAAGAATATGGAGTATTGAAGATGCCAATGTATGGCCACATATTGTGTACCCCCAGTTGGTATAGAAGAAGCTTCAAGATGGGAGGCCAAGATACATGATATTATATGATACCTTCATTTTTGTGGTAATCTAATTCATTGAAGAGGATTATGAGAAAAGGTTATCAATAAAGGTAGAGGCAAAATTCACACAAGTAAGAGGATACTACATCCAATACCACACACCTTCATGTACGTTTGGTTGCTAGGCATCCTATTGTGCCCAAAGATTCTACCATGTTATCTATCGAATAAACTAATCTGGTTTGAGATTGCTAGACATTTGAGTTTGGTATATGATAGGATCTGAGACAAATATAGGAAAACATAGACATGGACCATCACCATTGGGCCCTATGAAGTCAAATAGAAGAAAAACATTCACACTTTTGATGTTCAATGGAAGAAGTACCCCTAGAAGAATACCCAATAGGCCACCCCTATTTGACAACATGGGGATGTTCAAGCATGTTGCAGGGAGGGAGTTTGTTCCTAATTCATCCATAGAAGATGATTAGTTGAATCATATTGATGATTATGAAGCCTAGATCAAAGACTACTACATGATGGAGCTAGCATTGGCAGAGAAGGCTCTAAATCTTCATATACCCCTCAAGGTGTGGAATAAGGATACTCCTAACATCTTAGATCCCACCTATAATAGGCACATAATTTTTTAGTGTCCAATAATGAATGTCAATTTGAACAAGGATGAAAATGATGATATTCAACATCAAGCCCAACATGTCATTAAGATGACCAAAGATTGGGTACAAAGCCCCTTCTCCTTGGACCCCTTGACTAATAAACTGACCTTGAAGGTGCAAGAAAGGCCAAAGAAAGGTAAAGGGGTCAAGGTTACTATCCTTATGTATAAGGAGAAGTCTCCAATGAGTCCTAAAATAGTGAACAAGCATGATAAGGAAGTAGTCTATGTTTGCTGAGAGGAGAAGGAGAAAGGTAAGAAGAAGTGAAAGGCTATTTTGGAGGAAGAATAGGAAGCATAGTCCAAAGAGCCCTAAGCTTTAGTAGGGTCCACCCACTCAGTCCCTAAGAAGAACAAAATATAGATAGTAGTTACTAGGGTAAAAAGGAGAAGATTAAAGAAGAAGAAAACCACTTCACCCCAAATCCATGAGATTATACTAGATGAGGTTGAGGAATCAAAAGAGGAAAATGATCAAATAGAGCACATCCCTCTAAATAAGTGTTCACATTTAACATGAGAAGTTAAAGAGGAAACAAGGAGAAGAGAAATGCAACCAACCCCATCTCCATAAGGCCAACCCATCTAGATTGAGGAGTCCGCAAATTAGGAGTAGAAAGGATAGGTTGAGTCCACACTAGGGGTAGTTCAAATGAGTTTGATTTCTCTTACTTTGATTTCATGTCTTATGGGACCTATTTGGAGGAAGGAGAAATAAGAGATACACCCTACCAAGAGCCACAAGGCCATGATTTGGGAACTTTTCTTCCATTCCTATAGGGCCAAACTATGGTACCTCCTCCACCTTGGAGAAGGCCAGAAATACCTCCACCACCTTCACTAAAACTAGAGATTATTCTAGTACCTCCTCCCATGTCAAAGAACATAGTTGGGATACAATAGAGGGATGGGTACATACAACTCAGGTGGAGCAGACTCCCACAATCAAGGAGGATCTCACAGAAGGAGAGATAGCTTTGAGGGAAGAACAAGCTCCTCTAACAAAGAAACAACCTCCCTCTCTTCCTAAAAACTTATTGGCCACACCAATGGTAGAACTCTCAAGGGTGGAAAAGACAACAAAAAAGAGAATAGGGAAAGGAAATGGACTAGCATCAATGATGATGCCATCATCTAGTTAGTTTATGTCACCATTAGGCACTACTCCAAAATGGTTGACATGGGAAGTAGAGGCCTAGAAGAGGACATACATCACAACTCCTATGGATGGCAATTGTGACATATTTTGTAAAGCCAACCATGTAGACATTAGAAGACCCCATCGGATGGCATTCATAATGAGGAATCGACAAGATAATCTAGTGGCACACATAATTATTCCTCCACCTCATGCTAATCCTTAGATAACAAAACCCCATAGCTACCTAAAGCAAGAGATTGTATTGGGGAAGGAAACCAAGGACATGACTAAAGTTTTGACAACCAGAGGTCTATGGCATTTATTTTATTAGTTGGATTGGGGCAAGGAAGAGACCCAAGTTTTAAGGAAGAAAAATGAAAATTTGTGGGAGTCTATGAATGAGGTGGTGGGTCCTATTGACCCTAATCACCATGAGATAGTATTGAAGGATGCCCTCAAGAAATGACCCTACATTGAGTGATTCATTTTTGGATGCTTGCAAAAGGTGGCATCATGATTTTGAAGAGCAAGGAGTAGAAATCATTGAGGCAATTATGCATTTACTATACAACATAAAGATTAATGCGAAAAAGTTGGCAACAATTATCAACCAAGATTTTGGGTTGGTGGATGAGGTACACTCATAATCTAATGAATTAGTTTTGCTATAGAAAATTAAGGGACAAAAGTATAGGATGATGTGGGGCATGTATACAAGAGAAGCGTTAGATAAGATTGATGATTGGATTGAAAAGATAGAAGATGGGAATAAGGTATTTTTGTCCATGTTTGAGGACATCTAGGATATGCAAGGAAAATTCAAAGCCCAAATATTAGATACAGATAACTACTATAATGAAACAAGCTTGGAGATTTTTTATGATGATTCCAGAGAACATTTATGCTTCGCACAAGGTGTAGTACAATAGTTTCGAGCATATTTTGAAGTAGTGTCCTGTAAGGATGATATTTTGTGATTCTTTAAGACTGGGGAGACATTAAAAGAATTAGATTATAAAATGGATAGTTTTTTTGAAGTATGGGTAGAGGTCCATGATTTCCATAAGTGAGGCTTAAGTACAAATCCTTAGACTTACTTAATTCTTTTGAAATCATTGCAATAATACAAAATTTTAAGGCATCTCATCTAGACATCATTTTGGTTAAAGATTACTAAGACCCAGATGCCAAAAATTGAAATTTTTGACTTGGAAGAAATTCTACCAATTTTGACCATGGGTCCTCCATAGGTGTGCAACTTCACAACTCCATAATTTTGGAAATTCCAATGAAGGCATGATTTTCAACTTCATAGGTTCACAACTCCACAAGTGTGCAACTTCGTAGCTTCGGAGGTGCGACATTTTTTGACAACTTTCAGTTGCACCGATAATTAACTATTAGTTTCTATCTTTTGGAATTTTTGTGCACTCAAATCATTTTTTTAAAAGTTTGGCAGTAGTTTAACTAATGGATGCACATAGAGAAGTTCAATTTTCCATTTTTACAAGATCTAGAAGCTCAAGTTCTACATAGAGTCTTCTCTCTTCTTATCTTCTTCTTTTATGACAATTATGAGACATGTAAAGGCCCATGCACCATTTAATGAATAAAAATAAGAGTGTAGACCTACTTAGCACCATGTTAGTAGTTTGTTTGTACATAGTTTTCATAAGTTTAATGTTTTTAGCATGCTTTTTGCATAGAAAAATCCTTAGCTCCAAAAATTGCATGAGGGAGAAGGTTTCTTATAAATAAAGAGATGTAATATGTATTCAAGGATAGTATTGTGATACAATACAATCATGCTATTGGTTCTTTCATTAGGTGTATAGTTTTTCTTGCTAGAATGTGGATTTCCTTTACAAATTTTATGTTCATGAATGATGATGGAGCCAATATTTTTGTTATTTTTTATCATTAGTTCTTGAATTTTTCCATATTTAGTAGCATAATTTCTCTATTGTGACAAAATAAAGAAAGAAAATCCAGAGGATCAAATTCTGAAATAGAGAAAGATAAAGTAGAGGATACTAGTGAGAGCAGGAAGAAGTGGAAGCCTAAGATTGAGAATATGAACAATATGAATAAAAATGAAGGAAATCTAACCAAGCTAAACAAATTGTATGATCTTTATGAAAATTTTCAAAAGTTGCAGATAGAGAATTCTATAATTAGGTATATGATACTATTTAATCAAAATTTTATAAACATTCATGGACAAATACTAGATGACCTATATGAGAGGTTGAAGAATAGAAAGAAGAGAGTTAAAGAAGAAAACAAAGAAATAAGAGAAAGAATTGGTAGAAAATATTGTGAAATTTAAAGTGAAGAGCATTTTGATGAAGGGTGCTCCCCTTAATACCATACACACATAAGAAAAACAAAGAAACAACAACAATTGTGAGAAGAAAATATGGGTGTCTTATTATTTCTGTAAATGAGGAATTACAATATGCTAACCCACATGGGTGCCTTCATTATAGTAATCTACAAGACAAAGCTATGAACTATCACCTAGATTTGTCCTAGATAATGTTTAGGCCTTCTTAAATAGGCAATTTTATGTCACCTAGGAAAGTTCTAGACACTCAAATATAATACCTAGGGCCAACAGACCCTAACAATATAGATAGAGTCAGCCAAATACACTTTTAATATTTATTTTAGAAATTTTGGGTAGCCCAACTTCACAAGACCATAACTCTCGAACAATTGCTCTGATTGGATATTATACCACTTTTTAGAAACCTTAGCTCCTGATCTACAAGCTCAGATTAGTGCAAGCACCCATCTGTCAAGTTTTCAGGCCTCATCTAGGGCCTCTAAGGCCTTCAAAATTGAGCCTAAAGTTTTTATACCAAAATTACACATTGAAAGCTATAATAACTTCACAAACACATATAATTTGGCCATGAAACTCCACTGAAAAATTAATATAACTAAAATGAACCTTCACCTCTTAAATTAGAATATTTCAAGCTTATATGAATGACTTACTAATTAGCAAGCCTCCACAAACAATAACTCTACATTAAGACAACCCTTGTTGAAACAACTGAAAGTAAATATTTTTGGGTGATGCAAGATTGCTCTTACACCTAGGATGCTCTTGCATCACATTTTGAGAGAATCATGAAGAGCCTAGAACCATTATTGAGAAAATAGACAAGGGAAATTCTTATCATGGGAGGAAATAATGAGCAAGTGAACAAAGAGACTAAACAATGGTAATAAAGGTAATGCCAGATTTCAATGATAGTGCACCACAGATTCACATGGACACCCCTGTAGTAGAAGAGAAAGAAGAAAAGGATGAACAAACTAAAATTCATATTGACACAACACAAGAACAGGTAGGAAATAAATTAACCACATATACACCAACAAATATTCCATCTAGTTCAATAGTTGTGGATACTTCTACAACAACAACAAAGATCCCAAAAGATAAGGTTACTAACACCACCTCAGATGCATCTGATCATATGGTTATCTTACATCTAAGAAGCTCGATGATAGGGGAGAAGTTATAACCTTGGACAAAAGAAAAGACCCATTTACATCTATCTCAACATATCGATTTGGCACTCAATCAAAAATGATGCTTGGCAATTTGGCAGCTGAAATTTGTTGATTATTCTAGCACTAGCTCAGAGGAAAAAGAAAGGAAGGAAGAAGAGTAAAGTAAGAAAGAAGAAAAATAAAAAGGAGAGAAAGAGGAAAAAGGAGAGGATAGCACAAAGAAAGAGTAGAAGAATGATACATTGCAAATTTTAAAAAACTGACACCTACTCTAGATTCTGCATCAGCAAAGAAGGAAGGAGCAGTAAAACAACAAGTTGAAAACTTGCATGAGGACAAAGAGAAAGAGAAAGGGAAGATAGAGACATAGGAAAGAGGATAAACCAAAGAGTAGGATGATATTCATAATTTAAAACTGTAGTTGATCACACCCACTAGGATCCTAGCAAAGAAATCCCTAGCTCATCCAAGTCAATATTGGATGCATTTTTAGCAAATGTGATAAACAACACACCTATGGAAGCCATGGGAGATGTATAAATTGAGATGTTTAGTCAAATATCAAGAATTTCCACTAGAGAAATCATTGAGAAAACTAAGGGTATCAATAGGACTCAAGAAATTCTTAAGAAGGTAACCAACAAATTGTAGGACATCATATCAGTCAAGATCAGTGAACCAAATCTAGAGAAGAGAGTTAAAGAGGTAATGAATGCATTTGATAATTATTTTACCACTCACTTAAAATTTGCATTATAAAAAGAACAAGTCACAATGCAAATTAATTTTTCATGGTACATGAAAACATCAAAAGAGATACAGTGAATATTGAGTCTTGCATGAAAGAGTTAAGAAGATGTCTAATAGAAGGGAAATCTTTGTATGAACAATGTGCCTTGTCACAATGTTTTATCAGATAAATCACTAGAGATATAAAGGATAAATAAGAAGAGCTATAGAATATTGTAAATGAGCTACAATAACCTAATGTGCATATTCAAGATTTGGAAAGTAAATGATAATATTAGCTTGTTAGATCTGAAGAGGGACAAAATAGTAAAGAGATTTTAATTTTTGAGGGAACACCTCCTTTGAAAATAAGTCATACTCAGAAGCAATTAGATGAATGCCTTAAAGCCAAGGCATCATATGAAAATCTTGTAAATTCATATTTGAATGTAGTAGAGATAACATCATATGAATGTGCACATTAATTAGTGTATCTAAGGCAGTCCAAGATTCATGGGATAAGGAGTTTACAAATTTGAATAAAAAATTTGTTGATTGTTATCACACACCTATAAAACTAGTAAGCTTGAAGAAAAGAAGGTAGAATTCCCAAATTTTGACTTGTAAATAGCTTTTGACACACACCTTTTTCATTGATGTCAAAGGGGAAGTACTAGTATGAAAAATTGTATGTATGTATAAGGAGATATAAGGTAGAGTATAGACTAAGGGGAAGTATAATGTAAAAGATGGAATATAATGAAAATGATCCACATTTTAAAATTGTGTATGATCATGTTATAATTTTGAAAATTTTGGGACTTAGCCAATTTTCTCATATGGTGCCATCAATGCAAAAGGGGGAGATTCCTAGAATTTTGGCTAAGAAGAAAATATGGAGATACTATGAGGTTGTCATTTATGACAACATGTGTGCTATATTCTATGAAAAGATTTATAAGTTATGTTTTTTGAGAAGATTTATAAGTTATGTTTTGGAGGAGATAACTCAAAAAATTGTCCAAGTATAACAAAGGCTAAATGATAGCAGAGACGCCTTTTTTATTTGTGAGCTTGGTGGAGAGACAATCGACATGTGTGAAATTAACAAGATGTAGCATAGATATGGATGATCACATCCCCAAGTGTTCATGTCATAATGAGTTGTATTAACATTGTTATTAAAGTTTTAGCAGACACACTCATGTACGAGCAGAACAAAACAAAGGCAAGGAATTGGTAAGTTATGTGAAGGAATTATTTTGGTTTACCAAAATAATTAATTAGCTATTATGAGATGACATCCTAGATGTTAAGCCTAATGTAGCATGAATATATTTTATGTTTTGGGACATGTGTGAAGACTTGAAAGTCAGCAGGATAGAACAAATGGGTATAAAGGAAAGAGTTTTGGATGTGAAGCAATGTGTTGACTATTTCATAATTTTATGATAATTATATGATGCAAAATTTTTGGTAGAATAGAGAAAAGGTAGTGTATGTGAATTTTTATAAAGAAATCCATCAAGGAAAAATCATATATTGAAGATATCATTACTTGCAAGAGGCTTTTATATCTACACCTTTTGTGTATAGAATATATCATTGTATATGCATAATTCATGAGCAGTGGGCTCATATTGCTAATTTTTTAATTCTAATACCAACTCCTAATAGGGTTGAAACTTATAACAAGGCCTAGTCCTCTAACAAGAAAAGATACACTATACAAATGTAATAGACTCTTAAAAGGGTCAATATATTTCACAAGATACTTTTGATTAGTGGATCATTTTGTGGGTACCATCCTCATCAGGGTTTTCACTTGGCTAGGGTTTCCCTAGTTAACAAATAATGGTGTTATCACTTTCATTTTATTACCATTATTCTTACTTTTTAGTTTGATTACATATGCATGATTAAATATTGTTAAAGATATCCATAGTTGGGAAAAAGTTTGTCAAATATTGATTCACCCCCACCCACTCTCAGTATTCCCTATTTCTAACAAGATCTATAATCATAAGTCATATGACCATACTTTCCACAAATGTAGAAATGATCATTAAATACTTGGAGTTCAGTAATCATCAATCTTATTCTACAAACATTAGCAGTGTGACCAATTTTTCCACAATTGAAATAGGTAGGTCTAGTGGGATTCTTACCAATTTTTTGGATTTCTACATTTAGATCTTGTGAGTCTCTTTTGGCTTTGAATATTCTCCAACTTCACATTGTATCTTGAGAAATATATACCAAACTATTTTTGTCCTTGTGTTTCCTTTGGTTGTTTAGCTGTTCATCAAGCTTTCTTGAACTTTCATTATACCTCTTTAGTCTTTCATTGTTATCCTTGTCAATATTTTATTCATTCTTCAAATTTTCAATTTTATTCCTTCATTTTTCATTTTCACTCAAAACTTTGTGATTCTCATCAATTGTGTCCTTCCTTTGTCTATGTACTATTGTTAGTTCCCTCTTGAGCTAATTGAATTCTAACTCTTTTTCCTTTAGTGCATTTTTAGATAAGTTTTTTTCATCTTCATTATATTTTCTTGCATCTTCTATAATTCTTTTAGCTTCAATATTTTCATAGGTACTGATAACTTGTCCTTCAAGTTCCTTCTTCTGATTCTTTATTTTCTCTTTCAATTTGTCAATTTTCTCCATCTGCTCTTCTATGGATCTTTTATATTCTTAAGACATGGCACCATCAAATAGTTCCTCCATTTTCTCAATGTAGTCTTGACTTTCACTTAAACTTGTAGTCAAATACTTTCTTATTGCTATAGAATTTTTTAACTTTATTGATGAATAGATTTTTCTTTGTATTAATGATTCTTTATTGACCCTATCTCCTTCTCT
Source organism: Cupressus sempervirens (assembly GCA_028749045.1). Classification (NCBI taxonomy): domain Eukaryota; kingdom Viridiplantae; phylum Streptophyta; class Pinopsida; order Cupressales; family Cupressaceae; genus Cupressus; species Cupressus sempervirens. Next base: position 1,017,485,120 of record CM053787.1, on the reverse strand, counting down.
ATATTGAATAAAAAAAAATTCATAATAGTTGGGTAGGTTTAGTAATTACCTCCCCTCTGAATTCTTATGAGGTACAACTCCCGCTTTAGATATTCAATTGTTGGTCTCAGAATGGTTTTGACAATTGAGTGTCAACACATTTAACCAATTTTTATTTAGAAGTTGAGTACACTATATATGTTGAGCCATAGTATGTGCCAACCCAAAATTCCAATAGGTGTCAAGTGACTTTAGGTGCCAAGCATGATACAGGTGTTGAGTGAGACATATGAGCCAAGTGATCTATATGTGTTGAGTCACAATTGATGTTGAGTGAGCTAGAATGCTATATGTGTCACAATTGATGTCGAGTGAGCTAGAATTCTATATGTGCCAAGAAAACCAAAATCATACATGTGTCTAGCACTAGTAATCCAATATGTGTTGAGTAACATAGAATCAGCATACAAGTTTTTGCCTTCACAAACTTAGATGTAAACTATTTTTGAATGAATCATGAAGGGATTAAAAGATAAGATCAAATATTTTATATTTCCTATGCAATCAGCACGCAACCAATAAGAAAAATGGAGAAGGCATGCAACCAATAAGAAAAATGCAAGTGAATGAGTGGGAAATAAAGATTTAATATGGATTGTAGATTCATACCTAACCCTAAGTCTTCAAAATCCTTAAAAGAAGGACAAAACCCCATTATATGCATGGATGAGAGTAGTGTATGGGTAAATTATAGAGAAATTCAAAGGGAAGTGTGAAAGACTTAGAGGAACACATCAGCATTGCATATTCAGTTGATCAGAATAGAGCAAGGGTTACAAACAGATATTAGATCTCAAAGGATCAAGATCAGAGAGAGCAGATCAAGTGCATGAATTCAACAATCAAGGATTGTAAGCTATCAAGTTTATTAATCTACTACTCTCTAGCAATTGTATTAGAAGGAAAATCCTATATTGATAGGTTAACTTAACAGCTAGGTTGTAGATCCTTTGAAAAGGTGATAAAATCTTTTAATAGGGTGATACTTCATGTAAAGTGTTTGTAAATCCTTTAAACAAGTCACTACTAATACAGTGTAAAGCCTTTAATAGGGCAGACCATTAGAAGTGGTCAAACATTATTGTTACAATGATTTTGTGGTTATCATCCCCACCCTAGTTTTACCTTCTCATTTTGGAGGGTTTCTGAGTTACCAAATTTGGTTTTATGTGTTGTGATGCATGTGTTTACTTTATGGTTGTTTGATATGTTTAAATGCATGAAATTTATTTTTAGTTAAATTTTTTTAAGGTTAAATTGTGATACTTCTAATTCACCCCCCTTCTCAGAAGTATTCTTCCCATTTGATTATTCCAACAATTGGTATCAGAGTGGAGGTTCTCACAAGGAGAAGCCTAACAGCTTGGAAAAAGATATGAAGGTGGAAGTCTTCAAACTTGGGAAGATTATAGAGAATTAAGTGATTGATGTGCACCTTGCTCTACACAACTTGGAGGAAGCTAGAGAAGAATTGAGAAAATCCTTGAAAAGAAGGAAGGATACAGCCATAGCTAAAAATGATACACAGTGCAAGGAGATTGATACCACAGAAGTGTTTGCCAATGGAGACTCCAAAGAGTTTGATACAGCAATAGCAGAATTGATGGAGAAGAATATAGCTCAAGCAGAAGAAATTAGAATACTCAAGCTTGAGCATGAATCACAAGCCATAATGCTTTGTGAGGTAACTGAATAGAAGAAGAGAGCCATTGAAGAAAAGACCATGATAGAAGATGATAAGAGAAATCTTACCAATAGACTAGAGGAAAAGACAATTGAGTTTGAAAGAATCTCAAACATGCAACTAGACACCTTAATTCAAATGATGAATGTACATCATGAGCTAAATATGAAGGATATTGAGATCTCTACACTGAAGATATAGAATGAACAATTGCAGAATGACCTGAAAAGAGAAAACGAGATTGTAGAGAGCTTTAGCAAACCCAATGAGGTAATCAAGTACTTTGAGCAGCTATTGAAATCACCAAGGGCTAGTTATGATACTTTAGGACTTGGTTACACTAGCACTAAACAAGGAGAATCATCCAAGACTACAGAAGAAAGGAGTAACAAAGGTAAGAACATTGAACCCACTTGTCATTTTTGTGGTAAAAAGGGACATGCTTCTAATGTATGTAGGATCAAGAATGCCCATTAGCAAGATAAGCCTAAGAATGCAAGCTACTATCACAAGTGCAAAAAGCAAGGACATCTAGCACATGAATGTAGGACTAGGACTATCAGGACACCAAGATTTGAAGGTCACTGCTACAACTACAAAACGTATGGACATAGAGCTTTTGAGTGAAAATCAAAGCCTATGTGGACATCAAATCAGGCAACAAGAGACGATAACCATAGTCATCATTGCAATTGGGACTATAACACCAGGTATAGTTTTCATTATTGTCAAGAGTATGGGCATGTTCCTAAAAATTGCATAAGGACACATTTCAGAGGGAACTACAGCAGATGGTTGAGCCAAACCACATGTTTTAGTTGCTTGAAGACTGGTCATATTAGTAGGAATTTCTCAAAAAAGTTAAAGGCACCCAAGTCAGAAGTCAACAAAGGAAAAGAGAAGGTAGATGTTGAACACATTAGAGGACAAATGAACAAGACATGGAAGAAGAAAGATGAATGTACCTCATCAAATGAAGGGATCACTTCATCTAATAGGTCAAGTGGTCACACCTCATCCAACTAAGCATGGATAGGTGTATGGGACTGATATACAAAGCTACATCATACATTAGTCCCAAGAAAAATAAGCACTGTAAAGAAGAAATCAGCATGATTAGAGATGCAAAAGTTAAAATTCAAGGTTTTCACTAGTATTGCTGAGCTATCCTTAGATGTCGAGTAAATGTTAGTGCATGCTGAGTAGTTAGTTGCTACCAAGTTGATAGTTGATGCCAAGTTGGGGAATTTCAATGGAAGCCAAGTGAAGAGTAAATCTAGTTGAAGCCAAGTGATGGAAAACTAACGAAAGTCGAGTTATGTTGAAATCTTTGAAAGCTAAGTGTTTAGTTGTATGCACTAAGCATTTAATGCTAGGTTCAAAAAGAGTATAAGGTCAAATTTTTGATCATTTCTTGTCATTCAAATGCAAAGCAAGAATGAGAAGAGCGCAAAAGTGATTGATGAATAGCATTGAAGCCTTTTGCACAGATTTCATTGATTTAAGGTATTCTTGAAGTGTTGAGTTGTGGGATTTTAAAGTTTAAAACCTTTTGAAACCCAATATTTACAAAATGACATCTAGTTCTAAAAACCTTAAGGAAAAGGAAAGTCACAGGTCCAATTGGTTAGCAATGAGGTTAAGTAACCCAATTTTAGGCCAATTCTAGAGGTAGCTTATAAAAATGACCCTGTTGGTGCACTCTCCATTATTCCACCCAAAGTTGTGATGGTACAAGATGTGAGGAAGTGTTATAATTGCAAGATAGGTGCAATAGGAGATTTGGAGATATTTCACGCATATGATAAACTGTGTGAAAATTGAGTTCTTAAGGAAGAATTTCAAATGGTTGAAAAAAAAGGGTTTAAACAATGCCCTAGTTTTTGGATCAGAATTGTTCTTAGTAGAATACATAATGGTTGTTTGTGGTTAGAATGAGGACCCATAAAGGTAACGAAGAGAATAGTGCATAGGGTTAAAGGTTTTCCAACCCTAGATTGGCACAAGATCTTGCATAGTGATTCTAAAGAAGCCATTGAAAAGAACACCGGGGATAAATGGAACGAGAGGGGCATGACCATTGATACAACCACAAATCCCCTTCTAGACTTTGCTATAAGAATCATATCTCATAAGTTTTATTTATCTAGCAAATTGAATAGTGTACCATGTATTATTGTGGATGTGGCATATAAACTTGTCAAGAAAGATCATACATATGATCTGGTAGAATTGTTGTTGCAGAAAATCACAGAGAATCTAGAAGTAATCAAAAGATCTAAAGGTGCTCAATGTAAGTTTGGATCAGTTCTTGTTTGCATATTCTTCTATGCTTCGAAAGAATTTCCCTCAATTGCTAAAGTAAACTAGAAATTGGACAAGTTAGCCATTACACAAATCAATGAGTACATTGAGCAGATGGGTGACAACTTTGAGGCTTAAATGATAAGTTAGTTAGAGGACTTCAAGAAATCCATGAAACAAAGACTGAGGATACTAGTTTCCTTAGTGGAACAACACATCAATTATATCTACTTCTTAGTTGATATTGATCACACCTATATCCAAGCAGCAGTTCCAAGGGTGAGATGGCTAAGACCATTAGGTTATGAGCTAGATATTGATGAAGCATTAGCAAAAATCATAGCATTGCTTGTAGAGGAAATTGATAAGGAGGCACCCCATTTTGGGGCATATGATGTAGTACAATCCAAGGTTGATATGGAGCTCAAGATAGCCTCTGTAATAAAGAGAAAGGATAAGTTGGTGAAGAAGATAAAGAAGAAATTTGGAGAAGGTATTAAAGGGGTAGTTGAGGAAGAAGAAGAAGAAGATGAGAGTGAAGAAGATGAAGAGGGGCAAGGCCCATTGGAAATAACTCAAGGCTTAGGTGAGGATGAAGATAAGGAAGAAGGTGCAGAGGAAGAAGAAATGGAGGAAGTACCAGCTCAAGCTGAGCTCAAGAAAAGAAAAGCTAAATCTCAACCTACAACCCAGCCCAAAGCTAAGAAGGTTGTCAAGACAACCCAAGACAAGCCAACACCAGTGACAAGAGCCACTAAAAGGGCCTCAACTCAAAAGGCCAAGGAGAAAATGAAAGAGAAGAAGAAGGATATTGAGTAGATTGGTCAAGTGCAAAAGAAACCAAGAAGAAAATATGTTGCACAACTAGAATCTAAGGATGAGGAAGGAACAGAACCAGAGGACATCAACTAGTTTATAGTGGTAAGTCATCCTCCCAAGTCACATATTGATAAAATTTGTGAAAATGTTAAGAATGTAGACTTCTCTGATTTGAAAAGTATTTATTTCAATAAATTAAGTAGAGAAGATCAGAATAAGGTAGAAGAATCAGTATATGCCATGATGGAAAAATTCAAGAACACACCTCTTGAATTAGACAATACTATACCCAAGGAACTATATGAAATTATTAAAAATAAGTGGCATTATTTTTTGAAAATGGAAAAGGAGATAAGAGAATCCACATTGGCACAAGTGATGCCAAAATTGACTAGACATCAAATTGTTAAGGCTAACAAGAAACATGGGGGAAAGTTTGCACCAAAGTATAGAGCCTTAAGCATTTTACAAAATAAAATTGAAGAAGTTGTCAATAAGTCCAAAAAAATTTGGAAATCAATATATAACTTGATAAATGACAAGGATGGAGAAGAAAAGGAGGATGTAGAAGGAAATAAGGTTGAGGCTAGTGAAAAGGAGAAGGAAGAGAAACAAAAGGAAGAAAATGAAATAGACAAAGGAGAAGAAGATAAGAAAGAAAAAGAGAAAGGAGAAAAAGAGGAGAAAGAAAAAGGTGAAGAGGAGGAGATAGAGAAACAAGATGAAATGGCAACAACTATTGAGCAGCAAACAGATCAGAGTGTGCAAGACACACAATTACCACCTCCTAGCCCTCCTCATGTCATTACCACATCTGTAGACACTATAATTGTGAAGGATAGTCCTAACAAATATTGTCAAAACATCAATCTACTGACTACAAAGGATCTCAAAAAGATCCTTGACCAATCCACACAACAAGCAAAATGATGATCAAATCCTGTATTGGTCAATGTGGATGAGTTACAAAGGGCAGTAGCTGACTCAATTAGAGATAAGGTGAATCCATAAGAACCACCTTCCATCATCTCTACAGCTACTAGTGCTCAACTTCTAATGCTTCCATTACCATTTCCAATAGTTGACACATCAGGAACAGTTGACATAATGCAGCAGAGGCTAACTGCTGAAGAAGGAAAAGATACATCAATAGAGAAAATAGGACAAATTGCTACATGTGATCCTACAGTACAAACACAAGGTACACCTTAGATAATTGTAATTGATTCAGGAAGATTAGAAGAAGATAAGGACACACCAAAGGAAGAGGTGCAGGCCGCCATATAGACATTGGTTAATCTACCAACTACTGGCACTCTTACAAAATTTCTTCAGAAGTTGAGCACTGATGCAATGCCATTGTAAATTTCTACACCAAGCTCAAGCTCAACCAAGGTGACAAGGGTACTTCACTATGTAGACCCTGAGTTACATTAAGAGATAGTCATACCTAGTTATGACTCAAAAACAATAAGCATTGAGCAAACTACTGAGATGTAGGAAGCCTTGAACAAGAGAAAAAGGCAAGAGATACTCAAGAAGGAGTATAAACAAAAGCAATCATTACATGAGATAACAGACATCTTTTTGGATGCCTTCATCTTGTAGTCACTTGATGAAACCAAGCCAATAATGGAACAACTGTCAAACATTGTAGAACAGGTGACAAATGATGACCAGGAAACTAACGTGAAACTAATGAAATGGTCTGAGAAGAAATTCCAAGGAAAAGTAAATGAGAAAATATCCAGTGATATAGCACTTTCATAAGTAGAATTGGCTAAAAAGATTGAAAAGGTAAAAATTGTACTTGAAAATGTATTCTCATTGTACAAAAAGTTGTGTGATTTTTCCTATTTCACACAAGAGACAAGCCAAAGAATACAGAGCCTGGAGCGAAATCTAAAGATTTCTAACATGCAGCTACCAAAGGACCCAACTTAGACTGAGAAGCATTTTGTCCAAACACTTCACATAAAAAAAGAATTAGCTGCACTAATAATCAAAGAGGCCAATATCAAGGCCAAACTAATGCAGATACAATCTTCCATTATACCACATTTGGAAGTACTTCATAAAGAACAAGCCTATGCTGAGACTGTTCTAAAGAAAGATCCTAATATTTCTACTTTAGATGGACTTGTACATCTTGTTGCAGAGACTTTCATCTAGCATAAATCATTGGACATTTCTTTGGAGAATTGGGATGTAGCTCTCAAGATGATTATGGAGGTAAACAGTACATTTTTGGCAAAATATGATCTTAACCCTTAGTACCTTTTGATATTAGTGTCAAAAAGGGGGAGATAAGACATAGTGTGGGGTAGATATAATGTTTAAGGGAGTTGTAAATAAGAATGAAAGATAACATAGGTACAAAGTACAAAAATAGGGCAAAGGCAAAGAGTATCAAATACATCAGCATGAGACAAATTTAGCACAAGTATTTTGATTACAAGAATGGAAATGGCACATTAGCTCAGGGGGAGTTATAAGAATTTTGAGGTATATGGCTCTTTACAAAATTTTGAACAAGTTTTTGAAATTTTGTATATATGCCAAATAGATTGAATAATGTACTCATAAGATCAAGCATAATTCTTAGTTAAGTGTTTTTGACAATCATGTCAAAGGCAGAGATTGTTGGTCTTAGAATGGTTTTGACAATTGAGTGTCAACACACTTAACCAATTTTCATATAGAATTTGAGTACACTATATATGTCAAGCCATAGTATCTGCCATGCCAAAATTCCAATAGGTGTTGAGCATGATACAAGTGTCGAGTGAACCATATGAGCTGAGTGATCTATATGTGTTGAGTCGCAATTGATGCCGAGTGAGCCAGAATGCTATATATGCTGAGCAAACCAAAATCATACATGTGTTGAGCACTAGTAATCTAGTATGTGTCGAGTAACACGAAATCAGCATATGAGTTTGTGCCTTCACAAACTTAGATGTAAACCATTTTTGGATGAATCATGAAGGGAGTAAAAGATAAGATTGAATCTTTTATATTTCCTATGCAATTAGCATGTAGCCAATAACAAAATTGGAGAAGGCATGCAACCAATAAGAAAAATGCAACTCAATGAGTGAGAAATAAAGATTTAATATGGATTGTAGATTCATACCTGACCCTAACTCTTCAAAATCCTTAAAAGGAGGATGAAACCCCATTGTATGTGTGGATGAGAGCAGCGTATGGGTAAACTATAGTGAAATTCAGAAGTAAGTGTGAAAGACTTAGAGGAACAGATCAGCATTGTATATTCAGTTGATCATAACAGAGCAAGGGTTACGAATAGATATTAGATCTTAAAGGATGAAGATCAGAGAGAATAGATCAATTGCTTGAATTCAGCAATCAAGGATTGTAAGCTATCAAGTTTATTAATCTAATACTCTCTAGCAATTGTATTAGAAGGAAAATCCTATGTTGATAGGTTAGCTTAACAGCTAGGTTGCAGATCCTTTCAAAAGGTGATAAAATCCTTTAACAAGGTGACACTTCATGTAAAGTGTTTGTAAATCCTTTAAACAAGTCACTACTGATATAGTGTAAAGCCTTTAATAGGCTAGACCATTAGAAGTGGTCAAAAATTATTGTTGCAGTGATTTTGTGGGTATCATCCCCACCCCAGTTTTACCTTCTCATTTTGAAGGGTTTCTGGGTTACAAAATTTGGTGTTATGTGTTGTGATGCATGTGTTTACTTTATGGTTGTTTGATATGTTTACATGCATGAAATTTATTTTTAGTTAAAAAATTTTAAGGTTGAATTGTGATACTTCTGATGCAACCCACCTTCTCAGAAGTGTTCTTCCCTTTTAATTATTCCAACATCAATAAATCCTCAAACTAAACACACAATCTTGTTTCTAACCAGAAAACAACTAAAGGCAACATAATTCATTCTTAGATGAGAAATCATTGGCAAATGGTTATAAGAAATGATAAATAATCAAGAAAACACAAAGTTCTTCCTATGTCCAAACATTCATAGATTTCTTAGAAGATAACAGTGATACTCGAATCATGTAATTACTAGTTAGAAAATATCAAAATCAACCAAAGAATTCATAGAAAAGATTTCAAAGAAACATTCTTCTATTTAATCTCAAACACACAGCTTTAGATTAATCCTGTGATTCATTCATTTTGAAACTAATCTCAATTCTATCACAAGAGATCCATCACATACCAAATACTAAATTTTGTTTATTATCACTGTAAAAAAGATAACATTTATCTATATATTAACAAAGAGAAAAAAAAACCATCATGTTTTTCTTTCTTTATCTTCTAACCCCTAATTGGTATTTAAATTTAACTTAAATAGTTTATGGTAGAGAGGGTCTCCTTGAAAATTCAACCCCCTCGACAGTTAGAAAAATTGGTTATTAAAACAAAAAAGTTCAATGCAGGAAACATGTACCCTAAGTTCAAAAGTATTTAAAATATATTACAAAGAGACCCATTAAGTTGGTGAACCATGGGCTTCATTCCCAACTTTTTCTTCATCATCAAGTACATCTCGGGTCAAATTCCATTCACAATAGAAATCTATAGACCCACGCACTTGAATTGGCAATCCTTAGGCTCAAAAGTTGCACCTTCCACATGTTGAAATCTCATTTCATTATGTTGAGTTGTGTTGTATATTCTAGAACGTGGTTCATACAACTCGAGTCAACATGGACTCAATTAAGATACCTTTGTAAAATATGAGGGAGTGAGGTTGATTGATTCCTTGATCATTTTTATTTATCCACCTCAAAATATTTGAACAAAGGTTCAATATCAAAATTCCCTACATCAAATTGGATCACAATTCTAGGGCTTATTATTTGTATATCTTTAATAAATCTAGTATACATGTGTTTGATTTTAGGTTCAATACTTTGAGCATTGGTGATAGAAGACCTATAGATTGACTATCTGCAGGTCACTTTTCTCTTTATCACATACAGTATACTAGAGTCTAATGTCTTGAAAGTGTGCTCGATTAAAAGCAATTCTAGACCATATTGTTACAAGTTGGAGATTTGTATCACTAAGTGTTGAAAAGAGATTGTTTGAAGTGTAGAACCTATAAAAGAACAATCATCATTTTTTCAATGATGTCAAAATTGCTACTTGCTGGTGAGACAACTACTTTTTGGTCTAAATATTATCATTTGGTTGATTGATGAAGAGGATTTGAAAAGAGAAGATAACAAGAGAAACTAGAGAAAGGTTGAGTTATTTAGTGTATAAAAGAAGCACTAAGACCAAGTAGGACATTGATACTATAGTGTATTATTTATCTACTTAAAGTATGTAATGAAATATTACTCAAGAAAAGACTAGAAGAAGATCAAGTAAAGAAAAGTGTATGACAAGCCTTGCCAAGCAAATAGTGCAAGTCAAGTGAAAGTTAGTATATGTTGAGTAAAGTTTAGTTGGTTCTAAGCATCAGTATACTTTATTGTTTATCGAGTGAACAAGTGATGACTGAGTGACAAAATACTGTAAGTGTCGAGTGACAACAAAAAGTGTTAAATCAAAAATTTGATGAATCTTAGCTGACTAATTTGATTTCTTGAATTATGTGAAGTGTGTGAAAGATAACTATGATGAGTTGGTGGAAAAAAATTCAAGATAAATCAGTATTAGGTAAATTCAAGGAAGATTGTACATGAAGTTTCTAGAGGAACTAAAATGGAAAAGTGGGTAAATTCATTGAATCTTACCTAGCCCTAAAATGGATGATTGTGGTTGATCTAAATTCTCTATTCATAGAGATAGGTGGCCAGAAGAAAAGGTTGTCATGTGCGAGAACCTAAGGAAGACAAGAAGTCTAGGGTGTTGCTTCATCTAATGGTTGAACACAAGATACTACAGTTGGCATACAAAGAAAGATGGCTTAAGAGGATGAATGCTTGAAGGGTGAACAAGCTATCAGAGTTGAAGAGTATGAATGCCAAAAAGAATGGAGGATTGAACTACTGATTTTTAATCTACAAGTGAGTTGTAGTTTTTTATTAGATCAAGTCATATTGTTACTTTCTAATCAACTATACTAGTGTGGATAAATCCTTTGGATTAAAGTTGACCTAATAGTCATTTGTAAATCCTTTAACCGAGTGACATTCTAATGGAATTTTCTGAAGTCCTCTAACAAGGCTCACTTCTAATAGGATGATTGAAATTCTCTAACTAGGTCACATTTAATAGTGTGTATTGTAACCTTTAACAGGGTTAGCCTTTCATAGGGCATCACTTCAAAAGAGTGAAATTAGGTAGCATGTTACTAGTGGTTTTTCCCAAGTTGGGTTTCCATGTAAAATCCTTGTGTCAAACTGTGTGAATGTGTTTATGGTATTTCATGTTTATATTACTACAAGGTTATTTTGACCAAGTACAATCACCTTCTAAGTTGAGGTAATGTATGATCTAATGGATGCATGCATGTTATGGTTTTATGGACGCAAATCTGTTAAGCACTAACAAGTTTTATTTTTGCATGGCCCTTAGATAACTAATTCACCCCTCCCCCCCTTTTTATTCTAAAGAATTCCAACAATTGGTATCAAAGTGTTGGTGCTTGTGAGTAAATAGTTTGAAGATACTAAAAGCTAAAGATCAAGATATACAGAAAGGAGGTGCCCAAACTAAATAAGGAAAACTTTCTTACATGACAAAGTTTGATGAAGCTACATCTAGGAGGTCTTGGAGACTATGCACAATCTACCATCGCCACTGAGCATATTGATCCTGTGAGAGCCCTTACTACTAATGATCTGAAAAAGAAGAAAGAACACAATCAAGTAATGTTAGAGCTTGACTTTTCCCTAAGATACTTAGAGTTTGATGAAATCAAAGGATGTGATACTACAAAGAAGATTTCAAATGATATATTTTTAAAAATTATGGAGGAGATAAGAATGTTTTGAGAGCTTAAGTTGAAAGTCTAAGAGGAAAGTTTGATGACATGAGAATGCAAGAAGGTGAGATTATTGTTTAGTATTGCACAAGAATCAAAGATGTTGTGAATTATATCAGAGGAGCTAATGGTGTTATTGAAGATGAGACTATGATCAGAAAAGTACTGAGAACCCTATTCCTTATCTATGCTATTAGATTCTCTGCCATACAAGAACTAAGGTATCTTCCTGGTAGTAGTTTGACCCTTAAAGGACTGATACATAGACTCATTTCCTTTGAACTTTCTAATTTTGATAATTTCAAAATTGAAAATGTTGAATCTACTTCAAAACTAAACTATCATTAAAGGAACCTAAAGAGAAAAAGAAAAAGTTCAAGAATGTTTCTAGTGATAGTGATATTGATGAAGATGATGTAGAAGAGCTTGAAGCATTTTTGGCAAGGAGATTTCATAGAGGCAAAGGGAAATAAAAAGGTAAGCTACCTGTCATGTGTTTCAGTTGTAATGAGGTTGGTCATATTGCTACTAGATGTCTAGAGAAGAAGAAAAACATAAGTGGAGACAAATACAAAAGTAAAAGAGATGAGAACAAAAAATATAATAAAGAAAAAGGAAATAATCTTGCTACATTATTGAAGAGGAAAAAAAAGATGAATCTGATAATCACGATGATGAAGTTGTGTATGTTGCTATGAAGTATGGTTCTAATGAGGATGAGGCAACTGTACTGGTATTGTATGTGAACAAGAGTGACAGATGGATTGTTGGCTGTGGATGTTCACATCACATGACTAGAGATAAAAGTAAGTTCATTACCCTTGATTACTACAATAGAAATAGTATTAAATTTGGTAATGATGCACTCTATCTGATAAAAGGTAAAGGATCAATCAAACTGATAGAAAAGATCATCTATGAAAATGATTATTATGTAGAAGGACTTAACTATAACTTGTTGAGTGTATCACAATTGAATAGTTCAGGTTGCAAATTTGAATTTGAGAATAAGAAATCAAAGATCTATGGCACTGATGGAAAACTATTTGGAAATGAAAATCAAACTAGAGGTAATCTATTTTATCTTGACATGAATGATGCTAACTGTTTGTTGTAGAATTTGATGATGTGTGGCTATGGCACAAGAGGTTATATCATGTTAATTTTGATAACTTAGTCAATATCAGTAACCTGAAAAGACTTAGAGGTTTGCCTAAATTGAAGAAACCTGATAATGTGATTTTCAAACAATGTCAATTAGGAAAGATGACAAAATCTAGTTTTAAAAGTAAGACTCACTCCTCTAAAGAAATTCTAGAATTAGTTCATATTGATTTGTGTGGACTAATTGATGTGAAAATATAAAAAGCTAACAAATACATTATCCTATTTGTTGATGATTATTCTAAGATGATGACAATTATGTTTTTGAAAAAAAAATATGATGCTTTTCAAATGTTTATGTGGTATCTGGCAAGAGTGGAAAAGGAGACTAGAAAAAGCTTGAAATGTTTGAGATCTGTCAAAGGTAGAGAATTTACATCAAATGAGTTTGAGATATTATGTAATGATAGAGGAATCAAGAGACAAACTTTTGTACCTAGGACCCCTCCACAAAATGGGATTGCTAAAAGAAGGAATAGATCTGTAATGAACTATGCTAGAACATTGATGATGGAGAAGAATGTTGCTTTGAAATACTGGAGAGAAGTTGTAAGTACAGTTGTCTATACCTTGAACCAAGCGCAATTCAAGAAAGGTACTAATTCAACACCTTTTAAACTATGGCATGGATACTCACCCAATGTAAAATACTTTAAGGTATTTGGAAGAAAGTGCTACATTCTTAAGGATTTTAGGAATTGCAAGTTTGATGCTAAAAGTGAAGAATGTATATTCCTTGGTTATTCTACAAGAAGCAAAGCTTATAACTGTTTAAATACTAATACTAACAAAGTTATGGAAAGTGAAAATATAAAATTTGATGAATATATAGAGGTACATGAAGTTAAGCCTATGAAAGAACCTAAAGAGTACAAATATTTTGTATACTTTTATGAAGATATGTCTTCTGATGAAGGTGTTGTGAACCAAGTTGTAAATCAACAACAATAAGTTTTAGTGACTATTGAGTCACATACAATAAATGTCAAGTTTCATTCAAGAACCAAGTTACAGATAGAAGCCAAAGTACATTCTGATTTTAAGATCAGTGTACATGAAAAGAATGTCTATTTACCTAATAGACAAGTACATAATGATTATGATGTTGACAGACCCATTGAAGAAAGAAGAGCAAAACTAAGATTGTCAAAGTATGTCAGAAGACATCGCCCTGTTGAACAAATTATTGGAGATAAAGAAGCTAGACCAATGACAAGGAATAAATTGAGAAGTGGTACATGTTTGTTGAGAATGCATAAGCTGAAGTCATTGAAAGATGCATTAGAAAATGAAGACTGGAGTAAATTCATGAAAGAAGAGATTGATCAAATTCATAAGAACAAAACATGGCCTTTGATACCTAGACTAGAAAACAAGAATGTGATTGGGACCAAGTGGGTGTATAGAAATAAACTAGATGAGAATGATGAATTCATAAGGAAAAAGGAAAGATTAGTTTGCGAGGAGTATGCACAAGAAGAAGGAATTGAATATGGAGAAACATTTTCCCCAATTGCAAGATTGGAAGGAGTAAGAACTCTTCTTGCTTACTCTACATACCAAGGTTTCAAAGTTTATCAAATGGATGTGAAGTCAACATTTCTGAATGGTATACTAGAAGAAGAGGTTTTCATAGAACAACCTTAAAGGATTTGTTGATCCAAACAACAAGAACATGGTACATAGATTACACAAAGCTTTATATGATTTAAGGAAAGCCCCAAGAGCATGGTATGAAAGGCTTCACAATTATCTTGTAAAGATTGGTTTTGAGAAGATTGATGATAAGAACAATCTACACTTGATGCAAGGGAATCCTCTTAATACCATAAACTCATAATAGAAACAAGAAACAATGGCAAATGCAAGAACAACATATGGACTTCTTATTATCACCGAAAATGCAGAATTACAGATGTCTCAATTACAATATGCTAACCCAAATGGGCATCTTCATTAAAGTAATCTGCAAGATAGTGCTGTGAACTATCACCTAGAGTTGTCCTAGACAATATTCAAGCCTTTCTTAAATAGGCAGTTTTATGCCACCTAGGAAGGTTCTAGATGCTCAAACTTAATACCCAGGGCCAGTAGACCTTAAAAATACACATAGAGTCATCCAAATACATCTTTGACAAATTATTTTAGAAATTTTAGTAGCCCAACTTCTGAAGGCCATAACTCACGAACCATTGCTCTAATTGGCTATTATAACCACTTTTCATAAATGCCAACTCCTAATCTATAGGCTCGAAATAGTGCTAGCACCCTTCTGTTGATTTTTTGGACCTCATTTGGGTACTCTAAGGCCTCAAAAAGTGAGCCTGGAGATTTTTCTACAAATTTTTCCACCAAAAATCTACAATAACTTCTCTAATACTTATGTTGGAGCAATGAGATTTTTATGGTAGGCTTATATCTCTAAAATGAACCTTCCTATAGAAAATGAGGACATTCTAAGCTCGTATGACAAACTTACTAAAAATAGCAGGTTCCCATAAATAGTAACCACCCTATCTACTAGTCCTTATTAAAATAGATTGCCCTTGCACCTAGGATGCTCCTGCATTAGACACCCGGGGTAATTTGAGAAGTGACCCCATCACGTCTTAGGTGTTCAGAGGGAAACCAAGATGGTTGACCTCCTCCTTTGCTAGCCATGATGAATCCTCAATTGGTCTCCCTTTCCATTTGACCAGATATCCCTCATAACTTTTGTTTCTAGTACTTCTTCCAATATGACTATCTAGCATCTCCTCAATCTCGTTGGTAGCCGAACTAGTTGATGGAATGCTCCACTACGCTTTTGCAACTTCATCTCCATCACCTCCTTCATAATACTCTATCAAATCTAAAATATTCAATTCAGTAGGAAACTCCACTTCGTACGCATTTCTAGAATCATGCCTCTTCACTATCTTGAATGGTCCAAACTTCTTCACCTTCAACTTATTATATGTACCTACTGGAAAATGCTCCTTTCTCAAATGAAACATGACTTCATCTGCAATCTAAAATTCCATATATCTCCTTTTACCATCTGCCTTAGCCTTATATTATGTATTCATCTTTACGATATGCTTCCTCACCTCCTCATGGATGTTCTTCAAATGTTCAACAAAATCTTCTGCTTCAACACTACTTATCTCTCCCTTATCCAACTTCCTCAATTTAGAAACATTTTTGGGACTACTCCCATATACAATCTGGAATGGTAATTTACCAGTACTCCTATTGATAGAATTATTATATGAAAATTATGCCTGTGGTAAAATCATATCCCATCCTTTTGGTTTATCTCCAACCAAGCATCTCAGCAAGTTTCCCAAACTGTGATTCATAGCTTCTGTCTGTCCATCAGTCTGTGGATGATGTGATGAATTGAACTTCAAGTCTATCTTCAACTTCTTCCACAATGTATGCTAGAAATACCCAACAAATTTGGTATCTCACTCTAAAACTATACTCTTTGGCAAACCATGTAATATCAGTACTTCTCTGCAAAACAACTTTGCTACATGAACAACATCACTAGTCTTCTTGCAAGGAATAAAATGTGCCATATTTGAAAACCTATCAACCACCACAAAAATAGATTCATGCCTGCATTGTGTCCTCAGTAATCCAAGAATAAAATTCATGTTGACATCCTCCTACAGCTTCTCTGGTATAGGTAATGGCTGATACAACCCTGTATTCTACTTCACTCCTTTTCCCATCTGACATACTAAGAAACTTTGTACAAACTTTGTCACATCTTTTCATAACTATGGCCAATAATAATTTTTAGCAACCAAAGCTATAGTTTTATCTCTGGTAAAATGTCTAGCCAATCCTCCACTATGCTTCTCCTTGATGAGGTTCTCTCTCATTGAACTTCTTGGAATGCACAATTGGCTTCCTTTGAACAACATATTATCTTGGATCATAAAATCCAACCATTTTGTCATGTCAAGTGTAATAGGTTTTGTACAAGCCTTCCATGCTTCACCAAAATTAGGATCATCTTGATACAATGTACTAAGTTCCTTGAACTCAACCACCTCTATCTGCATTTCTATCAGCAAAATTTGTCTTCTATTAAGAGCATCTTCAACTTTTTTAGACTTCCCACTTCTATGTTTCAAAAAAAATGTATAACTCTACAAAAACTCAACCCACTTTAAATGCCTTTGGTTCAATTTTCCTTGACTATTCAAATATTGTAAAGCTTAATGATCAGTATACAAAAAAAACTCCTTGGGAAGAAGATAATGTCTCCATTTTTTCAATGCTTGAACTATAGCATAAAATTCTTGATCATACACAAAATATTTTCTTTTTACATCATTCAACTTCTCACTGAAATAAGCAATTAGTCTACCTTCCTGGCTCAAAAAACTCCTATTGTAGTACCACTAGCATCACTGTCTACTTGAAACACCTTGTTAAAATTAGGAAGTGCTAAAATAGGTTGCTCAGTAACTTTCTATTTCAATAGATTGAAACTCTTATCTACTCCTATAGTCCACTTAAACTCTTTCCTATCTCCTCTCATTGTTTCAGTCAAGGGTCCACAAATACTGCTAAAACTTCTTATGAACTTTCTATAAAATTTAGCCAATCCATGAAAAGATCTTACCTCTATTGCACTCTTTAGAGTAGGCCATTCAAGGATAGCCTTCACTTTCTCTGGGTACATTTTTAGACCTTCTCCTGAGACTGCAAATCCCAAGTACACCAACTCCTTCTTTACAAAACTACACTTCTTCAAGTTTATCAACAACTTTTCTTCCCTTAACTTTTCAAACACCTTACGAATATGAATCAAATGCTCCTCCAATGTCTTACTAAAGATCAATATATCATCTAGGTAAATAGTGACAAACTTACCTATAAAATCCTTTAGTACCTCATTCATAAGCCTCATGAAAGTGCTTGGTGCATTTGTTAGCCTAAAAGGCATGACTAACCACTCATACAATCCTTCCCTTTTCTTGAAATTAGTCTTCCACTTATCACCTTCTCTAATACAAATCTAATGGTACCCACTCTTCATATCTATCTTTTTGAAATACTAAGCTCCACTCAAATAGTCCATAATATCATCCATCCTTGGTAAAGGAAATCTATACTTGATGGTGATCTTGTTGATAGAATGAGAATCTGTGCACATCCTCCATTCTCCATTCTTCTTTGGTGCTAACACTGCTGGTATAGCACATGGACTCAAACTCTCTCGAATCAACCCCTTCTACAATAACTCATGAACTTGCCTGTTCAACTCTTCACTTTCTATTGGTTTCATTCTATGCATTGTCTTGTTTGGAAAACTAGCTCCTAGAAGCAAATCCATTTGGTGATTGATCTTCCTCATTGGGGGCAATCCATCAGGTACATTATCTGATACAATATCAAAAAACTTTTCTAACATATATGAAACTTCTACAAGTACCTCCTCCACTTCTTCTTAACTATCTTTAGGAATTACAGCAAAACACATATGCTCATGTTTTATACCTTTAAGAAACTTTTTTCCATCAACAAAACATATTCTAGCAGCACTACATACTTTTTCTTCTATATCCTTCAATGGCTTCAACTTATGTTTCACTCCACCCTTAGTTAGAGTGTAGGTATTTGATCACCCATCATGTATAGCATGCCTATCAAACTGCCATGGTCTACCCAAAAACATATGACATATGTCCATAGGTATGATATCACATAGTACCTCATCCTAGTAGCTCCCAATCTTGAACTTCACTGAGCACTGCTCATTGACCATAACCTTGTGGACATCTTGCACCCAAGCAATATGGTATGGACATAGGTGTTTATGTCTCTTCAGCTTCAACTCAATAGCCATCATTTCTAACACCAAATTGTAAGTACTTCCACTATCAATGATCACATCACAACACTTATCTTCACATCTGCACCTTGTTTGAAACAAAATCCTTCTTTGATCAAGTTCATTCTCACCACTCAATAGAACTCTTCTGTTAACTAGGACTTCTCCTCTTTTGGTATCTTTAGAATGTGAGGATCTAGCATCTTCATCAACATGTGTAACCCTTGCCTAATCTTCTATTATTCAATCTATCCTTCCTTGGCACTGGGTACATTCAAATGCTCTATGCCCTTCTTCTTTACTGTGAAAACATTTTCCACGGAAGCCTCCTCTTCCAAATCCTTGTCCTCTCCCTCTTCCTCTATGATCTCTATTGTTCTAATCATGGAAATGATGAAAAAATTTTCCCCTTTGATTTTGATTGCTACTTCCAACCTCATCCTTGTTCTTTTGATCATCATTATGGCCTCCATAAGATTGTCCACCAGATCTTCCACCATGACCTCTTCCACTATTCTTATTGTCAAACTTCTTGCTCAATTTCTCCTTGACTCTTAGGCAAAACTGGTATGCCTCCTCAATACTACTCATTCAAACCAAACTCAGCTCATCTTGAATGTTGGGCCTTAACCCATTAAGATAATGAGTGACTTTCTCCTTATCAGCTTTAGCACAGCCAGTTCTAATGAGAACTCAATAGAACTCTTCGGTATACTCTTGAATAGATTTTCCCACTTGCTTCATTCCTTGCATCTTCTTTAACAGATCAAGCTCATAATCCATAGGAATGAATTGTCACTTCATTTTAGCTATCATCCAATCCCATCTAGTGATTTTTTCCTTTCCCTTTCTATTTTTCTCCAACTGAACCTCTCGCCACCAGATCTTTGCATGTCCCTTCAATTTTGCATTCGCAAACTTGACCCTATCTGAATCTTCAATATCTTCATACTTAAAGTACTCCTCTAGTTCATTGATCCAATTGATCGGCTCTTTTGGGTTAAGATTTCCTAAAAATGTGGAAATCTTGAACTTAGGTCTTTTCCCAATCTTGGAGATGCCCTAAAAAGCCTCTCTTCCTTTGGATTTAGAACTACCTTTGCTTCAGCATTTTCTTCTACTTTGTCCTCATCCTTGCTTTCATCTCTTATAGGAAGATTTATTCCTCTTCACATTTGTTCTTCCAACTCTTTCATTTTCCTTTGGAGGGCTCAAAAACCCTTAGGTGTAACACCTACAGCTCTTCCACCATGCTCTCTTCGTGGAGGCACCTTCGCACTTCTATTGAAAACCTAGTGCAAACTATCTCACAATTAATGATTTGTCTACATGCTTAGCCCAAACCATAGTCCTCATGCAAACTACCTCACAATCAGCAATCTATTCATACACTCAAGAACTCTAGCTCTGATACCACTTGATGCAGGGGACTCCCCTTAATACCATAAACTCATAAAAAAAATAAAGAAACAACAGCAAATACGAGAACAAAATATGGACTTCTTATTATCATCGCAAATGCAAAATTACAAAACTCACAATTACAGTATGCTAACCCAAATGGGCACCTTCATTATAGTAATCTACAAGACAGTGTTGCGAACTATCACCCAAAGTTTTCCTAGACAATATTCGAGCCTTTCTTAAATAGGCAGTTCTAGATGCTCAAACTTAATACCTAGGGCTGATAGACCCTAACAACAAACATAGAGTCGGCCAAATATATCTTTGACAAATTGTTTTAGAAATTTTGCTAGCCCAACTTTTGAAGGCCATAACTCAAAAATTGTTGCTTTGATTGGCTATTATAACCACTTTTCAAAAATGGCAACTCCTAATCTATAGGCTCAGAATTGCGCTAGTGCCCTTCCATCGAGTTTTTGGACCTCATCCAAGTACTCTAAGGTCTTCAACAATGAGGCTAAAGATTTTTCTACAAATTTTTTGACCAAAAATCCGCAATAACTTCTTTGATACTTAAGTTGGAGCAATGAGATTTTTATGATAGGCTTATATCTCTAAAATGAACCTTCCTGTAGTGAATGAGAACATTCCAAGCTCGTATGACAAGCTTACTAAACATAGCAAGTTCCCATAAATAGTAACCACCCTGTCTACTAGTCCTTATTAAAATAGAAAAGACTAAAAATAAAAATAAAAATTTTTGCATGATGCAAGATTGCCCTTACACCCAGGATGCTCCTGCATCAATACTTGAAGGCAGAAGGAGGTAAAGGTATTTTACAAGCTTAAATTTTTGTTGATGATATCATATTTGGAGGTCAAAATGCATTATGTAAGACATTTGCAAATGAAATGAAGAAAGAATTTGAGATGTCTATGTTTGGAAGATCAAGTTCTTTGTTGGTTTATAAGTATATCAAATGAAATATGGTATTTACGTCACTCAGTATAAGTATGTAAAGGAAATATTGAAAACTTTTGGTATGGAGGATTCAAAACTAGTTAGCACTCCTATGGTCATAGGAAAAAGACTGGTGATTCTGCTGAAGTGAATCAAACATTGTACAGGTCTATGATTGGCAAGTTGCAATATGTAGTACATAGCATACCTCTCCTATTTTGGTATTCATTATCAAGGAGGCAAAAAAAATTATTCTTTTAGGTTTTGGGACCTTAGCAACATATTCTTTTCCATATCCCTTGTAGATATGAAGACCGGAACCAAACTTCTTTTCTTGTTAACATAATTAACCAGGCAATTTGGTATCATTAAAGAAGGTTCAACCCTTGCTGGATCTTTTATCTATATGTGCACTCAATGAATCTAGCACATTTGAAATGCTATCCAAGGTGTTCAGAACTTGTTTTATTTTCTGAACCTTCACTTTTCTCTTGATCTACATCAAGATCTATTTTAGTTTCTTCATTTATGGACATATGAATTTGTTTCTTGAACCTTTAATTGGACCTAGTCAATTGTACCATGGGTAGATTTTGAATTATTTCAACAAAAACTACCTTCAAACCCTTTTTATTACCTATAGAATCTGTGGAAAAGATGGTAGTATCAATGGAGGATGAAAAGGATTCTTGGATTGTATATTGATTTTGAGAATGAGATGTTTCTTATTTCCTCTTATGTTGAGTCCATGTTTTGGCTTGTTCCATAACACTATTAGTTATTTTCATTATATAATCCATTTTAGGTTTAGACTAATCAAATAGGAGGTTTTGGGTGATCTTGTTGCTTTAGGTATTTAGGTTCAACGACTCCTAAACCATCCTCTTGTGCTCCCTTTAGATTTAGTTTTAACTTGAAGGCCAGAACCTGTTACAACACCATCCTAGAATGACTCCTCATTTGAACTTCTCTTTCATTAAGGCAATCTTACCAATAATCTTCTAAGTGGGGTATAGGTGAGAAATGATCTCCTACCTTTAGAACTCTCCCAAAAAAATCCTTTATTGTCAAAATTGAAACCAAAAGCACTCAAATGTGTTCCAATATTTATAGAATCCTCTAGATTTTTGCATGAAAGATTGCCAATTCTTACTGGAAACAAATTTTCCTTCTTATCTTCAAGTAAAAGTTATGTTTGTTACCACTACCAGCTAACCTCAAAGTTCAACAAGAATGAAATAATCTAGAAAACATATTGGCAACTCTAAGGTTCTTTATCAAATCCTCCCACCCTAAGGTATGTCAACCTAGGGAACTAGATGAATAGACTACCATACACTTATATGAATTGCAAGCCTCTAAAGAGACCCTTTCTTCCCCTCTATCTCATAGTTCAAAACATAGTTTACATAGGAAAAAAATCATGAAGCTTTCTATAAACAGTCAGCACTTGCCTCTTTTGTAGGTAAGGGAAATAATTATATATGAATACTTCATCATTCCAAGGTTCATGTGGCAAAAGGGTGAGATCTTGAGGATAGACCAACCAATAAATGTGGTACAAAGACATAAATAAAGATTTCTTTATGGTTTTTGTTAGCTTTAGTTGACCCCTCATAGAATCTACTATAATTTTAGGCCAATCTAGATATTATTTTCCATTCAGAATAATATCAATAACGTGATACATCTAGTCTTCAAAAAGGTATACTTTAGGTAAACCTTTGATTCTATGCAACATTACCACTAAATCATGAATGTGAGGTTTCATATTGTCATTAGTTAAACCCTTTGGAGGTCATGAACCTATTAGAATGAATTATGATGATACTACATTGGGGGAGTATCCCAAGCATTGAAGAGTTTGATATGTTGCATTCATGACTGCATTTGTCACTGATTTAAACATAGTAGTAATTCTATAAAGACTAGAAGAATAATAGTCAATAATCTTATGATGCACAAAATATGAGGAATTTTTAGATGATACATAGTGGAGGACATGTTTCTAAGGTTAGCTTGATGACATGGTTAAGAGGACTAAGTCTGAGTCAATGGTGTATGGAAGTTACACTTGATTTACTAGAAGCGGTGCAGAAATAGAGCATTAGAAAATAGAGTTATGATGATCTATTGCTATCTTTCATCTGAGATGTAATGAGGAGATGCATAGTCACATAGTGATAAAGGATAGTTATGAGATGATGTCAACGTGTGTGCAAGACGTGGTTTCACATGTGTGAAGTTTTGTATAGACTGTGAGCCGATAGTGTTGTTGTAATTGTAAATTAATTAAATATCTTATTTTAATTAATTGGGAAAGCCTCAAGTCTGACTCAAGGAATTATTATGAAGATAAGGTATAAAAAAAAAATTCCTTATTTTTATTGGATCTTGAAGAAGAAGATCAACTGGAATATGAAGTGTTAGTGCACAGTGCAAGAAGGAGCATAATGCTTACTAAATGTGTGTAAGTGATCCAAGGATCATTGGATGCACAGCATGAGATTTGGTTACAAGATTTGAAGGAGTATAAGTTCATTTGATAGGACAAAGATAGAGGAAGGAAGTACATTTCAGTTCTATTATTCTACAAGGAATAATGTAGAGATCATTTGGACAGTGGTTTCTTTCATCTTTACCTTGAAGTTGTTTGGGCGATGGGTCCAGCTATCTTCCACAACTCCTAACAGGGTTGGTACAACTCCTAATAGGGTTGGAATCTCTTAATAGGGATTCAAAGTCTCCTAACAGGGACTCATATGTATTGAATATTATAACAGACTCCTAACGGGGTCTATCCTCTAATAAGAAATATTTATATTAGTACATTACCTTGTGAGTATCATTCCCTCAAAGGTTTCCCTAATTAACATATTTAGTGTTAATTGTGTATGAGTATCTTCTTTTGGTTTTAGTTAACATTACTCATATGGTTAAGTTTTTTTAAAGTTAATGATTGCTATGATAGTTGTATAACTTATTCAACCCCCCCTCTCATATCAATGGACAATATATTCCAACAATTGGTATCAGAGTATTAGGTCCTTTAACATAAGGTCTAATAGCTTTGGGAGATTGATGGAAAATATGTTCAGGAAGGATAGTCCAACAGTTGATGGGGCCAACTTTGATAGTTGGAAGGAAAATATGAAGACTCATGTGGTATGCATGGGTCTAGGATATTGGTTTTTGACGAAAGCTAAGAAGGCAATTCTTGAAGAATCAAAGTTAGAAGAATGCAATAAGGGAGAAAGATATATGTTCATGTGTAACATTAGAGCCAAAGAATCCCTACTGTCATCTCTTCCAGAGAATGAATACAATCAGGTAAAGACATTTCATACTTCTCATGAAATTTTGAAAGCATGCAAAGTTATTTTTGAAGGTGATGATCATGCAAAAACAATCAGATCACAAAATTAGATTTTCACATTTCAAGATGCTAAGATGATGGAAGATGAATCTATAAGAAGTTTTTGATTAGATAAACAAGTTTTATAGGGAACTTGAAACCCAACAATTAAAACAAAAAAAAGGTTGATAATAAGCGTTAAAGCCCAACCAAAAAAGTTTAAGTTCATAGGCTGATAATAAGCATTAAGCCCAGCCAAAGGAAAGAGTTCTAAGAAAAGACCAAGAAAAAAAATAAGCAAAGTCATGGCCTAAAGCTAGAACAAAAAGTCAAAAGACAATGATAAAAAAAAGAACAGGTGAGAGTTATTTCTCATTCTTCTGCTCCAGATCATGCATAACCTAAGTAGCCTCAAAGGCCAGTTGATTCTCCTCAATTTCCATCTATTACACCCTTTGATTCCCTTGGTCTTGATCAGGAATGGAGTTGTCCTTTGCAAAGTCATCCTCCATTCTGGCCTCATCCCTGTCTTTTCCATCCTCATCTTCATACATTTCTCTATCTTTGATCCAGCCCATAAGAGAGATGATGTTGTTGTTAATGGAGCTTAACAAGGAGAACATTTGATTTGCAAGGTTGTGATTGTAGTTTTACAGGTTGTGTATCCTTTTTTCTGCTAGACTAAGCCTATCAGCTGAATTCGTCCTCCTGTTGGCATCCATCCCTTTCCTTGTTTCCTCAATATGTTTCACTTGATCTTTAACCTCCTTAAGCTCATGGAAAAGCCATTTGATTGATCTAAAATTATCAATCATACTATTGTGAGCATTATTTAAGAGGTTCATCCCTGTCTCTCTGGCTCTGTTCGAAATAGCCACAATCGTCAAATCAATTAGTTCTTCCAACTACTGCTATTCTTGATTGTCCACAAGGATTTGGAGATTCATGGCCTCCCTGAAGATGCCCATCTTGGAAGTCTTGACATTGAAGTTGATCCATGCTTTCCTCCTGTCATTTGTCTGCACTTCCTCTTCTGCATACCCATCTTTCTCCTCTTTCTGCTCCTCAGGATGGAGATGGACAGGAGAAAGGGGAAACATAGACACCTCCTCAAATTGAGAGCGGACTTCCTCCAAACTCTCCCTCTTGCATTTCTTCCTTCCACTTTTTGAATCTATAAGAAGTTATGGTGGTAGAATATCAAAAATTGTTGCAATTATTTGGTCTCTTGGTGGAACTAAGATGATGAGGTTATATGGAAGATCTTGAAAAGTTTAACACCACCATTCAAGCAGATAGCTCAGATGATTCAGCTAATAATGCCCTACACCAAGATTTCACAAAGGAAACATTGCTTGGAAGATTATAATCTATAGAATTATAATTGAGATATTTTGGAGAACTACCCAAAGTTGAGACAACTTTTAGTGCTTTAAACATTTGACCTAATTTATCAAGAAGTACAAGTGCAAGAGGAGACTTGGTCAGTAGTAGCAGTTGTAAAGAAGATAAGAAGATTGAAGAAGGAATAGCCCTTCTAGTAAGAAGAGGGAAATATGGTAAGAAAATCTTTAAATATTGGACTTGTGATGAATATGGTCATTATGCATCTAAATGTCCTAAAAGAGAGAGAAAATTAGAGGAAAATTTAAGTCTAGAAGAGATAAGGATAGACATTATTTATATGCTAATGAGGAAAAAGAATCTGATGAAAGAGATCAAAGTGAAATTGATGATGAATTAAGATTTGTGGCCATCAAGGAAGATGATCTTGATAGAGAAATTAGAGAAGAGAGATCTCTAGTTACCCAAGTTGAGAAGAAGTCAGATTGGATAATTGATAGTGGATGTTCACATCACATGACTGGTGATATGAGAAAATTTGTTAAGTTCAGAAATCATGATGGAGGTATTGTTAGAGTTTATAACAATGTAGTTTTTAACTTATAGGGATTGGATCTATTACTCTTGATGGTAGAACTAACACTAATTATGTTTACTTTGTTGATGGCTTGAAACATAATTTGTTCAATGTTGGATGGTTGGTAGACAAGGGATATCTGTTGCAATTCAAAAAGAAGACTTGCATTATCAAAGACAAAGATGGTAAGCTGATTGGTGCTGGAACCAAATCTAGAGGTAATGTATTTTAGTTGAATCTTACTGAAATAACATGTTTGGTTGCAAAGGTTGACAATAGTTGGTTATGGCATAGAAGGTTTTGTCATATAAACTTTGATAATATTATGAAGGTTAGTAGTACATTTACAGTAAGAGATTTGCCTAAGGTTAATATTATAAAGAGAAGTTTGAAGCTTTTGAGAAATTCAAGATATTTAAGAATAGAGTTGAAAATGAATCTGGTGTTAAGATTAAATGTTTGAGATTAGATAGAGGAGGAGAGTTCAACTCTAGAGAGTTCAACGTGTTCTATGAAAAGAATGGAATCAAAAGATAGTTATCTTCACCTAGAACACCTGAACAAAATAGGATTGTTGAAAGAAGGAATAAGTCAATAGAAGAAGCAATAAGAGAGATGTTATTGGAGAATAATATCTCAAAGACATTTTGGAGAGAAGTAGTTAACACTGTAGTATATACTTTGAACAAAGTGTAGATCAGGAAAGGTATGAGCAAGACACCGTATGAGTTATGGTTTAGTCACTCACCATTAGTCAAGTATTTCAAAATATTTGGAAGTAAGTGTTACATTAAGAGAGATGATGATATTGCTAAGTTTGATCCCAGAAGTGATGAAGGTATGTTTCTTGGTTACTCATTGAAAATTAAAGCATATAGATGTTTCAACTATAGAACTAAGACAAGAGTTGAGTGTGCAAATGTAAGGATTGATGAAAAGTTTGGTACTAAAGAGAAGATGGTAGATTATAATTTTGATGAAGAACGGGATAATTTTGGATTTGTTAGACAGAATTCTAAAGATCTTTTTGAGACTAACAATGACTTGCAAAATGATGTATCTGTTGAGCATAGAGTGTAAGAATTTGCCTTAGGGAAAATCCACCAAAGACAAAGAAACACAATAACTACAACAAAATAGACCAACAAAGTATGATCAAAATAACAATATGATATTCAATTGAGCTATAGTAAACTAGAGGTGCCTATATATAAAGGCCTCTAAGATGCATCTAGAATGTCTAGGAGTTAGCAATAAGATAAGCCTCACAACTAAGCACATGTCCACCAAGAGTGGGTTATCCTCCATTAAGCATAGGAGTTAGTGTGATGATGAGAGGATAAGCCTACAAAGGTGTGTCACATAAAATTATGTTGTACATACCATGTGCTTAATTAAGATTGTGAACAACTGTGTTGTCTACATGAAATCTTAGTTGATTATGCAAACTCTAGTGTTGTTGACATGATGTGCTAAAATAGAGTTTCTTACTCCTGTGTTGTCAACATGACAACTCATATGAGTATGCAAAATCCTAGGTGTCTAACCTAAGAAATAATAAAATAATGCATTTATCCTAAGTAAACTTAAGTAAAGTGTAAATAATAATTATTTATACTAACATAGAGAAGAACAAAGATCTGAACCTAGAGAAGAGATAAGAGTTGAGATTTCAACTCCTACTTCCAGCAAAAACATGACAAAGAATCACCCTCCAAAGTAGATAATTGGGAGCAAGGATAAAGGTGTGATGACAAGGAACAAATTGAATGAGGAATTATCTCTAATTTCTCAAGTGGAACTTAAGAGCACAGAAGAGGCATGTAAGGATGGTCACTGGATGTAAGCAATAAAAGAAGAACTAGATCAAATTGTGAAGAATGAGACATGGGAATTAGTGTTGGACTAACTACCAATGTTCCCCTTTAGGATTCGTGACATGTCTTAACCACTTCCTATTTTCTATACATCTAGTGGTTGTGTGGAGAATTGATAGGTTGATCTTTTGGTGCAACAACAACTCTAGCTTGTAACAAGTGGTATCAGAGCTTGGTCACATGTTTGAATCTGCGCGGATAATGTTGAAGGGGGGATTATTGGACTAACTACCAATGTTCCCCCTTGGGATTCATGGCATGGCTTGACCACCTCCTATGTTCTATAAGTCTAGTGGTTGTATCGAGCATTGATAGGTTGATCTTTTGGTGCAAGGACAACTCTAGCTTGTAACAATTAGTTCCTAGACCTAAAGACAAGAATGTGATAGGAACCAAGTGGGTATTCAAAAATAAGATGAATGAGCAAGGAGAAGTTGTGAGAAATAAAGCCAAACTTGTTTTCAAAGGTTACTCATAGTAGGAAGGCGTAGATTATGAAGAAACTTATGCACCTAAGGCAAGAATGGAAGTGGTAAGGATGTTCTTGGCTTATGTAGCAAGCAAGAATTTCAAGGTTTATCAGATGGATGTCAAGTCACCTTTTCTGAATGGAGAACTTGAAGAAGTCTACATTGATCAACCTAATAGATTCCCTTTGATAGAAGAAAAAGAATTTTTATGTAGATTGAAGAAAGCACTGTATGGTCTGAAGTAGGCACCTAGAATCTAGTATGCAAGGTTGGACAAGTAGTTTTCTAAGCTTGGATTTATCAAAGGTACAAAAAATGGAAATTTGTATTTGAGAAAAATTGATGATGGTTTATTTATCATTGTAATATTTGTGGATGATATAATATTTGGAGGTAATGATAAAAAAAGTGATAAGTTTGTTGAAGAGATGATAAATGAAATTGAAATGAGCATGATAGGAGAAATGAAGTTTTTCTTAAGATTGTAGATTGCGCATACCAGAGATGGGATATTTATTTCACAAACCAAGTATCTGAAAGACTTGTTGAAAATATTTGGTTTAGAAAGTTGCAAACCTATTGGTACACCCATGATAACTAGTCACAAGCTATCTAGTAAAGATGAAACACCTACAATTGAGCAGAAGAAGTATAGATCTATGATTGGAGGATTACAATATTTGGCTCACACTAGACCAAATACAGGAAATGTAGCTAAGATTGTAGCAATATTTCAAGCTAATCCTAAAGAGTATCATTATGTAGTAGTAAAGAGGATATTCAGATATTTGAAGGGTACATTTGATTATGGAATTTGGTATGATAGATCAAATGATTTCACCTTGTGCACATATATTGATGCAGAATGAGAAGGAAATATGGATGGTAGAATGAGAACCAATGGTGAAGCATTTTTTCTTGGAGGAAGATTGATTGCTTGGTTGAGCAAGAAATAGGACTATATATCATAGAGTACAGCTGAGGTATAGTATGTTGTAGTAGCAAATAACTATAATCAAGTTATGTGGATAAAACAAATGTTAAAGGATATTGGGATTGAGTTTACAAAACCTATTATCATTTATTGTGATAACACAAGTACAATAAGTATGTCTAAGAATCTAGTATTGCATTCTAAGACAAAGCATATATCCATAAAGTATCATGTTTTGAGAGAGAAGGCAACTGAAAAGGAAATAAGGTTGGAGTATGTAAGTACTAAAGATTAGATTGAAAATATCTAATTTATAAAGCCTTTGCCTAAAGATACTTTTGTGTACCTAAGAGGCATGCTAGGGGTTATGCCCCTACCTACTTTAGAGTAGATGATGCAAGGAGTGCATCAATCCAGTGGTACAAAGCACTATGGTTATACTGGACTAAATGTTGATGCTTCCTATATGGGGGAATATTTGGTATGTACTAAGTCATTGAGGTCTCTTGGTATTTTGGTATTTTGTATTAAATAGTGTCTTTGGACACTTGAGTTGATTGAAAGAGTTGAAAGAAGTATAATTGTGTACTTGTATTGATATCTTTGACATTGATGTCAATGGGGGAGAATAATGTGTACATAAAAAATGTCTCCTAGGAAAATGGGAAGAGAAGATGTGAGAGAATCACATGTTGAGTTCTCAATGGGGGAGTGCTATCTCTCTAGGGAGATTTAGAAAGATTCATGTAATTGCACAGAAGAATATGGTAGTGCACAAAAGGATATCTCTATGGGAAAGATATGTAGCTAGAAAAAATTTTGGAAGTTATTTACCATAAACAACTCATGATAGCAGCCAGAAGATTTCAAATTGATCAAGAGGATTTGAGAAGATGACAACAACAAAGTATAGTTTGGTATACTTGGAACTTAGATGTTTTTTCATCTATGTTGCCATGAATGCAAAAGGGGGAGATTTTTAGCATGAATGTTGATGATACTGCATTGGGAGAGTATCCCAAGCATTGAAGAGTATCGATATGTTGCATTCATGACTACATTTGTTGTTGATGTCAACATAGAAGTAATTTTGTAAAGACAAGAAGAATACTAGTTAGTAATCTTATGATGTGCAGAAGTTGAGGAAGTTTTAGATGATGCACATTGGAGGACATGTTCCTAAGTTTTTTTTGATGATATGGTTAAGAGGACTAAGTCTGAGTCAATGGTGTACAAAATTTACACTTGATTTATTGGAAGCAGTGGAGAAACAAAGCATTAAAAACTAGAGTTTTGATGATCTATCACTATCTTTGATTTGAGATATAATGAAGAGATGTGCAGTCAAATAATGATAGAGGACATTCATGAGATGATGCAAGAATGTGCACAAGACATGGTTTCACACGTGTGAAGTTTTGTATAAACTGTGAGCCGAAAGTGTTGTTGTAATTGTGAATTAATTAATTATCTTATTTTAATTAATTGGGAAAGCCTCAAGACTGACTCAAGAAATTATTATGAAGATAAGATATAAAGGAAAGTTGTTGTCCTTATTTGTATTGGATCTTGAAGAAGAAGATCAAGTGGAATGCGAAGTATTAGTACGTACTGCAAGAAGGAGTAAAATGCTTATTGAATGCATGTTAGTAATCCAAGGGATCATTAGATGCACAGTATGAGATCTGGTTACAAGATCTGAAGGAGCAAAAGTTTGGTTGATAGGACAAAGACAAAGGAAGTAAGTACATCTCAGTTCTATTATTCTACAAGGAATAATACAGAGATCATTTGGATACTGGGTTCTTTGATCTTAACCTTGAAGTTGTTTGGGCAGTGGGTCCAGCTATCTTCCACAACTCCTAACAGGGTTGGAACCTCCTAATGGGGACTCATATGTACTGAATATTGTAACAAACTCCTAATAGGGTCTATCCTCTAACAAGGAATATTTATATTAGTACATCATCTTGTGGGTATCAACCCCACCAGGGTTTTCCCTCTGATCAAGGGTTTCCCTAGTTATTAACATATATGGTGTTAATTGTGTATCAATATCTTGTTGTGGTTTCAATTAACATTACTCATATAATTAAGTTTGTTTAAAGTTAATGATTGCTATGATAGTTGTATAACTGATTCACCCCTCCCCCCTTAGTTATATTAGTGGACTATATATTCTAACAGAACCTCCCATATAGAACTTTTCAATCAAATGATAGGCTATGAGAAAATGGGTCTTTTCATATTTCTCATTGAAATTGGCGTAGGATTGGGTAGAGATAAAATCAAGAAAAGTTTCATGTGGTACATTGGACACAAATGTGATAGTGTCTCGCTCTATAGAAAGAAAAATGCATCCATCATTTCTTTAAATGCATCAAGACCTAATGTCATAGTGATTCATACATTCCTAAACTAGTTTAGGGCTACTAACATCTTGAGAGAAAGCAATGACTTGTAATATCCCACTATCCATGATTTCTCCCATGAATTCAACTTCCATATTTGACAATTTTTTATCACAAACCTCATCTATGTTTACCCCCCTTAAATTTGTATTAGTTAGCAAGGGACTCTTGCAATCCATACTAGCATGGTTACCAAAGAAATACAGGGAAGATTTCATTTTTCCCAATTCTTGAAGAAAATCATAACTAAACCCAAAGAGAAATTTGCTAAGAACTGGAAACTTAAAGTGAGGAAATGTAAGAAAATTACATTTGAACCTGTGGAAGTAATTATTTTGAACCTTGTGAATCCCCTATCCTATGTATCTCCACAACTAATATTCAAAATGAAAGTGAACCTACCTTTAAGGGCAAGTCTATTTAAAGGATGTGAATAATTAATCAATGCAAAGGATAAATTTTGGTAATATTTGCTTGTTTGGAAATTTAGTACGACAAGACTCTTTGTAGTCATTTCCACTAATGAACATCCTTTCATCCTTACAAATTTTTACCTTATCATGATTACCCTATCGCATGTTATCCTCCTCATTTTCTTGAGCCTTATTTTGTAGAATCTTTCTATTTAATTATTTAAAATAAATTGAACTTCATCATATTTGCCTTTTTTATTGTTAAACCATGTGTCGTCTTTCCTTTGCTTACATCATTTGAAGTGTGCAAGGTCCACTTTCACAATCATGATGTTTAGTCTCCCTCAACTTTGACACTTGTTTGTACTAATTCCCACTTACTAATCCTTCAGGAGAATTCTCTTGAAGTTCCAAACCATTTTGAACTGGTTTGAACCAAGTCCTAAGTGGTTCAATAGGTTCAAATAGATTCATAAGTTCCAAAGGTTTGATAGTTTAGAAAGTTCAAAACTTTGGTTAAATGAATAGATTCTAACTAACATCAAGAACAAAGAAAGATTTAACTTTAGGAAAACTTGCATGATATGTACTTGGGCA
Organism: Cupressus sempervirens; assembly: GCA_028749045.1. Lineage (NCBI taxonomy): Eukaryota > Viridiplantae > Streptophyta > Pinopsida > Cupressales > Cupressaceae > Cupressus > Cupressus sempervirens. The sequence goes on along the minus strand of CM053787.1, from coordinate 1,017,452,004 downwards.
AATTTGGGCTAAAAGGAAATTCAAACCAAAGGTTCCAAAGGAAACAAAAACCAAAATAAATGTGACTCTCCAAAAAATGCATGAACTAACATTGGCTCTGATTGGGGACTAGATTTCAATGAAACATAGAGAACTCAGGACTCTAGTTAACACTAAGGGAGAACAATGGAAAGAAGGAAAATTAACAGACAACAAAATGAAGCAAAAAAACAAATAGGAAATAGGAAAATAGAAAGGGGAAAATATGTACAACCATAACTAAACTTTAAATCAGAATTTATAAAGCTTTAGATCTTGTTTGTTATAAGTAAATGGTAAGATCTCTCCATTCAGATATGCCAATCTAAACACATTTGAATCAACTTATTCCTATATCACAAAGGGCCCTTTTTTTCTAGAGTGACTTGAGTTTACCATGAGCTCCTTTAGGTTCTCTACATCTATCCCATAATAGGAATTCATCACCCTTTATAAACTTCCTTGGTTTTTCTCTCTTGTCAAATATCTTTTTAATCTTTAGTTGATGTTCTATGATATGATCAGCTATTTTTTCCCTTTCTTCCTCTAACTTGGTGAGGTACATAATTCTCTGTTCTAGAGAACTTTTAAATTTCTCATCTTCCATAATTGACTATAATTTTGTTGACACTAACTCTAAAGCAAATGAAACTTGAGCACCCATGCCATAGACTAACTCAAATGGGGCCATGTTAATCACCCTTTTTGGAGTGGTTTAGTTTTCCCAAAGTGCTTCATAGAGCATCCTATGCCAGTTCTTAACATTGTCACTTACCAACTTTTTTATAATGGACACTAAGTTTTTTTTACTCAACTCTACATATCCATTACCTTGAGGAAATTAATTTGACAAGTGGGATAAAAGGATTTTGTGATCATAATAGAATGTCATCAATTCTTGAGATGAAAAGTATGTGGCATTATCAGAAAATATCTTTTGAGGTACCCCAAAGTGAAGCAATATATATTCCTTTAGAAAGTCATAGATCAGTTTTGAACTGCTTCTTTTGGTGGGAATCACCTCGACCCATTTGGTAAAATAGTCGGTCATTGTTAATATATATAAATGACCTACACTTGAGGCCATAATTATCAGGCCTATAAAATCCAAACCCCATTGTATAAAAGGTTCATCAATCACAATTGGTTTCAAAGGTAGTGTGGCCAATTGAAGTTCACCCATGAAAAGTTTACATTAATCATGTTTCTTCACATATGTGTAATTATCTCAAAAAATTATAGACCAATAAAAAAATTTCTCAATATTTTAAATTTTGTGATAATAGATGAGAAATGCCCTCCACATGACTCATCATGAAAATTTCTGAGAAGTTCATTTTATTGAACTTTGTCAATGCATCTCAAGAAGGTTGCAATCCATGCCTTTTTTAATATAGAATGCCTTGAGAAATAACATATTTACTGTTGAAGTATAGCATCAGTCAAAGTAATATTGAACATTTGAATCTAGTTTTATGAATTATATTGCAAGTAAGAATAAAATACACACACACACACACACACACACACACACACCTATATATACATATTTTCTTATATGCATATATATAGATATGTGTGTGTGTGTGATCAATATTACTGCCACAATTCATATCAGGCTCTATTTTTTATTGAATATATTAATGTCATCGATTCATATTGAGTTTCACTTATTGGTTATAATTTATTATCGAGCATGTTATTGTCACTAATCATTAACATACATTTGTATTATTGTTAAGGAGATAACCGAGTAGTTATGCCCATGTAGGGTCATGTCCCTACATGGCCTTTGGCCACAAAGAGGCATGCCCCTAAAAGGACATGCCTCTTTCTTGTGTATATATTATCATTGCATCAGTGGGGACAAAACATATATCAATCACAAGTCAAAAATGAAGTCCTAGCAATCTCTATCTCTTGCAAATTATTGAAGACTAGATTATCAATCCTTAATTCAAGTAGAAGATTCTCCAAGCATAGAATAATATCCTGAAGTTGAAGATCTACAATACACAATTTGAGATCAAGTAAGTAATCTGATTTATCACAGTCTAAAATTATAGTTTATTTCTGTCAAAGATCCTATGCATTAACCTGGTATTAGAGCCATCCTAATAAGAAATTCTATTATTCTGAATTAAAACTAAAATCTCATATTTCAATATTAGAATTTGTATCCTCTAAATCAAAATAGTTAATCATCTAAGATCAGAGGATAGACTTGAGGGAGCATCAAACTTTTCATCATGAAAAATTCAAGTCATGATAGTACTTAGAGAAATGGAATTAGAAGAGTACATAGAATCAAATAAAACTATTCTTGAAAATGATCCAAATAAAATGACATGGAAAAGACACAACAACAAGGTCATGAAAATTATTATAGGCTTCATGAAGGATCACATTCTCCCTTCTATATCCAGTCTTCAAACTGTATTTGAGATGTTCTCTACTATTAAAAATAGTTTTTAAATCAATGATACTAGTAGACTGCTAACTTTAAAGCAAGCTATTCTATACATAAAAATGAATAATAGGGAGTCAATTACATTCTATTTTCTAAGAACCTCTAAGTTAAAAGATCAACTTGCAACAATTGCAAGCCAAGTTGATGACAAAGAACTTAGCATGATAGCTTTAAGAGGACTTCCACTATCATAGGAAACCTTCATTCAAGTTCTAAGCTCCTAATATGAACTTCCTAAGTTTGAATTCCTCAAAAATGAATGCACTCAAGAAGAATCAAGATTAGTTTCAAGAGGATCAAACATAAATTAAGAGGGAGACATTGAAGCTCTTCATGAAATTCAAAAAAGAAAAGAAAATTCAAACATAATAAAAAGGAATTTCACAAACCATATAAGAAACAAGATTGGTCAAAAGTAAAATGCTTCAAATGTGAAAAACTTGGTCACTCTCAAAACTTGTGCCCAAAATGAAAAATGATTGAAGTAGCACTAGCAGAAGTCAAAGAAGAGAAAGAGGAAAAAGAAGAAATCCTTGCATTTTATCTAGCTCTCTCAAGTAAATTAAAGTCAAAAAAAATGCTTGGATTATAGATAGTGGAGCATCTCGACATATTATAAGATTTAGAGACAAATTTGAAAGCTTCTTAGAATACTCTTCAGAAGAAGTAACCATTGGAGATTATTCTACTCATTTGATTAAAGGTAGTGGGTCTTGCTGAATTCATCTAAATTCAGGTACTACTCTCCAACTTTTAAAAAAAATTATATGTCCCTGGCATAAAAAGGAATTTGGTCTCTATTTCTAGTCTTGTTGATCAAGGATTCAGAATCACCTTTCAAGAGGACAGAGTTCTACCTTAGCCAAAGAATTCTAACATCAAGAAAGCTATATCTATTGGATTTAGAGATAGAAGTTTATATAAACTTTGTAATCAACAAAATTTAGCCTTATGTCATGAAACTTCAAATTCTACTGAACTTTGGCATAGGAGATTAGGACATATTCATTTATGTGCATTGTCATCAATAGGGAAAATTCTAAAAGGATTACCTAGTCTCAAAACTAATCACTTAGGCATTTGCAAACAATGTGCCCTAGGCAAAAAACTAAGCAATCATTTCCTATAAGTATTCATAAATCAAAATCTCTACTTGAACTTATTCACTCTGACCTATGTTGTTTTATGTTTGTACCCTCTTTAAATGGGTGTCTCTATTATGTAATCTTTAAAGATGAATATTCTAGAAGAACCTGGATTTACTTCCTCAAATAAAAGGAATCAATGGAAGTATTATCAAAATTCAAAGAATTCAAAGGCCTACTTGAAAATCAGTCAGGAAAGAAAATAAAAATACTAAGATCAGACATGGAGGTGAATGCATATCTGGAATTTATAAAGATTTTTTCATTATTTTTAGGGTTAAGAGGGAGTTTTTTGTAGCATATAATCCTAAATAGAATGGAGTTGCAGAATGTAAAAATAGATCAATTATTGAATTAGCCAGAGCTATGATGCACGACCAAAATCTTCATACTTCTTTTTGGGTCGAAGCATCTGATAGTGTAGTTTACATTCAAAATAGATGTTCTCACTCAATATTAGAAAATACCACTCTTGAAGAAGTGTTAATGGGTATCAAACTAGATCTATGTCACCTAAGAATATTTGGGTGTCTTGTTTATATTCATATTCCTAAAGAGAAAAGAACAAAACTAGAACCATCTGGAAAGAAGGGAATACTCATTGGATACAATGAAACAACCAAAGGCTACAAGATCTATGTTTCGAGTCAAAGAAAAATTGAGATCAGTAGAGATATTAAATTTGAAGAAGATATAGGCTTCAAACTTTCTAAGAACAGTGATGAATCATATACAAAACTTGACACTAAAATAGATGAAGATCACCCAACAGAAATGAGAGGGAGAATGATATTGAACCTCCTTCACCTACTATTTCAAATCTTAAGAATATTGAAAATGATAACAATAAAAAGAGGCCACTTTGGGCTAGGAAAATGATAGAAGAGAATCATGTTCAACCTAATGAAGTAATCAGAGACAGCAAGAGGACAAGAAATCAATCTTGTTATGTAGCACTATTAACTAAACTTATCAAAATAGAACCTTCAAATGTTGAAGAAGTCTTATCAAGAAAACCTTGGAAAGAATCAATGATTGAAGAATATAATTCAATACTAAAAAATGATGTATGGGATGTTATACCTAGACCTAAAAACAAATTAGTTGTTTCTTCTAAGTGGCTTTTCAAAAGCAAGCATGCACCTAATGACAACATTGAAAAATATGAAGCCAAATTTGTAGCACATGATTTCTCACAGAAAGAAGGTATTGATTATGAAGAAATATTTTCCCTAGTTGCTAGATACACATCTACTAGGATTATCTTGGCAATAATAGCATCCAAAGGATGGAAAGTTCATCAAATGGGTGTTAAAACAACATTCTTAAATGGTGAAATTGAAGAAGTTTATATTGAGCAACCAAAAAGGTTGTTCATTCATGATAGAAATTCTCATGTGTGTAAGTTGAAGAAAGCACTATATGGTCTTAAATAGGCTCCCAAAGAATGGTAAAAGAATAGACAACTATCTAACAAAGTTAGGGTACTCTAAGAATGAATTTGATCCTCACTTATACTTCAAGATAGATGGTGATGACATGATTATTCTTGTATTACATGTTGATGATTTTTTGATAACAGGTGAAGAACATCTTATAAAGAAGTGCAAACAAGAACTAACAGCAGAGTTTGATATGAAAGATCTAGGTCTTCTCCACTACTTCCTAGGACTAGAAGTCTAGCAAAAAAGGAAATACATTTTTCTAAATCAGGGAAAATATACTATTTGATACTTTGTCAAAATTTGGAATGAAGGATTGTAAACTAGCTACTCTTCTTATGGAAGTCAACGTGCACAAACTAAAGGATGATATGATTAACTTTGAATCTACAAATCCTACTCACTATAGGAAAATTATTGGATCCTTAATGTATTTGGTGAATACTCATCCTAATATATGGTATGCTACTAACACCTTGAGCCAGTTCATGTGTGCACCAAAGAAGATACATCTAATGGCAACTAAATATATCTTAAGATATATAAAAGGCACTATTGGCATGGGAATCAGATATGATCAAGTAGAAATAAATCTTTATGGATGTTTAGATTCTAATTGGGTAGGCAGCTCTACTGAATGTAAAAGTACTTATGGATGTTACTTCAGTCTTAGATCTGGGATGATTTCTTGGTTTGAAAAAAAATAATCCTCAGTTGCATTAAGCTCTACTAAAGTAGAATATATTGCTTCTTCCTTGTTGGGTGATGCGACACGCTCCCCTGCCCACAGGTGGTTAATTATGTGGTGTTCCATGTTCACTAACAGTCATGGCTTTTGGTGCAACGGCAAATGGGCCCTACAAGTGGTATCAGAGCTATGGTTTTATTATTGTAACCCTAGATTGAATCCATGGGAATGCATGAGAGGATAAAAGAATGGGCAAGATATATGAATGATTTATTGCAGATCTAAGGGTTTTGGATTTTCTGTTATGATGGGATGTTAAAAGATTTGAGCATGTAAAATTGTTGGACAAAAGATTTTTCGGATGTTTCATTTAAAATAAGGGTTTTGGGGGTAGCTTGCAGAAATGACCTCCTGGGTAAAAATAGACCTCACCATTGGATCCGGGTCGACATTTCCATAAAATTTGATGTATAATATGCCCTAGTTTGGCCATGTTCAGAGGAAATGAAAGAGTTTTTTAGTTTCAGCCCATGATGGCCGTCAAATTTAATCCCGTCGGAATTTTTGTCACTGAAAAAAAATTAAAAATGAAAAATCGTACTGAAAATGGTAAAAAGACCATCTTAGTAAAATGAACATAACTTTCTCTCAGAATATTGGATTTCAGAGTTCTTATAGGTGTTGGAAAGCTAATTTAGAGCACAACAAGATGGTATAGGTTTGGTTCTATGATTTTGAGATTTTGTCAGGTTTTAAGAGCCCTAAAGTCAGATGTTGTTTATTTTGAGCATGGATTAGGGCATAACTTGGGCATACGGAGTCAGATTTTGGACTTCGAGTAGTCAACGGAAAGCTCTTGGAGAGCTCTACACATTGGTTCAATTTTGGTGCAATGGTAAATGGGCCCTACAATTGGTATCAGAGCCTGGTTTTGGCCTGGTCATGGGTTCAAATCTCCCCGGTGCCTTTTCGACCCGCGTAAGCACCTGGTATGCGCGTCGAGGGGGAGATTGTTGGGTGATGCGACACGCTCCCCTGCCCACAGGTGGTTAATTATGTGGTGTTCCATGTTCACTAACAGTCATGGCTTTTGGTGCAACGGCAAATGGGCCCTACATTCCTTGGGAGCGAGAGAAATTGTATGGTTACAAAAGTTACTAGTTGATTTGTTTAAAAGGCCTTTGAAGCCCACTATGATTCATTGAGACAATTAGAGTTGTATCAAGCTTTTAGCTAATCCATTTTTTACAATTAGTCTAGGCATATTGAAATTCCTTATCACTACATTAGAGATATGATGGATCGGGGTGTTATCAAACTGGAGTACATCAGTACTAATGAGAAAATAGAAAATGTCTTTACCAAGCCCCTTGCTAAAGTGAAGTTGGAATACTTGAGAAGAAAACTTGGTATGATTAAATTGTAATATTGAATTTAAATTTTTAACTTATATGTGTTTATGCTTCTATGGCTATTTATTTGCATCAGATATGTAATGAAAGGTGATGATCTTTCATGGACATATATATTCAGAAGTTAATCTTTGTAAGTTGATGATCTTGTAATGATAAGCATGTTATCATGATAGTTTTTGTTCTAGATATGCCAGAATTCATTGATAATGAATGCATTATGATTACTTTAGATATTGTTTCGGACAATTAGAGATCATAATATATGTTATGATAGTGTTCATAGAATGGTGATTTTAATTATTTCACAAGTCACTATTTTAGAGTGTTAAGGTCAGATAATGTGTTATATACAGATATTTTGTATTATAATATCTATTAAGGAGTATATTACTTCTCCCTTGCTAAGAGGGAGTGTTGAAGTATGACATCAGTCAAAGTAATACTGAACATTTGAATTTGGTTTTATGAATTATATTGCAAGTAAGAATAACAAATATGTATACACATATTTTCTTAAATGCATGTGTGTGTGTGTGAGAGAGATCAATATTACTACCATGATTCATATCAGGCTCTATTTTTTATTGAATATATTAATGCCATCGACTCATATTGAATTTCACTCATCGGTTATAATTTTTTATCGAGCATGTTACTACCACCGATCACTAACATACATTTATATTATTGTTAAGGAGATAACTGAGTAGTTATGCCCATGTGGGGTCATGACCCTACGTGGTCTTTGGCCATGTAGAGTCATGCCCCTATGGGGACATGGCTCTTCCTTGTATATATTATCATTGCATCGGTGGGGACAAAACATATATCAATCACAAGTCATATATGTAGTCCCAATGATCTCTGTCTCTTGCTAATTATTGAAGACCAGATTATCCATACTTTATTCAAGTAGAAGATTCTCCAAGCATAGAATACTATTCTAAAGTTGAAGATCTGCAATACACAATCTAAGATCAAGTAAGTAATTTGATTTATCACAATCTAAAAATATAGTTTATTTCTATCAGAGATCCTATGCATTAACATTTACTTGCTTCAAGCCTCAAGTTATTTTTTTCATAAGGTCTCAAATTTTCAAGACATTCCCCATATTTTAAATAGTGTGCAACATTAGAGAACCAGGAGTCAGTAAGGCTCACCAAAAGAGTTATATGTTCAATATTTGCATTTCTTTCAAGTGAATTTTTATTTTCTACCATTAACTTACAAATTCCTTGACCCTTCACTAACTTAGTTATCTTCAAGGTGAGATCATACTCTTGAATGTTTTCAACCTATGCCCCTATTTTATTTACCCCGACTTCATGTTGAGTGAGAATACTTTTGACCACTGCATCACAAACATACACTATTGAATGGGGATGTAGGATATAGTATCTAAAATGTTTGACAAAATTTACCATAATATACACCTACTTCTCTATAAGTGATTACTTAAGTTCATGCTTCTTTAATGGGGTACTCATGAAAGCTATACATGTCTCTTTTCCATGATCATTCTTTTGAGTCAAGATACCTAAGAGAGTATGTTTTGATGCATAGCAATATATGATAAAATATTTCTAATAGTCTGGGCTAACTAGATTGGATGCTTTAGCTATACTAACTTTGATCTCATCAAATTCTTTTTTTCCTTCTTCATTCCATTTAAAATGATTCTTTTCACTCATCATTCCAATTATATATTTACCGATCTCTAAAAATTTGAAATAAGAGCCCTTTAAAGTTTTAAACGGCCAAAGAAATATTTCACTCCACTTCTTTTTGCAAGTAGTTTCAATTTTTGGATAGCTCTCTCTCTTCCTAGGTCTATTCTTATGTCTTCTTTCAAAATAATGTGTCCCACGAGTTTTTCTTTTATCAATAAAGAAGATTGATTTCTTAGGATCGAGAGATATGTTGTGTTCTTTGCATCTTTGCAACATCACTCGTAAATCTTGAAGGTGATGTTTCCTTCATACTAAAAATATAGTGAGATCATCAAGGTACACCACTATGATCTTGTTCCTCAAATCTTGAAAAGAGGAATTCATAGCTCTTTGAAATGTTGCTCCTGCATTAACCAAGCCAAAAGATATCCTTCTATAAGCATAGGTTTCACAAGGAGTTATAAAGGTTATTTTATGTTGGTCTTCTTTGGCCATGCTTATTTTATTGTAGCCCAAAAAACCATCTAACATAGACATCATTTTGGAACCATTGCAGGAAGAGCATAATTATCTTTGATAGTAGCTTGATTGAGATTACGAAATCTACATAGATTCTAACTTCCCCATTTTTCTTATGCACTGGAACAATATTGGCTATCCAAATATAATGGTGGAATGGATAAATTATCCTTGTCTTCAACATTTTATCCACCTCTTTCATTATGGCTTCTGATACTTTGGGATTATAATTCTGCAATTTCTATCAGAAGGGTATTGCATTTGGTTTTAGGGGAATCTGATGTCTAAAATGCCCATCTCTATGTTGGAAGCATTAATTCTAATGATACTTCTATGGGGGAGTACTGTAGAAATATGATTAGATCATTATCATGGTGATATGTTACATTCATGACTATGTTTTTCATTGATGTCAACATAGCAATTTTCTATGGTATCTAATAGAAGAACAACAGAAAGATCAAGTTGGTATAGATAGATCGTTGAGTACTTCCACTAAGTGAGGTTAAAGGGAGATACTACTAAGTGTCTAGTATATGTAGCTAACCCTTGAAGTATAAGAAATTAATTCTAGAAGAAGTTATGAAAGTTTTGGTGATGACTGTTCTGAGATACAGTTTATAGAAGCATGTTTTGGTAAACTTGTTATATCTCTTAGTAGAGTTGTTATTCTGAGAAGAAAGGTTAAAGACATGTAGAAGGCATGTTGGAGATGACATGGTTGAGATCTCTAGTCATGATAGTAAATGTACAAAAATTTATTCAATTTACAAGGTGACAGATTAATGTTATTATTAAGTGTAATGTGTTCTTAATGAGGTCCTATAATAATTAATTGAGAAGGTGTAATATCCAAATCAGGGAATTGTTTTATGGATTCAATATAAAGGAAGGACATTTTCCATTTTTATGTATGAATGTATGAGAAATTGCAAGAAGTGTGAACAGTAGAATGCAAAGATAAGTAGAGCAGAGAGAAGTTGGAGAGAACTTTGTTGCTGAGGTTTTATTGTGAGATCTAAGGTTTGATATTTGGATTTGAGGTTTGTGACCTAGTCTATAAGATCTGACAGTGATTGGTCTAATTGAAAAAATAGAGGAAAGAGCTTAAAGCATAGTACAAACAATTATTCTACAAGGAATAGTTGAGAGATCATTTGGACAGTAAGTTCATTGGTCTTGCCTCAAAAGTTATTTGGACAGTGGGTCCTTCAGTCTTCGACAACTCCTAATAGGGTTGGAATCTCCTAACAAGAATTCAAAGTCTCCTAATAGGGACTCTTATGTACTAAATTTAATTATAGACTCCTAATAGGGTCCATCCTATAATAAGGAATATATATATATATATATATCTTTGTGGGCATCATTCCCATCAAGGTTTTCCCTTTGATTGAGAGTTTCCCTAGTTAACAAATCTGGTGTAATTGTCTATGTGCATCTTGTTATGGTTTTTGTTTACTTCGATTGAATGGTTAAGATTAATATAGCTTGATAATTATTTTAATTGGATAACTAATTCACCACCCACCCCCCAATTATTTTGGGAGACTATTGTTTCTAACACTCTAAAGTTCTTGAGATCTTTATACCCTTAGGAAAATACATCTTGATACACAAGTAGGAAATCTCTTGACTTTCTCCTCTCAAAGGGAGAGCAAGATTTTCCTACTAATATCCATTTTGGTTCAAGATCAGTACCAACATTTAATTTGTCATGTTCTTTAGTTGTTTCAAAGTGTATTGGCCTTTTATTTGTCAAACTATCATCTCTGTTAGAAAACAAATGTTCTAAAGAAATGAGACCCTTTGGAATTTGTTTCTCTTTAATTGAACCACCTCATCTTCAACATTCAAATCAATCATTGATTCATTGCAACAATTCTTAGATCCTTCAAAATATAAGTCGGAGAAACACCCAGAACAGGCTAGAAACTCTTCAATTTGATCATCATTATTGAAAACCTTCCAATGATCCACATTATATAGAATTATTTTTCAATATATAACTTCAATCCTATAGGCATTTGATTTGAAATTAGGATGAGGTAAAAGAAGTGATGTTGAAACAACCATGGAATGAGTATTAATACTTTTGGGAATAACATTAATTGAAAATGCCTCAAAAAAGTCTAACTCATCCCATACCCAATTTCTATAATGCCTTAACCTTTCATTTTTTTAATAATACAAGTTCTTGACTTGATTCACTATGAGCTTGAGATCTCCTCTTGCTACCAAACACTTGATTCCTCTAAGTTTTTCTTCTTCCAAACCAAACAATAGAACTTTGTACTCTGTACAATCATTAGTATTTTTGAAATCGATCTTAAAAGATCAAAGGAAGAACTCTCCCAATGGGAATATTAATACTACACCTACACCTGATCTGATATTTGAAGAACTCCCATCAAATTGCATTGTCCATAAGTTTGTAATCCCTACATTTAGACTCATTAAGGGTTGAACTATTTCACCTAACAAAATTACGTAGTTTCCAAACAAACATTCATGATACAAAATTTGACCTTTTGGGTCTTCAGAAGGCAAGACAATATATTTACTTTTAGATTCAGTTTGTAGGTTTATCTTATTCTTTCCCATGGGTATAATAACCCTTGACCAGTCCATTTTTATTTCACTCCCATATCTTTACAAAATGTTCTACTGAGAAGCATTTCATAGCTTTTCATAATATCAAAAACCAAAATAGTTAGCTCCAAAGTCTTATCTTGGCAACCAATGAGAACTGCTTGTGCATATTTTACCTAGTCCATTAAAGACACTTGTTTTCCATCCATTGAATAACACCTACCAAAAGTCTTTGTGAGTGTCAAACCTAAAGCTTTTGTGACTGGTGATGGCATGATGTTATTTAAGAACCTAGAATCTATAATGAAATTAGTAAATTTTATACTATTAAGAAAAAGGGATACATAAAAGGGATTTGGCTTACTCTCCCCTATGTTGGTCTCCATAACTTGTAATGTTTGAGTAATTTCAGATGACTTCGGACACAAAAATGAGAGTTTGAATAGGAGATGAAGTTTCTTCATAATGGTTGGCTTGGTATGTTGAGCTACTTTTCCCTTTTACATATTTGACCAATTTTTCTAATTCTCTTAGGTTTGACTTTAGATATTCAGCAGTAGAACGGTTACCATACAGGTCTTGCAAAATTTAATAATGTCAAAAGAGAAAGAATGAGTAGGACTTACTAGATATTTTTGTTTATTCTAAATGTCAGTCTCCAATTTTATATTATGGGAATAGGTGTTCTTAGTTTATTCTTTTCCTTTAAATGTTATACTTGGCAAAGTATTCCCTAGTAAAAATTTAGGAGTTATTTGGCTCCTAGTCAACACCACATAAGCAAGATCATTCAAAGTTGATAGAATATCTCTTTTTTCATCACCATTAGAATCATGTTCCAAATAAAAAGCACCATGACTACCTAAGCCTTCTAGATTCACCTCTTCTACATGTGCTTCCCCAAGTTCATCTTTTGTAATGTGTATTTTCAAGAAACACAACCAATTTGGACAAGTAGATGCATCATGATCGGTAGTTAAATGAAAGGAACACATAGTTTCTTTTCCTAGGGCCACTTCAATTTTGATTGTGGGATTGTTGATATGATATGTTTTTCCCTTGAGATGGATTGTATTACTTTCTCCGTACATCTTGGTATGAATTTTGATATGGGGGATTAGTTTGCCTCTACCTTTTCAAGGTGATTATGTTATTCACTAATCTTTGAACAACTAGGTTGGTAGCAACTAGTGATGAAGCTCCAAGTTTGGACATCTCTTTTCCATTTTCCAATTGAAATGATTACATCTTCTAGGCTCAAGCTACATATTAGGGAGTGTAATCACATAGTCAAACTACTTAACTTATCCTAGACTGGTATGTCACTAGACCTTGGACCCTCAAGCATTGAGCTACCATGGCGTGGTCACTCTAGACCCCAGACCCCCAATGTGACACATGCGAAACTAGAATACCATCTCATGAAGATGAGAAAAACTAGCCATACCTCTCACTATGTATCATCCCATTCCCATTCTTAGCCTATACAAACACTCAAGGCATGGGCAAGGCAATATATCTAACTTATCTTTTTAATGTGTATTTAAATATTTTAAATTACTATGTTATCACTTGTTACACAACTTATAATGAGTTACCCTAGCAGCCTCTTTGGGCCCCGACCCCCATTGCAAGTCACTCCCATAAACATGCACCTAGACTACCTTCCCAAAACTCACAAACCATAATTGTGTCACATACCACAAAATTAATATTGATCAAATTGGGTTTTGTTAGTGTAAATAATTATTATTTACACTTTACTTAAGTTTACTTAGAAATATGCGTAGACATTTGAGTTGTCTTGTTAACAACATAGAAGTTAGCAATGTATTTGAGCACATGGTGTCTACAACATCTCTTTATGAGATACACCTATGTAAACTTATCCTTTCATCATCACACTAACTTATGTGCTCAATGGAGGATAATCCACTCTTGGTGGACATGTGCTTAGTTGTGAGGCTTATCATTTTGCTAACTCCTAGCCATTCTAGAGGCCTTTATATACAAACACTTCTAGTGTACATGTACATCAATTATTGAATGATTTGATATTCAAAGATTCAGACATCAACTCATTTTCATATTGTTATTCTAATAATACTTTATTAGTCCATATTGTGCTAGTGCTTGAGCTTCTTGATCTTGGGTGATTTTTTCCTTAAAAAAATTCTTACATGGTATCAAAGCTATAGCAAATTCTTACATGATATAAGAGCCCTACGAGTGTCATTTCATAGCCATTAGAGGCCATTCTTGCTTCACCTTTCTAAGGACCTCAATTTAGATATGGAGTATCGCAGTCATTGGGAGCATCTAAAGCCAAAGCAGACCTCACCATTGCATCTAGAGCATTGAATCAGTGAATTTTGACTATAAATTTGCCTTATAGTCAAATTTGAGGCAAAAAAAAATTTGCAAACCGGAACCCAAAGGCTCGATTTATAAAATTGGTATGATTTCTTCAAATCTATGCAATAGATTTTCAAATCTACAATCAGATATTGGCATCATATTCAGAAGGTCAAAAAACCACCAAATCAACTTTTGTTTCATCAAAATCAGACATTTGAGGTGAAATCTAGAGTCAATTATTTTTTGGAGATGCGACAGCAGTGATTCAAGAAAAATAATTATAGAGATTATTTTCAAACAGTAATATCTCCCTCATACATACTCCTTTTTTCAAGCAATGTTTTTTGTTTTGGGGTAGAATTTCATTATCTACACATTGGTGCATGTTGTTTGAGATCACTGTTCCTGAATTTTTCTACAACTTGCAAATCCTGACTTTTGCAAATTCAAAGGCTTAGTTTGGGCTCATCTTGACACATATTCAAGTGGTTTTTTTTTTTAGAATGTATGAATTTTTGTCTATTTTCTAAATCTCATATCAGTTTGGAGTAATTCTGAGTAGACATAGTACTTTCAGAATTTGGTCTCATTTTGGCCTATTGGCACTTGTAAATAATTAGATCCTTGAGAGGTCTTGTGTCTTATATTGTTGAGTCTAATATAGCTTCATATTTGTTGTTGTAACCAGCAAAATCAAAAGTCCACTTAGGCCCTAAATTGGCAAGTGGCCTATTGTAAATGCACTAAGTATAAAGTGTCAAATCATACATTAGGGGGGTTTCTTTGATTGTTTTTTGGGGGGTGCATACATTTATTGATCTCATGGAGTCATCTCACAAGTGTCAATTTGGTTTAAAATTGAAGTTAACAAAAAGGAACTATCACAAATGGAGTGCTTTGATGATTGATCATCTAAGAGAGCATAAGGAAGTATTTCCTTTTTTATGTTCAAAAGAAATGCCCTTTTACATTAATTGGTCACCTATTAACATAATTGTGTCAGCCATTTTTTCCAGTACCAACAATGACTATTTTGTTGTCCTTAGAAAGGCCAATGAACCTTATGACCTTTGGATGGCTCTTTGGAAAGCATGTGGAGATCCAACAATCCCTCCATTCTGAGAGGACATTCTACCTTGAGTTACTCCAATTATGATACCTACAACTCCAATTGAGATCGTACCTCTTGATGCTCCTGTTACTTCTACTGATCTAGTTCCAACCGCAACTAATCCTGATTCAGTGCAGCAGGAAACACCATGTCTTCCTATTTTAGCTTCATGGGATGACTTCCTTCCAAACATTATAGTGTTATTTCTGGAGTCTTACATTGAAGATGTGGGAGACATTATTGATGGCATCCATCTTCTCTTTGTTGAGGAGACTTCTTCTTCACTTGTTTCAAGGGAACACTCTAACACTCAACCACTTGAGCTTGCTTTCAAGACTGACATGATTGTGGACACTTCTTTACAATAGTTGAAGAAGGACTCTTTTACTTCAAAGGAGACATATCAGTCTTTGGAGACTATATTCCATTTCCTCAGATATCATGTCTTCTGAGGATTCTTCCTACTAGTTGGGGAGCATTCTCGGATACACCTATGGCACCATTTCTTCCTACAAGGAGGAACTTCATTCAGTTTTCATGGTGCAACTTCTTCACTCATCAAGGAGCTTCTTTCATGGGTGTACATTCATCATTGAGGGGAGGCTACATTGCTTCTCTTCCCATATCTTCATATGAAGATGATTCATTGTCTTTGGAGGTTGATTTAGTTTCATACATGGACATGTTACCGTGTTTGCCACCTTCTTTTGGGTATCCACCAGATTGGTTCATGGCATCTACATTCATCAAGGAATTTTCAACATATGAACAGACTTCAAAGGAAGTATCCACAACATACTACATATGGACTCCTCTTCCATCTTCCTATCCACAGTGGGAAGTATACTTGCACCTATACTTGGTGTATCTTCTTCCTAAAGGGAGAAATGTTGTTTGTAGGAATTGGATTCTCTTTTGCCTTCAAGCACTCATCATTATGAGATCCTTCACTAAGGGGAGGATTTCATTAAGGGATTCTCTATTGTATATGCATGATGTACGTCATGATGGGGGGGTCTTGATTACTCCATCCATACATGCATTCTTCTTTATTGTACTTATCTATCTTTTGGGGGGAGGGTTTTTCCCATGAGGTTTTCCCTCTTTCTCCATTTTTAGAGATATTTCATTTAATTGCATTGTATATACAGCATTGTATTTTTACATGGGTACCTAACATGGCCTAGTAGCCGAGACCCATTATGCATTTTCATCATAGCTTTTGTGAGCTTAAGTGCATTCCCCTAAGTTGCACTTAAAGGGGGGTGGGGGGTGTTAGTGTAAATAATTATTATTTACACTTTACTTAAGTTTACTTAGGAATATGCATAGACATTTGAGTTGTCTTGTTGACAACACAGAAGTTAGAAACTTATTTGAGCACATGGTGTCTATAACATCTCTTTATGAGATACACCTATGTAAACTTATCCTCTCATCATTGCACTAATTTCTATGCTCAATGGAGGATAATCCACTCTTGGTGGACATGTGCTTAGTTGTGAGGCTTATCATTTTGCTTACTCCTAGTCATTCTAGAGGCCTTTATATACAGGCACTTCTAGTGTACATGTACATCAATTATTGAATGATCTGATATCTAAAGATTCAAACATCAATTCATTTTCATATTGTTGTTCTGATTATACTTTATTGGTGCATATTGTGCTAGTGCTTGAGCTTCTTGATCTTGGATAGTTTTTCCCTAAGGAAAGTTCTTACAGGTTCCTTAATAGGCAACCTGAATATAACATTGGTTCTCAAAATCTAAGTTCTCATAAATACTCATCAAAATATATATCATAAAATAATTCTCAATTTGAATAATAAAATACATCATGACATCTAATCAAATAATTATAAAAGAAATCTCAAAAATGTCTCTGGTGCACATCCTAACTTGGCCAACTAAACAACCCACAAAGAAAACCATCACGAAAATAAATATCACAAGACTATAAATAGAATATTTAAGAAAACACATAGTTTTCAACCATATAATTTAATTCCATCATTTTCTATTTTTGAGTTTGGCCATAAAGATGTGTTTAGCATTAAAGTAAGAATATACATGTTTACATAGATAGTTAGATGAATTATTTAAATGATAAATCTCTTTGTGCATATCAAATATCATGCAACATTGTCATATTATTAATTTAAATAATCTTAAATCATAAATGACTTAATTAATAACATAAATGTATATTATTAGGTTAAATATTAATATCAATTTCATTTCTAAAATATTAATTTGACTTCTATTTAAGTTCAATATTAACATTTACTTTTCCTTTAATTCATAATGTAACTAAAGATAACTCAAATTTTAAATTATAACTTTAATTAAGTTATCTACAATTTCTCTCATACTATTAAATATTCATAACTAGATGATTATATAGTGAACTTTGCTATAGCTTTTCTAAAAATATAACTAAATCACAATTATATATTTATTAATTTGTAGCTCCACTTGCATTAATAAATATATAATAAGTTATATCTCACTAAGAGTTTTAAAAGTAATTTATATTAAAAACCCACTTATAAGAAAATAAATAGTATTTATTTATTTATTTTTCAAAATAAATAAATATATATTTTTTAATTTTTGAAATTAATAATTAATCATTAAAAGAAAAGTTTTTTTTTTTTTTAATAAATTTGAAAATTAAATTATACTTTTATAAAATTAAATAAAACATGCAATTAGTATTTTTGCATGTCTTTGATCTCTCAAATCATGTACCCATAATATACTTAGTTTTCTATCTTTGGTTTATTTATTTTCACATGTATGTATAAGTTTAATTACGACATACATTCCTCTCAAGTAATTTTTTATTTTTCTAATAAATTTTGCAACCAAATTATTTTAGATATAAGAAGAATATTTATCTTTATTTAGAAAATTTATGATAATCACATCATTCTAATGATAAATTTAAAGTTGAAACCCTAAATGTTCAATTTGTTGTTTTCTTTCAATTTTCTATAATCAAATTTTCCTTATATTAGAAAGAGTTTTTAAAAAATACAGTCATAATAATTTTTTGGTTTTTTTTTCAATTTCCTCAGTCAAGTTTTCTTGATCAATAAGTTTTCCTTTTCAAAATCTATTACATAATTTTTTGTCCAAAAATCAATACAATAAATTAATAAGCATTATGTAAGCGCCCAAGAAGACACAAAGTATACAGATCTTTTAATAAAATTATACATGAGTTTTCAAACCCTACCTCAAAACCACAACTAAAATCTGAGACAATCTGTAAACACATACAAATCCAAACCCTCCGAAACTTTCAAGAATTCTCTTGATCCAAATCCAAATTATGCTCCCCAAAATCTATGTGTCTCTCAAATGAACTACCAACCCCTTAATAAAGAACCATAACCCTAACTAGAGTTTTTGTTCTCCAATATTTCAAAAGCCACTAACTTTATTAAAAATATTAATGTTTTAATTGTTTAATCCTTTCATGCACACTTAAAAAAAAATTTAATTAAGATATATTTTTAAATTTTTTTAAATTAAATAATCGAGAGAACAAAAAAGAGGTACAGTATCAAAAGAGGGGAGGAGGCAAGCCTCAACCACCCAGATCAAAGTCCAACAATCAGCTAGAAATAGCCAACTAACACATTAAGTAGCAGTTCTAGCGAGATAACAAAAAGAGTAGATAGAAAAGCTATTCCAAAACATCATCATGATCATCGAACCAAGTTGTCCATCCCAGCTCTCCTTCCATCCACACGACTTTTTTCCGCTCGAGAGTGTGAGCAAAGAAGTCATGTTCATCAGAAAAGGGGCCTTTGTTCTCATGTATTTCCTTGAGCAGCTCCTTAAGAGCTTTTCCAAAAGCCGTCTGGTTATCAAGAATGCTGGCCAATTCCATCCCATGCTTCATCTCATAAATGAATATTGTAGCGAGCCCATCATGGAGGAATCTTTTTAGCTTGTTCATCTCGAGCTTCATAATGCAACAAATCTGCGAGACAATCTTAAAATGGATGAGTTTCAAATGAAACAAAGTAAGGGATGTACCAATATCTTGAAATTTGTCCTCATTTCTACATTTCCAAATAAACCAAAGAATGTGAGAGGATAGAATGTTCCAGAAAAAATTAGAATCCTTTTTAAGACCAAATAAGTTGCCAAGAATGGTATCTAAAACAGGAACACGATCAGCTATAGAAATTCCAAAAAACTTCCATATAATCCTAGCAAATTGACAAGTAAAGAATATATGCCTTAAATTTTCAGGAACCCTGCAAATAGTACAAAGTTCAGCATCACCAACATGATTTTTAATAGGAAGTCTATCGAGAAGGAGCTGCCATTTAAAATGTGAGAATATGTGATTTCCAAAATCTGTCAAGAATTTTTTGCCATTCAAGAGAGTTCAAGTTCATATACCAAGTGGTATTAAGGTGAGAAATAATAGAGTTGTAAGCACTATTTAAAGTGCAGTTTACTATAATAATAATTAAAGTTCATTATTTAAATGCAACTCTAATTTAATTATTATTAAATAAATAATTCTAATAAAATAATTATAGTAAAATAATATTATATCTTTAATCTTTTTAATTTTCTAATTATTTTTTAATCTAACTTTTCAAATTAGACCTTTAAATTAAATCTTTTAAACTAGAACACATATTTAATTAATTAAATATCATCATATTTTAATTTCTCTTTAACCAATTTTTTAAATTGGACTTCCAAATCAAGTCTTTTAAATTAAAGCACATATTTAATTAATTTTTAATTAATTAAATATTCTCATATTTTAATATTTTCTTTTTAATCATGTAATATTTAATCATTCTCAATATTATATGATTAACCCAAATATTATAATGAAATTATTTACCAAATAAATCAAAAAGCCAAATCCACACAAAAGCAACATCATCAAAACTAACTGAAACTCAAAATTAAACAACATAGGCAAAGATAAACTCATGGGTTTAAAAAAGGTGGTAAGTCATATACATGTCCTCCTTCTTAGGACAAGTAATTATGCTATGGTTGGGACTGAACCTGAACATTATCTCTCCATTCTTGCCATTGAGTTATTGCAATAGGGCACGCTCATCCTAGCAATTCAAGTCAATGTCCAGTACCTACAAATCTATATAAAAGACGAGCATGTACATATGCATATATATCTAAGCTAAATAGGCAATGGTGGGGAGTGGTACATCGTGTAGATTCTAGCTAGCAGGTGACTACAACTCCCTCCCTCAACCATATCAAGTACATCAAACATAAATGTAAAACTCACACACACACACACACAACATACACATGCAAGTATGGGGTAAGTATAATAGTAAATCCTAAATATAAATAATATCATATTCTAACATGAACATCTCATTATCATGAGGACATAATAAATATCTTTCTAAGACACACCATATGACATCATCATTAAAGCAATTTCATTAACTAACTAAGAGCAATTAAAGCATCATTATTGCAAGTAGGACATTGTTACAAACTAGCGTAATTAATTACCTAACATATCAACAAAGTATTGCATTTTAAATATCAAATAAGGGCTAACACATCTATAGAAGAGTCATATAGAACATTAACAACTAAGTATATAATGATAGAAAATGAGGGGTATTACATCTCATCCCCTCATTTCACAAGGAAACAACAAAAAGAGACATTTCTTTTCCTTATCAAAATCATCCTATCAGTATCTATCTTACGTCCTTATCCCATCTTGAAACCTATCCAAAAATCCTACAAGTTTCCAAAATCCCACCGATTCATCCACCAAATCCTAAGCATTCAATTTAAAAAGAAAACTCCCCCATTTATCCCTCACATCTTCCATCCTATCTCGCAATTTCGTCTAATTTGTACAATTGATCTCCTCTTGTCCCGTACTCATGTAGTGAGAGTATGAACGACTTCTAAGCCTCTTTCATCCTTTGTGCATCCTCTGTCTCACCCTAATTTTCTTACATTTTGAGATTTCGTCTAGTCTCATTTTCTCTCCTCGTCACCTTCTCAAGGGGGCATCATACATTACAATATTTTATCAAGACTAGGGAAACCTAGTTGCTTTAAAACCTTCTTCGTGTCATCTATTATTTTAAAACATCTTCAAAATAATGTTGTACCAACACTATATCGAAGCGAGGCAAAATGCAAGCATCTAAATCTGATCACATAAATTCATAATCAAATTTAGTCATCTTCTAAAGCATATTTTAATTAAATATTAAATATTAAATTATTTTAGTGCTATCCCCTAATTAATTAATTTGATTAATTAATTATAGTCTAATTAATAAATACTTGTATAAAAGGGCTTAGGGTTAGGGATTTTCATTAAGGCGTGATGTGAAAATTACTTCTTGCAGGGATATTGAGTTGTAAGGAATTACAATTTGTAATCAAGTTGTAATAACTGGGTTGTAATAATATAAGACTTGTTGTTTTGTGGATGTAGCCTAGGGATTGGGTGAACCATGTTAAATCTTGGTGAATTTTTTTTGGGGCTATTTTATCAGCATTTTATGCCTGGCATGTTGTAACTAATTTTAACCCTAAAGCAGCAAAAATACTTGTATAATAGGGCTTAGGGTTAGGGATTTTCATCAAGGTGTGATGTGAAAATTGCTTCTTGCGACGGTATTAAGCTATAAAGGATTATAGATTGTAATCAGGTTGTAATAATTGGATCATAATAATATTGGACTTGTTTGTTGGGTGTAGCCTAGGGATTGGATGAACCACATTAAATCTTGGTGAAATTTTTTTGAGGGGTTATTTTATCGCCATTTTATCGCTGACATGTTGTAACTAATTTTAACCCTAAAGCAACAAAAATACTTGAATACAAGGGCTTAGGGTTATGGATTTTCATTAAGGTGTGATGCAAAATGTATTGAGCTATAAGGCATTATAGATTGTAATCAGGTTGTAACCACTAGATCGTAATAATATTGGACTTGTTGTTTGGTAGATGTAGCCCAGGGATTGGGTGAACCACGTTAAATCTTGGTGATTTTTTTTCAGAGGCTATTTGATCAACATTTTATGGCCGACATATTGTAACTAATTTTAAACCTAAGGTAACAAAAATACTTATATAAAAGGCCTTATGGTTAGGGATTTTCATTAAGGTGTGATGCAAAAATTGCTTCTTGCAGTAGTATTAAGATATAAGGGATTACATATTGTAATCATATTGTAATCACTAGATTGTAATAATATTGGACTTGTTGTTTGGTGGACGTAGCCTAGGGATTGGGTGGACCATGTTAAATCTTGGTGGCAAAAAAATTTGGGGCTATTTTATTGCCATTTTATGGTTGGCATGTTGTAACTAATTTTAACCCTAAAGCAGAAAAAATACTTGTATAAAAGGGCTTTGGGTTAGGGATTTTCATTAAGGTGTGATGCAAAATTTGCTTCTTATAGTGGTAGTGAGCTATAAGGGATTACGGATTGTAATCAGGTTGTAATCACTGGAACATAATAATATTGGACTTGTTGTTTGGTGGTCGTAGCTTGAGGATTGGGTGAACCACATTAAATCTTGGTGTCTTGTGTTCTCTTCTGTGTGATTTATTATTTCTCTAATATTTTTTAATATTTGCATGTAATTTTTATTTATGTCTATGGTTTATCCTGACATATCCATCTATCAAATTCATCCATTGTTGAAGCTTGAGCACCATATTTGAACATACATCCATGATCACAACCACATCTATATATCAAGGAGGCTACACAGAGACACAGGTTTGTTTGTTATGTTATTTGGTTTCCTTATTGGTTTATCATATATGTTTGTTAATTGATTTAGTTTGTTAGATGTTTGGCTATGGCTTTATATATTTTGCATCCTAATTCTAACACATATTGGCTAAGCAAAAGAATCTTTTATATTTTGAATTTCTAATAGGATTGATAAAGATGATCAAGATGATTTGGGAGGTTTTGAGGTAAAGAAGTCTATTTCAACACAATCTTAAGGATGTGAAGGTTGATAAAAAGCATGATTAATAATGATGATCTCTCAGTTGTGAGGAAATTTAAGGCATCTATAAATGGGAGAAGCAACAACATGCACAGAGGAAAGTAATGAGATACTAACCTTAACTTGAAACTAATTTGAAGTAGGGATAAAAATATTAGTAGTGTTGGTGTTTGGAAACACTATAGGTTTCAAGTTACCCTGATTGGAACAAGACACATCTAGGGGCAGCTAACTCCCGTCCTTAACATATCCTTTCAGACACCGAGCCAACTATAAGGCTAGACCCTTCTTCTACTTCAAGCTCTGCAAGACCTGGGTAGGTGGACCTTAGATTCAATTTATATGGTACCAGTGCTAAACATATTCTTAAATCTATTAATAGAAAATGAAACCCTTATGCAATAAAAAGATATGCAGTAGCAAATTGCAACTCTATGAAATTCACAAGCTAAGTGAGGACAGCCTTTTTAGCTCTTTCAACATGAAAGGGGAATAAATTTGATTAATGATGTTGAATATCAGCAAAAACCCCAAATATGCAACAGTAAGAACAAATGATCTTGTAGCTAATCAGTGCCTTATCTATTGGGCAATTCCATGAATCAAATGCATACATCTATGATATCAATGATGTATTCTATACACCTGGATATTAGATATGTCTAATCACTTTGTGAATCAGAGATTAGTTTTCATAAGGACCTCATTCTTATGAAGTATCTTTCTTGAAATAACTACCAATCCTATCAAAACATCAAGCATTTACTTGGCCCTTTGTTCCAACAGCAAAACATATCTGACATACAACCTTAAAGGGATGCAAATGAGTCTCAGTTCTTTGTTCCTATACCACATAAAACTGTAGATTACTAAGATAGGAGATGAGAATCAGAATGAAACTAAGAGATTCTTTCTCATTTGTATTCATTTCTTTGAAACAATACAATCAAATGCATGAAATCAAAACATAAAAACACCTAATAGATCTGAACTTTCTCTATTATCTTCACTAATACTATCATACAAGAGAAAATATGCTAAAGAATGTGGTGTCACAGTAATGAGAACACATAAAAATTGGAACCTTGGTTTCACAAATTTGAGAACACTCAGGATTGGAACACACATGGTATCACAACAGTGAGTCATTTTTCCAAAAACTGGAACCCCTACAAAGAATATGAAAGAGAATGATATAGAGGAGAAAGAATTCACAAATTTGTTATGCATCTGACATGTGTCCACTTGAAATTCCATCCTTTATAGTTGCAAAACCTCTTTCATATTTCTACCCATTTGATCTGATTTGAAGGTAACCAAATTCGACACTAAGTGCAGTTTTACCATGTTTTACCAATCCTATAATTGTGTTTTCAATTTTTACCAATTCCACTAAGAAGGCCCAATTTTTACATTTCTAAATATAACTTGAACCAGTGACTTCCTATGCAAAAACAAACTCCATAATCAAAATTTTCATCTTCTCTTGAAACTGACAATATATAATATGCCTGTATTAGCCTACCAAAAATGCCCAAAAACTAGTTTTGAAAAATCTACCCCTGGCATGGCTCTCTAGTTTGAAATTTGGCCATTTAAAAATTTATCCAAAAATTTAATATTCCCTAAATTTTAAACTTTAGGTAATATCATTTTTCAATTTAAGACTGACGTGATCCCCTTTTTTATAAGATAATTAAAAAATCACCCTTTTTTAAATCATTTTGATTTTTTGATTCACGCTTGAAATTTAGGTCAACCAAGTTTGATCAAGCTACCATGTGGTAGCACCTGATTGACATGGAAACTTTTCATTGGCTCATGACCTATCCATTCAGCACCCTATCACCATACCATATGGCACCTACCATCATGTTAGTGCCAACTCATTGCCACGTATCACTTGCTAGTTCGATCCCAATGTCATGTGGTTAACGGTCGAGCAACTTCACTTTAGCGACATAGCAACTATCATCAAATCTACCACGTGGCATGATCTAGTGCCCTCTAATCTCATATTGCCATGTTACTACTTGTTGGGATCCTCTGTCATATGTCACTTTTTGATTTGTCCATCTTAGCCCAACACGTCACCACCACAGCACCTAGTTGTCACATCACTGTGCCACATCATCAGTCTAAGTGAGCTCCACAATCTCACAAGTTTTTGAGTTTTTTGGGAGGTTTCCATGGCACTTGTCAGAAAACCTCTCATTTTTTGGTGGTGATATGGCAACCACCAAAATCTAATGACCTTCTTTGGCAGGCTTCCATGTCAACAATGATGTCAACATCTTGGTTGGTGTGTTCATTCAAAAGTTCTTTACATCACCTCCAACTGGACATCCACAATGGGGTCCTTTGCACTAAAGCTCACATCTTAAAAAGGGCATATCTTTGAGACATTGTATTATTTGAGGCTTTGATTATAAAAATACAATGTTTTGTTTTTGCTTCTCCTGCAAATTGAGACCAGAAAAATGGCTAAACACTTTGAAAGGTGTTTTTCTCCCATTAACTTGGCAGAGTCACATGGTTTGGCAAAATTCTTCCATTGCAATAGCACTTGTGATTTACAACAATCAAAAAATAATGAGAATGACATATCCTTATAATTGCAAGGCCATTTGAAAATGGACTATACAGATTGAAAAACATTAAGTAGAAGTAAAAATACAGTGTGTCAGAGAGTTCTTTAGTTTGGGCATAAAGACAAAAGCTTGGAAAAGATAGGGAGAGGGAGAAAAGAATAGTTAGCTATCTCCACTCTGCCTTTGACTGGGCTCCTTTGCTTTCACACTGCCACAATCTCTTCCAAAGGGGGCTTCCTCTGGTCAAAGTTCCTGTTGCCCCCTCTTTACATAACTACTACCTTTGGCATGGGCTACCTCCAAATAGCTTCATACTTGTTATCTATTTCCACCATGAACTACCACAGTCTCCTCTTAACACAAATGACTTCTTTCTTAATTTAGCATGGCCATTCATTTCCTTCTATCACTTTCCTTCTAGCATTTCTTATCTTGAGCTCCATTTCTAAAGTTTCATCTGGGCACATGCACTTACCATGCATATTACATGATCAACTCAACAAACATGAGCAACTAACCATGACATGAGCACTTCATCCTCAAAATTATTCCAAGTAATTGACTTGTTCAACTCATCTTCTTTAATGACAGAGGAAATTGCAAAGATCCTTTGGTTGAGAAGGCCATAAATGGTTCTATTGTCACAGAGGTTTTCACCCTTGTGCAAAGTTTTTACCTAAGGACAACCTTGTGAAACATGGAAACAACCTCCAAGCTGTGGGACTTGAATTGTGAGGTTGAGTCTCCGGAGAAGGCCGACTTCCTTTACTATCAGGGTGCACCTAACTACTCTTGGAGAGGAAAAGGGAGAAGAAATGCATGAAAGCAAATCTACCTACTCTAACCTAAGGGGGTGATACACCAAACTAGAGTGTTCAAACTGATCTCTGCCCATGCATGCACTATTCAACCATCATGACACCAAAGTATATACACATTCAGACTTGTTTTAACCTAGCAACCACATGCAGATCAGAAAACTCATATGAATGACTCAAGGAAGAGAAGATTCACTTATATATTGTCTAATCAATATAACACCCTTTTAGTTGTAGGATTGGACATCCCTTACCACAAAAGTACTATGCTGATTTTCATTAAATGTCAATCCGGGAGCGTGAACTTGAGATGATGCCCGCAAAGTATATGCTCTAGTTTTCACTAAAAGTCACTACTACTTTGAATGCAATAACTATTAAGGAAATATAGTTTATCCAAAGGAAAGATGACTATCAAATACTTGGAAGGAAATTCTAATTATTTATCCATACATCTATGCACCTACTGCTGCAGGAACAGTGACGGGTTCTGTTTCCAGTGGCTGCAGGAACAGCAATTTTTAACTTTAACTTAGAAAACTGAGTTTAACTCCTACTTACTAAAGTAAAACTCCACCTTCCACGTGGGTCCCCACGGAAGAATGAAGGAAAGACAAACTCAGATAAAAGTGTAGAAACTCAAGAAAGGCATATATTCATCAAATATGCAGTATTACAATAACTTAGGAAAAATAGTAAGATGTCTATCAACTCTGTCTGTCTATTCACTACTTAACCTCATAGATATAGACGAGGTCTTATTTATAGGGAAGAACAAAAAACTCCTAAAACTACGACTTCCTCATGAAGGAAAGTCATTTACAACTTTAAGACTGCAAACATGCAATTGGAAAGACATTAATTCTCCCTTAAATTCCCCACAAATATAGAGATCATAGCAAATGCTAGATTTTCTCATTTATCTATCTTCAAACAGCTTTCCAAGAATCCAGGTATCGTGCTTTTCATGTTTAACTAATTGCATTGATGCTTACTTCCTTTCTCAGTCGCTTTATCAAGTCTCGCTTGGTTATTCATTAAAACAGGTCCCTTCTGACTTTGCCGCCAAGTCTTCTAGCTGCAACGGTGTCATAACGCTTCTCCTTAATGTCATCAATGCTTTAGCACTATTCCTTCATAGTTTGTTTAACTCCCACTCAACTTGTATCTTGCGATCAACATTTAATACACACAAGACTTCTTGCAAACATTTATTTTCATTTATTAGTTTATAAAGAAAAGGCATTAATTATTCAACTAACAGTTTTTGCAATCTCTTCAGCTGCAGGAAGATCTACCCATATCAAATGTTCATGAAGAAAGATTTTTACCACAAAATGAACCCCTTTTTAAATATAATTCTGATTATCATTTTATGCCCTATGTCCATACTTTATGCATCAGAAGTTCAAAACATTTAGACTAAAGGATGATAAAGTTCAGTATGTTATAGACAAATGTTCACAAAAAGGGCTAATAAAACTTCTATTTCTTCATGTCATCGTTTTCCCCCCCAACCGTCCTAAGGCTGCTCCCTTCAGCATCTATAGGTTTCTGATCGTCATCCATAGTCTGAGGTCATTGGCGATTTTCTCTCCTGATTCATGAGCTCTGTAATTTAAATATCCATGATTTTTTTTCAATCTTTCCCATTTTTGTTCTTCAACAGTCATGTTATATTCAGCAAACAAATCATATTTTCCAAGCATAGGATGTAAAAGTATTGGTGGTTGGAAATGAAGAGGTACCCAATAATTTTTCTAATTTCTTCCCAACATCAGATACTTGGGCATCCTACTGATGGCTAATTCCAGATTTTGGGGAGAGTGCAACTCCCTAGTTTTCAGGTCTTCTGGTAATCGAATCCATCTTTGAAGAGAAGCTTGTATAGCATCAGGGGCATTTTTAGAACAATGCTACTCCCAATCCAGAAATGTCTGTTCGCGAACAGGGTGGATTTTGGCAGCAGCACTTCGATTATTGCTAACGAAAAGCCAATCGAAGAATACTCTGTCATTGTTTTGTATTTCTAGCTGAATGTACAATGGTTCAAATATTTCCTTTTCCCTGCAAGGAGCAGCCTAGTTCTCTCGACTAATCTCATTCTGCATCCATGACATAACAGCCCTAAACTGTACATCTCCCACATATAACAATGAATTTCAATCTTTATCATCTGGCACAGCAAGATTATCAACATATAATTCACAGAGGAGATTCTTCAGAGTCATTGGAATTGAATTGAATGTTGCATAAAATTCCTGAGGAGTATGTAAGGAAGGGTTCAACCCCCGAGTAATTCAAGATAACTGAAAATTAATCATTGCTCCTTTAGGAACAGTGTGTAAACTAGAGATCGGGACCTACAATTTATAAGCTCTGTGATCTTTGTGACACATTGCTATAGGATCTTAATTTCATTATCCTTTCCTTCAATTTTTTGTGCTTGTTCCCTAATAGTTATGAGCATTTGTTCCTTCTCTAAATCCCAATTTTCTTTTTCCCATTGAAAAATTTGGTACAAATTAAAGCTGGTTGTTCACGGAGTGGAAGTGTCTGGTGGTCTATGACAACGAACAATAGGTGTATAATCTTCAAGGCAGTACTTAGGATGATGGTGGTCAGCAGCTTTGTCATCCTGAGAATGCTGTTGTTCAACAAAATTATTATGTTGACAAGCAACAGTGTTATCAACTTTTTTTGAAGGGGCAATGGCTACAGGATGGGGTACAATAGTCATTTGTTCTTGAAATGTTTCAACAATTTCTTGAACCATTTCTTGTACAACAGATGGATATTCCTCTGGTGGTAGATTATCAGTTTCCTCGGTTGGGTGTCCAACCTTGGGCACTATTTCTTCTGAGGACTCTATGTCACTATCAACATTAATAGGACTATTCGATTTTGCAAGAATTTCTTCAGGATTATTTTTATGTTCAGGAGTAGGTGTTGTGTGCTCTAGTGAATGTGTAGGTGTAGGTACTAGAGTTTCAATATCAATAGGTGGTATAGGAGGCTCAACAGGTGGCGCAGGAGGTTCAGTTCTTATATTCACCCCAGACATTTTGGTGACTCGTCGTGGTGTAAAAATTGGTTTCTTGCCCTTATCGACAGATTTCCCTTTATTCGAGTTAAGTGCAGGTTCTTGTGATACTGGAGGTACTTCTTATGAACCTTCCTCTACGACAATTGTGTGTGATTTTCTCTTCCTAGGAGTTGAGGCTTCTATGGTCAAAATTTTCCTCTTTTTAGTTTTAGGCGTAGAAGCTGAAGCTGAAGCTTCTTGAGCCATTCTATATACTACTTTT
This sequence comes from Cupressus sempervirens, assembly GCA_028749045.1. Lineage (NCBI taxonomy): Eukaryota > Viridiplantae > Streptophyta > Pinopsida > Cupressales > Cupressaceae > Cupressus > Cupressus sempervirens. Next base: position 1,017,421,835 of record CM053787.1, on the reverse strand, counting down.
TTGACTCCTATAGTAGTTTTCTCTCTTGTCCCTACTCATTTCCCTTTAGGTCCACCCCTTCTAGGTCCCTCTGACCTTAACTTTACAAAATCATCCCATGTTCCCAAGTGCTGCCTAGTCAACTCCTTTTCAATTATAGCCCTAATCAAGCAATGGTGGGATACCGACTAGGTTTTTCCTTGTTGTACATAGGTAGCTTGCCTTTTGATGATATTATAAAGGGAACTTGGAAGATTTATAGGATAATCCCCATGCCGCAAACCACTCAGAATTTTGAAATGAACAGCATGCAAATAGGAATATCTTCCTTCACAGGTAAAATATCTTATGATAAATTCAGCAAGGTGGATAAATTGCAGAGGGAGAGATAACCATAATGTACCTTGCTTTTTGTTTTCCTCTATTCGAGGATCTCCCAGTACTGAGAATTTCTCTTTTGCTTGTCGTGCATCCATGTCCTCTATCCAACATTCTCCAATTGTGGGTAACCCAAAAACTTCTACCACCACTCCTTCGGTGAATTCTACCCGAATGCCCTTAACATTTGTATATCCATCCCTCAATGTATTATGAAATTACAGCACAATTTCTTGATCAAACTGCTTCAAACTAAGACAATAAGCCATCTAGCCTCGTTGTTGAAACAAACTACATGTTGTTGGGTCTGCCAGTAAGACTCTGTGATCTGCTGGTTCATGTCGCTGAGGTTCTCCACCCATATTTTTGAAAAAAAATTCTAGTACAGGCGATTTCACTACAAGTGATTTTGAAAGTATGGGCAGTGATAGCTACAGGGGTTTCAACAAAGGGAAATTGCAATACTTCAATACTTTTCAAACATCACACCCTTTAGTACTTCATGACAGCATTTTAATCATCAAACCATAATGGGAATAAAGATCGTGCTCAAAAACATATGCCATATTAATGAGGAGCTATGCAAAATCATGATTTAATATTATTTCATACATTTTGGAAGTACAAAGGGTTGCCAGCTCATTACTAAAATGAGCCTTCCCCGTACATTCTATATGCTAACTTAAGATTTTCTTGATTTTGCATTCATGATTTTGATTTCCCCTCCCCCCAACTTAGCAGAGACTAGGTCCCACTAGACCGTAAAGATTGCAAATTCCAAAAATTGAAATATCATGCTTTCCTAAATAAATAATAAATTAAATAAATGCAAAGGGGGTCGAGTGTGACTGACTTGAGGTGCGATAGGAAGGATGAACCGAGAAGTGCCTTTTTAGAGAAAGAAAGTGAGATGGAATGATGATGGAAAGACAAGAAGATGGGATGGAATGAGGTGGAAAAGGAATGAATTTGCGCATGAGCAGAAAATTTTTATTATGAAGGCCTTGAAAATAAATTCAAGGGGCTGCAGGCGTCTGAGTGGAAGCCTCAGACGAAGTGGCTACGGGAAGAGATGTTTCTATTGTTGTGAACTGTTGAAGAAATTCTTCCCTGGTTGATGGTTTATGATATAACTTCAGGTGATGCCCATTAACCAGGAGCTTGAATTTAATCGGATCAATTGTTGACATTTGAACTGCTCCATTGTCAAAAATTGTAATGATTTCATAGGGACCAAGCCATCAAGTTTGAAATTTGCCTTGGTGATGCTGATATCGTGAATCATACAGGAGTGCCCAATCACCAACAGAGAATTCTCTGTCTTTAATGAATTTGTCATGCCATTGCTTCCTTTGACTTTGAATTAATTCTATGCAACAGAGAATTCTCTGTCTTTAATGAATTTGTCATGCCATTGCTTCCTTTGACTTTGAATTAATTATATGTTATGAAGAGCTAATTTTCACCATTCATCCAACTCATTGAGATGCAGAATGCGATCCTATTGTGCTACAGGAAGGGTAATATCAAGTTCTAAAGCTGTCCACAGAGTTTTATGTTCAAATTCAATAGGCATAATAGCTGTCTTTCTGTATAGGAGTTGGAAAGGCGTAAACCCAGTAGTGGATTTCCATGTTGTTCTATATGCCCATAAGGCTTTAGGAAGTTTAGCCACCCAATCTCTATGATGCAAAGATATTGTTTTAGTGAGAATATGTTCCAACTCTCTATTTGTTACTTCTACCTGTCCATTGGCTTGTGGATGATACGGAGATGATTTGCCATGCTGAATTTTATATTCCTCCATGAGTGTTGCTATCAGGTTAGATGTGAACTAAGGCCCTTGATCTGATTGTAATTCTCTTGGAACACCAAATTTGGTAAAGATACATTCGTACATAAACTTTGTGACATTATTGTCATGGGGATGCTTCATGGGTTTTGCTTCAGCCCACTTAGTAACATAATCAGTACAAACCTATGTAACTTTTCCCTTCTGATGGTGGTTCAATAGGGCCAACAAAATCAATTCCCCATTTATCAAATGGTTCTACTACTATCTGTGGCTGCAGGGGCATTTCACTTATTTTTGTCGGTCTACCCATTCTTTGACATTTATCACATTTTTTTGTATACTGAGCCACATCTTTGTGAAGTGTAGGCCAATAATAACCTGTATTTAGAATCTTTAATGCAGTCTGTTTGTTAGCAAAGTGTCTACCACAGGGCTTGTCATGACAAGCATGAAGAACATCATATGTTTCATCTTCTCTAAGACATCATCGTGTTACCTGATCTGGTCCAGTATAAAACATGAATCCTAAGATCCATGAGAAATTAAAACTCTTTTTTGCTAGCAATCATTTTTCTTTTGCAGAAAAATGTGAAGGAGTTTTTCCAGTAGTTAGATAGTTGGCAATGTCAGCATACCAAGGGTTTTGCATTGACAAAAGGAAGAGATGTTCATCTTCTATGGTTGCAGGATCATCAGGTGTTTGAAGACGAGACAAGAAATCAGCCACAACATTTGCTTTACCTGGCTTGTCAATAATGGTGATGTCAAATTCTTGCATTGGTAACAACCATCAAGCCAATCGTCTAGAGATTGTTGGCTTGTTCATCAGATATTTGATAGCAGAGTGATCTATATGTATAAATATTTGGTATCCTGTAATGTAATGTCTAAATTTATTCAGAGCATAAATTACAGAAAGCAATTCTTTCTGTCATCGTGTAGTTATACTTGGCTCCTTGAAGATTTTTGCTGATATAGTAAATTGCATGTTCTACTGAATCTGTCTTTTGGCCAAGTACCGCTCCAATGGCATGATCTGAAGCGTCTGTGTGTATATGAAAAGGTAACTCCCAATTTGGTCCTCGAAGTACTATTGCTATTGAGAGGACTTCCTTAAGCTACAGGAAAGCTTTTGTACACTCTAAATCCATACAAACTCTGCATCTTTTCGAAGCAATTTGTATAAGGGTGTTGTAATTTGACTAAAATATTTGATAAAACACTAATAATATCACACATGTTTTAAAAAACTCCTGACTTCTTTCAGTTTGGCTGGTACAGCTAATGTATGTATGACTTCTATTTTTGCCAGATCTACTTCAATTCCTTTAAGAGAAATAAAGTGTCCCAAGACCACTCCTTCTTGCATCATAATAAAGCACTTTTCACTATTTAAAGACAAATTGTAGTCTTTGCATCTTTGTAAAACCTTTTCCAAGTTTTCCTTGGCTTCTTCAAATGTTTGCCCGTATGTGGTGAAGTCATCCATATACACTTCCAAACAATCTACAGATATGTCAGAAAAAATGCTAATAACAACTCTTTGGAAGGTTGTGGGTGCATTGCACAGACCAAATGGTAGGACAAAATAAGCAAATATTCCCCATGGACATGTGAATGTTGTCTTGTCTTGATCTTCTGGTGCTATCTGGATTTGATTGTAACCACTGAACCCGTCTAAGAATGAAAATTATTTCTTTCCTGCAAGATTGTCAAGCACTTGATCGACAAAAGGTAATGGAAAATGATCCTTCTTGGTAGCCGAATTAAGTTCTCTATAATCTATGTAGACTCACCATTTTCCCCCCTTTTTGGGAACAATAACTAATGGTGATACCCATTGGCTATCAGAAATAGGATATATGAAGCCAGCATTGAGTAACTTTTGCAATTCATTTTTTACAATATCCCTTAATGCTGGGTTTATCCTACGCTGAGGTTTTCTCATAGGTTTATAATCCAGACTGATATAAATTCTATGGGTACAAAGTGTAGGATCCAATCCTTTCATATCTATATACTCCCAAGCAAAAGCATCCTGATGCTTTTGTAACAGCTACAGGATATCATGATGTTGTGCCTGAGATAAGGACCTACTTATATTTAATTCTCTTCCTAGAATGATTGTTATTTTGACTACTTTTTCAGCCATTGAAATTTGCACAATTGTAGGAGTGAATGCAGTTCATCAGATAAAGGCAGAATGCTTTCTGAGACATACTCTTGTGTAGAAGATGTCTCAAGTTTTGTTCCATACTCATTCAGTATAATAGAAGAAATGACATCATCTTCTTCTTAATGTTTACAAATGAGTCCCATGAGATCATCATCAATTGTTGAATAGAATCTATGTCCATATCAGAGTCATCCATATTTGGCCAGACAACTTGATCATCCTGTAGCAAAGGCTAAATAGGAGAATACAAGGTCAAATTTTGAGTGTTTGTTCCATCTGAAATAGTCATTTTCCCTTATTGGCATGCAATATAAGCATCTTTTGTTGCTAACCATGGTCGTCCTAAAATGATAGGGTAGCCTCCAGTACTTATTTTTGGGGAGAGTAAAAAAAAATCAACTGGATACTCCCATGAATGTAATATGATACTGACATCTCCTAGCATACCATCAGGAATGATGGTAGAACTATCTGCTAATTGCAAGATTGTTGGCGTCTGCCTGAGACCAATGATACTTAATTTGGACACTACTTCCTTGGTCATTACATTGATGGATGCTCCTAGGTCTATTAAGACATTTTGTACTTGTACTCCTCGAATGGTGAGGGTTACTATTGGGCTACCAGGGTCTGCATACTTAGGCATTTTGCAGTTATCAAGCATAAGATCAAAAAGCTATCCAAGGACATGGATAGTCTTTGGGTCTTTCTTTTTCCTTCCTGGCTTTTTAACACAAGCTTCTCTGATGGCTTTTGAATATATAGGTACTTCCTTGATTGCATCAAGTAAGGGCATTTTTACCATCATTTGCTTGAGTTGCTCAAGCAAATCTAATGCAGCTTGATTTTCACTTGGCAGTATTTGCTTTTTTAATCTACTAGGAAATGGAGGTGCTTTGGCTGCAGGAGAAACAGTGGTGGCAGGTTCTTGAAGTGACTCAGCACTTGTATCATCTATTTCTATTATTATGGGCTGCTGAGGTGAGGTAAGCATTTTTCTAGATCTTAGATGAATATCATTTAGGGTGATGGAATAGCTTTTTTGTTGGGCTGAAGGTTTTGCACTATTAGGGTTAGGTGCAGGTTGTGCAGGTAACTGTGGTTGTTTTAGAGGAGCTATATGGGCTGCAAGAGGCATTAAGGCTTGTTGTTGAAGAGGTTGAGTCAAAGTCAGCTACTTCTGATGCTGCTACCAATTTTGGGTTTGTTGCCAACCCTACTAAGGTTGGTGCCAACCTTGGTTAGGCTGCTACCACCCTTGGTTGGTCTACGGCCAACCTTGGTTAGGCTGTTGCCACCCTTGGCTAGTCTGCAGCCAACCTTGGTTAGGCTGTTGCCAACCTTGGTAAGGTTGCTGCCAATGATTATAATTACCATGTTGTTGTTTCCATTGACTATTACTACCATAATTATGGAGTGCTTCTTGAGGAATACCTGATCTTGGAGCCCATGGCCTTCATTGAGCAACATAAAAGACTTCCCCATCTTCATCAATTGCCTTGAACTCAATAGGCACATGTTGTGATTCCATGCTAGCAATAGGCTTACATTGGCAGTTGCATTTCTTTTGTCTACAATGGGGGCAATATTCTGCCAACATACTATCAGCATCTTCCTTCTTCCTACGTGCTTGCATGGTATCCAATTATGTAGCAACATCATTAATGATGTCTTGCTTGAAATCCGACGAGAGGTTTGATAATTCTATCTTAGATACTCTTGTCCCAGGAGTCTTTTGTAGTAAATCCCTCAATCCTCATCCTTTTTTTGTTGTTGCTCTGGAATAGTTTAAACAAATATTCCGGATTTCAGCCCATGTCTTCTGTGTAATGTCACCTCCAACCATTAAGTCTAAAGCTTCCATACTCCTTTCATGTACTCCTTTCAGAAAGAGATTCTTTTGAGACTCCTCATTTAGCTGATGTTGTGTGTTGCACTATAGGTTAAACATGAACCGGGAAACATAGTCCTCTAAAGTCTCATCCTCCTTTTGTGAAATTTTAAAAATATCATCTCCTTTCAAATCATGGCCTCTGCAATATTCCTAATATTTATTAAGGAACAGGTTACTCATAGTTGGCCAATCTGTCACAACATTGGCACCTAAACTCATGAACCATCTCAAAGTAGCTTCTTTGAGAGTTGATGGAAATAATTTCAGCTTATGGGCATCAGTTGTGTAGTCATAACTTCGACAAAGGATATCGAACTCAAAGAGAAAATTTTATGGGTCTTCAGTAATAAGGCCATAGAATTTAGGTAAGGCAGCTAAGGGTATATTTTTCAAATTTTGATTACCCTGCTGAGGAGGAATTGGAAAGGGAAAGATAGGTTGAGTTGCTACCATTTTTAGATGTCCTAGTGGTGGCTGATAAATGACTAGAGCTAATGGATTATCTTGATATTCTGGCTCAGCAAAAAGATTATTCAAATGAAAAGATTCTTCAGATGTGGTCGGTGATTGTACTTGTTCTGGTACTTCTAAAAATACATTCTCAAACAGTTCTTCTTCTCTCTCTTCTCTTTCTTCAGAAAGGTTCTTCCTGATTGAAGTTGGGAAGAAATCTTCCAAGGTGATCTCTTCTTCTATGCATGCAAGAATGCTGAAAATGAAACTAAATGACTCAATAGTAAATACTAGATTGACACCATCCTCGGCAACGACACCAAAAATATGTCTAATCAATATAACGCCCTTTTAGTTGTAGGATTGGACATCCCTTACCACCAAAGTACTATGTTGATTTTAATTAAATGTCAATTTAGCAGCATGAACTTGAGATGATGTCTGCAAAGTATATGCTCTAGTTTTCACTAAAAGTCACTACTACTTTGAATGCAATAACCATTAAGGAAATCTAGTTTATCCAAAGGAAAGGAAACTATCAAATACTTGGAAGGAAATTCTAATTATTTAGCCATACATCTATGCACCTACTGCTGCAGGAACAGTGACTGGTTTTGTTTCCAGTGGCTGCAAGAATAGCAGTTTTTAACTTTAACTTAGAAAACTGAGTTTAAATCCTACTTACTAAATTAAAACTCCACCTTCCACATGGGCCCCCACGGAAGAATGAAGGAAAGAAAAACTCAGATAAAAGTGTAGAAACTCAGGAAAGGCATGTATTCATCAAATATGTAGTAGTACAATAACTTAGGAAAAATAGTAAGATGTCTATCAACTCTGTCTGTCTATTCACTACTTAACCTCATAGATACAGAAGAGGTCTTATTTATAGGGAAGAACAACAAACTCCTAAAACTATGACTTCCTCATGAAGGAAAGTCAGTTACAACTTTAAGACTACAAACATGCAATTGGAAAGACATTAATTCTCCCTTAAATTCCCCACAAATATAGAGATCATAGCAAATGCTATATTTTCTCATTTATTTTTCTTCAAATAGATTTCTAGGAATCCAGGTATCATGCTTTGCATGTTTAACTGATTGCATTGATGCTTACTTCCTTGCTCGGCCACTTTATCAGGTCCCGCTTGGTTATTCATTAAAATAGGTCCCTTCTAACTTTGCTACCAAGTCTTCTAGCTGCAATGGTGTCATAACACTTCTCCTTAATGTCATCAATACTTTAGCACTATTCCTTCATAGTTCATTTAACTCCCACTCAGCTTGTATCCTGCAATCAACATTTAATACACACAAGACTTCCCACAAACATTTATTTTCATTTATTAGTTTATAAAGAAAAGGCATTAATTATTCAACTAACAATTTTTGCAATCTCTTCAGCTGCAGGAAGATCTACCCATATCAAACATTCATGAAGAAATATTTTTACTACAAAATGAACCCCTTTTTAAATATAATTCCAATTATCATTTTATGCCCTATGTCCATACTTTATACATTAGAAGTTCAAAACATTTATACTAAAGGATGATAAAGTTCAGTATGTTATAGACAAATGTTCACAAAAAGGGCTAATAAAACTTCTATTTCTTCATGTCATCATATATCATCCACAGGCCAAAAGAGATACAGTCATGCAGGTTACAAATCTCTACAAAACACCAATGAGAGGCAAATAGTTCGTGCACTTTCACATTAATGGTTGAAGGAGATAAGGTAGAATGTCATATAGTTCATAGGCAAAGGGAATTTACCCATGAAATTGCAGAGCAAAATCAAAGAAGTCAGAGAAGAGTTGACTTTTACAAAAAAAATTCAAAATTGCCTTTATAGCTCAGGCATAACTAGTACATTTTCCAACTGACATTACTCTACAACCACTTCCATTAAGCCCTTCAGAGAATAATCATGGAGATCTGAAGAAAATCTGATTTGAGCATAGATCTAGATGTAATGATATCTAATCTTTGTTGAAATAGGGCCCTAAGAAGATAGAAATGGTGCCATTAAATAGTTCTGACTAGGTAGATGGATCGGATCAGAGATAGTGGAGTGTTTTTCTACATTCACTGAGTTCAACATTCATACAAGAGTGTTTGGCATTGATCACAAGGATCAGATCGCGTAGCAAACATTGATATCCCCTTTTTCTAACTCATGAATCAGCATGATTAGCAAGTCAACCTAACCTTGGCACCAAGATGAACCACGTGGACCAATGATCTTCTTTTGTTTTTCCACCTCGCAAAGTCTCCCATGGTTGACCAACACCTTCTTATTAATTGTGCCACCTCCTCAAACCCTAACCATGATGTAACTGCCAACCACTGGCCTTAATCACACTGCCTTCATGTTAATACCTTGTCCAGGCCCACAAAGACATGTGTCCTTCAGGTGCTTCCTCGCATTACTTAAAGTCCTCACATCTCCATATTGTGAGGAAGCACCGATCGTCGATCTCTACAAGATCGACGATCATGAAAGATCCTCCACATACTGCACCCATCCACAAAAACCTAGGCCCACGAAACACTCAGCATCTAACCTAGCAACCAACTAGCATTACCCTAGCATACAAAACTGACCCCACAAGGACACGCGGCAGCAAGGTGCATGCCCACATTATTAAAATCCTTGCATCTTCATATTGCGGGCAAGCACCAGCCATTGATCAGATCACATTGGATGGTGGGAGGTGGAACTAGGGACATGAGAGGTTGTGGTATAGGTTTCAGCAGGGTGCATGCCCACATTCCTTAATCTTCTTACATCTTTATATTGCGAGCATGCACCAGCCACTGATCTCAGGAAATCTGACGATGCTCGTAACACATGCATTCTGAACCTCTGTAAATACCCACCATAATGTCACATGGACGCGTGTCACCAGGGTGCTTGCCTACATTGTTAGAAAGTCTGACGAAGCTCAGAATGTGAGAAAGTGGGCACCAATTGAATTGCCAACTCACCAGCCACCTTGTCCGCCCTGCAGTCCACAAGAGAACATGGACCCACCTACCACGCATCGCTAAGGGGCTTCCCTACAATGTTTAAAGATCACTTGCTTTGATAATGCAGGAAAGTGCCCACCATAGATCAGAACCAGATTTAACGGTGCAGAAAGTTGCAGGCTGACAAAAACTTAGGAAATACCATAGGTTTTAAATGTTTTTTTTTTTGTATTTTTAGGGCATTAAAATAATATAAAAGATGGAAGGTGACCGTTGGGTGGGGCGAAGTATTTAAATTTAAATTTTTTGGTGGGGGCAAAGAATGGTAACATTTCTGGTGACTCAGAGGGGGCGCAAGCTAGCTATGCGTAAGATCAATGGCCTGAAACATCCATTGGGCTATAGAGTCATGAAAGATGTAGATCAGTGCACTATAAAACCCTAACCCTACCTCTGTAATAGCAAAACACTAAAAAGCTCTGTCTCTGCAGCTCAGCAAAACACATGTGCTCGTGCACTTCTTGGAAAATTAGAAAACAACAAAAAGGAAACTACTTAATATGTATAGGAAAATTCAAGCCCTATTAGAAACATGGTTTGAGATAGATCCCATTGACTGGGATAGGCAAGATTTCACCACCAAGCCTGCGTAATTGAAAAGCATTGGCCTGTTTGCAACTGACAATCAAATAGGGGCTACTCCACAGTGCATCAAATTTTGAGTACCTCCCTGGTTTTTCCCTGTTTGCATCCCATTTCAGAACTAAATCACCCTCCCTGAAGGCTCTGTCCCTAGCCTTCTTATCAAAACTCCTTTTCACCTGCTACTGATGTATTTCTAGGGTTTGCATAGCTTGACTTATTTTCTCTTCCAGCTCCATCAGCTCTTCCATTCTTATTGTCATGGAACCATCTTCAGTTAGCTCCAGCTGATGAGCTAGCTCTAGGGATGGAAATTCTAATGAAATTGGAAGCCTTTCTTCTCTGCCATATACCAACATAAATGGTGAATCTTCTATTGACCTCTTAGGTGTTATTCTATCAGCCCACAATGTGGTCCTCAACTTTTGATGCCAAGACCTTTGGTTATCTTCTATAGTTCTTTTCATAATCCTAATCAGGTTTTTGTTGGAGGACTCAGCCAAACCATTTCCCTGAGGATAGTAGTTTGAGGAGGTGTTTAAGTAGATATTATGGTCAACTGCCCATGCACAAATCTAAGCTCCTACAAAAGATTTTGTATTATCTAAAATTGTGTTGAAGGGGCACCAAACCTGGTCATGATCTCGTTAAGGAACTCAACAACTAAAGGTTCTGTGGCATCCTTCAATGCAACTGCCTCTATCCATCTAGTAAAGTAGTCTATAGCAGCTAAAATCCATTTGTGACTAGAACTAGAAGGAGGGTTGATAGGGCCTATGAAATCCAATCCCCATTGAGCAAAAGGCTAGTCTACCTGGATGGGATGAAGAGGAAGATCTGTAAGCTTCTGTTTGCCAGAGAAGAAAGCACATTTTTCACATTTCCTTCACATACCTATCACAATCATGGAACAGGGATGACGAGTAGTAACCAGCCCTCATGACCTTCATTGTAGTTGTTCTTGCTAAGAAGTGACCACCATCAAGTCCATCATGAAGTTCTCTGATCATTCTTTCAGCCCGATCCTTGCCAACACACCTTAATAGGGCTCCATTAAAATCTTTCCTGGAAAGGATGCCATCAACCATGACCTAAGGAATTGACTGTAATCTATATTGTCTCCTTTTAGTTCTATCTAACCCTTGAGGATATCCATTGCCTAATAAGAAATTCCTCATATCATCCATCGAGTTCCTTGGCTCATCATTTCTTGTTTCTTATTGCTCTGTTAGTATCATAACAGCTTCTTCATCTGATTCCTGAGGTGATATCATCAATTTACACAACCCTTTCCCTCTTACCAACTTGGTGATCTGGATGTCAACATCATATTCCATTACTTTAGTGATATAGGCAGGTCTCTTATCACTAACATCTTTACTCAAAAGGAAATCCTTCACACTCGCATCGGGTACTAACAGATGAATTTTATTATGAGATAGGAGGTGTCTAAATTTATTTAAAGCTCTGATGACTACAAGGGCTTGCTTCTCTACATAGTTGTATTTGTCTTCATTATCTTTAAGCCCTTCACTAAAGAAGGCTATGGGATTCTCTTCATCTTTGTCATTTGTTCGAGTCAGGACAGCAAAAATACTTGACTCACCACCTAGGGTATAAAGGATGAAATCCTTTTCAAAGTTTGGATTCATGAGAGTAGGGGCTGAGGCTATGGCTACCTTGATCTCTTCAAAACTTTCTTTTTGTTCCTTGTTCCATGCAAAAACCATACTTTTCCTGAGCATAGCTATAAGGGGGTTTACCACGGTAGCAAGATTAGGGATAAATCTTCTCACAAAATTTATCCTACCAAGGAAACTTTGCAACCCTTTCTTATGTTTAGGAAGAGGGAGAGCAGGTATTGCTTTTGTTCTTTCTGGATCAATGGTTAAACCATCCTTAGATACAATGCTTCCTAATAATTTTCCTTGATTGGTAGCAAAGACACACTTGCTTGGGTTAAGGGATACCCCAAACTCTCTACAGCTTGAAAACACCTATCTTAAATTATCAACATGATCTTCTACATTCTTTGAATACACTGTGATATCATCAAGGTAAACTAATACAATCTTTTCAATCACATTTTTGAAGGCCATCTCCATTGCCTTATGAAATGTAGCACCTACATTGGTTAGCCTGAATGGCATCTTACAATAAGCGTAGGTACCCCATTTGGTGGTAAATGTAGTCTTGTACCTATCAGACTCTTTGACCAGTACTTGATTGTACCCAAAAAATCCATCAAGAAATGAAAACCTCTTTAAACCACTAACTTTGGACAAAATCTGCTCCATGGAAGGGAGAGGATGGTAATCTTTAAGGGAAGCTTGGTTAAGGTCCCTAGATTCCACACACAATCTAATTTCTCAATTCTTCTTCTTAACAGGGACAAGGTTTGCTACCCATGATGAGTGCTTGATGGGGAAAATTATATTGGCCTCAATCAATTTGGATAGCTCTTTTCTCATTAAGAGTTCAATTTTGGGATTCACTGGCCTCTATTTTTGCCTTACTGGTTTGACATTATGAATTAAATCTATGGTATGCTGAAACAACCTTGGGTCAAAACCCTTTAAATCATGATATGTCCAAGAAAATATATCATTAAATTCTTGACATAGATGAATAAAACTTTCCTGCTCAACCTCGGAACATACCTTCCCCATTTTTAAGGATTTTCCATTAGTAATTGTCACTAGGGTGTGATCATCCTTGTCAGCAGCTAAGTTCATGACTCTACCTCTTGCTTGGTCATCAAGATTAAAAATACTCTCTAAGGTAACAAGACCCTTAGGCAATCTGTTGGAACTTAGGTTAATGATTTGATCACCATACTAATCCTACAGTCTTGACTGGTTTCTATTTGAAAATTTTGCTTCATTCTGCAAGAAGCTTACAATTTGTTCATCAGATTCAAACACTTGACAATGGATATTATTGTCAGGGATGGTAGGCCTTACTACCACCCTGATTTGTTGCTTCTTCTCCTCCTCAAGATTCCTTGGCACATCATGAGATGCACCTATTGCTACAATTCTATCAACATGTCTATTTTCTTTTCTAGGGATGCTTCGAATATTAAATGCATTGAAACCTTCAAGTAAATTCCATACCCTATGTTTATAAGACTTGAGAAAACCATTCTTGGTGATATTCTGATTTCTCACTTGGTTAACCACTAACTCGCTATCTCCATATATACTTAAGGCCTAAATCCCTCTTTTCTGAGCAAGTAGGAGACCTTGAATCAAGGATTCATACTCGGCCACATTGTTAGTGCAACTGAATTGGAGCCTAAAGGAGAAGTAGTACCTTACTTGTGCAGGAGAAACCAACATCAGGCCAGCCCCTAATCCATTCTTATTTCTTGAGCCATCAAAGTACATACTCCATATCCCACTCATATCTTCTTTAGTCTCCACAAGATTGGGAACTAGAGCATCCTTCTCTAATATACAATATGTACTGAGGCCTGTCTTAAGGGTTTCTGACATAGGATCATATTAGCATACATTAGCCCATTCATCCAAGAGAAAATCAGGTATCTCTGCTAGGGAAGTGGTAGGCTCATTCACTATATCATTCTCATCCACTTCTAGGATAGTGCAATTCATGTTGATGAGATTAGGGTTTTAGGGTTCAATATGATGGAGGGCTAGAGGTTCTACTCTGATTGAAGCTTTAGTCTCATATCTTGTCCTAAAAAACATACATGACCAATCAGAAGATATGTAACCACCTATTTGGGCAGTGAAATCTCTTGATAGACGGATGGAAAAATGTGGCTTGACTTCTGCAATGGATATATCTTGAGTTACAGTATAACCAGGGCATGAATGTAGGGCCATTTCCACATTCCTAAGGATCCCTATAATCTTGACAGTACTACCATCCAACTGTAATATGTCCCTAACAATGGGCTCATATTTCATTCTCAAAGCATCAGCAACACACTGAGGCATCACTGAACTACTAGCCCTTGAATCAATCATGCAATTGTGGAATAGTTTATCCCTTATAATTAGAGAGACATAAAATAGAGGGGGTCTAACCTCTTTATTTGTTTCTTCCTCCCTTGATGGTTGTACTAGGCTTGTGGCTCTTTCCATGCTAGGTGGCTGATCCTTTGGTTTGATGCTTTCCAATTCTTGTTGTAGCAACCTCTTTTGCATGGGTATAGTAGCAACAGCATCCCACATGGAAATATTCACATTTTTCTTCTTCATTTGTTCTACCACACTGAATGGCATAGTAGATGCTTTGGTAGAAACCTTGGGAGCTACATTTGTAGGAGGTTGAGGGGGAACAACTTGAGGATCACTTACATTCTTTTTTCCATCATTTCACCTTTGCTGCTAAGGGGTATTTGATTGATCATTTAATGCTTGCTCATGGGATATTACATCTAAATTCAAGGCTAGATTGGGAAGAGGAGGGGTAGCATCTTCAATAGCTCTTCTTTTGCTCCTAGTGTTGTGATCAATGGAATCCTGGTTTACATTACAATGTTCCTCCACCTGATGATTCATAAAGGAGCAATCATCTTGTCCTTGCATATATGAGGCCTCTTTAAATTGGTCCTCCTTGTATGATTCTCCTGCTGCAGGCTCTTGGAAGGTCAAAGCCAAATAAGATTCAGCCTTCTGACACATGTAATGAGCATAGGAGTAGTTATAGGAGGGACAAAAATCCTGATCCTGGGCCATATTGTTTTTAGGGACTATGGTCCTACTTTGGTTTACATTTGAGGTCAAAGCATGGCTATTATGCCTATTCTGATCAAAAGAATGGCTCCCATAATTCTGATTTGGAGACCTACCACCATTCATAGTTTGATGTTGCAATTGATGAGCCTTACTACCTTGAGCTTGTTGTCTTTCTAAAGTCACCACCTTATTGCTCATTTTCTGCATCACAGAGAAACTATCCTCCAGCTTCTTTTCTTGGCCCTGTAATCTTTTATCTATGTTCAACATCATAGATTGCATCATCTCCTTGATTTCATCTATTCAATTTGAAGATGTGAAAGCTTGAGGGACTAGAGCAAGGGATTGTGATGTGGAAGTTGTGAGAAGAGGAGCCATTGTCGATTGGTGGTTTGGAACATCAAGAAAGAAAGGCATGGGAGGCCTTGGAGCTAGCTTACCTCCTTGTATTAGGATGTTTTCTGACTTTATTGCAATGTCATAAGCATTAGGCAAGGTGTCTTCTCCCATAGTTTGGATTGTAGTGGCAATGTCACTATTAAAAGCTCTGAGGTAATGCAAGAAGGCATTACCAAGGGTAGGTTTTACTGAAGCAGGTATTCTATCCCATTTCTTTTGAAATCTATAGTTGAAATCAGTCATACATTCGTGGGGGGCTCTTTTTATAGTAGTCAACTGTTCTAAAAGTGAAAAATGGTCACTTTTGTCCTCAAAGTGTTTACACAGTACTGCTCCTGATCCATCTCAATCTGTTGTAGAACCATGAGCCAAACCTCTATACCATTGTAGTTCTTTTCCTTTCAAGGATGAGGCTAGAAGCCTAACTGCAACATCATCCTCCATAATACCATGGATATTGCAGACATTTGCAACTTCTTGAATGTGTTCTAAGGGAGAGATAGAAGTTTCACCAATAAATTCTGGTATACTCTTGAGTGATGCTATTGGTATGGCATGTCTTTGAGCCAATAAAAGAGGACTCCCACCATTAAAGGTGGTAAAAGTATGGGCTCTAGGCTGTTCTATATAGACCAGTGATCTATTGATATGTGTTGATGGCAATCTGGGCTGAGATCTAATAGTAGGAGGAGTAGAGATAGATCTTATAGGTGTATTTGTTGCTATTGTACTCCTAACTGGTGATAAAGATACCCTAGTCCTTCTTCTTCTAGGATTTGAAAATGAAAGCTCTTGGTACTGAAACTTACCTCTAGAAGAAGCCCTTGTTTCAGCTTTGGGCATGAATTACTATAACTTTGGTCTGGAACCAGATGTATTTGAAGCTTAGAGTCGCCAAGTACTTGAAGAATGACCCTCTTGAAGGCTTGAACACCAAATCCAGTACTATCTCCTCGAGTTAATCTTGAAATCTTCCTTTTGACACTAGTAGACTTTGAAATTTTTTGATTTTTTGTCCCACCGGGCATGCCAAAAACTGTTGTCATAGAGGTTTGCACCCTTGTCCAAAGTTTTTACCTAAGGACAACCTTGTGAAACATGGAAACAACCTCCGAGCTGTGGGACTTGAACTATGAGGTTAAGTCTCTGGAGAAGGTTGGCTTCCTTTACTATCAAGGTGCACCTAACTACTCTTGGAGAGGAAAAGGGAGAAGAAATGCATGAAAGTGAATCTACCTACTCTAACCTAAGGGGGTGATGCACCAAAATAGAGTGTTCAAACCAATCTCTACCCATACATGCACTATTGAATCATCATGACACCAAAGTATATACACATTCAGACTTGTTTTAACCTAGCAACCACATGCAAATCAAAAAAACTCAGATGAATGACTCAAGGAAGAGAAGATTCACTTATATATCAACCACAAGCCAAAAGAGATACAGTCATGTAGGTTACAGATCTCTACAAAACACCAATGAGAGGTAAATAGTTCTTGCACTTTCACATTAATGGCTAAAGGAGATAAGGGAGAATGTCATATAGTTCAGAGGCAAAGGGAATTTACCCATGAAATTGCAGAGCAAAATTAGAGAAGTCAGAGAAGAGTCGACTTTTACAAAAAAATTCAAAATTGCCTTTATAGCTCAAGCATAACTGGGACATTTTCCAACTGACATGACTCTACAACCACTGCCATTAAGCTGCCTTTAGAATAGTAGGGAGACCATAAAATTATAGGGCCCTACCCTAAAAAATTATGGACAGATCCTTTAAAATAATGGGGGCTCCGCTGAACTGCCATAATGGGTCGGGGGAGGCAGGGGTTGGGCAGTCAGATTCTATAGGTAGTCCCCAACCCGGTCTGCATGCAGAGGCCGTATCCCCTATCCAGTCGAGTATGCGCCCCTCCCCCCCCTTCAAAGAATAATCATGGAGATCTGAAGAAAATTTGATCTGAGCACAGATCTAGATGCAATGATATCTGATCTTTGTTGAAACAGGGCCCTGAGAAGATAGAAACAGCGCCATTAAATAGTTTTGACCAGGTAGATGGATCAGATTAGAGATAGTGGAGTGTTTTCCCGCGTTCATTGAGTTCAAAATTCATACAAGAGTGGTTGGCATTGATCACAAGGATCAGATCGCGTAGCAAACCTTGATATCCCCTGTTTCTAACTCGTGAATCAGCATGATTAGCAGGTCAACCTAACCTTGGTGCCAGGATGAACCACGTCGACCAATGATCTTCTTTTTTTTTTCCATCTCGCAAAGTCTCTTGTGGTTGACCAACACCTTATTATTAACTACGCCACCTCCTCAAACCCTAACCATGATGTAACCGCCAGCCTTAATCGCACTACCTTCATGTTAATACCTTGGCTGGGCCTGCAAGGACACATGTCCTTCAGGCACTTCCCTGCATTACTTAAAGTCCTCGCATCTCCATATTGTGGGGAAGTGCCGATTGTTGATCTCTACAAGATCAATGATCGTAAAAGATCCTCCACATATTGCACCCCTCCACAAAAACTTGGGCCCACAAAACACTCGGCATCTAACCTAGCAACCAATTGGCATTATCTTGGCATACAAAACTGATCCCACAAGGACACGCGGCAACAAGGCGCATGCTCGCATTATTTAAAATCCTTGCATCTCCATATTGTGGGTTTGTGCCAACCATTGATTAGATCACATCGGATGGTGGGAGGTGGAACTAGGGACATGAGAGGTTGTGGGACAGGTGTCAGCAGGGCACATGCCCGCATTCCTTAATCTTCTTGCATCTTTATATTGCGAGCATGCGCCAGCCACTAATCTTGAGAAATTTGATGGTGCTCGTAACACATGCATTCTAAACCTCTGTGAATACCCACTGTGATGTCGCACGGACAAGTGTCGCTAGGGCACTTGCTCACATTGTCATAAAGTTTGATGAAGCTTAGAATGCGGGAAAGCGGGCACCAATTGAATTGCCAGTTCACCAGCCACCTTGTCCACCCTGCGGTCCATAAGAGAACATGGACCCACCTGCCACGCGTCTCTAAGGGGCTTCCCTGCAATGTTTAAAGATCGATTGCTTTGATTATGTGGAAAAGCGCCCACTATAGATCTAAACCAGATCTGACAGTGTAGAAAGTTGCAGGCTAGCGAAAAACTTAGGAACTACCATAGGTTTTAAATGCTTTATTTTTTGTATTTCTGGGGCATTAAAATAATATAAAAGATGGAAGGTGATTGTTGGGTGGGGAAAAGTATTTAAATTCAAATTTTTTCACAGGGGCAAAGAATGGTAATAGGTTCTACTTGCTAAAAGTGTGCAACATAATATCAAACCAAGGATTGCAACATAATCTTGCAATCCAAATTTCCTCCTTGATCTTTTCCAATCCTTACGCTTTTATATATGTTGATTGCATTGATTTTTTTGTTTCCTTTTGCTATGAGTATCTGCAACTTTATCATCACTTAGAATAGTTTCCTCTTATCTTTGCAAGTCCTTCACACATGCCAAGACCCTGTTGCTTCCTTAATAATTTCCAACATGGTCATTGCATTCATCATATCTAGGAGGAAATAGATCTCTTGGCCAATTTTTTAGAAGGGATAAAGTGTTTCATAAATGTTCCATAGAACCTTGGCTCCTTAGCCATGAGAAATCTCATTCTTTATTATCTATTAAATCTTTACACACTCATAACAAGATCAACTAATGAAGAATCCATCCCCATTATCCCTAGGCAATCTCATATACACCTTTAATCTTGAGTGATGATCTGCATGTTGAATGTTCTAAATAACACAACCATTGTGTCTTATCAGGATGTTTTCTTTTACTCCACGAGTGTTACTTCACCCTTTGATGAAACTAGTCAGGCCCCAGAGCAGGTCCGGCTAAAAAAAAATTTGAATTCAAACAATTGAAATTTCAAAGTGGCCTACTAAAAATTTGATATAGATCCAAACCAAAATCCATCACTATACTACCAATTAAAACTCATTTTATCACCTTCTTGCAAATTGCCAACTTTGTGCTAGGAGGTCCTTTGACTGGCTTTAAAAACTAATCAAAACACCTGATCGGGCTCTATAATTGAACATATTGATTTTATGTTCCACACTCTTGCACCCTATCAAATCTTGTTTCATGATAAATTCTCAGTCAAAAGATATTGACTGTTAAAGTTTCCCTCTAAGAACTGCCTACAAGAAAACATGTTAGAAAACAATAAATCATGTTAGGATTTGGCTTTAAAAATAGGGCAAACTGACACTTCGGAAAATGAAAACTAGGTAACTTGTTCACTGTCATGAGGACAATATGGATTTTTGATTAGGGCTCATGAAAAATAATGTGGCACATTTGACAAGCAGTCAAAGTGGGCTACTCAAAATTTGTAGACTAGAAGCAATGGCCAAAAAGTGGTTTTTGCAAACAGAATGGACCTGGAAAAATATGTAGATGGATTCGTCAAGATTTGAAAATTGGCATACTTGAAGTATTTTTGGATTACAACATATTGGTACAATCTATTTGATTTCACCTATCATGGATCTCGAGTTATGACATCATGAATAGGGGTACTGACAAATTTGCATTTACTAACACCAGTAAAAAGTTATAAATTGCATTTAGAATCGCATTTGAAAACTGATCAAACAGATTCATCATAAAATCAAAATTGAAACATAATAATTCTTTGACCTCTAAAATGCAACACAAAGGGAATTATCTCATTTTGGTCAATTGGGTTAAAGTTATAACAAGTCAAATAGGGCTTCCCAAAATTCAGGACAAATTGAATCAGCACAACAATAGTAAATGACCATCTTTGAGTGATTCAAAACCTAGTCAAATGAATTCAAAATGACTCAAAATCTAAAATATAGGTTCTCTGGTATGGACACTAGACACTTCCAAAGTAGTGATTCATGAAACATTATTGGGTGTGAGATATTCAAATGAAAACACAACCTCCTACCATTATTTGACACTTAGGCAAAAATGCAGAATTGGACATTGTTCAAAACCAGACTTCATGGAATGAGTCAGAATGGCATTTTATCTTCATGGAACATATAGATATACTAAATGCATGGTGTTAGAAACATTAAACACCTCATGGGCCTCAAGTGGATAGCCAGGTACACATGCATCAAGCACTTATAAGGCTTAATTTTTCAATGGTACTTAAAATTAGGGCTTCAATTTTAAGTCCCAACAATGGCTTTTTCTGGGGATGCATGTCCCTTGTGGGTATAACAAGGATTTAGATATCTAGAAGAAGCAAACCACACACTTGATAGCAAAATATTCTCTCTTGAACAACTTTATTGGAAGCAAGAAACAACTACTTCTACTATGTACAAACAATGGCCCCGAGCCATCGAACTTCAACAAAAAAATTTAACTCTATCATAAATCTGATTTTCATCTCAATGTGCATGAGGTAAGCTAGAAATATCATTTCTATCAGTTTTACCAATTAGATTAGCATCATGAATCAACTCACTTGGCAAAACTGAATCTACATCTTCACTTTCATAATGCATATAAAAACCATGATTACTATCTACAACAACTTGCTCATTATGAAAGTTCTGATCAGCATGCTCACAAATATCAAACTCAAACTGAAACTCTTCTTTATTTAATGAATCATGCATGCTATTAGTCTCGAATATGAAAGCTTCATACTCAACTTGGGGGAAGGGATCACACATACCTTGAAATTGTGTATCCTTATGCATAACCGGATGGTACTCAAATGAGTAATCATATTTGTACTCACAAATATCATTAATGTCAACATCTAAAATTAATCTGGAATCTTCAAATGGTCCTTTTATATCAGCAAATGAATTAGTCATCAGGTTAGATTATTCATCATAAAACTTAGTACAAGTGCATGTTGATCTTCAATAACAACTTTATCAAACACCTTGTTATCAATCTCATGAGATGCAACATCATAATCATTTTCATTGTCATATTTGGAAGAAGAATAATCTGATTTCTTATAGTAGTAAGACAATGTATCATCATTAAGATCATCCTCAACTAAACTTGAACATCCCATGTGCTCTTCAAAGAGCGGGTTGATAACTCCAAGCAAAGCTCCTTTGTAGACATTATAACAAGTGATGTCTTGATCAACATTAAACTCTTCACCATACAACAGTTTTTGTGAAAACTTTAAAATCATTTCTAACATCATTATCATGGACACTTTCAACATATGAAGAAGAGAAATTATAAATATCACAAGAAGACACACGATTCACTTGATCAACAAAGCATGTAAAATATGAGTCAATACTACTTGCATTGTCTTCATTAAGATAATTCAAATGTCTTACAAACCAATCTTCTTTCATTTTATCAATAGGTTTGGATGCATTAACCTCAAAATCATTTGTATATTTCTATTTACTACTGCATGCACCTTTATGACATTCATCTACACAATGAGGTAATCCATCCTCATGATAATCTCTTTGTCTTCATATTGTGTAGACAACTCTTCTTCATAACTTTCAGCTTCAAGTTGAATTACATAACTCTGAAATGGAACTTTATTTTTAGATTTAGAAAAAGAACTTGTATCTTTTCTTTCATAAGAGTATTCACTTTTGTCAATGCTTTCTTCTTCCCAATTTGCATTAGATTCACATGAAGACAGACATATTCTATCATTGTCCTTTTCAGCAAGAATGGAATCATCTCTTCTTTGCAACAAAGAAACTTCATCTTCGCACGTCTTTAATTCTAAATTTTCAACAAAATGAATTACAAAAAAAGTAGTACCTATTTTCTGATCAAAAATTAAACACTCTTTTGATATTGATTTTTCCTTTGCACCTCATCTTGCCGACAAACATTCCTAAAGAAGTGGTTCCTAGTTAATCTGTACTTTATATTATTTTCAATCTTTATTGTTGTTATGATATCCTAATGCAAAGTCTCAGGCTCCTTATCTCTTAATAGATAACTCATGTTCTTATCAAACGCATCAAGATAAACCACCAAACACACTTGATCATTCGGCTTATAACCTTCAAGAATCTCATTCAAAAAATTTGCAAATATGATATTAAATTTAGGAACTAACTCACCATTCCTAATTTGAATCTTCAAGAACTTATCAAAAAAATCAGAGATACTTACTCTTTCCCCAAATTGCTTGATGAAGGCTAAAAGTAATTCATCCCAAGATGAAATTGAACATGCCGGTAGAAAGGAAAACCAATCCCTAGCATCATCTTCTAAAGTTTGAACAAACAACTTCATATGCACGTCTTCATGAGAAATTTCATAGTCACCCATTAAATCACTAAAAATCTAAATATGATGACTAGCTAAAACAGTATGGTTCCCATTAAATTTAGACAAACTTTTTCTAACATCATTAGGAATGACATTTGGGAAATCATAGATATCATCGAAGCATAATGGCATGTATCTCTTGGTAGAAAAATATCTACAAACATCACTAACTGGCTACATACTTGATGAAAAGAAACTTGATATTCTTCAAACTTAAAACTCATTCACCATAAATACTTTCAAAATTGATTACTTGCAATAGATCTGAAAATACTTTCTACCAATTCAAACTCTAAACATACTTCGAAATATGACAACACTTAATGAGTCTGTCTTTCACAAAGTATGCTAAGATGTACCAAACCAATCTCCTACTTAGTGCTGAAAATACCACTTGGCAGAGAACACTTTTCTATACTACTTTCTTTCATGACAAGAATAACATCATGAAAAATAAAATACCTCAAGTGTTGATGTTGAAAACATTGATCTGTTGATTAGCATAGGTGCTTATTTCAATTCTTTGCACCACTAATAAAATCCTTGTAGAGCCACCATCTCCTTGAGGAGAACCAAATGAGATCACTATTGTGATTCATTTTAACATTTGAATTTCTTATGACAATAGATCAAACACAACACTTCAAACTTATCAATCAAGAACTCATATACTCTCTCTCCATGCCTAAAACTTATCCTAACTTTTAGATATGCACAATTCAGTTAAAAGGTATGGAAAACATTTATATATAACCAATCTATACTAGTAGAGAGATCTTTTAGAGTCGCCACTCACAATTGTGAGAAAGATTTAAAACATGATTCATAACATGACAAATCTGAACTGGATTTTCAACTTGTAGAACTTGCAAATTGTTAAACACTTAGAAGAGAGAAACCACCTTTGAACCATTCTAACTCTAAATTTACAATGGCACTTTGAAAACCAAACTAGTAGAATCAATTGAAAATAAAACTTAATAGCAACACAATCTACATTCAATCCTTCAAAGCTACTATTTACCATGCATAAAGCTTAACTGGGGAACACAAAACCTTGCATACAAAACTGAATATGCAAAATATATCAAAGGTTTCCAGCTCCATGATTCAGGCATCTACAACCTTTGTCTCAAGTAGAGTTTCCATTTTATTGGTGTTTTGAAATGCTGCAGGCTTCAAATTACCCTAATTGGAACAAGACACATCTAGGGGCAGCTAACTTCCATCCTTAACATATCCTTTCAGACACTGGGCCAACTATAGGCTAGACCCTTCTTCTACTTCAAGCTCTGCAAGACCTAGGCGGGTGGACCTCAAATTCAATTTATATGGTACCAGTGCTAAACAAATTCTTGAATCTATTAATAGCAGATGAAACCCTTAATCGCTTGTGCTCATACAATAACAAAGATATGCAGTAGCAAACTACAACTCTATGAAATTCACAAGCTAAGTGAGGGCAGCCTTTTCAACTCTTTCAACATGAAAGGGAAATATATTTGATTAATGATGTTGAATATCAGCAAAAACCCCAAATATTCAGTAGTAAGAACAAATGATCTTGTAGTTGATTAGTGCCTTGTCTATTGGGCAATTCCATGAATCAAATACATACATCTATGATATCAAAGATGTATTCTATACACCTAGATATTAGATCTATCTAATCACTTTGTGAATCAAAGATGAATGTTCATAAGGACCTCATTCTTATGAAGTATCCTTCTCGAAATTGTTAGTGTAGTTTTTTATTTTTTCCTATTTTGCTAGGTTTTTCCTACACTTTTAATAATCTCGCTTAGGTTAATAAAGCATGTCTTATTAGGTGAATGGTTGTGAGGTGTCACCTTCCTACATGTGAGCATCCATTAGCTATCTTGGGAAGATACTTTGTTATCTTTAGTCCGATAGATGGTTGCTCCTCATTGGTTGGTGTTGCCACCTCCTCTCTCTTCCTTGCCTATATAAGCATGCTACCTGGCTTGTATTTGTATCTCTTGTTTTTGCATCCTCTTAATGCTATTTTGCTTCCAGCATTTGCATTACTCTCTTGGAGACTAACTCTATGATGCTATTTTGATTTTGTATCATTTGCATTCATAGTTTAGATATTTACTCTTTGCACTAGTTTTTTGGGTTATTAATCTTTTCAGATTCTAACATGGTATCAGAGCTTTTCTATGTGCAAGAGTAGATTTTAGTTTCCTTATTTGAGAGATTTTGGAGGGGCAAATAAACTTTATTGTAGTTTTTTGAAAAACGAAGTATGCTCTTCTCTTGCATCTTTGGATGATCTTGAGAATCAGAAAAGTTTTGACAAAAACAGTTTTCTCTGGTGTTTCAATCTCAAATCTGACAACCAACTTGCATATTTGAAGTTTTCAATCAGTTTTGCAGGTTCCAGCATGCCATTGATGGACTTAAGAAGCTGATCCAGCATTTGCATGTCATATTTTGGTTGTTGGGGTCGTTTTTTAATTTTTGGAGCCGTTTTTTACTGTTAAAGGCGTCTAATTTACACTACGGCAACATCTTCTGTACATCAGCAAGAAAAACGCTTTCTGGGTTTTGTTCGCAGCCCCGAAAAACCATCTGGGTATTTTTTAGATTTTGCATGCAAGCTGTATATTTTTCAAAATCGAGCATGCAAAGCTACAGCCATACCCCTCTCCGTTGGCAGTCGCAGATTTGAATGTAGTTTTCAAATGTCTCGTTCTTGCTCATACGGACTCTGATTTTGATGATTCTTGTTATGAACTTGGCTATTTTTTTGTGCTCTATCCACTAGTGGAGTTAGTTTTTGATTTTCATGCATGAATTCTTCAGAAATTGCAGATTCTTAGCCGTGACTGTGCACAGTTCTCATTTTGGAAACTTCAGAGGATCATAACTTTCTCATACGACCTCGTATCGAGGCGATTCTTTTTTTGAAAGTGCATGATTTTTTGAGTAGATCGCAGTGGTGCTATTTTTTTCCTTGATTATTGTGCCCAAGTTTCACTTTTAGCATATGCTCTTCATGAGGAGGCCCTGTCAGTTTTTCTTCCATAACTTGAGCATACAGACGTATTTTTTTGATCCAAAAAATGCATTGGAAAGCTGGTTCTGAGATGGAGATGATGGTACAAGTTTTTTTGATTTTTTCTATAGTTTGGTTGCCTATTTTGGCAGTCAAAGCTGGATGTTCTATTTTACACTCCGGGAGGCGTATCTTGAGCTTCCGATCTTCGATTTTGGACTTCTTTATATCGTTGGAAAGCTCTTTCTGTGCTCTTTCTAGTGATGCTGGTTGTTGTTCCAGATTCTATTCCAAACACATCTTATTCAGTCTTTTGCATTTTAGCATTCTGGTAGATATTCTGTTTGTTTCAGGTCCGGAGATCGGTTTTGTTGCTTCAGTTGCTTCATGTTGGGCTTTACCTTCTGTTGTTTCAGCCTTATATTTTTTCTGATCATTTTTGATATTCACTGTAAGCATCTTTATGCAACGCACTGAGATAAAGTGCCACTCTTGCGATTCGGGATCCTTTTCATCATTGTGATTCGTTGTACTCGCACTATTATATAAAGTGCCATGGGGGGGATAGTTGTTTTCTGCTTATAGGATCTCTTTCTCTAATTCCTCATGCAGTGTCGATGACACATGCCTTTATTTGTGTTTGTACCTCACTCTCGATGAGTTTGGCTCCTGTGTTGTAGGAGATTTTTGGCCCATCTTTTCAGCTGCCTGTCACCTCACCTACCTTAAGGGGAGGTTATATTTTTGTTCTATGCTTCTTTGGTTGATGGTTCGTGCCTTCTATTTCCATGGAGGTTCCTTTGGTTGATGGTTCGTGCCTTCTATTTCCATGGAGGTTCCTTTGGTTGATGGTTCGTGCCTTCTATTTCCATGGAGGTTCCGTTGGTTGATGGTTCGTGCCTTCTATTTCCATGGAGGTTCCTTTGGTTGATGGTTCGTGCCTTCTATTTCCATGGGGGTTCTACAGATCAACATTTTGACAGAGTTTTGCGGTTCTTCATGCTTCAGTGATGCTGCTTCTTCATGATCACTCCTTGTTCCTATTTTAGGGGACAATTTCCCTAGTGGGAGACTTCTTCAGTTCTTCACTAGGTTCTTACCTCTTTTTGGGGGAGGGTTTTTCCCTTGTGGTTTTCTCTCTTTCCCCACTTTGCATCTTCTTGCATTGTACTTGGGTACCTAACATGGCCTCGTTGTCGGGACCCATTTCTACATCCACCTAAGCTTCGCTTATGGGGGGGTGTTAGTGTAGTTTTTTATTTTTTCCTATTTTGCTAGGTTTTTTCTACACTTTTAATAATCTTGCTTAGGTTAATAAAGCATGTCTTATTAGGTGAATGGTTGTGAGGTGTCACCTTCCTACATGTGAGCATCCATTAGCTATCTTGGGAAGATACTTTGCTATCTTTAGTCCGATAGATGGTTGCTCCTCATTGGTTGGTGTTGCCACCTCCTCTCTCTTCCTTGCCTATATAAGCATGCTACCTGGCTTGTATTTGTATCTCTTATTTTTGCATCCTCTTAATGCTATTTTGCTTCCAGCATTTGCATTACTCTCTTGGAGACTAACTCTATGATGCTATTTTGATTTTGTATCATTTGCATTCATAGTTTAGATATTTACTCTTTGCACTAGTTTTCTGGGTTATTAATCTTTTCAGATTCTAACAAAAATAACTAGCAATCCTGTCAAAAACATCAAGCATTTACTTGGTGTATTGCACAAAAATGTAATAAATGGAATAAACACTAAGCAACTAACATCTATTCCTACATGATTATGCAAACCTCAAAATATGAAAGATAAACATGTAAATAAGCAGATAACATGAAATAAAAAAAAGCATTAAACTATTGAAAATAGCACGTATGCAAACCTCATGAAATCACCAAGTGATTGATGATTTCACATTATTGTGGGATGTGGTTTCTCACAAATCCTGTAGCATAACAATAGGCTAGATAGTGCTTCATGTGAAAATGAGGAGAGGGCTCTCCTTTTATAGGAAAAGAGATGAAACGGATGGCTGAGATTGAATGCAAGATGGAAGGCTAAGATCTCTCACGATCAATGAGGTGTCCATGAGGTGGAGGTCAAGTAGACTCCATGTGGATTAGGGTTTTTGACCATTCAAAGGGGTAAAGATGGTCACACATGTGTGAGCAACCTTTGATGTGACAAGTCAATGACAAGTGTAAGAGGGTTGGAGGCTCAAGGTTTCTCACACATGTGTGAGACACCTTTGAAAGTGATGGGTCAATGACATGTGTAAGAGGGTTGGCGGCTCAAGGTTTCTCACACATGTGTGAGACACCTTGGTTCATGTGAAGGGGGACAATGTTGTAAGTGTGTAAGAGTCACATGTCACATGTGACTAGGGTTTGCTAATCCTTTGATTAGGGTTGTGCAAATGATTAGTGATGTGATTAGATAGGAAACTAGGATTAATTAGTGGATAAGTGGATTGACCTAGGTTAGAAGGATGGGTTAGGTCAGGAAAGTGAGGTTAGGTGAGGGTTAAAGTTAGGAGCCATGTGCTCAAATAGGATTAAATGTAATATTTAATTCCAAGTGGGATTAGGAAAGGGATTAATTAAGTAAACGAAGTACTTAATTAAAGTGAAGGGGTTAGCATGCAAGGGAAATAGGTTAGGATTTAAATAAACCTTATTTTATTTAAATCAAGAAAGGGCAAATATAATTAAACAAATGCAAATTTATTTAATTAAAGGTAGAGTAATTAAATAAATAATAAGTATTTATTTAATTGGTCATGAAACGGGTGTTTGAAAAATTTTAGGTGTCTACATTTTGCCCCTCTTTGATATAGCATTAGTAATGTTATATCAAACAAAAATAAAATATAGTGGATGGGAGGATAAGACTAGTAGCATGATGCCCCAGTCATGGAAGGATGAGGAAGGATGACGAGGATGGAAGGGTATGCCCCCTCAAGAGGACATGCGGGTTAGGAGAACACGGATGTTCTCTCGAAATGGATGGAGGGGAAAATGAAAAGAGTGATAAAGCTATGCTGCAATGGTGTGAACAACCTAAGTTTGATATTGTATTCAACACTATGCACCAAGGTATGAGGAACCAAGATGACAATGTGTCAAGTACGTGAAAATAGGGGTCTAATACAACCATATGCCTTATGAAACCATTATATGGAAGACCATGATTCCTAGGGACAATAGGATGCAAAGACCATGATAAATGCAGAAAATACTAATGCAGAAAAGTAACAAGCAATCATGCACAATAAACCAAAAGCAAACCAACATTTTGCCCCTAGTCAAGCTGAAAACCCATGAATGGACTGATTGATGATGATTGATTAAGGATGGCAAAGCTAATGCTAAGCGTAATGCACATCTAAGGATTAGGAAGGATTCATCCCATGATAATATTGAATATGGTTAATGGATTATTAGCTAATTGGGTCAAATTGATGAGCTGATTAAGGATTGATGGACAAGATTGCAAGATTAGATTGATTGGATTAGTATTGATTGCAAAGTGAGAATTTTTTGATTTTTTGATTTTTGATTTTATGGCGGATAGAAGAATGAATGTGGATGAGATTGGAAGAATGATGTTGATAGGATGAAGAATGATGAGAGTAGAATATATTTGATGTGAAATAGTTAGAAGAATTGAAAATTGATTGAATTAGAGGATAAATGAATTTGAACGAAGTGAGTTGGAAGAATTAGATTGAATGTGATATGAATGAATGTGGAATAGAATGAATTGAAACCAATGACAAGGGAGATCCAAGGCATGGTAAATGGAGGAAGCAACATGATGCAGTGGATGAAAGGAATGGTGGAAGGATATGAGGGGCCAAATGTTATGGTGTCAAAAAATGTGGAGCCAAGGATCATGTTTTGAAGGAGTTCATATGCCTCATGCCAAGGATAAGAAAATGGAAGCAGATATGGTGGGAAAGGATGCATAAAAATGGCAAGAGCATGCGAAGGCAAGCATATGGAGGAAAAGAAGGCATGTGCTCTTCCAAATCATGTATGAACATTTTGTTATTGTGCCTCTAATAGTGATCACAAGCATGGGTATGAAAGGGGAATGAATAAGGGATATGGGAGGGAGGGTATGAAAAATGGATAATGATATGGAGAGTATGGATGAAATGTGGGATATGAAGTGGATGAAATGGATGTGATAACCAAGATCAAGGAAATATGAACGATGGATGGAAGTATGTAGGAGTATGGATGGAAAATGGATGAACATGACAAGGACTATGGGATGCAAGATATGGACAACATGTCAAGATAAAATATATGAAAGAAGTATGGAAGTATGTAGGAAATGTGGATAATGCACAAGGGATATGTCAAGTGAGCGTATGGATGGATGAAAGGAAAGTGAAAGTCAAGATCAAAAATGGAAAAGGACAGGGAACAGTAGATGGAAGTATGGAGGATATGTATGAAAGTTTGGTATGGATGGAGCTTGCCCCCAATGTAGAGTGCAAGTGGAAGAGGAAAAGTGAATGGATGGATAAGTGGAAGTGGAAGAAATGATAGGATAATGAAAGGAGGACTCAAGAATCTAGATATATGGATAGTATTCCTTGACATTTTTTCTTTTTCTTTTTTATTTTCAAGGAATTTTTACTATTTGCTCATAGATGTTGGTAGGATAGGGAAAAGAAGGATGAAGTGGATTGAGGAACGGAGGGCAATGGCCTATGAAAAGGTTTGGAGTAAGGTGGTGGAGTGGGTGGGAGGAAGACATGGTTGATGGATGCTAGGTTGGAAGACTTGTGAAGGAAGCGGAAAGATCTTCATTGGCACACACCTTGAAGGGTGATGGAAAGGAGGAAATTGTGGGAGATAAGGATCCAAAATGGAGGAAGGAGACAATGGATTTAGGATGGTGGATTTGGGTATATAAGGACCCAAAATGGATTTGGAAAATGGAAGTATGGGTGATTTATGCAGGAGGGAAGCCTTTGGATTAGCAGAATTGGATGTCATTTGGAATGTTTCTTTGAGATTCATTGCTACATTAAGTAGCTTTGGTATCCACAAAATTTTTGCATTTTTTATTTTTAGCCTTTGTGGCTTTTTTATTTTGCTTTGGATCAGATGTTTCTTTTCTTGAACATGTCTTTTAGAGGGGACATGTTGATCCTTTGATTTTTGTGGATTTTTGGCTTTATTCTCTTTTTCTTTTGCATCCAATTTGCTTCCATTGGCTATGGTATGGGTGCATGAAGGTAAGTGGGATGGAGAGCGGATAGATGCTGAACGTTGGAAGGAATTCAAGGATGTGTACCTTTGTTGATCTTTAGTAGGGGCATGAGCAAATGAAGTGGAAGACATGGATATGGTGGATGAATGTATGTAAGGACCTAAAATGGAAGGAAGGGATGAAGGGTTTGGCAATGGAATATAGGGACCTAGAATGGATGGAATATAGGGACCTAGAATGGGCTTGGAAGATGAATGATGGGAAGCTTTAGGTTTGGATGGAGGAATTGTGGCATTGGAAGAAGTGGAAGGGATACCAACATCTTGAGACATTATTTCTTGAATGAGATACTTATTATTTTCAACACAAGATTCGAGTCCATGTAGATGGGATTCATGAGTGGATTGGATAGGTGTAATAGGATCATGTGGGGAATTAGGATTGCAAGGGGGATTATGATGGATAAGAGGATCTTGGGATGGAGTGGGATCATGAAAGGAAAAGGAAGGGGAGCTTTGATCTTGACTTAGAAGAGGATCATGGAGCGGAATGCATGGATCATGAGATGGAATAGGATCATTGAATGGAGTGGATGGAATGGAGCCATGAGATAGGGTGATTTGATCTTGACATGGAGGAGTATTAGTGGATAGAGTGGAAGGAACTTTTGCATGAAGTGGAGGATTGATGGAGGCTAACTCATGAGATGCAATGGAATCGGTAAGGGGTGCAGTACATGAAATGCCTTGATCTTGATTAGGAAGGTAATCATGAGGTGGACTAAGAGGGGTAAATGGATCTTGAGGGATAAGGAAATGATGGGATCGAAAAATGCTCGGATCTAGAGGAGAAGAGGAATCTATAGTGACATGCTTTGGAGGAAGAACTTTGGGTGATTGGCTCTCTTCATTTTGTATTTTACACTTAGGCAAGAGTGATGTGAAAAACCCCGTACGAGGTGGGGATGAGGTTTTTGGAGGATTAGGATTGTGGAGGGAATCGCATGGAGGATTGGGGTTGGATGGGACATGAGGACTATGGTCTTTGAAACATGGGGAAAGAGGACACATGGCATGGAAGGTGGACTCTTTTTGTTGACTTGCTAAGAGATAATTCTTTAGTTGTTCCATTTCCATGGCAAGGGCATTTGTGTTTGAGGAATTGTGTGGGCTATGAATGGAATTGTATGGAGCTGAAGGATAATGGGGTGGATTTCCCTTGTCAAAGGTAGAAGAATAATGAACATGAGATGGATGAGAGTTGGATATGAAGTTTTGAGGATGAATTTGATATGTAGGTTGAATGGGAAGTATAACTCCATATGGCCTTTGAAGATTGTCAACCATTTGATTAAGAAAATTTAGATAAATAGATGTTAGATGAAGAGATGAAAGATTTGATGATGGATGGAATATGAACTTAGAACTAGGAGCAAGTTTGGACTTTGCGTCGTGTCAAAATGTATTGCATAAAAACATAATAAATGGAATAAACACTAAGCAACTAACATCTATTCCTACATGATTATGCAAACCTCAAAATATGAAAGATAAACATGTAAATAAGCAGATAACATGAAATAAAAAGAGCATTAAACTATTGAAAATAGCACGTATGCAAACCTCATGAAATCACCAAGTGATTGATGATTTCACATTGTTGTGGGATGTGGTTACTCACAAATCCTGCAGCATAACAATAGGCTAGATAGTGCCTCATGTGAAAATGAGGAGAGGGCTCTCCTTTTATAGGAAAAGAGATGAAATGGATGGCTGAGATTGAATGAAAGATGGAAGGCTAAGATCTCTCAGGATCAATGAGGCGTCCATGAGGTGGAGGCCAAGTAGACTCCATGTGGATTAGGGTATTTGACCATTCAAAGGGGGCAAGATGCTCACACATGTGTGAGCAACCTTTGATGTGACAAGTCAATGAAAGGTGTAAGAGGGTTGGAGGCTCAAGGTTTCTCACACATATGTGAGACACCTTTGAAAGTGATGGGTCAATGACATGTGTAAGAGGGTTGGAGGCTCAAGGTTTCTCATACATGTGTGAGACACCTTGGTTCATGTGAAGGGGGACAAAGTTGTAAGTTTGTAAGAGTCACATGTCACATGTGACTAGGGTTTGCTAATCCTTTGATTAGGATTGTACAAATGATTAGTGATGTGATTAGATGGGAAACTAGGATTAATTAGTGGACAAGTGGATTGACCTAGGTTAGAAGGATGGGTTAGGTCAGGAAAGTGAGGTTAGGTGAGGGTTAAAGTTAGGAGCCATGTGCTCAAATAGGATTAAATGTAATATTTAATTCCAAGTGGGATTAGGAAAGGGATTAATTAAGTAAACGAAGTACTTAATTAAAGTGAAGGGGTTAGCATGCAAGGGGAATAGGTTAGGATTTAAATAAACCTTAGTTTATTTAAATCAAGAAAGGGCGAATATAATTAAACAAATGCAAATTTATTTAATTAAAGGTAGAGTAATTAAATAAATAATAAATATTTATTTAATTGGTCATGAAACGGGTATTTGGACAATTTTAGGTGTCTACACTTGGCCCTTTGTTCCAACAACAAAACATATCTAACATACAACTTTAAAGGGATGCAAATGAGTCTCAGTTCTTTGTTCCTAGACCACATAAGACTAAAAATTACTAAGATAGGAGATGAGCATCAGAATGAAACTAAGAGATTCTTGCTCATTTGTATTCATTTCTTTGAAACAATACATTCAAATGCATGAAATCAAAACATAAAAACACCTAATAGATCTAAACTTTCTCTATTATCTTCACTATTGCTATCATATAAGAGAAAATATGCTAAAGAATGTGGTGTCATAGTGATGAGAACACATCAAAACTAGAACCCTAGTTTCACACATCTGAGAACAGTCGGGATTGGAACACACATGGTATCACAGCAGTGAGTTTTCTCCAAAACTGGAACCCCTACAAAGAATGAGAAAGAGAATGATATAGAGGGGAGTGAATTCCCAAATCTATTGTGCATCTAACATGTGTCTACTTGAAATTCCATCCTTTGCAATTATGAAATCTCTTTCATCTTTTTACCCATTTGATCTAATTTGAAGGTAACCAAATTCGACCCTAACTACAGTTTTACCATATTTTACCAAGCCTATAACTGTGTTTTCAATTTTTACCAATTCCATTAAGAAGGCCCAAATTTTACATTTCTAACTATAACTTGAACCAATGACTTCTTGTGTGAAAAAAACTCCATAACTAAAAATTTCTCTTCTCCTAGTTCTAGCAATATATAATATGCCTATATTAGCCCACCGAAAATGCCTAGAAACTAGTTTTGGAAAATCCATCCTTGGCATAGCTCTCTGGTTTGAAACTTGGATATTTTAAAATTTATCCAAAAATTTAATATTCCCTAAAGTTTAAACTTTAGGTAATATCCTTTTTCAATTTAAAACTGACATGACCCCCTTTTTCTATAAAACAATTAAAAAATCACCCTTTTTTAAATCATTTTGATTTTTTTCTTCACCCCTAAAATTTGAGTCAACCAAGTTTGATCAGGCTACCATGTGGTAGCACCTAATTGGCCTTTGTGTCATGTTTCCATATGACAACTTTTCATTGGCTCACAACCTATCCAGTCAGCACCCTGTCACCATACCATCTGGCACCTGCCACCACCTCATTGCCACACCAACGCTAACTCATTGCCACGTGTCACTTGTTGGTTGGGTCACCATGTCGCATGGTTAACGATCAAGCAACTTCACTTTGGTGACATAGAAACTGCTATCAGATCTACCACATAGCACGATATGGTGCCCTCTAATCTCAGACTACCATGTCACTACTCGTTGGGATCCTCCACCACATGTCACTTTCTGATTCATCCATCTTAGCTTGACATGTCACTACCACAACACTTGGTTGCCACATCGCTACACCATGTCATCAGTCTAAGTGGGTTTCACAATCTCACCAGTTTTTGAGTTTTCTAGGAGGTCGCCATGGTGCTTGTCAAAAAACCTCCCATTTTCCAGTGGCAACATGGTGACCACCAAAATTTGGCAAGGCTTCCACATTAGTGATTATGTCAACATCTTGGTCAGCGTGTTCATTCAAAAGTTCTTTACATCACCTCTAACCGGTCGTCCACGATGGGGTCCTTTGCACTAAAGCTCACATCTCAAAAAGGGTATATCTTTGAGACATTGTATTATTTAAGGCTTTTATTATAAAAATACTCAAATCAAACCACACATGAAAAATGTTTTATTTTTGTTTCTCCTGTGCATTAAGACCAGAAAAATGGCTAAACACTTTGAAAGGTGTTTTTCTCCCATTAACCTGGTGGAGTCACATGGTTTGGCAAAATTCTTCCATTGCAATAGCACTTGTGATTTACAACAATCATAAATAGTGAGAGCGACATATCCTTATAATTGCAAGGCCATTTGAAAATGAACTATGCATAGTGAAAAATGTTGAGCAAAAGTAAAAATACAGTGTGCTAGATGGTTCTTTAATTTGGGCATAGAGAAAAAAGCTTAGAAAAGATAAGGAGAGGGAGAAAAGAATAGTTAGCTATCTCCCCTCTACCTTTGACTGGGCTCCTTTTCTTTCACACTGCCACAGTCTCTTCCAAAGGTGGCTTCCTCTAGTCAAAGTTCCTATCGCCCCCTCTTCACATACCCGCTAACTCTAGCATGGGCTACCTCCAAATAGCTTCTTACTTGTTATTTGTTTCCATCATGAACCACCACAGTCTCCTCTTAATGCAAATGACTTCTTTCTTAATTCAATGTGGGCATTCATTTCCTTCTGCTACTTTCCTTTTCGCATCTTATCTTAAGCTCCATTTCTAAAGTTGTGTCTGGGAACATGCACTTAATATGCATATTACATGATCAACTCAATAAACATGAGCAACCAACCATAACCTGAGCACTTCGTCCTCAAAATCATTCCAAGTAATTGACTTTTTCAATTCATCCTCTTTAATGACAGAGGAAATTGTAGAGATCCTTTGGCTAAGAAGGTCATAAATGGTTCTACTTTCTAAAAGTGTGCAACATAATATCAAACCCAAGGATTGCAACATAATCCTGCAATCCAAATTTCCTACTTGACCTCATCCAATCCTTACGCTTTTATATATGTTGATTGTGTTGATTGTTTTGTTTCCTTTTGTTGTGAGTATCTACAAATTTATCATCATTTAGACTAGTTTCCTCTTATCTTTCCAAGTCCCTCATGCATGCCAAGACCTTGCTACTTCCTTAATAATTTCCAAAAATGTCACTACATTCATCATATCTAGGAGGAAATAGATCTCTTGGCCAATATTTTAGAAGGGATAAGGTGTTTCATAAATGTTCCATAGAACTTTGGCTCCTTGGCCATGAGAAAATGTGTAATCTCATTCTTTATCATCTATTAAATGTTTAAACACTCATAACAAGACCAACTAATGAAGAACCCATCCCCATTATCCCTAGGCAATCTCATATACACCTTTAATCTTGAGTGATGATCCGCATGCTAAATGTTCTAAATAATATAACCATTGTGTCTTATCAAGATATTTTCTTTTACTCCATAAGTGTTACTTCAACCTCTGATGAAGTCAGGCTCCAGAGTAGGTCCAACTAAAAAAAAATTGAATTCAAAAAAATAAAATATCAAAGTGGCCTACTGAACATTTGATACAGATCCAAATCAAAATCCATCACTGAACTTCCAATTAAAAGTCATTTTATCACCTTCTTGCAAATTGTCAACTTTGTGCCAGGAGGTCCTTTGATTGGCTTTAAAAACTAATCAAAACACTTGATCGAGCTCTAGAATTGAACATATTGATTCTCTATTCCACACTCTTACACCTTGTTGAATCTTCTCTCATGATGAATTCTCAATCAAAAGATATTGACTGTTAAAGTTACCCTCTCAAAACTGCCTGCAAGATAACGTGTTAGAAAACAATAAATCATGTTCAAATTTGGCTTTTAAAATAGGGCAAAATGACACTTGGGGAAAGGAAAATTGGGTAACTTATTCACTATCATGAGGATAATATGAATCTACAATTAGGGCTCATGATGAATAATAGGGCGCATTTGATGAGTGGTCAAAGTGGGCTACTTAGAATTTGCAGACTAGAAGCAATGGCCAAAAAGTGGTTTTTGCAAATGGAATGGACCTGGGAAAGTGTGCAGACAGATTCGTCAAGATTGGAAAATTGGTGCACTTGAAGTATTTTTGGAGTACAACATAGTGGTACAATCCATTTGATCTCTCCTATCATGGATCTTGAGTTATGACATCATGAACAGGGGTACCAACAAATCTGCATTTATTGACACTAGTAAAAAGTTACAAATTGCATTTGGAATCGCATTTGAAAACTGATCAAACGGACTCGTCATAAGCTCAAAATTGAAACATAGAAAGTTTTTGACATTTAAAATACAACTCAAAAGGAACTATCTCATTTTGGTCCATGGGGTCAAAGTTATAACAAGTCAAATAGGGCTTCCCAGAATTCAAAACAAATTGCATTTGCACAACAATAGTAAATGACCATCTTTAAGGGATTCAAAACCTAGTCAAATAGATTCAAAATGACTCAAAATATGAAACATAGGTTATTTTGTATGGACACTAGAACTCCCAAAGCAGTGAGTCATGAAACATTACTGAGTGTGAGATATTCAAATGTAAACACAACCTCCTGTCGTTGTTTAACACTTAGGCAAAAATGCAGAATTGGACATTGCTCAAAATGGGACTTCACAAAATGACTAAGAATGGTAGTTTATCTTCATGGAACACTTAGACATACTGAATGTATGGTGTTAGAAATATTAAACACCTCATGGGCCTAAAGTGGACAGCCAGGTACACATGCATCAAGTGCTTATAGGGCTTAATTTTTCAATGGTACTCAAAATCAAGGCTTCAATTTTGAGTCCCAACAAGTAGTATCCACAACTTTACCACCAAGGATCATAGGAAAAGATATAGATACTTGAGGATGATAAAATAAACCATTACAACTTTGAATCCAAACTTCACATGCATCATAGAAATCTTTATGCAAATGTTTGTTCAAAAGATGTTCTTTAGTGATAACATTAACCATGGAATAAGGGTCAACTAAAATACCACAAGAAGGGATATGAACAACTCTAGAAGTTTTGTAAAGAGGACCATCAGGTGCTTTAATCATCTTAGAATGATCAAAGGTGATAGGAAGTGAAGGTTTAGGTCTAGGTGGAGGCAAATGCAGATGTTGAGACTGAGATTCAACATGATTAAAAATGTGTTTAGATTATTCATCCTTGTCATCATAAGTGCTATTAGAAAGAGGATAAGAATGTTGATCAATAACATTTGTTGAATAAGAGGGTAAAGGATTGGTGTAAATTTGAAAGTTCTAATTAGGAGGCACAATATATTTATTCACTTTATTAACCTTAACATCAATTATATATCATTATAACTAATGAGATGTTGGATAGCATTTTTCAAATAATAACACTTTTCAGTATTGTGGTCAAGTTGATGATGCTATTGACAAAAAGCATTTGTATCAAATGATTTAGCCATTTGTTTGCTAGTATCTACAAGTCATATGGGAGAAATTTTAATAATATTAGCATTAATTAACTTTGATAACAAAATCTAAATGTTTAGTCAAAGAAGAATACTTACAATTAGGATGATACATTGAGGGAA
Organism: Cupressus sempervirens; assembly: GCA_028749045.1. Lineage (NCBI taxonomy): Eukaryota > Viridiplantae > Streptophyta > Pinopsida > Cupressales > Cupressaceae > Cupressus > Cupressus sempervirens. Next base: position 1,017,383,118 of record CM053787.1, on the reverse strand, counting down.
AAATAACAATACCTTTAGATGCAACAGTAACTTGATCATCTACTATGTTTGTTTTCATGTTTATTTTGATGTAGTTATTGGGTTTTGAGAAATTTTTTGATGAATGGTGACATCACTCTTATCAACGTTCATAATAGCCATTGGTGTGGTACTCTAAAATTGGCTCACTTGTAATTGATAATGATGAAGTACTGCACAAAATTTTGAAAAGGAAGTGTACTCAATAAGAAGAATATTATCTCTAATGTCTTTTTGCAAATTATAAATAAAAATAAGTTGAATATCATGATAAGGCATAGGATAAGATATTTGAGCATACAAATATTTGAATCTACCAATATAAGTCACTAAATTTTTTTTTAACATTTTATTTACAATGTAATAAATTGGTTAAAAAAATTGAGGACCAATATTGTTTTGAAATTGTTGAGCAACAGCATTGGCAATATTTTTTAAAGTAATTAGTAGAATAAGGGAGTAAAGAGAAATACCATTGTAAAGCTATTTCTCTAAAGGTTTGTGTGAATAACTCAGCCATGAACCTATAGTCATTAGAAAAAATCACTGCTTATGGTTGGGAAAGTCCTCACATGAATCACAAGATCACCCTTACCACTATAAGTCTCAAGATGAGGTATCTCAACATGTTGTAGAATAATAGCATAAAGGATGTATAGAGAGAGAGAAAGAGAGGATTATCTATGTCGAATGAAAGATTTTTGTATTTGGATTGAGAAAATTGAGAAACTTATAGCATAAAGGATGTATATAGTTGGAGGACTAGCAATGCCACATGTAGGATTGTTGTATTTTGATTGAGTGAATTGAGCAAGTTGTTGTTGTAGAGCCAAGATAGTTTGAACTAGGCTACTAATGGTAGGATTGAGGATTCCATACTAGGCATAGACACATTAGATGTGTTAGAAAATTTATTGTAAGGAGAAAAGGAATATTGAAAGTGGTAGGTTTTCAAAAGGGTTGAAGGAATGGGAAGAAGATTGGAATATGTAAAAGACACAACATTATATAAATACAATCAAGGAGGTAATGAAGAAAGAGGAATAATTATGGGAACTATGGGATTGATAAGACCAACAATTAGAGGATTAAAAACTTGTGTATAATTTTTCATAAGAGGTGGCACATAAGTGAGAATTCTAGGATCAAAAGTTAAAATAGAAATAGAAGGTTCAACAATTGTGGAAGGAGGATTGTATCCTAATGCTTGAGCACATTCCATCAAAGGCTAAGAATGAGTATCAATAAGATGAGAAATTTCATGAAAAATGAAAATGTTATTGTCATCTTGATTGAGAAGTTTCTTTATAGCTTCAATAGAGGCAATACAATTGAGAGTTTGATATTCTTGCACAAGCCAATTTTCTATTTTGTCAAATTCATGAGTGAGTTTTTCAACTTGGGAAGGAGAAACTCTTAAGGCTTTACCTTCATCATAAGAGAGTGAGAATAGTTATTCTCTTGATAGGATTAAGATCATGAGGTAAAATATTGGTATCATCATGGCTCCTAGGAAATAAAGAGGAATCGATATCAAAAGGGTTCATGAGTCTATGACTTCTTCTAATGGGAATGCTTTAGGTTGGACTTAATGTGATAAAAATCATAAAAGGGAAGATCACAAAAAGATAAGATAATGAAATCTAACCACAATAATTAAAAATAAGATCTAAATACCACTAATGACAAGAGCATACAAAGTATATCTAGATGCACAAAAATATATAGAACAATCTAACTCCACAAAGAAGGAAAAGGGTACAAGTCGAATTCAACAAAAGAAGATGAACACCTAATGTAAAGAAGGAAGTGTCATGTGTTGAGTTCAAAATATTTAGGGGGAGAATCTAAGAGATAATTTTTTTAGTGTAAACTAGTTGAGATGAGTTCAGTAGTTAAACATATTCACCCTAAGCTATTTAATACAAGAGAAAGAGAGACTTCCAAACATAAATCTCAATATAAGCCAAGTTAGATCAACATAACCCAAATGAGGTGAAGGGATTATTGGAAATTTAAGATGAGTAACTGAGAGGGGAGGGGTGAATCAGTTACCACACAAAAAAAATCCAAGTTCCTTAGATGTCAACATAAATTTTTACTTAACAATCCAAATTCTTGCTCTACTTGGTTAGAACTAGATATTTATTGTAACTCAGTTAACAAAGCAATTCTTATATATTAATGTGTAACTTTAGTAACTTAGTTGCAAAACCATAAACTATAAAGAAAATAACATGAACACATGGGACACCAAGATTTAATGTGGAAACCCAATTTGGGAAAACCATCAATGCAACTAGTTACAATTTTTTACTCTTATAAATTAAGCCCTATTAGGAGCCAACCTTGTTAAAGTTTACAAAATACATAGTTAAGTGTGATCGTGTTAGAGGATCTGGATCATCCTATTAGGAGTGGCCTTGTTAGAGGTCTTTAGACACTTCAATCAAGAAATTCCATCTTGTTGGAGGATTTATAAAATGACTATTAAGTCAACTCTATTAAGATATTTGTTCACTGCTACAATTTTTAGAGAGTAAAAATTATTGACTTGATTGTTGAAGCAATTGACTTTTTAGATTTAGATCACTATTCTAGCTTGACCTGTAGATCCTTCCTAATCAGATATTTATTTGCAGCTTAACTTTCACACTTTCTGCTATGCCTTGTCTTTGCTCACATATCCATCTCTTTCATACTCAACTTGATACTCATCTTGTCTTCACAAGTTGACTTTTCTTATATATCATAAGCTAGGAAAAGTCAACTTGAAAACCCTTTCAAAACATCAATAAAAATTCATTTAGTCATCTTGTATTAACGAAATAATTAACAAGAGTAATCTATTGTCAATCGGCTAACACTAGACTAAACAGTTAATTAATAATGAACTTTCTTCAATGACCAACCAAACTTGGTTAGCACTATCTTCTTTGATGACTGACCAAGCTCGGTTAACACTAACTTCTTTGCACATCGACCAAACTTAGTTAACACTAACTTCTGCTCTGCTGATACTAGAATCTCCTTTCATGGTAGACTAAGCTTAGCTTACACTAATTGGATTGGTTAAATCTTGACATTTTTGTAACGTCAATGGCAATATACAATTAAATTATTGATTTCAATAGGGATGACAATACTAAACCCAAATTATATCAAGGAAACACACACATAAGTCTTCTTTCATGCAGTATTCATTAACCTTAAATTTGTAATGTGTTTAAATTAAGTTAATTGATTAAGTTTCAGATTGATTAAATTGGCTGGGGTTAACTTATTTATATGTAATAATGATGTAGGAGCATAATGGGTTTGATTAGTGACTACTTTGTAGGTCTTGGAGGAATTCTCGGTAGTTGCTTTGGATAGTACTTGGAGTGTCACTCAATCAAAGAAGAGGTGCTCGACAACCCTGGAGGTGCTCAAACATTGAAGGTACTCAACATGCACTAGGAGCTCAGTGATGCTTGGTTAAGATGTTGATTGAGTAGCTCGATCAATGAAGGGACTTAGTCACCAAAGGATTAGAACTTGACATATACTGGGGAGCTCAACTTATACTACATGGTTCGGTTGTTGTGTTGATCGAGTAGCTCGGTCAATGAAGGGGCTTGGATATGCTTGGTGGAGTTGTTGATACTCAAAAATGGTTTTTTGATGCTTGGTCATGTATTGGTTTTGGCTTTTCTAGAGTTGTCTATGTTCAATTTCTAGTGTGAACCGACCTTGGCATTTAATTTGGTTGTACTTAATTTCTATTGTAAGCTGACTTGTGGTTTAAATGTGTATTTAATGCAAGGGTTTATTTAGTTTTTAACATACTAGGCTAGTGTGTGGCTTAGTTGGGTATAAGTAAGGGGGTCTTGTGGAATCTTAAGGGATTCATTCAAGGGGAGTGAGTCATAATCATCTAGCTTGGAGAAAAGGATGAAGTAGATGAGAAAACTTTGAGAAGGGCTAGTAGTTGAGGCCTGGAAAACAAGGAGATTTCTTGGTGGGCTTGCGAGCACAAGTTTAGATCTTCCTTAGAGGTTTCTATCAAAGTATGGTTCTAGACTAGCTAGGGTGTGTTGGATCTTGAGGGATCTTGTAGAACTATTATTATAATTGCTATTGTATTTGGCTATAACCATGAAGACCTTACAACCCAACACATTACATGTAATCAATAATTTTATGAATAAAGTGTTGTAAATTGGTATCAGATCTTGTATCTTGTGTTGTGTTTTCACTATGTGGTTATTTTTTGGGGGCTAGAACATATCCTTTGGGGATTCTCCATTGATGCCTTACTATCTGTGCTTTGATACCATTTGATGCCTTACACTGTATCAGATGGTATCAAAGCACAGTTGTTCCTAAACATGTAGATAGATCATTGAAGTTGAGGCAATTTGCACCAAGACCTTCGGTTGGAGAAGTTGATGTGAGAAGATCTTGATCTAGTTAATATTTTGGTGGGTTTTTATTTTTGGAGTCCTAGATAACTTGGTTGTAAGGTGGTGGATCGTGGTTTTGACTTAAAATTAGAGAGGACTCATAGATAGAACCTGATATGGAGAGATCGAACTGTGAAGATAGTTTTTTGATCTTGTTGAGTAAAGATTAGTTCTAGTTGATTTATTGTAGAAGGTTTTTGAAGATCTTGGAAGATGGCTCCGAGAATATTGGACCCATTGATGATTGTGAATCTCTGTGATGTGGTGGAGAAGAGGCTTTCAAAGATGTTAGCTTAGTTGGAAGCCAGATTAACTAATCAAGTTAAAGAAAGGATGGTTGACTTTTGTAGATGTTTATGGAGTTGGAGTCTACCAATTTGAAAGAGAGTTGGTTGGTTAGAAGACTTGTTTGAGAGAGAAGATGGCATAGTAAGGTCAAGGAGAAAGATGTCAGTTTTGTTGATCAGTTTGAGGAGTCTAATGTGAATCCTGTAGAAAAACTTGTGGTTGTTGTTGAGGATACTCCTACCTTGTTGATGATGGGATGGATATTTTTTTTCATGATCAACTGGATGGATCTGACATGGAAGTTCTAGAGTGCTCGGTCATGGATGATCAAGTTGTTATTGGGGAGGAGTTACATATTGCTATTGATGTAGATTTGGTATTGGATCTAAATATTGTCATTATGGATGTGGAGTTGGATGCACTTCTTGTTGATATGGATGGATGTGATAAGTTGCATGCTGATCGGTTAGTGGTGACTCATATACTTCTTATGTTTGGATGGTTGAGGCATATCTAGATGATGTGAAGATTGATTTTCTTGTTCCTATTGGAGTGGAAACCTTTGGTGAAGATGAAGATGATTGTGAAACTTTCTTTGAGCATCAAAGTGTGGGACACACTTTTCTATTTACCCGGGGAATCTAATGCAGGAGCATCATGGGTTTTCTCGATTACTACGTTGGAGGTCTTGGAGGAATGCTTTACAGTTTCTTTGGAGAGGACTTGGTGTGTCACTCAGTCAACAAAGAGGTGCTCGACAATCCTAGAGGTGCTCAATCATCAAAGGAACTCGACATGCACTAGGAGCTTAGTGATGCTTGGTTCCAGTGTTGACTGAGTAGCTCATATACTAGGGCGTTTGGCTTATATTGCATGGTTTGATTGTTTTATTGACCAAGTAGCTCAATTAATGAAGGGGATTAGTTATGCTTGGTGGAGTTGCTAATACTCAGAAGTGGTTTTCTGATGCTTGGTCATGTCTAGGTTTTGGCTTTGCTTGAGTTGTCTATGTTTGGTTTCTAGTGTGAGCTGACCTTGGCATTTAATTTGGTTGTATTTGATTTC